>OY856409.1:1904768792-1905418078 GCA_963693085.1 Alisma plantago-aquatica | reverse complement strand
GAGGGTGTGAATCCTTCTGATTCCTTGTGGGACAAGGAGATCGGAGTTCCAGGTGGTCCGTGTGTACTACTACAGAGGCGGGAGACTTCTTCCGCTCGGAGGACAGTTGTCAATCCCGACAGTTCGAGTGAGACCAGGAGCTGCACATACACCGTCCAAGACCAGAGGTGAAAACTGCACAAGCCGCGAGGTAATGTCGCCTAGAAAGCCTCGGGACAACGTATGTCTCTACAAACCATCCTTCCTATTGTATAGACATTGACGTGATTCCTTTATTCTGGGTTTGGGAGAAGAAATTTGTGTTTCCACTGACTTCTTTGTCTCCCAATAAACCCAATAGCTACGCCACAATCTTAGTTATCAAGGTGGAATTCCATCCATCCCTAGTGCATGTCTGTAACCTTCAGACTTGTGAGCCATCAAGACAGATCTCCACATAGCTAAAGAAGTTCACCTAATGAAATATGCATTGATAGAGACATGTTTGCCACACTACAATGAGTGATTTTTCTAACAAATTGTGTTTCATCCCAGAACCCATAAAACCAGACCAAAATCAAAGGAACAATAGTTTCCTTCCTCCATAGAGCAACTACAACTCTAGAAGAAACAATCAAACCTCGCCCAACAGACTCTCCAAATAACAACTCTAGTAGGATTTTCATAGTATACACTGACAGGAGAGGCGTATCAGGGGTATTGACACCAAAACGTGCCTCACTCTTAAATTACTCCCACATGGAGGCCATATGAATGAAATGACCATTACTAGTCCACCACCGAGTAGCTTGATATTTCTTCACACTAAGAAGACTCCCCAGCTCGATAGCTCAACTCGACTTCCTTAGGATCCGACCAATGATCATGTTGATGAAGTCGAGTGATTTGATCCACATCCTCCAAGGTGAGAGTCAGAATGATGTCATCAGATAAGAAGGTGTGACTCAGGGGATCCTAGAAGTAGATTGTTGTCGGCATCAAATCCCTTGTTATAGGGATATATGCCAGATGATAAAGATGGCTTGTCATGACAAAGCTTTCCAACTTGACTTCTTTTGTCTCAGAAAGATCAGAAAGGAAATACATCATGGAATAAAAATGCTAAAGATAAATAACTACTTCTTCAACTTCTTCTTCATCCACCCAATAAAACACTTGGCCCATGCCCATTGATCAAAGGAAGAAGACCATGAAGAATGATGCTCAACGCTCACATCAGAGTGAATACCACTGGTAAACTACAGGTGACTAGAAGAGGAACTCCCAAAAGTCACCTTGACAACCAAGGATGCATCGCTACACTGAGAGGAGCTCGCCCCTACACCAGATGTAGATGGACCTGCATTCTAAATATGGACATCTGAGGAAGATCCCCCTACACTAGAAGACCCTCAAAAAATGTTGGACATTCCCATAGCCCGATGAGGCTACTTGAGACAAAGAGTCCATCAGATGCATTTGAAGCCTCATCCATCTCTATGAAGGAAGAGGTCCAACCAAAGTATCATAGGAACTGACATGAGCCTCCAATTCCAAAATCCCGATGGATCCACAACCCGAGGAAGTCATCAAAGCTACGAGCGTTAATTGGCAGAGAAGGTGGAGCCTTAAGCAAAGAAACTACCTCAAGTGAAACAACTACCTCAAGAGGGGGTGGATGGAAAAACTTATACTCCTGATACATCATACTCCTCATTCAAGTCATAATAAATCACATCTAAGAAAGTGCATGTCAAAGGTAATGCAACCAGATAATAATACCCAAAAAAAACTCACCATTAGAGAATGTCAAAGTTGATCATACACCTATCTAGAAAAGAGAAGAGAATATGATGATCACACACAAAGTAGCATCTTAGGTAATTTTCCAAAAAAAAGTAGCATCTTCGGTACTCATCGTCTTCCAACACATTAACTCCATATAAGTATAAAAAATCCCAAGTCTAAAAAAACTAACCCAGGAAAAGGGTCAAAAAGGATATGCCAGCTGCCATCCCACTGACGAGCAACATGCTCACCCATATACAACACACTCCTAGATGTAGACTTGAACTAGATTCAAAATGCATCTGTCATAGAACCATTCTTACCCTAATCCCTATCCCACTGCTGAATAAGCAGTGGAAAGGGAATTAGAGTGCCCATCCCTGAGTAGCCCAAAGATCAGACACACATAATATGCAAAAAGTAAATAACATTCTTCTTTATTGAAAATGAAGCAAAAGTTTATTACATAAGGGCCCATAGGAAACTTGGAAGCAATGAAATAACAAGATGAGAAAATGTAAACTAACAACTACATCCCTTTTATATTAGCTCCCATTTGAAGTCCATATTGATGTAGTTGTCTTTATTTTTAGCATGTAAAATGAAGGGAAAAGAAGATTTGATAGGTGCATAAACTTCAGTTGTTTGCATGGCCTAAAATCAAGAAAATCAAGACACAATCAATGCAATTGTGTGGTACTCTATTAAAAACAAGTAAAATAGTTTTATATCAAAGTAGTATACTTGGCAGGACTTAAATTGAAATAATCAACAAGCGATTTCAAAACAATAATTATTCTACAAGATTTTATTATGAGTTTACCATTATGATGGTATAGAGAACCATGCTTATATTTATGTGTCTCCATCACCCCAACGAGATGGAGGAGGTCAGAAGGCTCCATATCTCCATACAATGGAGGAGGTCAACAACATGTACAAGTTCCACCCTCTGAATGAGGAGTTCGCTTGTACTCAATATCAACAATCATTATTATTGGCTGTCATAATGGGAAATATCATTTATGTTTCAAGTTTGTTACAAACTATACCATAGAAAATCAGAAGATTGCTCAGTAGGGAATGAGGTAGCTCAAACAAATAAATATCCAAATATACATTTTCAAGAGATACATAAAATTATCATCAGTACTACTAATTGTTCAAGGAGGAGGTATAATAGCGTACCTTTTGGTTTGAATTTTAGAGTACAAGATCCAAACAAATAATAGGTCAACCCCTCAAGTCAGATCCTAGATCAAAAAGATTTGGATCAAGGGTCACGATCATAATGTTTTGAAGATCATGTATCAATATTAAAGATTAAAATTATCATTCCTATTTGAATCTTGGGAAAGGTCATCCATTTATGATTAAAAATGTTTTGAGATATCCAACATTTATTCAAGTGTCAAGTATTTTCCAAGTATGAATGGACCACCTAGGAGTTTTAGGAACACATATGCTAACCATAATTATTTTAATCAATAATTAAGTAATTATCAAGTCTCTAGATTATTAATATAGTTGATTTGTGTTCAATATAGATTAGGGTTCATTTGATTGGAAGAGGAATATCAGGGGTCAAATCTTAGGCCATATAGTCATATATTAACAAGAAAGATGATATATGTGCATTTGAAGAGGCTAATATAGATGATTTACTAAATATGGTAGTAGGGGTTGGAATCAAGTCGTATAACCACATTTATTGAATCAAACTAATTTCTCTAATGAAAATGGACTATAATATCAATATTTGAGATGTTACGACACATTTTCTCTGATTTAATTAAGATCTGAGCATTTTTATCAATTATTTGTTAGAGAGGGTTGAAAATACCTTCAATAGGAAAAAACAAAGACTGCTTGATGCATGATGGATGTTGTTGATTGATCGACATAGGAGGTGTGGGTGAGGATATTCCCTAGTCAATCTAGTCTGCTCCTCAGTTCGCTGGATCTTTGGACCCATTCTCTCCTCTTAGACAGGGTGCTATGGGGCCTCTCCTCAGGCTCACACCTTCATGCGACCCAGGAATAGGAGGTGGAGGATCCCACTAGTGCTAGGGGGCTTGGGAGAAGGAGGAGCCAATTTTGCTAGTGGAGGTGCCACTCGAGCTCACCTCACTATTGTGAGATAGATGGGGGTCGCTATTGTTGGGAAGGAAACACAAGGGTGAGATGCCCAAAATGAGAAGAGTGATGGTGTAGTTCAGGCTAGCAGGAGAAAAGGAGAGGAATTTTTTTTGGGGGGGGGGGGGGGGTGAGACTGAGATATCACATGAGGCCAAGGGTTATAGGAAAGTACAATAGTGGTGGTCATTGGGGGGTCTTTTATAGGGTCGAGGGGTAGGTTTAGGGCTAGATAGGATCTGGGATCTATCCATGGCCATCAGAGTGAGATAGATGAGTGAGAATCTAATTGTGATGGTGTAAATGCACATTAAAACTAGTCAAAGTAGGCTTAGTCAGGTGTGGAATTGTGATTGAAGGTTTCTGTGTGATTAAAATTTCATAATATGGTCATAGTTGTTTGATTGATCATAATCAGTTTTCTTTCTCCTCCTCGCAATCAGCAGGAGGTAGAAAACAAGCCTTCGGCTACTTTATTAGGTCATAATCCACATGGAATAGATCCAAGGGTAGGGGTTTGCCCCCTTAGCTTGTAACATATAGCTGACTTGGAAAAGGTCAAATAAAAGGGCAAATAAAGGGGGTTTGAACACATTAACTTCAAGAAATCGTAGAAAATTGTAGGAGTGTCCAATTGTAATGAAATTTTGGATCCATGTTCAAAATAATGTATAGAATACATATAAAATGTTTGAGAGTCAAAAAATAAAGTTTCATGAATAAATATACTACTTTGGATAAAGTGATCAATTAACCTAAGTTATAATGTCACAAGGTATTGGTCATTACATTTCAAAATTGAGTGTCAATATAGATCAAGTAGTTGAGAAATAATAAATTGAGGTCATGAGTGAGTGTAAATTAGGGGAAAATAGGAATTTAACAAGATTAGAGAAACTCTCTTTAACACATCCTCCCCTCCTTATTAGGAATCTTGTCCCCAAAATCTAGACTTCCTTGAAGAGATAAAAAAATCTTTCATCCATATCAGACTTCAACTTCCAAGTAGCATAATCACTATCATGGTGCTTCCACGGAACTTTAACCATATCAATTTCCTTATTTATGAGCTCCTTGGTGAGAGTATCAAGTATCTTGATAGGAACTTCCTAGTATACAAGGGTGTCCTTCATACAATTGGCTCATTATTGAGGACTTGGAATATGTTGTGCATCATGATGTATTATGGAGGTAGATCCAACCTGTATGTACTTTCCCCAATATGGTCCGAAATTTCAAATTGGCCCATGTATCTAGGGCTAAGTTTTCATTTATTCTTTGCAATAGCACAAATCAGTCGAATATTCAGGAACACATGGTCACCTACCAAAAATTTAGTATTTGTCCTGTGTGCGTCAACATAAGACTTATGGCAGTCTTTTGCCCTTTTCAACCTTTGCTTGATTTGGTTGACATTATCAGAACAAATTTGTAGCTCCTCAGACTTTAGAATCTGCCTTTCTCCTACTTCATCCCAGTAAAGTGGAGACCTACACAACCTTCCATATAAGGCTTCATACAGAGGCATGCCTATACTAGACTGGTAGCTATTGTTGTAGGTGAACTCAACAAGAGGAAGATAGTGGTTCCATGAACTACCCAAATCAAGGACACATGATCTCAGCAAGTCTTCTAAAACTTAAATTGTCCTTTCAAATTGTCCACCAATTTATGGATGATATGCGGTACTGAAGGTCAGCTGAGTCCCCAATTCTTCCTGCACTTGTCGCCACAGGTGAAAAGTGAATTTTGCATCGCAATCTGAGACAATGGATACACAGATCCATGAATATGACTATCTCATGAATGTAAATCTCTACTAACTCTCAGACTTTGGTTGTTTTCTTGATCGTAATAGAATGTGTTGACTTAGTCAGTCAGTCAACTACAACCCAAATGGCGCCACTCCCTTTCTTGGTCTTGAGTATACCCACCACAAAATCGATGGACATGTTTTCCCATTTCCACTCAAGGATAAATAGGGGTTGTAGAAGACCTCATGGTCATTGATGTTTGCCTTGATCTGCTGGTGGGTCAAATGCCTAGAGATGAAATCAGTGATGTCAATCTTCATATTCCTCCACCAGAAATGCCTCTACAGATCCTTGTACATTTTAGTCGATCCAGGATGAACAATATACTTCGACCTGTGAGCTTCTCGTAGAACATTCTCTATCATATCTGAATCCTCTGGAACCCATATGCATTGTTTGTATCAGATTTGACCATCCATATCGATCGTTAAATGTGTCTCAGGCTTCTCTAAAAGCTTATTCATCTCATCAAGACTCTTGCTATTCTTCTGGGTCAACAAAATCTCAGACAAGAGGCATGGTTTGACATGAATGTTGGCCAATATGAGAATATTGCCCACACACCTCAGGGCCCATGGTGACATGACTTCCATGTTTCTCCACTTGGTGGTGATGATGGTAACACATTTATCTTGTTTCATGCTCAGTGCATCAACCACCATCTTTGCCTTACTAGGATGGTAGGAAATGTTGAAGTCATAATCTTTTAGATACTTAGACATCACCTCTGTCTGAGATTGAGATCCTTGTGAGTAAAGATGTACTTCGGATGTACTTCAAAGGTGGCAACATACATGTAGTGTCACTATATCTTCAGTGGATATATGATGGCGGAAAGCTCGAGGTTGTGGGCTCGGTAGTTGACCTTGTTTGTCTTCAATTGTCAAGAGAAATAAGCAACTACCTTTCTTTCTTGCATGAGGAAACAACCAAGACCAGACCTTGATGCATCTGTGAAGATGACAAACCCATCATTTTCCAAGGGAAGGGCCAAGATAGGTGCAGTTGTCAAATTTGTCTTCATCTCTCAAAAACTAGATTAATACTCCTTCGACCAGACAAACCACTCTCCTTCTGGTAAGATTTGTGAGGGGCAAGGTGATTTTGCTGAAGTTTGGTATGAAAAATTAGTACTAACTAGCAAGACACAATAAACATCGAATTTCAAAAACATTTTTGGGGGCTTGCCACTCAAGAATAGTTGAGACTTTTCCAGGTTCAACATAAATTTCCCTTGGAAACTATGTGACCCAAGAACATGACTTTAGATATCCATAATTCATATTTAGACAATTTTTTCATAGAATTTTTGTGATTGGAGGATATCAAGAACTTTGCGAAGATGAGTATGATGTGACTCAGTTTCATTTGAACATATCAACATGTCATAAATAAAAAACACTACAAACTCATCAAGGAAAGGTTGGAAGATACTATTCATCAAGTTCATAAACACACCAGGGGCATTGGTCAACCCAAATGGCATGACCAAAAATTCATAATTTTTGTATAGAGTTCAAAAGGTAGTTTTTTGGTTGTCTTCATCCTTAACCTTGAGTTGATGGTAACTAGAACGAAGGTAAATTTTAGAGAAGACATGAGAAGAACAAAGTTGATCAAAAAGGTAGTCAATTCTGAGCAACAGATATTTATTTTCTACAGTAAATTGATTTATCATACGGTAGTCAATGCACATACAAAGAGATGCATCCTTTGTCTTGACAAAGAGAATGGGTGATCCCCAAGGAGATGTACTAGGGCGAAAAAAACTCTCGTCTAGTAATTTCATGCAACTACCTTTTCAATTCGGTCAATTCAGAAGGAGCCATTTGATAGGGTGCCCAAGAAATAGGTGTGGTATAGGGTGCTAAGTCAATAGAGAATTCAATGTCTTGATCACGTGGTAGCCCAAGAATCTCCTTAGGAAGCACACTTAGGTACTCACACACTATGTCAATGTTTTATAGGGCACTCATGTCAGGATTAACTATATATATGGTCGTTAGGTATGCTTTACACCCTTTGGATATTAAGGTTTGGGCTTTGATCAAGGAGATAAAAATATTTCAAATTCTATCTTTTCTTCCAAGAATTACAAGAATGGGGAGGTTGAATTTAGAAATGATGACTTCCTAGGTACGATAATTGATCATATCATGATTTTTATGAAGCCAATCCGTCCCCAAAATAAGGTCAAAGTCTTCCATGTCTAAGAGTATATATTCTGACTCAAGATTACAACCAACATAAGATAGTGGGACTTTTTCAACAATATAGTTGGAGTAGGAGACTTTCATTTTCCCGCTTGGGTTAGTTTACATCAAGTATGTACCCCCAAGTCTCGTATTTGTAGATTGAGAAAAGAGGCAAGACTCTTAGACATGAAGGTATGTGTTGACCCAGAGTCAAATAGAGTGACAATAAAATGGTCATAGATTTGCATCATACCTATATATAATTTGATGTATGGTGTGTGTAAAAGATAATCATGATAAGAAATTATGGAAACAATTTCAAATTTAAATAGTACTTCTGATGAGTTTGTTACCAAAGGCATTTGCCTCATCTACATTCACTGCAAACACACGGGCTTGTCTGTGCTCACCCTATTTGGCTTATGTTGGATGATGGTGAGGGAAATTGTCTTTTAAGTGTCCCTCATGTTTGTAGAATTGATAGACTAGAGATGTGTACTTGCATTGGGCAGAATGGATATTTCCATAGTTGCGGCAATGGGGAACATTGGGATTCCAGCCTTGTCCTCTATTTGGGCTAGCATTTTGATTTTGAGAAGGGCGTTGGTTGTAGTTCTGGTTCTAGCCTTGGCTTTTGTGCTGGACATGAAGATTTCTAGGATTCTTTTATAAATTTCTATTCTTATTGAAATTATTATGGGGTTTCCCTTTTTGCTTAGGCTTTGCGGCACAACATCAATAAGCCCTAGGTAGGCTAGGGCAGGTAGTGGGATTTTGTGTCCCAACCCTAGGGTTCTCTCCATGGACAAGGTATGGTCATAGGATTACTTAAAAGTGGTAGGTTTTGGATGAGAAGACAAAGGCTTTAAGGGTTAGGAAGAGTTCATCAATGTAGCAGTCTAGCTTCTGCTCTTTTGTGAGGTTTGTGGCATGTTACTCTAGGAGATAGAATTATCGACTATTTTCAGACATAGTGTTGCTACCTTGGGTAAGGGTAAGGAATTTCTTCTATTTCTCTTTCCTTTTAGAGGTAGGTTGGTAATGGTTAGTGAAAATGGGTTTGAAGGCTTACCGGTTAATAGATATAACTTGTTGTGAATGAACATAATTTTCCTACCAAAACATGGCCACCCCTTTCAACTAGTAGGTAGGAAAAGAAACTTTATCTTTTTTGCGGCACCTCAAAGCCCTAAATGTGTTCTCCGTAGACACTAACCAGGCATCATCTTTGTCTAGGATATCATCCTTATCCTCACCATAAAAGGCTTCTAGACTAAGTTTCAGGAAATCTTGGATGGTGATGGGTTTTGGGTTATTGTTGGGCACTAGTGATGTTTTATGAACTGCAAGGCCATGAATGGAATCCATAAGGGCTTTCTACTTGATTTCCCAATCCCCCATATTTGTGGGCTTATCAACAAAACTGATTTCCTCATCATCACTCCTGTGAGGCCTCTTTCCCTTATTCTTGGTTCTAGAAGTTCCTTCACCATTCTTATTTTTCTTGGTTTTTGGGGCCATATGCAAGGGTTCGATTGGTGTACGTTTTCCTTATTTATAATTTTCAAATCCAATATATGTTAGATCAAGGAAATATTGCAACTTTAATTCAAGTTTCTCAAATTATTTTTGAATTTTAGTTCTTTCCCATCCTTAGACTACCCAAAATAGTATGAGTAAAGATTAAGTCAAGACATCCTAATGAGAGAGAAAAGATGAGGAGTCATCCTACTTCCTTTTAATATGTTGCTTGGGGTAATCCTTAAAGAATAGATGAGATGCTAGAAGATTCTCTAGGCTTATAGAATGTCCTCCAGTCCATTTATGGATTCAGTAAGGCCAGGTGGAGAAAGGGGAACCTCAATCATCATGAAAATGGATAGGAGGAATTATGCTAGAACCTCCTTTATGCTCAATCTAGATGCCTCAGTTTCACAATAGTGAACTTTAGGGCTACCTTGGTTTAGATATTAAAAATAGCATTTCATTCATGCATATGAAGTGATATGGCTCCGATACCAATTGCCATAGAACTATTCTTACCCTAATCCCAATCCCACTGCCAAATGAGTAGTGATAAGTGGATTAGAGTACCCATCCTTGGGTAGCCCGATGATTTCACACACATAATATGCAAAAAGGAAATGATATTCTTCTTTATTGAAAATGAACAAAAGGTTTAGTATATAAGGAACCGTAGGCAACTTGGAAGGAATGAAATAACAAGATGAGAAAATATAAACTTTCAACTACATCCCTTTTATATTAGCTCCCATATAAAGTCTAGATTGATGTAGTAGTCTTTAGTTTTAGCAGGTAAAATGAACGGCAAAGAAGATTTCACAAGTGCATAAACTTAAGTTCTTTTCATGGCCTAAAATCAAGACACAGTCGATCTAATTGCATGGTACACTATTAAAAACAAGTAAAACAAATTTATATTGAATTAATAAGCTTGGCAGGATTTATATTCAAATAATCAACAAGAAATTTCAAAATAGTAATTATTCGACTTGATTTTGTTATGAGTTTCCCATTATGATGATATTGAGAAGCATGCTTATATTTACCTTCCTTCATCACCCTAATGAGATGGGGGAGGACACCAATCTCCATCTCTTCATACAAGCGAGGAGGTCAACAACATGTACAAGTTCCACTATTTTAATGAGGAGGTCCTTTGTAATCGATATCAATAATCATTTTTTACTAGCAATCATAATGGGAATTATCATTTATGTTTCAAGTTTGTTGCAAACAATAATATAGAAAATCAGAAGACTAACTCAGTAGGGAATGAGGTAGCTCAAGTAAATACATACAAAACTATACATTTTCAAGAGGTATATAAAAGTATCATCAATACTACTAGTCTATTCAAGGAGTAGGTATAATTGCATACCTTTTGGTTGATTTTTATAGTACAAGATCCCAAAAAAATAGGTCAACATCTCGAGTTAGATCCTAGATCAATAAGACTTGGATCATGGGTCAAGTTCATGATGTTTTGAAGATCTTGTTTCAATATTCAAGATTAGGGTTATTCACTCCTATTTAAAGCTTGCGATAGTCATCTATATATAATTAACAATTATATCCAACATTTATTCAAGAGTCAAGTATTTTCCAAGTATGAATGACCCACCTAGGTATTTTAGGAATACGCATGCTAACTCTAATTAGTATAATCAATAATCAAGTCTTTATTAAGTATCTAGAGCATTATCATAATTGGTTTGTGTTCACGATCATATTAGGGTTCAATTGATTGGAAGAGGAATACTAGGGGTCAAATTTTAGGTCATATAATCAAATATTCACAAGAAAGATGATATATGTGCATGTGAAGTGGCTGATATAGATGGTTTACTAAATATATTAATAGGGATGACAATCAAGTCTTGTAACCACTTTTATTGAATCACACTTATTTTTTTGATGAAAATAGACTATAATATCTATATGTTTGGAGTTATGATGCATTTTATATGATTTAATTAAGATCTGAGCATTTTTATCATTTATTCGTCAAAGAGGGTTGAAAATACATTTAATATCATAAAATGAAAACTACTCGATGCACGATGGATGGTTAAGATTGACCCACATAGGAGGTATGGTTGAGACGGATCCCTAGTCAATGGATCCAGTCTGCTCCTCAGTTGGTTGTGTCCTTGGACCCAATTCTCTTCTCTTGGACCGAGCGGTCTAGGGCCTCTCGTCAGGCTCATAACTTCCTGTCATCCACGAATAAGACGTGGAGGAGTTCTTCAGTGCTAGTCAGCTTGGGAGTAGTAGGAAGCAAAGTAAGTAGTGGGGGTGTCATTTGATCTCGCCTCACCATCGTGAGGTATATGGGGGTTGCGATTGTTGGGAAGGTGACTTAAGGGCGACATTCCCAAAACAAGAATGATAGTGTGATGAATGCATATTCATCTTGGTTCAATCATCTTGTTTAGCCTAGTTTTGGTTGCATTCATGCATTTATCGGCTTTATCTTCTAATATGTTCATTCACTTGGCTTAATTAGAATGATCCCTATTTTTATTGAACTTTTGCACCTTTGTACATGTCACTTCGGGAATTTGGGCCTTGTCTCCACGGCCCAATACTCTATTCTGGGCCTTGGTCTATTCGAGCGTGCTTGGGGTCAGTAGCAGTCAGTGGATCCCCTTCTTCTCCCAGCTTGACCTAATCGCAATTCATAGAGCCTGGTCACAATCGTTTCTAAGCCAGCAGTCTGTGGTCTTCTCAGCCATGACAAAAGCCGTGACCACGACAAATGTCACGACCTCAACACAAAAGCCGCGACCACGACAAATGATGCGACCACGAAAAATGTCGCGATCGTGATAAATGCCGTCACCACGACAAATGTTGCGACCACGACAAAAGTCGCGACCCGCTGTAGAAATGACAAGGTCGCGATTTTAAGTCGGTGCCCAGCCTACCTATAAAAAGAACTCGACTCCATTCAGTCAAAGGATCATCTCCAGACGCTGTTAGGTTGCAGGTCTGTCCTGGGCCTAAGGAGACGATCTCCATAGCCAAGAACCTGCCCCTGTGGTGGTTTTGCGGCCTGTTCACCCAGATCTGGAGTGAAGACTCAGATCTGCAAGCCATCTCATCCAGATCCGGATCTAGATCTAGATCTGGGTCTAGATCTACTGTATCTGTGCCACTTCTATGCCGCCATCCTGTCCACGAGCTGCTCATCCTGCTGCGAGCGAGGACAACAAGAAGAAGAAGAATGTGGAGAGAGAAGATCTGCCCCGTCTATCGTGGTGTACTTCCCTCCTCTTCCAGATCTGCTCTGACGTTGTGTAGAAGAATGTTTCTCCATCGAGCTACGATCATCGTCTTCACCATGCTCATGGCAGAAACTTCTCTCTCTCTCTTGTTATTCTTGTTTCTCTCATCATGAGCGAGTAGTTTACTTTCACTGGGGTGCGGGGACTAGCCCCGCTGCCCATGCTTTCATATCTCACTGTTAAACATTCCATGGCATGTATATAACCTTTCATTTCATTGTTAATCGTCGATGAGTGCTTGTGGATTGATCACCTGCTTGCATATATCTTGTTCGTTTCCTATGTTGCGAGAACTTCAATGTGTAGGTTTTGAATGTCGATTAATTCGGTTGACTCCCAAACTAGAAATAGAATGGGATTCCTTGAGGTCGTAAGTGTATGATCCGTGTGGTGACGAGCCATCTAGCCAACGGTGACGCTTCTATGTGTCTGACGCCAGTATAGGGGGCCCACAACTTCATTTGGATTTCTATATCTTCGGAGCCATAAGTATGTGATCTGGATGGTGACGAGACATCCGATACCTAAGGTGAGGCTTACGCGGACCTGATGCCCGTACAGGGGGTTCTACAGCAACTCTATTTGTATGGTTATATCTTGCTTGGACGTTTGATGTTTGATGTGATTGCATGTGTAGTGGTGGTGAAACTCGGGACCATCCCAGCTCTTGGTTCAATCATCTCGTTTAGCCCAATTTTAGTTGCATTCATGCATTTATCGGCTTTATCTTCTAATATGTTCATTCACTTGGCTTAATTAGAATGATCCCTATTTTTATTGAATTTCTGCACCTTTGTGCAGGTCACTTCGGGCATTTGGGCCTTGTCTCCACAACCCAATACTCTATTCTGGGCCTTGGTCTGTTCGAGCGTGCTTGGGGTCAGTAGCAGTCAGTGGATCCCCTTCTTCTCCCGGCTTGACCTCATCACGATTCATAGAGTCTGGTCACAATTGTTTCTAAGCCAGCAGTCAACGGTCTTCTCAGTCACGACAAAAGTCGCGACCACGATAAATGTCGCGACCCCAACAAAAGTCGCGACCACGACAAATGACGCGACCACGACAAAAGTCGCGACTATGACAAATTTCGCGACTGTGAAAAATGCCGTGACCACGACAAATGCCACGACCACGACAAATGTCGCGCCCAGGACAAAAGCCACGACCCGTTGTAGAAATGACAAGGTCACAATTTTAAGTCGGTGCCCAGCCTGCCTATAAATATAACTCGACTCCAGTCAGTCAAAGGATCATCTCCAGACGCCGTTAGGCTGTAGGTCTATCATGGGCCTAAGGAGATGATCGCCATAGCCAAGAACCTGCCCCCCGTGGTGGTTTTGCGGCCTGTTCACCCAGATCTGGAGTGAAGACTCAGATCTGCAAGCCATCTCATCCAGATCCGGATCTAGATCTAGATCTGGGTCTAGATCTGCTGCGTCTGCGCCACTTCTATGCCGCCATCTTGTCCACGAGCTACTCATCCTGCTGCGATCAAGGGCAACAACAAGAAGAAGAAGGTGGAGAGAGAAGATCCACCCTGTCTGTCGTGGTGTACTTCTCTCCTCTTCCGGATCTGCTCTGACGTTGTGTAGAAGACCGTTTCTCCACCGAGCTGCGATCATCTTCTTCACCATGCTCATGGCGGAAACTTCTCTCTCTTATTATTCTTGTTTCTCTCATCATGAGCGAGTAGTTTACTTTCGCTGGGGTGCGGGGACTAGCCCCGCTGCCCATGCTTTCATATCTCATTGTTAAACATTCCATGGCATGTATATAACCTTTCATTTCGTTGTTAATCGTTGATGAGTGCTTGTGGATTGGAGAGCATACGACACATCTGGGTGTGTGCACAACATAGCGTACATGATGGATCCGATGGTTGATGCATATGGAATCCCATTCATACGCTCCCTTTCTTCACAAGATTGGGGACATTGAGCTCTAGAGACGGTGACTCCATGTAGCATGGGGATGTTGCCTCTCTTTGAGTTTTCCATGTTGAACCGCTTCAGCACTTTGTCGATGTATGTGCTCTGACTTAGTCCGAGAAGCCTTCTAGATCTATCTCTATAGATCTTAATTCCTAGAATGTAGGATGCTTCTCCTAAGTCCTTCATTGAGAAAGTATTCCCAAGCCAAGTCTTTACCTTCTCTAAGGCTAAGACATCATTCCCCATTAAAAGTATGTCATCCACATACAATATGAGGAATGTGATCGAGCTCCCACTAACCTTCTTGTACACACAAGGTTCATCTTCATTTTGAATAAAGACAAACACTTTGACTTACTCATCAAATCAAAGATTCCAACTCTGAGATACTTGCCTCAATCCATAGAGTGACCTTTGTAGCTTACAGACTTTATTGGCATTCTTTGGATCTACAAAACCTTCAGTTTGTGTCATGTACACATCCTCATTTATATTCCTGTTAAGGAATGCGGTTTTAACATCCATCTGCCAAATCTCATAGTCATAATAAGCTACAATAGCAAGCATGATCCTGATGGACTTAATCATGGCAACTGGAGAAAAGGTTTCGTCATAGTCAACACCTTGAACTTGTCGAAATCCCTTTGCAACCAATCTGCCTTTATAAGTTTGCACATTGCCATCCATGTCGGTCTTTTTCTTAAAGACCCACTTGCACCCTATGGGTTTTACCCCTTTGGGTGGTTCCACCAAAGTCCATACTTTGTTGGAGTACATGGATTCCATCTCGGATCTCATGGCTTCAAGCCATTTCTCAAAATCTGGTCCCTCCATAGCCTCTACATAGGTAGTTGGAACATCATCTATGATCAACTCACCAACTTCCTGAGTCACAAGGTATCCAAACCTATCAGGTTCAAGGCGGGTCCTACTAGATCTACAAGGTCCTTGTGTTACCAGAGGAGAATGAGATCCCACAACACCTTGTGAATCTCCATTTTCCTCTTTTACATCTACCGGTTCTATGTTTTCTTATTGGGCTTGAACTTCTTCAAACTCTATTTTCCTCCCACTGCTTCCTTTGGAAATAAATTCCTTTTCTTGGAACACAGCATCCCTGGAAACAAACACTTTGTTGTCAGTAGGGTGGTATAGATAATATCCCCTTGTTTTCTTGGGGTATCCAACAAAATAACATTTATCGGATTTGGGTCCAAGCTTATCAGGAAATATTTTATTGACGTAAGCCTCACAACCCCAAATCTTCATAAAAGACAAAATGGGACGCTTCCCATACCATATCTCATATGGTGTCTTTTGAACCGATTTAGATGGTACTCAGTTAAGTGTAAACGCGGCGGTTTCAAGAGCATGACCCCAGAAGGAAATCGGAAGATCAGCAAAACTCATCATTGATCGCACCATATCCCACAATGTGTGATTCCTTCTTTCAGACACACCATTATGTTGTGGTGTTCCAGGCAGAGTCCATTGTGATACAATACCATGGGCTCGCAGAAGGTCCTCAAACTCCTGGCTTAAGTATTCCCCACCTCGATCGGATCGAAATGCCTTAATACTTTTACCAAGTTGGTTCTGTACTTCATTCATGAAATCCTTGAACTTTTCAAGGGTTTCTGACTTATGCTTCATCAGGTACACATAGCCATACCTACTGAAATCATCAGTGAAGGTAATGAAGTACTGATACCCATTTCTGGCATTAGTTCTAAAAGTCCCACATAAATTAGTATGTATGAGTCCTAATAGATCACTAGCTCTCTCACCTTTACCTAAAAAGGGAGTCTTGGTCATCTTTCCCAACAAACAAGATTCACATGTCTCTATTGATTCATAATCGAAAGAGTCTAGATAGCAATCTTTATGGAGTCTAGAAATGTGCTTCTCATTTATGTGCCCTAGACGAAAATGTCAAAGATATGTTTTGTTTGAGTCGTTGAGTTTTTGCTTTTTGGTGTTTACGTTGTATACACTTGTCTCTAAATCTATCAAGTATAGACCATAAGACATTGGGGCACTGCCATAGAAGATCCCATCTTTAGAAATGGAACATTTTCCATTCTTAATAAGAAATTCAAATCCATCTTTGTCCAAACAAGAGACGGAAATGATATTCCTATTTATGGAAGGTACATAATAGTAGTTCTTCAACTCTATTATTAGCCCACTTGGTAGAGTTAACTAATAGGTTCCTACGCCACTGGCGGCAACCCTTGCCCCATTGGCAACACATAGTTCAACCTCGCCTTTCCCCAAAGGCCTACTTCTCTTAAGATCCTTCACATTTGAACAAATGTGAGATCCGCATCCGGTATCAAGTACCCATGACGAAGAAGTAGTAAAGTTAATCTCTATCATGTATACACCAGAAGTAGAGATCTCTATCTCTAACTTCTTCTTGCATCGTTCCTTCCATCCTCTCCATGTAGAAGAAATTGGTTTGGCGAGAGAACCCTTCTCTCCCTTACCATTTCGTTCCATTGATCTCTATCAATGAACTTTCTTTCCTCTTCATCAACGCATTAAGTGTACATAGAGTGGATTCAAAGGCTCCTGGTATATCTGGATTGTGCAGAACACTTCTCAAAGTCCTCAACCAGTTATGGAATTTGTTCTCAATTAATTTGCCCATTTTAAAAGATGATTCTTTTGCCATTCTACAAGAGAAAATTGCATTTGTCAAAACCCCTTTTGATTTGATTTGAATAAAATTTGATGATAGTTAATTAGGCCTTTAATTAATTACCGCTCCCACTATTTTCATTCAAATTGACATCCCTCACCATCAATTCGGAAGATTGCAGTGTACAATCTTCTAGTGGGTTAAGATCCTGAAATCCTCTGAGCCATGGACCAGCTAGGGCCGTCACCCACAACTCATATCTCCCAGGTAGGCAACTCTTGCCAATTGCATCATGTGCAACTCTTAAAAGATGTCATAAGCAACTCTTTGCCATGATCATCTCCATGCCTCAAGGTACTAGATCCCATCTAGATCACCTTGTTAAGTCCGACCCAAATCCAACATGATGAATATGCACCCTGCTATGGCAGACCCACACATTCATCCTTCACGCTTCCATGAGATAGACAGTGCACCACGCTAGGGTGTGCCCACACTTGGTCGATCAAGCTTTTCATGTGTGTCGCATTTGGAAGGCATCTAAAACTTTAATATTTAATGAGGGATTTGGTTTTTATATACATATATACATATCCAATCACCACAATATATAGTATGTATCATATACATGCTATATCCCACAGAAAACATGCAAAATGATAAAAGCAATGATTATGGCCATCCTATTGTGATTCCTCAAGCCAAGAGGAATCACATTCATCTAGGTCTACATCACATGCAACATGTACAAGATGAAATTTGTGCCTACCTTTCTGGGTTTGATCATCTCATCTACATGACTGATCAGCTCACCATCAAGTTGGTTGTTCGGGTGCCACCAACCGATCGACAGGTGCCTCCAGCCGATTGGTTCACCGTTCGTCGTGCATCTCCTCAGGTCGCCACCCGCTCGTCTCGCTCCGTGAATCGGTCATCTGGAACACCAACCGATCGGTTCACGCCTTGAACCGATCGTCTCAGGTCGTCCGCCGTTCTTTGACATAACTGTTGGGTTTTAGGGGAGGCAGAGAAGGCAGCGGAAACAAAAAAAAATTTCTCCCCCAAACCCAGAACAAGGAAATGCGTCAACGTCTATATAATAGGAAAGGATGGTTTGTGGAATCATACCTTGTCCCAAGGCTTGCTTGGCGAAAATACCTCGTGCCTTGCGCGGTCTTCAACTCTGGTCTTGGACGGTGTCTGTGCAGCTCCTAGTCACACCGGGACTGACGACTCCTCCTCTCACTGGGACTGTCGGGGTTGACATTTGTCCTCCTAAGCGGAAGAAACCTCCCACCTCTGAAGTAGTCCACCCGGACCACCTGGAACTCCACACTCCTTATCCCACAAGGAAGTGGAAGGAGTCGCACCCTCCTATTGACGTACTAGTCGCCAACACACTCTCCTGTCTCCAGTTGCAACTGTAGTTGTCCTTCCCTTGTTGCACCTCCCTTTGCAGGAAGCACTTTCTCGGGCTCTCTCTCGGTTACCAAAACTAGAGAGAACGACAATTTTGCAGAGCAACTGGTTGCACTGAGTTGTTCTTTGAGAAGCCCCCAATACCCCTATATATATAGGAGGGTCATGGGACAGGGTTCTCTATCCCCGGCAATATGGGACTAAAGCAGGAGTAGAAGGGTTCGAGATTTTCCACAAAACAACCAACTCGCAACCTGAACCGATCGGTTCATAAGTGAACCGGTCGGTTGGGACCTGAATCGGTCGGGGACCTGAATCGGTCGGTTGGAGCACCAACTGATCGGTTGGGACCCATGAGCCGATCAGTTCACTTCTGAACCGGTCGGTTCGTGGTCTTGATCAGTTACCGATTGACTTTCCTTCTTTTGTTTCTAATTGGTATCGAATACCAATCCTTGTTCCAATCAAATTGGGCAAGTGAAACGCAAGGAAAATTCTCACTGACCTGACTTTCCCAACTTGCTCGGTTGCACCAGTTGAACCGATCGTTTCAACACTTGAATCGATCATTTCACTCTGACCATGAGCCGGTCGACTCAACATTTGAGCCAACCGGTTCAGCAACCTCAGCCGACCGGTTCAACACTTGAACCGATCGGTTGGGAGTGCTGGTTTTGCAGAATCAGTCAATTGTGATTTCAATCAATCTGATACTCCAATCAACATGTTCAACATCTTGAACATTATGATATTGAGCTATCAATCAATTGTGTGTTTAATTGAACTACTAAACTCCTTTAGTAATCAATCTAAACATTGCTTGTGGACAAAACTCCTCTTCCAGGTTAAATCCTATGTGTGTGACCCTGCAGGTCCATTTCACGTTGGCAGTGAAAGTCCGTAACACTTATGACTTCACAAGCAAAGAGTGGTACCTAGTCACACATCAGTGCTACCCAAGTGAAAGTAGAAAGTTGGATAACAACTTTCAATCCTACAATCCATGAATGGTGTTACAGCGAATGTATAATTCCTTTGTCACTGATATCCCGAATGAACTCGAGGCATGGAACAGTCATCCTGTCAACGTTCATTCACTTTCTTGATCTCAGAGTAGATTGAACGAGATATGTATGACATCAATATCACATATTGATTCACACATGCGTGCGCACGCCTATCTCAATCCTACTCATCAAGTGGCCATGGATATCAAACTCCCTCAGGAGGGACAAATCCCATATCTATCACTCACCCCACAAAAGCCACATGTGTCAAAGCCACCCAATCATCACCTTTATAACAACCCATGTTTCAGAACTGCGTTTGATGATGTCAAAGTGTGCCCAACGACATGTGTTGAGTGCAGTGATTTCAGGTCTAAGAATCACACTCACCACCATCACTGTGTGTACTAACTGTGACTACCATGTCATGGTTCCATGTGTCAAACTCACGGTGGGTCTGTCCGGTACACTTGTTCTCTAACAAGTACCTATGTGTTTCTTTGATATCTCTATATCATGACTAATGAGATTCTGTCATCAACCAACACCACAATCTAGTCTTGTGTGTCATTGCTGTCTATCTACCTTCCACAATGACATCCGACTAGGGACATAACAAGAATGTACAAACTCTTAGCATCTGTATGATCTCATCATTCAGGTCATGAACCTGAAGGCCTACGTCATTGAGTACTATCATTCTCTAGACATTCAATCTATTCTATCACTATCTCATATGACTGAACCAGAAAGAATTGGAAGCTTGCCTTTGATGTTTATCAAATCAATCATAATGTATCCCACCAATCATCCCATGATTGGCTCTCAGGGCATACATACCAAAAGACTCCCACTTGCACTGCGAGCCAATCACCCTTGAATCATATTCATAGTGATCTTCAAACATGTCCCACATGTTACTGTGCTCTTAGTGCCAACATAGTGAGTAATGGCAACACCTTGCCAAAGTCGGTATAAATTGCATGTCTCACATATCTTCACTGTACGTCACACGTATGAGATGGAGTTGCTGTAATATGTGATCTAGTATTCCTTTGCTAACCTTTAGCCACATTGCATGATCAAGGATTCCATACTTGTCATCAATGAGAGGAATATCTCTAAGTTCATCTCATGAACTTCCAGATCCCTATAGTATCTACTGCTGTTCTCTAGCGCATAGATATTCGGCATTTCCTTTTAAATGGTTTTATTGGAACACTTCCAATTATCAACAAACTTTCACTTTTACATATCATATATATATATATATTGCGATTAATTTTTCTATCCTTTCGGAAGTTCATATCAATGTAACTCTTTACATCGAACTCTTCCTTATCTCCATAGAACTAGTACTTCACAAGTACTTATCAAGTTCCCATGGTATTCCAGTAACCCTTACTAAAAGTAGACAGACATCCACTCGTCATGTCCCACATACGCGTTAACAGGATGAGCACATCAAATTGTCATGTCATACATACAAGATGATGAATGCATTTTATTCTTTCCATGTCCATACATGCAAGATAATTGGATGATTACATACATGATAGATCCATATCTATTCTTAGTGTTCCCATTCTTCATAAGAATTGGACACTTGGCCTTGGGATACTAACTCCATGTAACATGGACAAGTTTTCTCCCACTGAATCTGTGCATACTGAACACTTCAGTACAGATTTCCAATGTATGCTCTCTCTTTTCAGGTCAAGAGATTTTTCGAGAACTATCTCTATAGATCTCTATTCCTATCACATAGGAAATATCTCTATCTTCCTTAAAGATAATTTCCACTTTTGGATTTCCATTCTAGAACATTTCCATTTCACATCAACATGTGAAATGTGAATACACTCCCACTAAATCACAGATCCCTTCTTTATCTTTGACATATCAGTCAAACCCTTTGACTATATCATCAAAGTAAAGATCCAATTATGAGTTGCTTGTAGTCAATCAATCACATTGATTAGTCCATTGTAACTTATAGACTTCATTTGCATTAGTGGATTCATAAACCTTATAGGTTGTGTCACATACACATCCTTGTTTTATTCCTCATAGGAATGCAGTTTTAGTATCCATATGCCAAATGTCTTAGTCATTAAGTTGCAATCAACAAGCATCATCCTTCTCAAAATGTTATCCATGTGTCTTAACACTTAAGACTCATTTGCACTTATGGATTTCATCCAATGAGTGCTACCATCAAGGTCATACCTTATGGTTCACATGGATGTCATTTAGGATGTAATGGTCATAAACCATAACTCAAAATTTGGTTCCTCATATTCATCTAGATAGTTGACTCATCACATGAACAACTCATCACATAGATAATTGAGGTGTATCTGTCAAGGATATAAGAACTCAAAACTCCTTGTGATTCTCAATGTCCTTTATTAGTGTGGGGTATTCTTTTATTAAGAAGAATTCAGTTATTTGATTATCATTCTCTAACTCCTTAGAGTATGATTCCTACTTGATTTAGACATCACCATGCCTTAATCATGAGTTCACTATGATACATTATCATAATCACTCATAAGGATATCAAACATTTGGTCCAAGTATTTCATTCATTGATCTCATCAAGAATTAACACTTTACCAAATTTGCAATTCATCTATGATGATCTTGAACACTTCAAGATATTCATATTGGTATTTCGCTAAACACCTTTTGAAGTATTAGCATTTACTCCAATAGGTATGTAAATACATCACATGTATTATACCTAATAGGACAATCATTCTCCCACTACCATTAGTGAAGATTGATTAATCATGTCCAAGATATTCATGTCTCTTACTGGTTCTAAAACCAAAAGAGTCTAGATTTATCCATCACATGGAAACTAGAAATGAATTTCTCATGATTGATGATAATTTGATTGTTTGAGTTATCTATAACTTTAGGTATCATTTTATCTTATGCATACCATGTATCACAAGATAAACAAGGCATTTCCACAAAGATCATATCTTTAAGATTGAAACATCAACTTTATTAATTGCCATCATTGTCATACAATATGCAATAATAAAGTGTTTCTATCTATTAGCAATATATGAAATAGCAGTTCTCAACTCTATTTCGTGCCCTTTAGGCTGAAATAAATTGAAAGATACTCCTATCTATGGCAGCAACACTTGCTCCAATGATGGGTACTTCTTTCTTGGTCCTTTCACAAAGGCCATCACTTCTTTGCGGATATTGCATATCATATATGACATATCCATATCTTGGTATCATATACCTCAGATAAAGAAGTGGTTTATTTCATGATACCTTAGGTGGAGATCTCCATCCCCTCCTTCATCTTCTTTTGTTCTTCCAGATATAGAGGGCAATTCCCTCATACACCCTTTCCCATGTGCCTTGAGGTTGAAGACGGCTTGGGCTGCTGGCTAGCATCAGAACACTTCTTTGCTTTTCCCTTGCCCTTGCCCTTAAGACTTACCTTTTCTTTGATCACATCAAAGATTATGGTTTGTCTTTCTTCATCTTTGCCTCTACTGTCCTCAACATGTCTAACAACTCTGTCAACGCTTGTCAAAGTTGTTCATGTTGTAGCTTATCATGAATTGTATGATCCTCGTAACATTTGCAGTATCATACCAATAGCCAACTCTTAGCTCAGAGGGAATATATCCTTCTTAGTCAGGTTTTCCACATACCCAATCACATTGAGTGTGTGAATACCTTACTGGATCTCCTTCTGTCATGATATACTAGGACAGTGTCTTGGAGACATCATATGTCTCATGTTGCCTCTGCAACTCATAGTTTAGAGAACACAACATCAAGCACTCCTCATCAATGTCTTCCTCGGTATGCTTCCATAAGCATACTTTCAGCCATTGATGTGGTGGGATTGAGTTTATCTGGTTCTGGTATAATTAGGATTTAGAGCTTTCGCTCCTTTAGAACACTTCTCATCATCCTAACCAGTCGTGTAATTATTCTCATTTAATTTGTTGGTCTCAAAAACTGATCGCAAATAAAGTGATTATTGTTGATTAACCATTTATTTTAACAAAAGGAAATATATGCAATTTCAGTCCAAAACTCTTTTTGACTTGTTTGATTGATTTGAAAAGTTTGATGATATAATTAGGCCTTTAATTATTTATCGCTCCCACTATTTTACTTCAAATTGATAGCCCTCACCATCAATTCGGAAGATTGCAGCATACAACCTTCTAGTGGGTAAGATCCTGAAATCCTCTAAGTCATGAGTCAGCTAGGGCTGATCGCCCACAACTTAGATCTCTCAGGTAGGCCACTTTTGCCAATTGCATCATATGCAACTCTTGATAAGATGTCATATACAACTCCTTGCAATGATCATCTCCATGCCTCAAGGCGCTAGATCCTATCTAGGTCACCTTGTTAAGTCTGACCCAAAGCAAACACGATAAATATGCACCCTGCTAGGGCAGACCCACACATTCATCCTTCACACTTCCACGAGATAGACGGTGTACCACGCTAGGGCGTGCCCACACTTGGTCGATCAAGCTTTTCACGTGTGTCGCATTTGGAAGACATCTAAAACTTAATATTTTAATGAGGGATTTGGTTTTTATATACATATACATATCCAATCACCACAATACATAGTGCGTATCATATACATGCTATATCCCACAGAAAACATGCACAAACGATAAAAAGTGATGATTATGGCCATCCTAATGTGATTCCTCGAGCCAAGAGGAATCATGGTCATCAAGGTCTACATCACATGCAACCTGTACAAGATGAACTCTGTGTCTTTGCCTTCTGAGTAGATCATCTCATCACAAGAATGATCTGTTCTCTCCAGCCAGTCGTTTGGGTGCCACCAGTCGATCGGTTGGCTCCTCCAACTGATCGGTTTGCCTGGTCGTCATGCATCTCTTCATGGCCGCCACCCGCTCGTCTCTCTCCTTGAACCGGTCATCAACCGATCGGTTCACTCCTTGAACCGATCATCTGGAACGTCAACCGATCAGTTCACACCTTGAACCGATCGTTTCAGCTGTCGTCAGATGTCCGCCGGTCTTCAACATAACAGGAAATAAAATCTATCCTAATTTTACATTGCTTAAAAGGGAAACCCCGAGTTACATTCGGGGGGATCAAGGTAGGAAAGAATCTCAAATTATTTCGAGTTACATTAGGAATATGAGAGGGAAGATCGGTGCGTAGACCGAGATGTAAGCAACCACAAACAACCACACACAGATAGGGTTTTATAGGCCATAATCACGCCACACACATCCACCACAAAACTCGTTTAAGGGCGACGTGTATCGAGTGCATTAATAATACATATCATATATGTAATTTGGGATTTGTGGATTTAGGATTGGACATGCATAAAGCCAATATTATTCGCATCGTATGCAATAAATAAAGGTGACAAACCAAAATCGATCATATCGATATTCCTAAAATATAGAGCAGTTGACGTGGCTCTGATACCACTGTTGGGTTTTAGGGGAGGCAGAGAAGGCAGTGGAAACAAAAAAAATTCTCCCCCAAACCCGGAACAAGGAAACGCGTCAACGTCTATATAATAGGAAAGGATGGTTTGTGGAATCATACCTTGTCCCAAGGCTTGCTTGGCGACAATACCTCGCGCCTTGTGCGGTCTTCAACTCCGGTCTTGGACGATGTCTGTGCAGCTCCTGGTCACACCGGGACTGACGACTCCTCCTCTCACCGGGACTGTCGGGGTTGACAGTTGTCCTCCTGAGCGGTAGAAACCTCCCACCTCTGAAGTAGTCCACACGGACCACCTGGAACTCCACACTCCTTGTCCCACAAGGAAGTGGAAGGAGTCGCACCCTCCTATTGACGTA
This sequence comes from Alisma plantago-aquatica, assembly GCA_963693085.1. Classification (NCBI taxonomy): domain Eukaryota; kingdom Viridiplantae; phylum Streptophyta; class Magnoliopsida; order Alismatales; family Alismataceae; genus Alisma; species Alisma plantago-aquatica. The sequence continues at coordinate 1,905,392,493 of OY856409.1, read as the reverse complement.
CTAGTCGCCAACACACTCTCCTGCCTCCAGTTGCAACTGCAGTTGTCCTTCCCTTGCTGCACCTCCCTTTGCAGGAAGCACTTGCTCGGGCTCTCTCTCGGTTACCAAAACCAGAGAGAACGACAACTTTGCAGAGCAACTGGTTGCAATGAGTTGTTCTTTGAGAAGCCCCCAATACCCCTATATATATAGGAGGGTCATGGGACAGGGTTCTCTATCCCCGGCAATATGGGACTAAAGCAGGAGTAGAAGGGTTCGAGATTTTCCACAAAACAACCAACTCACAACCTGAACCGATCGATTCACAAGTGAACTGGTCGGTTGGGGATCTGAACCGATCGGTTGGAGCACCAACGGATCGGTTGGGACCCATGAGCTGATCGGTTCACTTCTGAACCGGTCAGTTCGTGGTCCTGATCAGTTCCCGATTGACTTTCCTTCTTTTGTTTCTAATTGGTATCGAATACCAATCCTTGTTCCAATCAAATTGGGCAAGTGAAACGTAAGGAAAATTCTCACCGACCTGACTTTCCCAACTTGCTCGGTTGCACCAGTTGAACCGATCGTTTCAACACTTGAACCGATCATTTCACTCTAACCATGAGCCGATCGACTCAACATTTGAGCCGACTGGTTCAGCAACCTCAGCCGATCGGTTCAACACTTGAACCGATCGGTTGGGAGTACAGGTTGTGTAGAATCAGTCAATTGTGATTTCAATCAATTTGATACTCCAATCAACATGTTCAACATCTTGAACATTATGATATTGAGCTATCAATCAATTATGTGTTTAATTGAACTACTAAACTCCTTTAGTAATCAATCTAAACATTGCTTGTGGACAAAACTCCTCTTCCAGGTTAAATCCTATGTGTATGACCCTGCAGGTCCATTTCACGTTGGCGGTGAAAGTCCATAACACTTATGACTTCACAAGCAAAGAGTGGTGCCTAGTCACACATCAGTGCTACCCAAGTGAAAGTAGAAAGTTGGAGAACAACTTTCAATCCTACAATCCGTGAATGGTGTTACAGCGAATGTATAATTCCTTTGTCACTGATATCCCGAATGAACTCGAGGCATGGAACAGTCATCCTATCAACGTTCATTCACTTTCTTGATCTCAGAGTAGATTGAACGAGATATGTATGACATCAATATCACATACTGATTCACACATGCGTGTGCACACCTATCTCAATCCTACTCATCAAGTGGCCATGGATATCAAACTCCCTCAGGAGGGACAAATCCCATATCTACCACTCACCCCTCAAAAGCCCCATGTGTCAAAGCCACCCAATCATCACCTTTATAACAACCCATGTTTCAGGACTGTGTTTGATGATGTCAAAGTGTGCCCAACGACATGTGTTGAGTGAAGTGATTTCAGGTCTAAGAATCACACTCACCACCATCACTGTGAGTACTGACTGTGACTACCATGTCATGGTTCCATGTGTCAAACTCACGGTGGGTCTGTCCGGTACACTTGTTCTCTAACAAGTACCTATGTGTTTGGTTTGATATCTCTATATCATGACTAATGAGATTTTGTCATCAACCAACACCACAATCTAGTCTTGTGTGTCATTGCTGTCTATCTACCTTCCACAATGACATCCGACTAGGGACATAACAAGAATGTACAAACTCTTAGCATCTGTATGATCTCATCGTTCAGGTCATGAACCTGAAGGCATACGTCATTGAGTACTGTCATTCTCTAGACATTCAAGCTGTTCTATCACTATCTCATAGGACTGAACCAGAAAGAATTGGAAGCTTGCCTTTGATGTTTATCAAATCAATCTTAATGTATCCCACCAATCATCCCATGATTGGCTCTCAGGGCATACATACCAACAATAATAAGAAATAAAATCTATCCTATTTACAATTGAATTGTGAAACCCCGAGTTACATTCAGGGGGAGCAAAGGCAGGAAAAGAAATCTCGAATTATTTCGAGTTACATCAGGAATAGGAGAAAGGGAATCGGTACGCAGACCGAGATGCAAGAAACCACATACAACCACACACAAATATAGGGTTTATAGGCCATAACCATGCTACACATCCACCACAAAAATCGTTTAAGGGTGACGCGTATCGAGTGCATTAATATTACATATCATATATGTATGTTTGGGATTTACGGATTGGACATGCATAAAGCCAATTTTATTCGCATCGTATGAAATAAATAAAGGTGACAAACCAAAATCGATCATATTGATAATCCTAAAATATAGAGCATTTGACGTGGCTCTGATACCACTATGGGTTTTAGGGGAGGCAGAGAAGCAGCGGAAACAAAAAATTTCTCCCAAAACCCAGAACAAAAGGAATCGCGTCGACGTCTATATAATAGGCAAGATGGTTTGTGGATGCATACCTTGTCCCGAGGCTTGCTCAGCGATAGTACCTCACACCTTGCACAGTCTTCACATTCGGTCTTGGACGGTGTCTGTGCAGCTCCTAGTCGCACCAGGACTGAAGACTCCAGGTCTCACCGGGACTGTCGGGATTGACAGTTGTCCTCCGAGCGGTAGATGTCTCCCGCCTCTACAGGCGTCCACACGGACTGCCTGGAACTCCGATCTCCTTGTCCCACAAGTAATCAGAAGGAGTCGCACCCTCCTGTCGGCGTACTAGTCGCCAACACACTCTCCTGCCACCAGTCGCTTTCTGTAGTTGTCCTTCCCTTGTTGTGCCTCCCTTATCGGGTAGCACTTGCTCGGGCTCTCTCGGTTACCAAAACCAGAGAGAACGACAACTTTGCAGAGCAACTAGTTTGCACTGGGTTGTAATTTGAGAATCCCCCAATACCCCTATATATATAGGAGGGTCGTGGGACAGGGTTCTCTATCCCGGGAAATGCGGGACTAAAGCAGGAGTAAAAGGGTTCGATATTTTCCACAAAAACAACCAACTGCGTAACCTGAACCGATCGTTTCACAACTGAAATGGTCAGTTGGGGATCTGAGCCGATCGGTTGACACCTCAACCGATCGGTTGGGACCCATGAGCCGATCGGTTCACTTCTGAATCGGTCAGTTCATGGTCCTGATCAGTTCCCGATTGACTTTTCCTCTTTTGTTTCTAATTGGTACCAAATACCAATCCTTGTTCCAATCAAATTGGGCAAGTGAAACAAAAAGGAAATTTCTCACCAATCCTACTTTCCCAACTTGCTCGGTTGCATCAGTTGAACCGATCATTTCAACACTTAAAGCAATCATTTCACCCTATCCATGAGCCGATCGACTCACCACCTGAGCTGACCGGTTCACCAAGTTGAGCCGATCGGTTCATCACATGAGTCGATCGGTTGGGAGTGCAAATTGTGCAGAATCAGTCAATTGCAGTTTCAATCAATCTGATACTCTAATCAATGTGTCCAACACCTTGAACATTATGACATTGAGCTATCAATTAATTGAGTGTTTAATTGAACTACTAAACTCCTTTAGTAATCAATCTAAACATGTTTGTGGACAAACTCCTATTCTAGGTTAAATCCTATGTGTGTGGCCCTGCAGGTCCATTTCACGTTGGCAGTGAAAGTCCATAACACTTATGACTTCACAAGCAAAGAGCGGTGCCTAGTCACACATCAGTGCTACCCAAGTGAAATAGAAAGTTGGAGAACAACTTTCAATCCTACAATCCGTGAATGGTGTTATAGTGAATGTATAATTCCTTTATCACTGATATCTTGAATGAACTCGAGGCATGGAACAGTCATCCTGTCAATGTTCATTCATTTCCTCGATCTCAGAGCAGACTGGGTGAGATGTGTGTGACATTAATATCACATATTGATTCACACGTTCATGTGCATGCCTTTCTCAATCCTACTCATCAAGTGGCCAAGGACATCAAACTCCCTCAGGAGGGACAAATCCCATATCTATCACTCACTCCTCAAAAGCCCCATGTGTCAAAGCCACCCAATCATCACCTCTATAACAACCCATGTTTTAGGATTGTGTTTGATGATGTCAAAGTGTACCCAACGACATATGTTGAGTGTAGTAATTTCAGGTCTAAGAATCACACTCACCACCATCACTGTGAGAGATGACTATGACTACCAAGTCATGGTTCCATGTGTCACTCTCACGGTGGGTCTGTCCGGTACCTTGTTCTCTAACAAGTACCTATGTGCTTGGTTTGATATCACTATATCATGACTAATGAGATTCTGTCATCAACCAACACACAATCTAGTCTTTAGTGTTATTGATGTCTATGGTTATTTCCACAATAACAACCGACTAGGGACCAAACAAGAATATATACTCTTGACATCTGCATGATCTCATCGTTTAGGTCCTTAACCTAAAAGCATACATCATTGAGTAAAATCATTCTTTAGACATCTATCATGTTACACCATCATCTCAGAAACAGTTTAAACATATAGATCGGAAATTGCCTTTATTATTATTCAAATCATTTACAAAGTATCCCATTACAATCATCATATGACTTGCTCTATGGGCATACATACCAACAATGGCTTGGGTACCTCACATAGTACTCTAGATTGGACTCATGGAACACATTACACATCATGTTATCCTGAGGGGCAAGGCTAAACACAACCATCTCCACCAATCCATCTCAAATGGACCCATATATCGGGGACTCAGCTTTCTTAGTTGTAGCTTAGAGGGGTCAGATTTTCACATCACATATTCTCCCACAATGAACTGCATGTCAGTCTGCTTTGCATCAGCTCGTGACTCATGTCACCACTGGGCTCTCTCTCAGCCATTGCACGATCAAAGTGACTTCATATGCACACACTGTGGTTCTTTTCTGACCTTCACAAGGCCTCCTTCACTAACATCATCTTAATGAAGTGGTGACTGACACAACCTGCTTCTAGAACTTCTTTCATCCCGATAAAGGCTATGGTGGTTATCATCACATCTTATAAAGGACAGGAATTGTCTCTCTATATCACCATGAATGAGCACACATGCTCTCATCAGACCCTCTAGTCTGGATCATACTAACCATTAGTTAGGGGTGATAAACTATTATATCATCGAGTTCTTCATGTATCTACTTCCACCTCATGGAAGTGAACCCTTAGGTTATACTCAAGAACTTTTGAACTCGCATCATGGTGTAGTTGAACCATCTCTTTCTCTTATAAGTAGTTCAACTCGATTTGTCCCTTGACAATACTCTTTCTTTCTCCTATCGTCTAGGTAAGGCGATCTACCATAACCCATATTGCATCTTGACCTTCTTGGTCAAGGGAAGACTTACCACAACATTCATAGTGGACAAACTCCATTCCCTCTCGGGGATTATTTAACCTCTAAGTCAAAGCACTGGGTTACTGGTGTTCTTCCTTCACCCTTGGCTCACATGGCCACATGCTACACACAACTTCACATCAAGTAACTAGAGTGCTACTATCACTTACTATCTTTGCAGTATCACGGTGTTTGGTGATTTTAAAACCATGATCTCCTGTATGTCATGATTCCTCAAGATCGACACCTCAGAAAACCAAAACCACTCTCAATAGGGTTTCATCACTTTCCTTTCCAAAGAAGTACATATGAGGTTCGACAACCATCCTTTCATTATATAACGGACTAGGCTGGCTAACCAAACAATCATCTACTTGATTAACCACTATTGATAAATCTGAGTGTTAACCAAACTTACCTCTTTTTCTCAACTTAAGGTTAGCCTAACAACCACAACTTCTTCTAGCTTCCAGCTAAACTAGGCAGCTATATCTCAACTAGAGCATTCATCACCACTTCTCATCCTTAGGTACTAGGTAACATACACCTCCATGTATTATACTTATCATCTCATCTCAAACTCTAAGTTTGGCTTCATTAAGAAACTCTTAGCTTATCCTCTTGGTTATCCAACTCAACCTTGTATCACATGCAAGTTCTATATAACTCATGTGACACCATCCTCACAAGATGACTACCTTAATACTTCTTGGTGTTTGTACACCATCCATGTATCATTCACTCCACAAGAGTATGTTATCATCTCTATCCTCATACCTTGTAGCAACGTTCCAACTCGCATCATCTTTTGTCCTTGGTGTATGACATGCATAATGTCCTATCTCTCACTCCCATAACAAGAGGAAATAAGCATTTGGCTGCAGTCCAAATACAAAGTTCTTCCTATTCCAAGAATAGAGATGGTACATCCCACCTTGCCAGTACACCTTCAAATCTAAGTTGAAACGTGCAACTTATGTCTCAATATCAATATTACTTCCATGGAAACTGGTTTTGAACCTACTTGGGTCACCACACAATCCTTGGTCATATCCTCTAGGTCTATAGGGTGCCGGCACTTTTGGAGTCATCCCTCTTCCCTTATGCATCCAGAGAGTGCCCTACTCATCTGCCCTTTGGGTCCCATGAGTTCATGAAGGTGATCAATCTCCTAACCCATGGCCCTCAGACAATGATAGTTGTTACCTCCCGACCCTATGGTCATGTGAAACTAGGGAATCAGGCAACTCCTTCTTCCATCGGTCTTATCCCTACCTGACCTTAGGATAGACTTAGGATTCCATTATAGTACATGTTCAACTTACAACCTTACCCAATCCTTCACCATCTCTCTGCATCTATGACTAACTTTCATCCCTTCATAGGGGTCATGGCAACCTACCTGCCTCCCTGGTAACACCTCCACATGCACATAGAGATGGTTATCTATGGGTCTTACTGGTTCATTCTCATACTATGTACTTTTCACTTAGCTTCTCAAGGTCCTATGAAACCTCTTTAGGTTACCTCAAAACCAACAAAATTGGTATACACCCTACCAAAGGGTCCCTCTCCCAGGATGTGAGGAAACTACAACTCTTGACAACAAGGTCACAACCGTCCTAAGGGTTTACATCCACATGAGCATGCTTAACCCTAGCAAGCTACTAAGGCACCATCTACTAAGCCATGTTAGATCATACTTGTTTTCATTCCTCAACATGGATCAAGATCATATCTCCCTATGTCATCATCTTATCTAGGAGGGATTCCTCAAACATACTTTAAACTTAAGGGGTTTCCTTTTTCCTCTATTCATGAAGAGTACCATGCTCGAAACTACAGAACTCAATTCTCGTCACGAGCATTAGGTACGCCACTTCCCCTCTTAGGCCTAGGAACCTTAGGTTCACCTTCGGGTGTCCAACTGCATGCTCAATCTCTTAACCAAGTATCAAGCATGTCCAAGATATGTCATGTACTTCCATGATCCTTTTACTTGAGCAACACTTCAGAGTTGATTCCTCTTCCAAGACAACCAACTAGGTATAAGGCCTCACAACTGGTTACTCTTTAGCTCATCCAGCAGGTAATCACTTATACCATAGGTACTAGAAGCATCATCCTTCTTCTAGGGTTTGATTCCTCTAAAGGAAACTAAGATATCATCAGCTTCCCGGGATCATGTGTGAGGCAACCACTATCATCCACTTAGGTCATATCATCATCGACTCCCCATTGTTCCTCATATTCAGGGTGTTAGGCATCCAACCTTCTTGTCAAGGTCCTGCTCTCTCTCGCTATAGCTAACCTTACCGCCATCCTCATTATTAGAGGTCCTTTCTCCAAGAAGGATCGAGCTCACAGGCATACCTCTACGCGGGTGACGCCTATGCTCAACTTATGTTTGCTCATGCTTATCCATAGCCCCTTATGCTTATCCCATAAGCCATCCATCACGATCCCTTGTCCAGGGTTTCATCCTACTATCAGCACTACTGACGTACTCTGGGTGTAAGCTATATCCTACTTGCAATAGTCCATAAGGTTTCTATAGGTCCTTCTCTAACCTCCTCCATGAAGGAACTATCCTTTTCTCAAACATGCACGACCCTCTCCAGGGTTGGGTTGCCAAAGATACTAGGCAATCTAACCTCTCATGGCTCATATGACATCCAAGGCATGTCCATCCAAACACCTGGTCTACTAAGACATCTAACTCTTCGTGTCATCACTTTCTCTAACCTTCACTTAGGGTTAGGGTTATCATCATCCTTAGAGGATGTTCTAGGTCTCTATTTTTAATGGAGATCTCTACATCCAAGACTAACTTTCTTTACGAATCCTCCTGACAAGGAGGTGCATCCTCAGGTCTCTCCTGAGGGAAATGACAACTCATGTCATACGACCTAAGCATGTATCTATCCTTTAGTTTGCGCTTAATCTATTAAGCTTATGTCCATGACATCTTATTTACATGCTTTTCATTAATTTGGTGGAGGATTCCTTAGACCTTATTAACCTAACTCGTACCTCAAGCGGGTGAGGAGAAGAGAGAAAACCATAATCCTTAAGGTCCTTAATAGAATTTGAGTTGAGAAGGGATGAACAAGATGAGAGAGTCCTAAAGGTATCTTATTTTGAGTCATATCCTAAGACATCGGCCAGGCAGTCACACAATCTGGGAGTCCTCGTATTCTGACTAGCGGTGCGGAGGAAAATATTGTCAGCCCCCGAACATGATCCTTTTCTAGACACCTCAGTCTTTCGGACAATCCTCTAATAACTCCCTTGGGTTCTATGGAGTTTGTAAAATTTACTAATTATTAAATATTAAATGGGGAACCTTTGTTGTGATACCAATTGTAACGACCCCGCCTCCCGGTAACCCCCAATTAAGGGAGACCCGAAGGTCAGAGCCGTTATTCAATTAACATGATCAAAGGTTCGACAAATAATCAATAATAATTATGAAATTCTACTAACTAACTAGAATTTGGTATAAAATTAAAACTTTACTTACCTTTGAAAACTTTGGAAATCTATCTATCCAGAGCTTGAATTATTCTATCTAATCCTCCTTGTATTTTATTTCTTATTTCCACAATGTGTCACTTTACTATTTGTTCTTTCAAATGTTATTCCTAAAACGCTGAAAAACAAAACGTCGGTCAGTATATCGAAATATACTGGTATGTGGGGACAACCAAAAACTTGCAAATATGGCTAACAATTTAATAATCACAATCAAATTAATTAACAAGCCAGATTTCACTTTTCAGTATGACATTCTCCACCTATTTTGCCCTAACCCTGGCATACCCACCTTAGGGTTCCCTTTGCCAATGACTTAAGGCCACCTTCTCAATCCCGATCTTGGTGCCTGGGGGTCACCACTCATGGTGCCCACTAGTCATGCAATATCATAGGCCACCTTCTCATTCCTGAGCTTGGTGCCTGGGATCACCACTCAAGGTGTCCATTGGTCTACCCATCTGGGCCTGACCTTTGGCATCATCCATCAGGGTGGCATGTAAGTGTGAGAATCCATACTTCTATTATTAATGTGATAATCATAGTGACTTTATAGTTTGTAAGTATGAACATCCAAACTGATAATTTGCATTCAATGTGATTAACCATCCGGAAAATCCTCGAGAAACTAAGGCAATTATCATAATTAACCACATACCTGATCTGACAATTTGAACAGAAATATCCATGCAAATAAGAATCCAAGAAAGCAAGCATTTTCAACAAGATACGGAAATAATCACGTAATTCCCCTTTTATTATTCATGTCATCAAGATCCATTAAACCTAGCTCGCTTCCTAGGGTTTCACTTTTAGGGTTTCTATTGCAATTAGGGTTTCCCTTCATCTTTCACTATTTCAAACCCTAATTTTATACCATTACTCATAAACCCTTATTATTTTATCTATTCTTTAACATTAAGGTTATCTTAGCGACATACTTCTCAGATTTAAAGGCACCATTAACCATCAATTAATTTCATTAAGTTTCTTTTACATCAAAGCTACTATTTTTATCCTTTTTAATCCATGACAATGTCATTATACTCATTTATCATCAATTTGTAGTTCATTATGCTCTAATACTCATATGAACATTATTTATCATTAATTCTACCTTTTATTCATGAGAAAACCCTAATTACTACATTTAGGGTTATTTATCCACAAATTAGGAACTTTAATTCTCGAAATAGCATATAGTCATGAAAACTCAGTTCTATACATGAAATCGAGTAATTAAAGTCATTAGTAATACTAATTACCAACATTAGGGTTTCAAGGCCCATTAAAGCTTATTTATGTACATGAACTCTCAATTAAACTACTTACGTGCAAAATTCATCTTTTTCGATCTTAATGTATCTCTTTATGATTAACAGGTTAATATCAACTTTAACCATCACTTAAACCCTACTAAACACATTAATCATATCAAAATAGGGTTTCTTAATTATCATTACATTAAAGTTAATAACTTCCATTACTTTTCGAATTGCAAAAGGAATCAGGATTCAATTATATTTTTAATGTATTCCCCTCGTTTTTCTGAGAAACTTTCATATTTTATGCTTGCTAATCCGAGCTACGAATAAATAGATATGATTTTAGCAAAATACCTATTTTGGGCCAATCAGGACATGCCACATCGCCTATCCCATGCAAAGCGGCTTGTTTGGAGTTAGAATTGAATGACACTTTTGCCCTCCACTTAAGTGGATCGGCGCTTCATACCACGGGGGTATATCTGTGCAATCGGCCAACGGGTTGTCTTCAACCTCTAGCAGCTCCTGCTTCCGTCGAGCGCAGCCCTAGGCGTGACTTTGGGCGGCCGTTTCTCTCTCCCTCGGTCCTCATCAGCTGCCGCCACCCCACGCCCTAGCCTCGCCGCCTTCATCTGCACCTGGGGTGCCACCCAGTGCGTGGTCTATGTGGCAAGGTCGGGAGAAACAGGCATGTGTCTTGCGGCCCTTGCTTCCACCAACCAGCCGGTATTGCACCTTCGTCAGGGAACGGCTATGCTTTCTTTCCCTCATTCTTTCATCGTGGCACATGCAGCTTCCCTCACAACCCTATCTCGGCTCCTTGCTGCCCCAGGATCATGTGGCTCCCCTCTACTAGGGTTTATAACTAAAACGATGAAGAAGCAAGGGTAGTACATGGGATCTCTTTCCTGGACTCAGCCCAGGTCTCTCTCTCCTTTTATAAAGGAGGGTATCCACACCTAAAAACATCCATCCAAGAGAAAACGAGCCCCACTCTTAAAGGAAACATATTCCTTCAAGGAGAAGTATTATTCTCTCTCCTCATCTATTTCCTTGATATTCTTTATCCTTGGGATATCAAAATTTTGAAAATCTCTTCTTTTATCTTCTTAGTACTTGCCCTTTATTCTAATGGCACAAAATTCCATTTTCATTTAATAGAAAATACTTCCTTTTAGCAATACCACATAATCCATGAATTATGTATTCACATTATATTCTTATTTTTCTTTTATAAGTATTTTCTCTTTCCTCTTTCTTCTTTGGGACTCCTTGGATCCCAAGGAACTCTATTATTTCGAAATCCTTTTTATTGGACACTCATTATCCTTCTAGATGCATCTAAATGCATTATCCTTTACATTAACTTGTTTATTTCTTATTAAAATAGCTCTTTTTGAGTATTTCTCTTTATTTCTCTTTTATTTTCCTCATTGGTATTCCTTTTATCATTAGGAATCCTTGTGATACGAAATTCCACTAAGGATAACTCAATTGTACCTCTTTTTACTTATTTTCCACATTTTACCATTGTTTTCAATTTCTTTCTCAATAAAGAAATACTTAATTAATCTTTTCTTTTCTTATTGCCTTTTCTTTGCAACTTTGGACTCCTTGGAACCCAAGGAATCCCAAGAGGCACGAAATCCATCCTTGGATTGCATTCTTTTGCCTTCCAGAGGTTTCCACATCTCTCTTTTCTCAAAAACTCAATTATTCATTTATTAATTGAATTTCCTTGTTATTGGGCCCAATAGCCAATAAAGCCCACAACACAATCATCAAGGCTACTGTAAACAAAATCCATTTATTCGAAACAAATTATATCATTATTTGTTCCAATATCTTTAATGTGAGAAATTACATTCCTCACTAAAGGAACCCAAAAATTGGGGTTGTAACAAGTGGGGTCTGTAAGGTTTCATGGAGGTGGAAGGTGCAGCGGAAACAACAAAAAGAATATTTCTCCATGTATCTTACACGCATATATCTTCGACAATGACGTACTCAAAAAGAGGGAGTGTGAGGTATACCTTGTTGCAAAGCAAGTCCCATGACATCCTTGTAACATCCCAAATTTAATTAAAATAAGATGAGGGTTTTAATAACAAATTTTCCCCACTAATTAATTACAAATTTTGGGCCTTGATGTAATTTACTCAAATAATGAATAACAAACCATCAAGATAATTCTTGATTGGGAAATTTCTCCCTATCTCATAATTTACAAAAGTAACTATTTGAGAAAAGGTTAAAACAATTTAACCCATCTTTAATGCATATAAATTAAGATAATGACACATGTGAAATTTTTTAATACAAAATAACCAAAACCGAAATATAGTTAAATAGGAAGATTCTAGACCTTCTAATTAACTATTGTTCCAAATTTGAAGTTGTTAAGGCCAGTGGCAGAGCCAGGAATACAAAATTGGGGGGCCAAAATTTTGACAAAAAACTTCATAATGTAAAAATCCAAGAACACACGTGGAACTAGAGAGTAGAACTTAAGACCTTTAACTACTACTATAGACACTCTACCAATGCAACAATTTCATTACATTGAGTTTAATGCTCGTCTCCAATATAAATCAACTACTTATGTATACACAATGCGATAAAATGAAAACTTGGGTGTGGCAAGATTCGAACCCGAGCCAAGTGGGTCTTGAAACACGCATCTGACCATTGCACCATTTCTAATTTTTTCTTTGTAGTCATCCTAGTTAATATATATTATTCAATAGATTAATAACATATATATATGTATATATGAAATTTTTTTTTGGGGGGGGGGGCATGGCCCATGCTTGCCCCCCCCCGGCCCCTGATTAAGGCCTTGTTTGACCCCTCTAGTGAATTTAGAAAATTTCTATATAGTTTTTAAGCAAAATTTAATTGATTTAATAATGTAACCTAAGGTCTACAATTTATTGATGTCACGGCTCCTTTGACAGAGTTTGAGTCAGACTCTCAGACCCAGAGCATTGTGAGTCAGGGACTTATCCCCTTCACCCGACTATCATTCTCTCTAGACTCTACAATCTTCCTTTTTCTACCCCCTTTGATCATCCTCTCTGGTGACTCCCTGTATGAATGAGACTCTTTTTCACCATCTATGAACCTTCTCGAATCAAAAGATCCCAAACTCGATAGGATTTGGTGCCTTAGGGTTCCCGGTCAACTAGACTCCCCCAAGTTTCCCTTGTTTCCTCCTTTGTTTGTGACTCTAGCCCCTCCGACCACCGATCTATGTAAGAGACTACCTAAAAATGTTCAACTTGACCCCTAGAAACTCATTCACATCATCAAAAACCCTCATCTATCCCGACGATGTCTACTCTCATACTTCCCTCGGTCTACCAACGACTTGGGACTTCCGCCATAGCAAAAAACCTCATGAGAAACCTTGAGGCATGTGGTATCTTCATGGAGTAGCAACACATCTCTTCAAGCTTCTGGTTCAACCATTTTTACCTTATACATGTACTCCACCATTTTCCCCTTTTCTCCTTTCACTAATGTTCTGACCACTTAGCTTGACAATTCGACAGCCTAGACCTCAGTTGGACTTGTTTCCATTACTTTTATATTAGATTGAACATTTTGAACCCTTATGAAATGATATTTTTGTCCCAAACTTGCTTCCTATATGATCTCCAACCTCAACACCCCAGGCAGTCATGGCAGGGGTCATTCGAGGGGCGCCTGGCCACTCCCCAACCCATTCTTGAGCACCCCGAGGTCATTTGACGATGATGAAAATGGCTAGAACTTTGGCTTCCAACGTAAAAACCAAAGTTGGAGTTTTGGGTTCTAATCTCCTTACTGTGTACATGTCGGGGCTACAGATTGAAGAAGAAGAAGCTAGGTGGTTCTTTTCCAGTTCTGCTCTCAATCGATTTTGTATCAATGTCATGCCCACATGGGCATATGAGTAATTTGTTGCATCATTTTTGTTCTGGCCATGAGTTTTGGGGTGGGGTAGGCCGGGCTAGCTATCCAGTCTTGTTTGGCCTAGCTCAGCAATGTATATGAATAATATCACCTACATGGATTTTTTGAGCTTTATGATTGATCATAATATACCATATCTTTATAAATTCATGGAAATTGTTATAGAGCTCAGATGGAGATGAACCTTATATGTATTTTGCTCAATTTTTTTAGATCTAGATGATGAAATAATTCTCAAAGCCTGATTTGACTTAGTGTTTCCCTATTTTAATCAAGAACCCCAAAACCCTTGAAATTGTAATGAATATTAATTGTTAATGAATTGTAATTGTCATAACATGGTAATTAGGGTTTCTTAACCCTGGGAATGTGTTTAGGATTTTACCAACCAAAAAGAAGTAACTAGGATCTTTTATAAGAGAGAGTTAAGTGGTCCATGCACTGTGAACATTGATTTTAAGTATATGTGTACATTGAATGTTATGAATGATTATTTACTGATTCAATTGTTAAAAGTCAATGAATTTATTATGAACTGGGTTTCTTGCTTATTTTCAATATTATTGTGTCGTCTTTATGCACACTAAGAGTAAAGTCAATATTAAGATTTAAGAGAAACTTAAGAGTTTTGAGAGAAATATAATGTTAAAATATAATGTGACACCTCATCACGCTAATGAGATTACTCAAAACAAAAAACACGATCAACTACTAATTTATCACATAGTAAAAAATGTGGAATAATTAAAACCAATTCCAACAATATAAATAAACTCTAGAACATTTATAAAAGGTCCTTCATTCCATGCTCATATACTGTAACAAGTATTTACATATGGGTCCAAAGACCTCAGTCACATCCTTCATACAAAAGATATTTCACATGTACATGTCATATATTTACAAACATTGGCATACTACCAAAATCTCGTGTCGATACAAATATAACATCTAGAAAACACATCTCATACCCGGACCTGAGAGTACAGGGACGACACTAGGACTCTACTACTAACATCTACAACTAACCAACCTTCTAAATCTATTGATCACCAGGTTGGTTCTCTTCCACAGTGTGACCTCGACCTCATTTCCCGCGACCACCTAAAAAAAATATGGTGACCCACGGGTGAGACCCACTCCCAGTGAGAGATATAACTCTCTCCAACATATATTGATTATAGCATATTGATTGACAGTAAATGAACTGAGAAGATATAGTAATGAATAAGACCTTTTAACCAGATTGAATAGGTTAAGCATACTAAGCCATTAAGAAAATTAACTTGGCAAGAAGTATAATTACTCAAAGGTCATATGATATCATCTTGCAAACACTGAATAGTATAAAGACAAGTTAAAGACTAATCAAACTATGTGAGATGTATTTAACCATAGTCAGTATACTACACGGCTTATATCACTTATTTTATTACATTTCCCTGAGGGATTTGAGAAATACCACTCAAGTCCCAACTGACCACTACTAAGTCGAAATCAGTGCCATACAAGATCTAGGAAGAGCCAGACTCCTAAGATCTTCTCCACTCCTAGTCAGTACGGGTCCTCCACAGTGACACATAAGGTCAAGCTGCTAACAGCCTAGTTCGTCCTTGGTATAGGTCACGGCACTAGTGAAAGGAGGTAGGTACGCATACCCTACCATCTGAGGTACAACCATAGTTGTCCTCCAATTTCATCATCATATATATAATCACTGAGACACGACCACAACCGTTCTCAAACTCAGGGCTAGGTATGGCCACTGCCATCCTCCCTAACACTTGAATAAAGGATGGCAAGCACCCCGCATACTCATCACTATGCACTCCGAGTATCCCTTAGGAATACTCGTTTCACTATCTGGTAATTTCTGACACTCAGATAGATCTATGGCATAGGGCACTACATGATTAGAGTTTCACTTAATTAGTTATGCCAATTGGGTGAATTAAGGCTAAATCATATAAATGGACATTCAAACCCTAATTATTTTCTAACAAGAGTATATGTATAACAACTTCAAAAGATATAAAACATTTCAGATATAAATCTTAATCACATCACCACATGCTATCATTCATTACAAATTAATGGACCACACTTATCATCATACTTCTACAAGATACCAATATCTTATCACAAGTTCCAGGGTTTTAACCCTTATTGGAACATGAAGAGGATTTCACCTCAATCATGGCTTCAAACATGACCAAAGGTCGTTAAGACCATCACATTATTCATAGTAAGGTTATCATCATCATTCCATGCTTAAACAAGGCTCAAAATATCATTAGCACATATGTGTCCATAGATACTAACATGGCAATGTACTATGATATTCAAATAGTACTACAATGTGGTTTCAACACAAGAAGAGTGTAATTCATTATCAAATTAATCATTCAAGAGGTCTGATTATAACCAATCAACATCATATAATTACACTAAGGTTAGGTATAACAAGCTAGATCACATGGGAGTTACACGTCCACTTATTATAGTGATTTATCAAATATAACTATGTGATGGCAAAGATAAGACTACAAATTAATGGTATTGAACCATCAAACTATCATCACTAGGACCCACATATAATACCATGTGATTTATTCTAATCTATTGGATGTTAAAGCATCCAATATTATTCATTGGATCAGGTTCATTATTCAAGGTTATCAATTGAAGTATAGCTCTAATCATTAGATCAATTGAACCAAGGAACCACTGGTTCAAGGTTTAGTCAAATCTACAATTACATTCTTAACTCATCATACATGGTGATGACCTGATCCACCATTAATTGTGATCATTAGGTCACCATTGATTATTAGATAAGTAATACATTCAGTTAAAACATCAAATATTAAGCTAATGTCATCATCAATTGATAACATCATTAGAATACTTCATCATTCCCAGGAACTCGTTTTCCTGTAACAGAAGAATCGTAAATGGTAATTATACATCTAATTGAGACAAAACCTGACCTAAGGGGGTGACCATAGGTTGTCACCATAAATTTGACACCCTTGATCACAAACATCAGTTGCCAAGATAGCAAAACCATTGGTTGTTGAATGGTATGACCATCAGTTGTGTGATAGGGAGGAAATAGCTTGACAACCCTAATTTGAACCATCAATTGTTTTATGCTTAGCACCATAGGTTGTTGCAATCAACCTGTCCCAGATCATGTTACACCTTATAAAGGTCGTAGACATGTTTACAAGTTCATATAGAACTGGAACAAAATAGGAAACACCACACAAATTCGTAATTCTAAACAAGCATGGTTTCTCTATGCTTAATTCATCACATTAAGGCATAAACATGAACTAACAAGCTTCTAGTAAGTAATATAAGTGAAGAATGTTATATAACTTGCCTCTATAGAGTAGGTCAGATCCTAAAAAGCAAGAATCTCAAGCAAATTTGGCAAGAAAACCTTGGATTCAGATCTGAACTTGGCCAAATAAGTACTTCTCTCTACAAAGAAGCAAAATCCTAGAAAAGGAAACAAGAAGGATAGATTTTTGAGTTCTAGAGCCACTTTCACCATGTAACAGCAGGGTTCCAACCTGGAGGAAGGTTTAAGAAAGGAGAAAAGCAATAAAAATGGAGAAGGAAGGAAGAAAACAACTTGCCTTGGTCGAAATTCCTAAAAGATGACCTTGGAAACCCTAGGTAGGGCTAGATGGAGCTCTAGAAAACCTTCTTTTCCAAAAAGAGGTTGTCTTCTACCTTAGAGCAGTTAGTTCCATAGAAAAACATAGTGGATTCGTTACTCCAAGTTAGAGGAAAGAGAAAGCAATCATAGTTTCAAATTTGGGCAAAGAAGAGGTAAATATAGCCCATGGATAAGGATAGAAGCAAGCATGAGGTCTAAAAGTAGCTTCCCCATGCGTCTATGGCCTTAAACTATTAAGAATAGACAAGCACACACACAAGCGGATCCCCCACCGTCCTTATAGACCTACTTAGATTTTCTTTGTCGAAATTCCAAGCCAATCACATAATTCATTAGTTGATAGCTACTAAAAGTAGCTCATTCATGAAGGGGTAAACCCTAAAATACCCTTGATGAAAACACCTTCAAACCATAGCTCAAATAGGAGCCCCATGGCTCAAAACACTCATGAATGATAATATAACATCTAAGGAACATAATGTATGTGATAAATTACAAAGAAAACCCCTAAATTGGGTAAATTGCAAAAAAAAGTCCAAAATGTACAGAAAATTGCATAACTTGCTCAAACAGTGTCCAAATTGGACAAATTTGAAACTTAAGCTTGTCTTATGATTTCAAAACATATAAAAAGGTTATATTATGGTTATAAGAATTCAGCTATGGTAATTAATCTCATTCAACTCATTAAGCAAGTTCAGGGGCCTTACAACTATAAACCCCTAACAAGGATTTCGCCTCGAAATCCTATGCAAAAAGAGATGGGTATTTTCTACGCATATCATTCTCTAGTTCCCATGTGGCTTCCTCTATGTCTTGATGATTCCACAAAACTTTCACTAATATTATATCTTTTCTCTTCAACTATTTCACCCTTCTATCTAGGATCAACACAGGACCCTCAACATAGGAGATATCCTCATCTAACTCAACATCTACTGGTTGGATTGTCTGGTCAGTATACGGATGACATTTCCTCAACATAGAGATGTGAAAGACATTATGCAATCTGTGTATCTCTGGTGGTAGTTCCAACTTATATGTTACCTTTCCAACACGAGGTAGGATAGGGTATGGTCCCATAAATCTAGAAGCCAACTTACCCTTCTTTCCAAACCTCAGCACGCCTTTCCAAGAAGAAACCTTAAGATATACTCTATATCCCACTTGGAACTCAAGTGGTCTACATCGGTTATCTGCATAAGATTTTTTCCTGTCCTGGGATACTTTCAATTATTGTTGAATCACTTTAATCTTTTCCATAGTTTGTTGTACTAGCTCAGGACCCAAAAGTTGATATTCACCTATCTCATACCAGCAAAGAGGAGACCGACATTGTCTCCCATATAGAGCCTCATAAGGGGCCATATCTATGCTTCTTTGATAGCTATTGTTGTACACAAACTCTATTAGAGTCAGATGTACATCCAAACTACCAAGAAATTGCAGCACACATGCCCTCAAGAGATCCTCTAAAGTCTGAATAGTCCTTTCAGACTGGCCATCAGTCTACAGATGAAAAGTTGTGATGAATCTCAGCTATGTTCCCATTGCTGAATAGAGACGCTCCCAAAAATGACTTGTAAACAGTGGACCTCTGTCAGAAACTATAGTCACTGGAATGCCATGCAGACGGACTATCTCATCAACATATATTTGTGCCAATTTCTCTATTATAAATGTCATCTTAACTGGTAGAAAATGAGCTAACTTAGTCAATCTGTATACCATCACCCATATGGAATCATGAACCTTGGTTGTCCTAGGAATACCAACCACAAATTCCATAGTAATATGATCCCATTTCCACTATGGTATTGACAAGGGTTGTAATGTCCATGCAGTCTTCTGGCGTTCAACCTTCACCTGCTGACAAATAGGACATTTGGCAATGAACTCTGCCACATCACGCTTTAGACCTGGCCACCAATACATGTCTTTCAAGTTTTGGTACATCTTGGTACTTTCAAGATGCATTGCATACATGGAGGAATGAGCCTCCTCAAGTACCATCTTCCTCAACCCATCAACATCAGGAACTGTTGTCCTATTGTGGTAACAAATTGTACCATCATCTACCTCATGAAAGCCGTCATGCTTTTCACTGCCAATCTCTGATCGGATATTTTGTATCACAGTATCATTCTGTTGTGCATCATGAATCTATTATCTCAAGGTAGGTTTCACTTGTAAATGTGCCAATAATCCTACCATCAAGGAAACTTCTAGTTGTACATTCATCTAGCAAAGAGACACTAGCATATCTCTCTTATGCCACATCAAGGAATTTAATTGTGCATTATCTACCTTTGATAATGAAGATGACTTTCTACTCAATGCATCAACTACTACATTTGCTTTCCCTGGATGGTATTCTATTATGCAATCATAATCCTTAATCAACTCCATCCATCTCCTCTGCCTCATATTCATCTCCTATTTTGAGAAGATATATTGTAGATTCTTGTGGTCAGTGAAGATCTAACAATTTTCTCCATAAAGATAGTGTGTCTAGATCTTTAAGGCATGGACCACCGCTGCAAGCTTCAGATCATGTGTTGGGTAATTCTCATTATGTTTCTTAAGTTGT
The DNA here is from genome assembly GCA_963693085.1 of Alisma plantago-aquatica. Lineage (NCBI taxonomy): Eukaryota > Viridiplantae > Streptophyta > Magnoliopsida > Alismatales > Alismataceae > Alisma > Alisma plantago-aquatica. The sequence continues at coordinate 1,905,372,175 of OY856409.1, read as the reverse complement.
CGCAAAGCAAAATAAATCACATTTTTATCCTGCATCAACACGCATCCCGACCCATTCTTTGAAGCATCACAAAAGACAATATAGCCTTTTCCTTGCTCTTACAGTACTAACACCGATGCACTAGTCAACTTTTCTTTCAAAAGTTGGAAAGAAAGTTGACACTTGTCATTCCAAGCAAAACGAACATCCTTCCTAGTTAACCTAGTTAGGGGTAACGTTATAGAATTGAAGTTTTTGATGAACCTCTTGTAGTAACCTACCAGACCTAGGAAACTACGGATCTCTGTCGGTATCTTTGGTTGTTCCCATTCTAGTAAGGATTCAACTTTCTTAGGATCAACACAATTGCCTTTTGCAGATAAACATGGCTCGGAAAAAACACTTCAGATAACCAGAATTCACACTTGCTGAACTTAGCATATAGTTGATGCTGCCTCAAAAAAGTCAATGTCTGGCGAAGGTGTTTCTCATGATGTTGACTATCTTTGGAGTATATCAGGATATCATCTATGAAAAAAACCACACACTGATCAAGATAAGGTCTAAACACCCTATTCATTAGATCCATAAAAGTTGTAGGTGCATTGGTTAACCCAAACAGCATAACCACAAACTCATAATGACCATACCTAGTCCTATAAGCTGACTTGGGTCTGTCATCAGCCTTAATTCTCAACTAATGTTAACCTGACCTCAGGTCTATCTTTGAAACCACAGTGGCACCTCTCAACTGATCAAAAAGATCATCAATCCTTGACAAAGGATACTTATTCTTTATTGTCACCTTGTTCAACTGTATGTAGTCTATACACAACCTTATTAAACCATCCTTCTTTTTAACAAACAACATGGGAGCACCCCAAGGGGAAGTGCTCAGCCTGATAAAACCCTTCTCTAACAGTTCTTGTACCTCTTGGATACTAGGACCTACTTCCTTGGTGTCCACAACATGAGCTAATAAAGCCTCACATCCTAGTATCATCAACCGCTCAGCTGTCATAGCAGACATCAAACATGTAGGAAGAATCTTCCTATCACCCTAAAAAATCCACTGTATAGCTCCATCATGGAACGTCACCACCTTAGTACTACAGTCCAAGACTACCTTGTATTTTTTCCAAGGTATCTATTACTAGGATTACATCAAAACCATGCATGTCAAGTGGCAAAAGATCCACTTGAATGTTGTATCCAGAGAAATAAAGAACACAAGAAAGGCACACTTCCCGCAACTCAGTGAAATCAACCAGAGGAGTCGCTAATCATAGGCTATTAGATCTAAGACTAGCATGTTGATAACAACTATCTATCACCTCTCTGGTGATAAAAGAGTGTGTCGCACCCAGATCTACTAATACAAATGCAATACAAGAAGCACACATATTAGAATGTAATAACTCCATATGACCTGTCACGACTCATGGATTGACCACTACTTCTGGTTGGGCCATGGCATAGAACCTAGCGGTCTCCTACTGTCGTTCACGTCCTCTGCTCGCCTGTCCTGAGGATCCTGCATGGGATGCCTGACCACGTCCTCTGCCACTACTAGTATCAAACTGTCATTGTTGTGATCCATGTTAATTCTGCCTTGGCTGTTGAGTCACCTCCTCAACCTTCATAGGGTAATTCCACCTAATATGCCCTATTTGTCCACATTGATGACACACTTGGATATCACTATGTGGTCTAAATGGCTTTGTAACTGAGACTGATGATGAACTGTAAGCTCCTGTCAGTGGAAAATTGTGACCTCTACCCCTACTCGGGGTCCACTATGATGGTGCATGTGATCTTGGTTTAGTAAAGGTTGACCTTGGTTGTGACGGCGGTGGGAAAAACCTTGGATTCTTAAAGCCTCCAGATGATTTCCCTTGAAACTGCATTGGTTGCTTCTTAGCATTAGCTTCATGCTTCTCTATGGCAGACTTCTCAATCCTCCTGACATATTCCACAAAGGTGGAAAACCTTTCCCTATTCTCCAAGGTTGATGTTGTAGTACTCAACTTCGTACTCAGGCCCTTATCAAATCTCCAGATCCTTTCCTTATCCATTGATGCCATGTACGGGTAGAACCTCATAAGTTCCATAAACTTTGATTCATACTCATTGATAGTCATAGCTCCCTAACGAATCTTCTCAAACTGAGAAATGTTCTCATCTAGATAGGTCTCTAGAAAATATCGGCTAACAAATTCCCTCCAAAACTCCTCCCATCCTATCACAACTCTTGGACTTTTCTCCACTTCTATGGCCCACCAGTGGCCAACACTACCCTTCAACAAGTATACTGAATGCTTAACTTTGTCTTCTTTAGCGATATTTAGGATTTAGAATGCCTTTTCCAGCTCAGTCAACCACATGCCAGCGTCTGCTGGATCAGATTTACCTACATATTCAATCTCCCCAACATGTCTAAGACGTTCAAATGTCTTCCCGACACCTTGGGACTCCACATTAGAGGCAGTTTCCCTAGCTTGCGGTGTTGGCACTTTGTCAGCAATATGTGTGATTGTGGCCATCATCTGTCTAAACATATGATGAAACTCATGATTGGCCATCATTGTCGGGTCAAGATGAGGCATTGCGCGCTACTCTGGCCCTACTTCTGGAACTCTCTCGTCACATTCCTGCCTCCTAACACCTCCTCATGGTGCTACATAGCTAGTCTCAACATGTTCTTCATGTCCTCCAGACATATTTGCATAAGCATAAACTATGATAAGATATGTTGGATACATAAGAACAAACTCAAACCTAAGTCATATGTCCCTATAGACTCATTAAACCTAGAGCTCTAATACCAACTTAGCTGTGACACCTCGTCACACTAATGAGATTACTCAAAATATAAAACACGATCAAATACTAATTTATCACATAATAAAAAATGTGGAATAATTAAAACCGATTCCAACAATGTAAATAAACTCTAGAACATTTATAAAAGGTCCATCATTCCATTCTCATATACTGTAACAAGTATTTACATATGGGTTTAAAGACCTCAGTCACATCCTACATACAAAAGATATTTCACATGTACATGACATATATTTACAAACATTGGCATACTACCAAAATCTCATGTTGATACAAATATATCATCTAGAAAACACATACCATACCCAAAACTGAGAGTCCAAGGATGACACTAGGACTCTACTACTGACATCTACAACTAACCAACCTTCTGAATCTATTGATCACCAGGTTGATTCTCATCCACAGTGCGACCTCGACCTCGTTGCCCGCGACCACCTAAAAAAATGTGGTGACCCACGGGTGACACCAACTCCCAGCGAGAGATATAACTTTCTCCGACATATATTGATTATAACATATTGATTGATAGTAAATGAATTGAGTAGATATAGTAATGAATAAGCAATTTAAGCAGATTGAATAGGTTAAGTATACTAAGCCATTAAGCAAATTAACTTGACAAGAAGTGTAATTACTCAAAGGTCATATGATATCATCTTCTAAACATTGAATAATATAAAGACAAGTTAAAGACTAATCAAACAATGTGATACATATTAAACCATAGTCAGTATACTACACAACTTATATCACTTCTTTTATTACATTGCCCTGAGGGATTTGAGAAATACCACTCAAGTCCAAACGAACCACTACTAAGTCGAAATCAGTGCCATATAAGATCATGGAAGAGCCGGACTCCTAAGATCTTCTCCGCCCCCGATCAATACGGGTCTGCCACAGTGACACATAAGTTCAAGCTACTAACAGCCTAGTCAGTCCTTAGTACAGGTCACAACACTAGTGAAAGGAGGTAGGTACACATACCCTACCATCTGAGGTACAATCATAGTTGTTGTCATGACCCACTCTTTTGATCAACATAAATACCAACCATTAGAGATAATCCTAAACCTAAACCTAGATTATGAAATAAAACAATGAATTCTTGACAAAGGCGATTAAATAATATACGAAAAAGATAGATAAATTTTCCCTTTTTCTTTCTTCACAAAGTCATAAATCAATGTCACATCAAGGACATCACATTCATATATCACAAATCATATTCAACTCCATTAAATCTAGAATCAAATCTTGTTCTCATATGTGGTTCAGTTTACATCAGATACATGTACATTGATGAACAAACTTAATCTACAACCCATCCTGGGAAAGAGAGAGTACAAGGACATTCTAATCTATCTAGATTATGCTATTTATATCTTCCTTGTCATGACCTCTCTTCTGGATAGCATTATATCTAAAAACATTTGAAACAACCTCATGAGACCCATATAGAGCCTCAGTGAGTGGATACCTCCAACTCAAGCTAGGTACATGCATCAACATCATATTAAGTATAATAAACTTAATAGAAACATGCATATATTGAATAGTCTAGCAGATAGATCTATCATAAGTCATTTCTAACTTGCAATGATAATTTGATCCAATAGATAAGATAATCACTTAAACCAATTATAACTTTGAAACATCTTTCAAAGCATGTCTATGAACAAATCAACAGATACTTCTTAGTTCAGATTAAGAATCCTAATGCATGAGTAATAAGTCAAGTTCTAAGCATTTTGAATCAATACATAACAATAACATTAACTTTGTGACACTCCACCAGCGGGACCAGGAACACATCCTGTAGTCCTGAAGCTGAAGTACACATAATACATATCTACCAAACAATACTATCAAATAGCAAGAAATCCAACTCATATTCAGAATGGATATAAATCCCAACATTTATAACTTGTCAGCATGACATATCATAATATGAAATAGAAACTATCCATAGCAACATGATTACTTTCCACAACATGAAGCTTAATCAATAATGACAAATCATCAACTAGCAGTACAAGGAATGTAATAATCATTCAAATCATGTTCTACACGGCTTATCATCATTTATTCATTTGCCCTGAAGCTACTTGGCTTGTACCTCACCAAGTAGAAGTCGCCACGCCTGATTCTCGCATCAACGACTCACCGTCACTATCTGAGGGTTTATCCGGCCACCCTAAGATATCAACAACATACCCTGGCCACCTCAGGGTTGCCTAAAGAGGCTCACGTCATCATCTTGGGTACACGAGATAGGAACCAGCAAAATAGTATATCACATATCACAATATTTCACATATTTTTCACATTTCACATATTTCATTTCAACAGAGTCTATTCCATCTGAACATAGATTTTCACAGTAAGGATTTAGGGCCAGAGCCACTCCAGATGACTCACTCCTAAATCCTGGTGGTCTAACCTTTAAGGTCTTGATCCACACTCTGGAAATCCTTCTCATAATTCATCGATTACTACAAGGAGATCCATTTTGTTTCCCCAGTGTGGTCCTTGGGGGAAACTTACAGTGTTCATGGCACCTAACTAGATGTTCCATCATTTCACTTGTTATTAATCTCTTTTACTCATCTTACAAGAATTCAAAACATCATATATCATATCTGTGTATTCTCTCGTAACTAGAATAACATGAAATAGATTAAGTTTATCAATAAGGACAATGATCAAAGCAAGAAGCACAATAAATCTATAGATTGCAACAAATATTATTATTTCTATCTTCTACATCAACTCATAGCAATCATCAAAAGTGGGCCTTCAGCCCAAGACATAATCTTATTGTCCATCATTTACCCCATCAGGGTTTTATCATCATCAGTGGGCTTTTAGCCCTACACATAATCTCATTATGCAACATTTACCCTTATCATGGTTTCTCAATGTAAGGAGTGCATATTAAATTCAATTTCAACATAAATCTTATCAGTTCATTGTATATCACAATTCTTAACAAATATTAGCAGAGGCATTAGAACTAGCAATAGTAAAAGCATATAGATATCAGGTATCATTCCTCATACTCAGAATAGATTTATCATATAACATATGCTTGTTCCATCCAATCTGAATAGATGCCAATAAATTTCATACATATACATGCATACCAGACTTAGTTCTCTTCTTATTTTATTTCACATTCTTCATATGGGGTTGCTAATCAAAACATGTTGACTATCAATTGAAGTTTTTTACTATTAGTCCATTCTCAGAGTACAATTCACAATTCAAGAACACAATCTTGTAAATCAATTCAAATACTTGACTTTCATATTTAAGTTGAATTCAACTACAGTTATGTGCATCTCTTAATCCCCCATTTGATATTGTCATTCACTAGCATCATCAAACTCATCATTTTTGGGTAAGAGTTACATTCTTAGAATCATCTACTAATTCCTATCTTTTTCCATCATTTTATACTCAGTAGTCTCAACTTCTTTCGTTTCATGTTCATTACATTATCTGGACCAATCTTTCTTGATTCACTTTACATATAATGCTTCTCTTCTACATAACATTTATCAAAGTATAGTTCTTAGTATATTTCATTTAATTTGGGTTAAGCCACATGTAATTAAAATAAAAGATAAAATACTTCATCATACTATCTTCATTAGTTTCATCTTTATCTTGCAATCACCATTAAGTACATCTTGTTCATATTGTCTCTTATATTCAGATAAGTGTACCATGTCATTGACTATAATGTCATTCCCATAATCAACAATGACCATTCTTTATTATACTAAAACAAATGCATTAGACTTAGATGATATTAGTAATACCATCATATTCAATTGAAGTATTAATACCTTCAACTTTAGCATTTGATCACATTTACAACATCATATACAAGTTCTAACTTTATCACTCATAATCGTATTAATAATAAATTTTTAGTGTTTTCAAGAAGTCATTCCTTAGTTCAACATATCATAATAATCATATCATTCGGTAATCCAATCATGACTCAAGGGTTCATTAAGGTTATTCACAAACATGGAAACCCTATTTCCATTTTCACACATTTCATTCATTAATCAAAAGTATACATTGATTAATTGACTCATTTCATTCACTTCCTCAACACAAATCCTAATCAGGATATGTGGTCATTCAATTCCATTAACATCAACAATACACTTGTATCATATAACCTAGTACAATTCAAATATGATTTTACACATGTCAATTCAATTCCAAGTATATCGGCCATTGGGCTTATTTTTAGGTAAAATTTACATGAAGTAGCATAGTCATCTACCCATAAGAAAAATCCATGGATCCTCAATCAATATATCAGGAACTAATCAAGTTCCTATAAATGATAAATAATCAAAATTAGTAGAATTGGATCCCCAATATCTTTCCCAAATCAAATCCAATCACATACATGTACAAACAAGGTTTCTGATTGTTTTAGCCAGATAGAATTAGGTTTTCAACATGAATAAAAAGCTTAGGAGGGATAAAAACAATCACCTCAGGTTCCAAGCATCTTAAATTCTTAGTTCAACCTCTAAATTTTTGGAAACCCAATCATACTCTCGCAAAAGAATCCAATTCTTTCTCCTCTCAACTCGGAAACCCTAGAAATGGGGATTAGAAGAGAAAGAGTGAGAAAAGGGGGAGATTTGATGTGATTTTGAATCAAATCAGGGGAGGGACGGAATTTGGAAATGTGAGAGAAGATTCACCATGAAATTCTATGCAAATAAGCTAAACTTACTTGATTTCATCATATCTTGGATACAGAAACCCTAGGTCAACATCTCCACCACTTTCTCTTCTCAAAACCCTAGCTCTCCTCTCTCTCGAGAATTTCATTTCTTTGATAGGAAGGACGAGTTATGAGAGCTCCTTGTGTGTTAGGTTAGTGATATAGATTAATTGAGGTGCTTAGAACATTTACAAACAAGCCCCTTAATGTATTTTTATTTTGCCTAGACTAGTTGGTCGGTTGAGTTATAAACTCGACCGAAACCACATGTTTCAAAACTCAAACCTCATCCAAAAATTATGAAACTTTAACCCAATGTCTAGAATTGAGTTTATAAGAAATAGTATATTTTTAATATCATTTGGAGTTATAAATAAATAATTAAAATCAAATACTACACTTCTATATTGTAGTCAGCAGCATGGTCGGTCGAGTTTGACCTTCATAGAACTCGATCGACACCCCTCTCTGTAGGGATCAAAAAGCATCCAAAAATTACAATTTAATAAGGTGTCTATCATGGAGTTTAAACTACAGTTAAAATTTGAGATCAATTGGATATACCAATAAAAAGATAAAATTCAATTACCACACTGCTATATCAATCTGACAATATGGTCGGTCGAGTTTGAAACTCGACCGATAAACATGTCAGAACATTCTTAAAAAATTCGGATATTTTTCAATGTTGTTCACATTTTACATATCCAAATCATATCTAAATTTTATTTAAATCTGAGTTACACATAAAATACTAAATATCATTTAGTGAGACATTATACTTATCAAATTTTGTATTCATATGTCATCAAAACCCTAATTTGGGCCGATTAGGGTTTCTAAATCTTAAACCTAATTATGTAAATCAAAGTGTGATTAAAACTTCTCATTATATTTAAAACATCAAAAATGAAGTACCATCACTAATCAAGCTTTAAATAATGATCAACTTAGTTAAGCATACAATCATCCAAGCAAACCCTAATTAGATGACTAATTTGAAAATGGGTCATTACAGTTGTCCTCCAATCTCATCATCATATATATAATCACCAAGACACGACCGCAGCCATTATCAAACTGAGGGCTAGGTATGACCACTATCATCCTCCCTAACACTTGAATTCAGGATGACAAGCACCCCGCATACTCATCAGTATGCGCCCCGAGTATCCCTTAGGAATACTTGTTCCACTATTTGGCAATTTCTGACACTCAGATAGATCTATGGCACATGGCACTACATGATTAGAGTTTCAATTAATTAGTTATGCCAGTTGGGTGAATTAAGGCTAAATCATACAAATGGCCATTCAAACCCTAATTCTTTTCTAACAAGAGTATATGTATAACAACTTCAAAAGATATAAAACATTTGAGATATAAATCTTAACCACATCATCATATGCGATCATTCATTGCAAATTAATGGACCACACTTATCATCATACTTTTACAAGATACCAATATCTTATCACAAGTTCTAGGGTTTTAACCCTTATTGGAACCTGAAGAGGATTTCACCTCAATCATGGCTTCAAACATGCCCAAAGGTCATTAAGACCATCACATTATTCGTAGTAAGGTTATCATCATCATTCCATGCCTTAAACAAGGCTCAAAAGATCATTAGCACATATGTGTCCATAGATACTAACATGGCAAGGCACTATGATATTCAAATAGTACTACAATGTGGTTTCTACTCAAGAAGAGTGTAATTCATTATCACATTAATCATTCAAGAGGTCTGATTATAACCAATCAACATCATATAATTACACAAAGGTTAGGCATAACAAGCTATATCACATGGGAGTTACACACCCACTTATTATAGCGATTTATCAAATATAACTATATGATGGCAAAGATAAGACTACAAATTAATGGTATTGAACCATCAAATTATCATCACTAGGACCCACATATAATACCATGTGATTTATTCTAATCTGTTAGATGTTAAATGATGTGGCTTATATTATCGCACTAACAAACTCACTTAGGGTTGAAATCCCTAAGTTTTTAACCAAAACAACGTGCAATAATGCCACCTGCAAGCGGACGGGTCTTATCACAGTATAGTTGAGGATCGAATCCCAAGGGACAACGTTTTTAAGAATCTTTCTCTAGTCGAATCTAGTTGAATCAATACTAATATTTAGAACAAGGTAGGTTGAATTGAGTTTAATTAAACGAAATGCAAGGAAAGTAAAAGAGCAGGATTAAAGGTTGATTAAAGATCAATGATGGAAATCACTGGGATGGTCCCGGGTTTCACCACCACTACACATGCATTCACATCCAAACATCAAACATCCAGGCAAGATACAACCATTCAAAAAGAGCTGCTATAGAACCCCCCGTATGGGCGTCAGGTCCGCGTAAGCATCACCTTAGGTATCAGATGTCTCGTCACCATCCAGATCACGTACTTACGGATCCAAAGATATAGAAATCCAAATGAAGTTGTGGGCCCCCTATACAGGCGTCAGGCACACAGAAGCATCACCGTGGGCTAGATGGCTCGTCACCACACGGATCATACACTTACGACCTCAAGGAATCCCATTCTATTTCTAGTTTGGGAGTCAACCGCGTTAATCGACATTCAAAACATACGCATTGAAGTTCTCGCAACATAGGAAAAAACGAACAAGATATATGCAAGCAGGTGATCAATCCACAAGCACACATCGACGATTAACAATGAAATGAAAGATTATATACATGCCATGGAATGTTTAACAGTGAGATATGAAAGCATGGGCAGTGGGGTTAGTCCCTGTACCCCAGTGAAAGTAAACTACTCTCTCATGGTGAGAGAAACAAGAATAACAAGAGAAAGATAGGATTCCGCCATGAGCATGGTGAGGAAGATGATCGCAGCTCCGTGGAGGAACGGTCTTCTACACAAGGTCGAGGCAGATTTGGACGAGGAGGGAAGAATACCATGGCAGACGGGGCATATCTTCTCTCTCCACCTCTTTCTTCTCGCGGACCTTGCTTGCAGTAGGAGGAGCAGCTCGTGGATGAGATGGCGGCGTAGAAATGGTGTAGACGCAGTAGATCTAGACCCAGATCTAGATCTAGATCTGAACGAGGTGGCTTGCAGATCTGAGTCTTCACTCTGGATCTGGGTGAACAGGCCGCAAAACTACCACGGGGGCAGGTTCTTGGCTATGGAGATCGTCTCCTTAGGCCCAGGACAGACCTGCAGCCTAACGGCGTCCGGATATGATGATTTGACTGGCTGGAGTCGAGTTCTGTTTATAGGCAGGCTGGGCACCGACTTAAAATCATGACCTTGTCATTTCTGTAGTGGGTCGCGGCATTTGTCGTGGTCGCGGCCTTTGTTGTGGTCAGGGCCTTTGTCGTGGTCGCGGCCTTTGTCGTGGTCGCGACCTTTGTTTTGGTCGCGACCTTTGTCGTGGTCGCAGCCTTTGTCGTGGTCGCAACACTTGTTGTGGTCGCGGCAAATGTCGTGGTCGCGGCACTTGTCGTGGTCGCGACCTTTGTTGTGGTCGCGGCCTTTGTCGTGGAACTGCAGGTCACGGGTATTGGAAGAGGGAGTAGGTCATTGTTGCCTCGAGAGAAGGTGGAGAGAGGACGCTCAGGTGGGAGTCTGCAGGTAGCAGGCCGATGGCAGTGTTGATGCTCGGTATTTGGCTCGTTCGTCCCCTTTATTGCAGATCGCAATTCTCAAACAGGGAGGTCACGGGTTAGGCCGCGGTCGCGGCATGTGAAACTACAGGTCGCGATCCAGGGAAGTTGCCTACGGTTAGGGTAGCTATCTAAGGACCGCGGACAGGTAGTTCAAGTTGGGGTGAGGGTGGCGGATCCGCGGAGGCAGGCGGAGAGGTGTAAGAAGGTCGCAGTCGCGGCATTGACTACTTCAGGCCGCGGGGTTTGTGGAGATCGCGATCATTTTGCCGCGGGCGCGGCTAGGTCAGGAGGAACCGCGGGTAATGTAGCCTCCAGGAGAAGGGTCACGTGAAAGGGAAAAGGAGGAGGGGCCCTCATTGACCAGCCATTGACCAGAGCTAAACAAAGCCCAAATTTGGGTAATGGACCAAAACTCGGGCCCAAAGCTCGATTTGACCTGCCAAAAACACTGTAAGAATCCAATTAAATATGTGATAATTCAATTAAGCTCAATTACTCACATAATAGAAAGTATAGGTAATAAAAGCTCATTAAAGCAGTTTAGCCAAGTCATTTCGCATATTTCGAAGATAAAGCCAATAAAGGCGACTAAACAGTGTAAATATGGGTCAAAAGAGGCGATTGGACTCAGATCAATATGCATTCATCATTAAAGCATCCAATATTATTCATTGGATCAGGTTCATTGTTCAAGGTTATCAATTGAAGTATAGGTCTAATCATTAGATCAATTGAACCAAGGAACCATTGGTTCAAGGTTTAGTCAAATCTACAATTACATTCTTAACTCATCATACATGGTGATGATCTGATACACCATTAATTGTGATCATTAGGTCACCATTGGTTGTTAGATCAGTAATACATTCAGTTAACACCATCAAATATTAAGCTAATGTCATCATCGATTGATAACATCATTAGAATACCTCATAAATGATAATTAAATGTATAATTGAGACAAAACCTGACCTAAGGGGGTGACCATAGGTTGTCACCATAAATTTGACACCCTTGATCATGAACATCAGTTGCTAAGATAGAAACACCATTGGTTGTTGAATGGTATGACCATCGGTTGTGTGATAGGGAAGGAAATAGCTTGACAACCCTAATTTGAACCATCAATTGTTTTGTGCTTAGCACCATAGGTTGTTGCTATCAACCTGTCCCAGATCATGTTACACCTTAGAAAGGTCATAGAAATATTTACAAATTCATGTAGAACTGGAACAAAACAGGGAACACCACAAAAATTCGTAATTCTAAACAAGCATGGTTTCTCTATGCTTAATTCAACACATTAAGGCATAAACATGAACTAACAAGCTTCTAGTCAGCAATATAAGTGAAGAATGTTATATAACTCACCTCTATAGAGTAGGTCAGATCCCAAACAGCAAGAATCTCGAGCAAACAGGGCAAGAAAACCTTGGATTCAGATCTGAACTTGGCCAAATAAGTACTTCTCTCCACAAAGAAGTAAAATCCTAGAAAAAGAAACAAGAAGGATAGAGAGCCACTTTCACCATGGAACAGCAGGGTTCCGACCTGGAGGAAGGTATAAGGAAGGATAAGAGAAAGAAAATGGAGAAGGAAGGGAGAAAACAACTTGCCTTGGTCGGAATCCCTAAAATATGACCTTGGAAACCCTAGGTAGAGCTAGATGGAGCTCTATGAGACCTTCTTCTCCAAAAAGAGGTCGTCTTATACCTTAGAATAGTTGGTTCTGCAGAAAAACAGAGTGGATTCAATTTTCCAGGTTAGAGGAAAGAGAAAGCAAGCATAGTTTCGAATTTAGGCAAAGAAGAGGTAAATATAGCCCATGGATAAGGATAGAAGCAAGCATGAGGTGTAAAAGTAGCTTCCCCGTGTGTCTATGACCTTAAACTATTAAGAATATACAAGAACACACAAGCAGATCCCCCACCATCCTTATAGACTTGCTTATCTTTCTTTTGTCGAAATTCCCATCGAATCACATAATTCATTAGTTGATAGCTATTAAAAGTAGTTCATCCATGAAGGGGTAAACCCTAAAATACCCTTAATGAAAACACCTTCAAACCATGGCTCAACTAGGATCCGCATGGCTCAAAACACTCAAGAATGATAATATAACATCTAAGTAACATAATGTATGTGACAAATTGCAAATAAAACCCCTCAATTAGGTAAATTGCAAAAAAGTCCAAAATGTACATAAAATTGTATAATTTGATCAAACAGTGTCCAAATTGGACCAAATTTGAAAATTAAGCTTGTCTTATGATTTCAAAACATATAAAAAGGTTATATTAGGGTTATAAGCATTCAATTATGGTAATCAAACTCATTAAACTCATTAAGCAAGTTTAGGGGCCTTACATATAACTTATATGAGATCCTCATCAAGAGGCTCCTCGGAGCAAAAACTAAGAGGCACTTCAGTGCATAAGAGAAGAGGCACTTTGGTGCAACCCAAGAGGTACTTTGTTTCATAAGAGAAGAGGCACTTTAGTGCATAAGAGAAGAGGCACTTTAGTGTATAAGAGAAGAGGCACTTTGGTGCAAAACTTGAGGATTCTTATATTGGTCAAAATAAAAGAAATTATTTAAAAGAAATTGTGTCCCTTTTTCAATGTTTAATGTTTAAAGTTTATTTTCAATTAATGTGTCTTCTTAAAGTTATAATATGTTCAAATCCACTTACCTATTTGTTTGATGAATGGCTAGGGGAGCGATGCCCGCTAAGTATAGACCAATGACAATGATAGAGCCATATGAAGATCAACTTAAGGAATAGATAAAGGTTTCCCAAAGACCTACATGGTGGGGTGCCATCTACTATGGAAGATCATAGTGTTTATAAATAATTTCATGTTTGTCTTAGATAATGTTTAATCATGATTGGTTTAGTTAGTTTCATTACAAAAACTCAATTGTACTAGATTGTTGTGGAACAATGTATGAATCAATTTCTATATCGTGCATGGTGATTGTTTACTTTATATGCAATGTTTATTATTCTTGTGACATCCCTTTGAGATAAAAATTCTCCATGTTATGGAAAACATGGGATTGGCTTCTGCTGATACATGTATTCTCAGAGGGGGTGTTACATGTGGTGGTGTTCATCGCTCCTCGCATGCACGGACGGTCCTCCTTGATGTCCTCCAAACATAGGTGCTCGGTGTATGTCTCTATGTAGTCCACACATATGGACTGGAACTCCTCTTCGTGTTGCCTAAGCTGATGGGAAGGAGTAGCCTTTTTCTTGACAATGTGCTAGCATCACGATATCTCTCATTCTCTCTCTCTCTCCCTCCCTAGGATGATTATGGTAGGGTTCATGTACAAGAGTATGTCTTTGAAATCTGGCCATCATGCCCCTATATATAGGATAGGAAAGGAGGCAGGGTTTCCTAAAACCCCTAAGAAACAAAAGACTACAGCTGTGTCTAAAACAGGTCACTTGTGGACTGTCAAAAAGACAGTTATAATATTCTATAGTCAAAAAACAACCAATTAATCATATTAATTGATTAACTAATTTTCATCATATGGCTCTAGTCAATTGCTAGAGATTAGCTGATCAACTTAATAATTTCAATCCAATTACATTTTTTAAACATTTTAACCAATTAACTTAGATTATATTCTAATATTATTCTAATAGATTACCAAAACATTTTAATAATCAATTTGACTCAGAACATATCCAATCATGTCCACAATTATACTCCTATTCTAATAAATCATGTGTTTGTGACCCTGTAGGCTCCAAATTACGTTGGTAGTGATATTCATAATCAAATTAGAATTTCACAAGTAATTCTTGGTATCTATCAAGATTTTATTGTTATCCAAATAATTGGATAAGTTGGAGAACAACTTAATTTATTATTGTGACTGGTGTTATAGTGATTTTATAATCCCTTTGTATAATCAAAAAGCAACAACGTTAGTTTCCTTAGCTTTCTATTTTTTTGCTACTGGGTTAGAGGGAGAAAGCTCCAACTTCTCTCTAGAAATCTCTCCGGTCCATCGCCATCTTTACTCAGTGCCACCTACCACACTCAGAGCGCTCCCTCCGCCTCTAGCTCCTGCTCAGCCTTATGGCAGCGACGATCATCGTCACTTTACCGGCGTCCGATTTCTCCCCATTTCAGGTACAAACTACTTTTCTCAGGTAACTCCATCACTCGACCATCTCTCTGCAGTTGGCAGAGGTTGTCATCATACCTCTTCGCGACCCTTTCCTCTGTATGCTTGCTCCTTGCCTGACTCATGTGATTTCGAGCTTGCATTAGGGTTTCGCTGGTTTGATTATATTCTCACCTCTGCTTATATTTCTGATTTAGCTCTCCTGCGATTCCGACTGAGTGCTTTCATCTCCTACCTCCTCAAAGTACCGCCGTCAGTACCCTACTCCAGATTAGGCCTCTTCATTTCCCACATCTGCCTGAAATAAATTCCAAGGATATCAACACCCTTTGCAACTCACCTCGGGTATCACAAATGGCTTTTAGATACATGCAGATGACATCTCATTGATTACGCCTTTTACATCTTTAGAGATCGCTTCCTTTACCCTCTTGCTGCTTACCAACTCAGAAAAGTCTTCCTCATACAAAATCCCATTTTCAAAAATCAAAAATTCTATTCTCCCTGCCGGCTACAACACTCCTTCACAAGAACATCTTTGGCAGTCAGATCAAATCAGCACAATAGTTGGCTCAGAAATCAGCAATAAAGACCCATCAAACGATCCGATAACACCATGAGAACCGGAGGCGTGCTCACCCTTGCCTCATGCATAAAAACACCTTGCATGCATAAATTCGGCAAGACTTCAGCCTTCCGCCGAGCTCTAAAGAAGCAAAAACCCTTGGTATCAAGTGGATACACAAAATCTCCATCATCTCCTGTCAACATGGACTCTCGTTTCTCCTTCATAGAAATCCCCCTCGCTGACCCATCCTACTCTACGAGCATCCCTTTACCTCGAGCCTGGATCTACCACAAGTTCGACATTTCTCCTGGCACCAGCATGATTAACATCGGTCACCGCTCCTTCCAGGTGAAGGTCACATGTTCAACCCCCACAAAACCATCTTGGGGCAAAAAAACTCCCTTCCTCCTCATATCGAAAGGCTGGAGCGACATGCGCGAAGAACTAAACCTAAAGCCTGAGTGGTCGATGTTCTTACATCTAATTAAAAATCGCACTTTCCGTGCCTGGGTGCGCGACTGCATCCATGACTCTCCTCCAGAGCTAGCCTATCTCTACAAAAAAACATGATCAAGATAGCTCTTCATCTTCCAACTCGGCAGATCAACTCTTCGTCTAAGATGAATACCAACCCCCCATGGGAGCAAAAACATGGCCTATCTCCATCTCTTCAGGCTCTGAGGATGACGATGATGCAGTCACATCACCTTTGGATCAACAACAAAGTTCTATCACTGAAAGATACAAGCTTTTCTCCTCCCCATCTTTTAAGGAAAAAAAATAAGCCCAATCTATCATCTTTATATAAAACCCTAATTCCTCGACCCTCCCCGGTTGAGGATATCATCCCAAAGGACACTCTTCGCCTAAACTCCACTTTTCCTATCATGGGCCATGCAAAATCATCCCTCCTCATAAACAAGATCCTAGACAAAAACCCCACCGCCCATATATGGACTCTGGTCCCCCCCAAAAGACCTTTTAGAGCTCTACTATGTTCTCTTTACCACCAAAACAACCACTCAACATCCAGATGTTTTTCTCACCGCAAATGTTTTGGTTGCCACCAGATAGGGCACATAAAAAGGTTTTGCAAAACTCGCCTCCTCACAAACCAGGACAAAAACCATGCAGATCCCTCCTCCTCCTCCATGCACTCTCGCTTGATCAAAATCTCACCTTTTCACAAAACTTTCACTGTCCCAAAAAAGCCCTTTTCAGATCTCTGGCACAACACACCACCCACAACATCATTATCATTCAAGAAACTCCTTTGCATGCCTCGCAAATCTCCCGCCTGAACATACAGATGATACCCTTTCACGCCAACTGAACACAAACTCCTGGACTTCTCCTATATCTAAACCCTTTCACAAGCCAAAGAACCTATCTGCCACAAAGCACAAAGCACAATCTAAAAACCCTCCTCCTCCAACCCCTTCACAAACTCACAACGTAAACCATCATTCTACCTCACCAAACATGAAGGTCCCTGACCACCTGGAATATGTGATCGCCCTTGACCTTCCAGCAAACTCAATGCGTCTTCTCAAGGTCTTCACCCTCAGAAGTATTCTTGTATCTGTTGAAAACAACCTGGACAATAACCCCATAAATGTCCTTAACATTACCTGCGCCTTAGCCCTTCTCCTTCATGGTCACACCATCCTTAAACCAAAAAATTTCTCCCCCACCCAGCTCATCTATACCGTCCCAGAAGGTACAAAGATAAATCACCTCTTCAACCAAGTTCTCACCATACCTTGTGGTTCAAGCTTCATCATGGCCAGACTATCAAAATGGTCTGCCGATTTTGGATCGTTCCCTGCCCCTGCTGGTGGCTCTGACTGGGTCGCCATTTCAAATCTCCCTCCTCATCTTTGGGAAATAGAGATCTTTCGTGGCATTGCACACTCTATAGGGTCTACTCTACAATACATCATCCCCGAAACCTTACACCCATCTCAATACATCAAAGCATATTGTCTCTTCTCTGTTAAAGTTGCCATCTCTCTCCCTCCATCCATCAACATAAGAATTGGTGAATCCATCTACCATCTAAAACTTGTTGTTGAACATCCTGCCATTAACAGCACTGCCTTTTCTGACCTCACAACACATCCACCATCATGGTTTAGCCCAAATAAGGATAAATTATCTTCCTTGCATTCCAGGGCTTCAAACGATCGAAACCATGTATGGATCCGAAAAAACCCAAACCACTCTGAAAACTCTGATCTCCTTCCAAGCAAAAAAAGAACCAGATCTCCTGAACCTTCTCTCCATGTTCACAAGTACAAACCTAGAAGCTCCACTTTTCCATCTCCTTCATCTACTAAGGAAAGCTACCCAACCCAAAACAAAATCCACCAAACTTCAAAAAACCAAGCCTCATCTCAGCTCAAGGATGATAATTCATTGCAGAGTTCGGAGCAGGAGAGCCCACAACAAAGGCCCACTTCCTGCTACCTCCAGAAGATCATGCAGCAAAATCACCAAGACCCAAAAGGTTCTATCATCATCAACAGAGCAAAGAAAGGTACTTCTCCACATACTTCTCCCTGCTCTTTTAGTAAAGTTTCTACTGCTACCTCTTTATCATCTACTCCAACTTATCAAGACAAAAATAAAGACTTAGATTATATCAAGGATTTAGCTTCTTGGTCAAACATAAAAAGCTTTACATCCTTTGCAAACAAGATAGGTTTTCAACTTGAAGATGATGATGATGCCCATAAAGTTCTAAACAACCTAGAAACCTTTATGGGATGGACAAAGAAAAGACCCGCTCCTACTGGCACCAAAACTACGACCATCTAATTTACCCTTTTGCACTCATCATCCCTAGTTTTTTTTTAATATGAAATTTTCTTCTTGGAATATATGTGGAGCTGCAAACCTCCAAAGAAGAAAAAAATACGCTCTCACATATACAAAAACAAAATCGATCTTATTACCATTCAAGAAACTAAAACCTTTCTTTCACCTTTTGCTCTCAAAACTATTGGAGGTAATAGAATCACAAACTGGATCCAATTACCTCCTGAGGGTTTCAAAGGTGGCATCATTGTTGGTTTTAACAACCAGGCTCTAGTTTCACAAAACACATTCATCCTTAACTTCTCCATAACCATTGAATTCAAAAACCTTTCTGATGGATATCTCTGGTCATTCACAGGTATCTATGGGGAACCTGGATACAACAATTCCCTCTACCTTGAGGAACTAAACCACCTCATTACAAATTTAAACATGACTCCCTGGGTTTTGGGTGGACATTTTAATCTGATAACCCAAATCTCAGATAGGCTCAATCCAAATCTCCCCACACAATCGATGTCAGCAGCAGATAAAAAATTCTGTCATATGCTTACAAACCACTCTTTAATGGATATCATTCCCACAAACACTCTATACACCTGGTCTAGAAACCAGACTTATGCCAGACTTGACCATTTCATTTGCACAAACCTTTGGGAAGATAAACATCCTCTCTCTTCAGTCTATATCTCCCATCGAACCATATCTGACCACTTCCCTCTAATCCTTGACACATCTTCCACCTCATGGGGCACACGCCCTTTCAAATTTGAAAACAGTTGGCTCTCCATAGAAAACTTCTCTAGATCCTGTCTAGAAGCTTGGTTTCTTGCCGACTCACAAACAGCAAACACTGGTCTTCATATTCAAAACAACACAAAAAATATCAAAAATCATATCAAAAAATGGAAACTACAAAACCCTATAAACTTATTTGAACAACAAAAAAATCTTGAAGAGCAGTTCCTCTTTGTGGACAAGGACCCAAATGCTGACCCTGCTCTTGTCCTTACCATCAAAGTAGAACTTGACCACATAAACAACTATATAGACACAAGATGGAGACAAAGGGCAAAAATCACTTGGGCTAAAGAAGGGGATAAAAACACAAAATTCTTTCACAAAACTTGTAACCAAAACTTTTGAAAAAATGCCATAACCCATTTAACTATAAATGGAAGACTCACATCTCATAAACAAGCCATCATAACCCACATAAAAAATCATTTTAAAAATATCTTCAATAACAACCACAATCCCATATGTCTCAATAACTTATCATGGAATACAATTTGTCATCAAAACATAAAAAATCCTCATGAACTCATCAAATCCTTCTCCCTCGAAGAATTACAAACCGCTATCACTGATCTTGGTAAAAATAAATCTCCTGGACCTGAAGGACTTAACGTGGAATTCTACTTGGCAAATTGGGACCACTATAAAAATGATTTCATAGCTTTTCTATCTGCTTTCCACGCTAGTACAAACCCACATAACATTACCAAATTCATAAATAAAACTTTCATCACCCTGATTAAAAAAATAGTCAACCTGAAAACATATCTCACTTCCGACCCATCAGCCTCATAAACACCTCATATAAAATCATTGCTAAAACTCTAGCAAATAGGATTAAACCGCACTTGGAGGACATCATCCCTCTAAATCAAACTGCCTTCCTCAAAAATAGAAGTATTCAAGATGCCTTCCTGATGGTAAATGAAACGATCCATCTTTGCCACAAAAACAAAAAAAAAACTTCTAGCCATCAAACTTGATTTTGAAAAAGCATTTGACTTTGTTAACTGGCATTGTCTTTTAAAAACTCTCAAGGGTTTTGGTTTTCCCGACATAGGGGTTACATGGATCCATGCTTGCATATCAACAAACCATTTCTCTACTATCATTAATGGTGTTCCTTTTGGTTATTTCCATAACTCAAATGGACTTAGACAAGGGGACCCTCTCTCTCCCTACATATTCATCATCCTGACTACTATTCTCTCCTACATGATCCATTGGGCAAACAAAATGGTCTTATCATTTCTCCTGATGAATGCAAGGAGAATATCATCCAATTTGCATATGATAACATTATCTTCTCCACCCCAGATGAATCCTCCCTTCAAAATATCTTCAGGGTCATTGGCATCTTTTCATATATCTCTGGGCTAAAAATAAATATGCAAAAATCTTCCATCTTTGGGGTTAACATAAATCAATCCACTTTGGAGCATTTTAGAGACCTATTAAATTGCAAGACAGAGGCTTTCCCTATCAAATATCTGGGGCTCCCCATCACTCCATACAGCATTACAAATGCTATATGGACCCCCATCATAACAAAAATAAACACAAAACTCACAAACTGGACAAATAATTTCCTTAACCTTTCGGGTAGACTTACCCTTCTAAATAGTGTCATCACTCCTATTACTACCCACTTCCTGAGCTGCATTCCCCTGCCCTCAAAAACAAAATCCATCTTAGATAAAATCAGAAGAAATTTTCTGTGGAACAACTACCACAAGGTGGATAGACCAGGGAAACGCTACCATCTTGTAAATTGGAAAACCATATCACCTCCTCTCGATCAAGGTGGTTGGGGAATCATCAATATTGAAACACACTCACTCTGCCTTATAGAAAAAATCATTGATAGTCTGCTTCAAAACAAACAAAAATCTGGACCCAACTCATCAAATGCAAATATTATCAAAATTCTCCACCCTGGCACCAAACCCCCCAAAAAACAGCTTCCCCACTTTGGAAATTTATCAACAAAAACATCCACACGATAACACAACTCATCAACACTCTACCTCACTCGCATAAATATATCTCCTTTTGGTTTGACCCTTGGTTCGAAAACAACTCGATAATAAATATTCAACCAATTTGGTCTATTCCAAATAAACTGCTCAACATAAAGATTGACAAAGCTCTACCACTTATCACCAGTAATAGATCAAATTCCCTTAAAAGATGCATTTTATCTCAGATCAGTCAAAATGATTTCAGACATCTCACTCTCTCCCTGGAAAACAACACCTCAAATACTATCACCTGGAAATGGGGCAGCAAATATTCGGTTAAACATGCCTACACCTACCTCTCCTACAGAGGTCTTTCCCCATCATCATCAAAGATATGGAAACAGAAATGGCCTCAAAAATACAAAACATTCCTTTGGCTTCTGCTACATAACAAACTTCTCTCAGGTGAAAATATTACAAAAAAGGGTTTCATCGGCCCTTTCAGATGCTCACTATGCGGAAAAAAACAATGACTCGGTTGACCACATCTTATTCAAATGCCATTTCTCTCAAAATATCTTCCAACATTTTACAAGAAACTACCTTCCTGACCTCAAGGAAGCCATTTTTCCCTTACAAACAACACCAAATAGACTTTATAAAAATTTCAAAAGCAGTGAATTATTCACCACAATCAGTTGGAATCTATGGAAAGAAAGAAACAATAGAATTTTCAACAACAAAAAGAATCTGGCCCAAAATATTATATCACAAATAGATGTCGATATTTACATTCTAACAAAATGCATGTAACCTAGCAGATGGGGGACTGGATGAATCTGAGGAGGGAGAATCTGAAGCTGCTTTTCTATGTGATCTCAAAGCCATGGTGGACGATGAGACTGGCGTCCGTTTGGTTCAACAACAACTATGATTTCTCCTTCAGGCGGATGTTCATTTCTTAACAACTAGGGTTCATCATCTTCATAACATCTAGAGGCTTGTTAAGGGGTGCCTCCCCCTCATTATCAAAACATTGCTTCTTTTGATCAGCATGGATTTTTCAGTTTACAACTATCAGTTACATTTCCAACATTCTGTAAGTTTTTCACATAAGCAGGTTTCGCTTGCTTGATGTGCTATCAATACATGACATAACTTTTCCTCAAAAAATTAACTAAGAAAAAGCAATCACTAAGCAGCGGATCACCAAAAATCACTAAAAATTAAAACCATTTTACAAAGAGGTCCACACATAGGAAAACTCTTTCATAAAGAACCGGAGTAACTTAATTACATACTCATTCACAAGTACATGTCCTATATCATCTTTTTCTAAGGATTACATGCATCAAACTGCTCTATTAAACTAAACAAAGGTAGTATGAAATCTCGAGGCACTAAGCCAAAATCTCAAAAGCATTAACTACTGCTCCGAGGACCTGAGAGTACAGAGATGACACATATGACTCTATGTACATATTTACAAGACATATCAGCCAGTGTCTCCACCTAAGAATTCACTGTTGTTCCTGTTGCTGTTGTTGTTGTTCTCCACCTATTGAAGGATTCTTGTCTCCTCGTCTGCGTCCACCTAAAAATGTGATTCCCACGGGGGTGAGACAATTGTGAAATTGCCCCAGTGAGAGATATAACTCTCCGCCAGAAACATTATTATTACATATTAATAAGACAAGTCTGAACAGAGGAATCATAATTGCTTGACAGCAGTTAATTCATTGTTTAACAGATTAGAACATTATTCTTATCTAAAACATTGCAGTTGTAACCTGATAGAGCATCATATCACTTATCCAATAAGGAATGTGAAGAACATGTATAACATTTATCCTTTACACTAAGTAGTATAATATCAACTAATGTTTCTCAAATTTCAACTTTATGCAAATACACTACACAGCTGATTATATTTTACACATCATGTGTCAGGCTGCGATTAACTTACTAAAGTAAATTGACATCTTCATTATAGAGTTATAGCCACAACATATACTCTCTTCAGGCTTAGAACACACAGCTAATGCCTGGGATTGTTTTGTGGAGCCATGGCTTATAGCCATACTCTTCTAACAAAGTATTGGGATCTTAATCCCTCATCTCATCAAACACATTTCCATTTCTTAACAAGTTCATCATCATGATTATAAAATATGGGTATTCAAACCCTTAATTCAACATAGAATATTGGTTACCACATAACATGTAACTTAATACCTTCAGGTCATTTTGACCAAGGTAAACATGATTCTTACTACATAAGCATTCCACATCACACACAAAGCTTAACTCCCCTCTTGTTACTTCTTAATAGGCAACAAGGCATATTATGGCTTATGAAGCCCATAAACGATTTCAATAGTTAAAACATCATATGGCACACATGGCTCATTAATTTCATATTACTTCTCACTAAGCAACAAAGCATATGAAGGCTTATAAGGCCTATAAAATATTTTCAATATAAGAGCATCATAGCTCATACCTGGCTATGCTTATCATCTCATCATACCTGCATGATTAGTTCTCATGATAACAGATATAATGCTTTCATATCAGCACCATGCAACACAGAGTATTACCTCTATTTCCATTTTAGGGTTAGGATTCCCCTTACATATTATCACCCTCCATTAGGGTTTTCCACAAATAGCCATTTAGGTTCTTAAGATCATGTTATTTAATGATCAAACCTTAACTCATTGCTCCACATAGCTAGGAGCCAACATTGATAACATAAGTATTCAATCATACTTATTTATTCTCATCATTCATCATTAAATGGATTATCAACACAAAAGATGAGTTTCTCTCTCATCTTTACCAAAATATGATTATATCATATTCTATTGATTTGGATTAACCTTCTTATAAGGCACATTAGCCTACACTTATCAAAGTGCATTACATCTTAATGTAACAACTGTCATGACACATTTCATGTGTTGTCGCTCATTCAAGTATATTGGATTTAAAATACATCAAGGTATATCAAATCTTAAAGTGTTGGATGTGATATGTATCATATCTTGATATATCACTTCCCTCATCACCTTTATCCGACTTAAGTTCTTCCACTTAGCTTGTATTATGGTATTTCCCATCCTAATACTTTATACACCAGTTCATCACATTTATCATGTAATGTATTGGTCACAAGTCACTGTATTTAGAAAATACAACCATTGCTAATGATATGGACTCATCTCTGAGTTAGGAACTATTGATATAAGGATTTCCACTATCAACCTCTTTAGATGTTACCCATGTCAATATATTAATCACTATTCCATTATTAGGAATAGGATTTTCCATGGTTATAAATTAAGGTTCACATAGAATCTCCCATAAATATGGGTTTCACATAACATTACTCTATTTTAGAGTTTCACATAACATCTTCATATATCAGGGTTTCATATAACATTACCCTACATTAGGGTTTCACATAGCATTACCTGAAATTAGGTTTTCACTTGACATCACCCTTAATTAGGGTTTCACATGTCACACCCTCGATTAGGGTTTCATCAACCTTCTCAATTAAGGTTTCATGATCTCTTTACAAAGGATCATACCCTGATTACTTATTATGATCATGTTGAAAGTGTTGAGGTTTAACCATTACATGATTGTCACTCATGTAGGGATTCCTCTACTCTCATCCTCTCTAGGATGTCAATTACTCCAATCTTAATTATATTAGGTCCAATCAACTTGAATGAAGGGTTGTCACAACATATCAAATCATTGCTTTCATAAGCATCAAGAGTTAACCACTCAACAAGGTACTAAATACCCTAGTACCTCAAAGGTACAACCATTGTAATCACCTTTGATTACATCATTAATAATCAATTAGTTAAATGAACTTTAGTCACCTTAGGTGTACAAATGGTTTGACCAATTGAACCTCAAATATTCTTGGTCACTTAGACCCCAAACAGTCTTAGTCACTCAGACATTGAATGGTTTGAAATCATTTAAGCAAAACCATAATGAAACAGTATGGACATTTCTTACTTGAACCCACTTGGGTATTCAAACAGTTTGAGACCGTTTGGTCTCAAACGGTCTTGATAACATTTGGACCCAAAAGATCTTGAGACCGTTTGGACTCAAACGGTCTTGAGACTGTTTGGTCCAAACCCTCTCAAAACTAAATGGACCAACAAGGTCTTTCAACACTTATCAATTCAGCGTTTAAATCATTAAACCCTCTATCAATTGAACTACTGATTTATTCTTCAATTGAATCATTGAATCACCCTTCGATTGGACCTTCAATTAGGGTTTTGAACCCAATTTAACTACGGTTTATAATCAAGGAATCCATCAATTAGGGTATTGAAATTGAAGAACCATCAATGATTAACATTGTGGAACTAATTCAATTGAAATCTTTGGATCATCATCAAACCATGATATGACCTGACCTCAAACGGTCTTGAGACCGTTTGACTCATCCATCATTAAAATTATAAGATTCGCTTAGAGTTTGCATCATTGAATCGATCATCAATTTAACTATTGATTGTATTTCAATTTGATATGACTGGGCCTTCAACCATCCAATCATACTTCATCATAGACTTCCAAACGGTCTTGGTTGACCTCCAAACGATCTTGAGACCATTTGGGTGACCTCCAAATGGTCTTGAGACCGTTTGGGCTTAGTCAACCCAAAATTGATTCAATTCACTTAAGGATTCAACATTCAACCCGATTAGGGTTTACAATTGGTAGATTATCCAATCATGGAACCTTTAGAAACTCATCAATTAAATCTATTAGATCGTTATTCAACACATCAGAACCCCCCATCAAATGCTCAAACCTCTCCATTCGGTCAATCACTCCAAACGGTTTGGAACTCAAATCTTCAAACGGTTTGTAAACCGTTTGGTCACCAAACGGTTTGGTGAAACCGTTTGGACCACATGTTGAAACCGTTTGCAATAGATATTTGTGAAGGTGTGTGCTTATGATGATGGCATCATCATCAAGCTATAAACCCACGAAGCTTTCTGTGATTTTCATGGTGATTGCATCAATCAACCAAATAAAATTTCGGACACAAAGAAAGAATCAACAATTGATGAAGATATGGAATCAATAACAAAGTTCAAGGGTTCAAGTTATATAACCCGCCTTCAATTGAGATTCAAATCTTGGAGCTTCGCGTAAACAATGGTGTAAGAATCTTTTGCAATCCTCCCAAGGCTCATCCTCAAGCTTTGGAGTGAAAAGATTGGCTAGGATTGAAGATGGAGTGAAATAGAGAAGAAATCATGCATTGTTTTGTGATTTCCACCATGAATTCAAGGTGAAAGGAGGTCAAGAAGCTTACCAACAGGTTGGGGGTCATCCTCCTGTTTCTCCAAGATCCCTTGGTCGTTTTTACAAGCAAGAAGTGAAAGTGGATTCGAAATTATCCCTTCACCTCAAAGATAAAGGAGCTTATATATGAATTTTATTGAAAATTCATTTAAGAGAGAGAAAGTAGGAATTATCTCCTCAACTTTATTGCCATATGTCCCCTTATCTTCCTTAGGGACGAGGCTATCATATTTGCCTCTTATTCCTCTCAATTATCCACGATTTAAAGGAAAATAAACTAAGCACCTTAAATCATATTATAATAATATCCATAAGTGAGTGGATATTTCTTTTCCTTTTCTTAATGTGAGTGGGTTCTCCACTCACGTAGATATTTCCTTTGACTTTTCAAGGCACAAGGACGTCCACACATAACCAAACTCAACCATTATAGTTTTGGTTGAAGGGCAATCCAATTAATGTAATTATTTTTGCATTAAATTGAATTAGGGTTTCAATTATGCTTAAATCTTGATTATTTTAATATCAAGATTCTTTCTCCTTCAAAATGATTCAAATGAGGCACCCCTCTCAAATTATTTTATCTAACTGATGCCAAGAATCATGATGGACCCTCTTGAAGTGGTATTTTGCATATTGAACCCTAGATTTTGGGTAAATTGCACATTACACCAAAACTAGGTTTTAATGCACAAACATTGCTCAACATGCTCTTTCTTGTTATTCAGGCTTGTAGAAGCCATACTACTGCATCATACTCATTGCCATGATGCTTCTACACATGAGGAACATTGTATCATGTACAATTTGCAAGTTAACCCCTCAACTTGGGTAATTTGCACTTTAGTCCAAAACTAACAAAACATTGTTTCAACATTATTCAAAACGGACTAAAATTGAAATATAAGTTCCTCTTGAGCCTTAATTACTTTTAAAGAGATAAGAGAGAGCATATAATCAATTTATTTAAGCAAAACATCTAGGTTTAAGCATAACTCAAGTCATGGATGTTACAAATTATAAACCCCTAACAAGGATTTCGTCCCTGATATCCCAGATAACAAAAGATAGTTGCCACTCATGTCATCAAGTCTCTAATTATCATCTCAATATCATGGAGATACTATAGATATTTAATCCACACAAAGTTCTTCCACACATGATTATTCTAAGAAAATATTTTCAACTTGATAAACTTTTCCACCATAATTACACTTGTTCCTTCCATTAGTTCAACATTATCAATGTTTATGTTTATGCAGGGCATAAACCCCTAACATATGATGTTCATATTATTTTTTGTAACTAGATTGATTTCTCAGTTGGCTAATATAGATAACCAACATAAATACCTGACTTTGGTACTCATCATATGTATTGAGAACACATCTCATCCTTATCATATTTGATTTCCTGTTGTTGCCACAAAGGGTACACATGCACAAAGTATTTCTTTTACTTTAGGACATTGCTTGTTCCACATATCATTATCTTGGAACCAAAGTCCAAAGCAAACTGATACTTTTCTAAGTATCCATCAATGGATTATTTCTAATCCAAGTACATCAATTATCATAATACTTACTTGATTGTCATGTAAATGAAAGGATAAACATAAAGTATTATACTCCTATCATTACCCAAGGTTATTCATAAAAGGGAAAACATATATATTTAACATAGGTAATCCACTCAGCAATCCTTTTTTTTTGTTTGGGAAAGTTCACTTAGCACTTCCTATGTAATTAGGAAAGTTCACTTAGCACTTCCTCATTAATTGGGAGTGTTCACTTAGCTCTTCCTCATTAGTTGGGAATGTTCACTTAGCTCTTCCTCATTAGTTGTGAATGTTCACTTAGCTTTTCCTAATTAGTTGGGAATGTTCACTTAGCTCTTCCTCATTAGTTGGGAATGTTCTGTTGGCTAAATTGGACATTAGTATAATACCTTTGTTTTGATGATGACAAACATTTCATTCTTGTCAATCTAACGTGCTACTTGAGTGTTGCAGGAATTAGGTGGATGAAAAGCTACTTGGAAGATCTATATGCTCAAATTGCTTTAATTCATGATTGTAATCAAATGTAAAAACTTGTACAAGTATATAATGTACAAGTACTTAGACATCATGTAAATCAAGCATTAGATCTTCCCTAGCCAATCACAACACTTAGATAGGTCATTCCCTAAAATAGTGTCACATCTGCACACTCATACACACACTTAGTACTTAGTTTAAAATGTTGAAACAGGGTCATTCTCGGTCGACAAACTTCTCGACCGAGACACTCTCGGTCGACAAACTCTTCGACCGAGAATGACCCAGGTAGCTGTTAGACACATCAGACAAAGTAGTTGGGAGTTGAATCAGAATGTTATATACACTTAACTCCAGACAGTCCCTTGGTCGACAAAACTTCGACCGACTGGGATCTCGGTCGACAATTCCTTGACCGAGAATGTCTCTGTCTGCACTTTTTAGAATTAATTAACTAGTCGTTGCTAAAGCAACTAAAGTGTACCTAACGACTAGTTAAGCACTTAGAACCCCCTAGAAAGTGTCTAGAACGTCCTTAAGCACTTGTAGGTCATTCCTATAAATAGGACATGCCTTAGGACACCTAAACTCACTCATATACACTTGTGCTATACTTGAGCTTACACTTGCAATTGGCAATCTGTTTTGAGCAATTGAGCAACACTAGCATTGGCTACTCATTCCTTTGCTCTAAATTTGTGTCCTATAGGATAACATTTCCTATCCACTAAACCTACACTTCAATATTCATTGGTTAGGAGATCTATACGCTTGATATAGGAAAATCAAGCCTTGTGCTTCAAAGTGGTATTGTAATTTCTATTTTTCCTTCTTGTTCCTTTTATCTTTTGTATTCTCCTTGCTACTCCTAGGGTTGGAGGTTGCGGATTGGAGAAGGTTCTTCTCGGTGGAGAAGGTGGACTTCGGACTACTTCAAGAAGGCTGTTGCAATGGGAAGCTACTTCAAGAGGAAGGCTACTTCAAGGGGGGAGCTTGAAGTTACTTCAAGAAGGCTGCTTCAAGGTTGGTGCAACTACTTCTAGGTGAAGGTTATTCGAAGGGTTTGGTGAAAGAATTGTAATTTTATGTAATATCCTTGCGAGGTAATAAAATTTAATTCTTTCAAAATCCCGGTTGGGTAAGCAACCGGGTAGTGGATTGACTGCCTTAGTATTTGCTAAGGTTGGAACCACTCTAAATCCTTGTCCCCTTGTCCAATATTCTTATGGTTGCTTGCTTTGGTTAAATTATTTTAAAATAATCATAAAACCCTATTCACCCCCCCTCTAGTGGTTTTTCAATTGGTATCAGTGCAGGCTTCAAGGAGCTCTAATCGAGTCTTGAAGAATGAAGGGTGGTGGTTCCTACAACCGCAAGCAAAGGAGAAGCTTGGACCAATCTTCAACAAGCTATAATTGGTGCTTAGGAACAAGCCATACAACACTTAGTTGCCCTTGGAAGAAAAAGAAGGAAGATGTGCATAAAGGGTGCTTTATTGCTACAATAAGTGAAGAAGAAGAAGAGGTAAGCCTTTTTTATTTACCTAAAGAAGATTTAATTGCTAGTCTTCAAGAAACACATGAAAAATATATTGAGTGCAAGAAGAAATTAAAGAAATCAAATAAAGAAAATGATGAGTTACATGCTAAACTTCTTGCTCTTAAATCTGAAAATGAAGATCTTAAAAAGGTTATTAAAGATCATAATATTAAGCTAAAATCAATAGAAGCAGTTTGCAATCTTCTTTCCCTAGAAAAGGCAAACTTGCAAACTCAAGTAAATGACTTTCAAAAACAACCTATTTTGTGTACACATCTAGATTATGATATTATTGTGAAAGAAAGAGACTCTTTATCATCTAATCTAAATCAAGAAAAGTTAGATATCAAAAAGAGAATGGATGAGATTGTTAATTTGCAACAAGAAATTAGTAGTTTGAATAACAATGACACCCTTGACAAAATTTTAAATAATTCTTATCATCATATTGGAAGGAGAGGACTAGTTTATAATCCTAAAGGAAAATCTTATCAAAAACCTAGTTGGAGAAAAACACAAGTGCTAGAAAATCAATCTATGTATGTACCTAGAGGCAAATATACATATGTACCCAAGAAAAACCTTGAACAAAATCATAGAAAGAGATATGAGGTTGATTCCATATGTTGTCACTATTGTTTGCGTCTTGGACATTATTCTTTCTCATGTCCATACAAGAAAAAGGATGTTGAGTTAGTATGGGTTCCTAAACCCCCAAACTAAATGAATAAATTCAAGTTGAGATATGACCAATGACTCTAGTTGTATATATCTATGTCTATCTCAACTTAACATAATGAAATAACAAATTGATTCAAGTAATTAAAATTTCTAAATCTACAAAGACACATCCTTGAAAATTTGTCTTAATTAGGGTTCTTAAAATATAAAGATTTGAATAATATTAGTTGAGATTTGATCAAAATGTTGCCTTGATATTCATATGTTTTAAATTACATAATTGAATTAGAAGTTATACATGTTTTATTTAGAAACAATTACTGAAAACCATATAGAAATAGTAACAATTTCGGTCGAGAAATTGTCGACCGAGACAATGTCGGTCGAAAACTTTTTCGAC
Organism: Alisma plantago-aquatica; assembly: GCA_963693085.1. Lineage (NCBI taxonomy): Eukaryota > Viridiplantae > Streptophyta > Magnoliopsida > Alismatales > Alismataceae > Alisma > Alisma plantago-aquatica. The sequence goes on along the minus strand of OY856409.1, from coordinate 1,905,340,609 downwards.
CGAGTAAAACTCTGGCAAGACTGTTTAAATAAAAGACACTTAAATCATAATCAACTTAAGCATATAATGAACTTTATATATTCTTGTGCTTTAAATATTTGAATGATCCAAATCAAAAGAAAGAATATATGAGCATCAAAACAAAATACTTTTCGTGATTAAATTATCAAGTATACAAGATAAAAGGATCGATTTTACTAAAATTGCTGCAAAAATGTTGCTTGCAAAGAAAAATAATACTGAAATCTATACTCTTACTGCAAGTAGACATACTTGATTGGGAAAATAAGTCACATATCTTGAATACAAATTTCTCAAGAATATTAGTAGTTTGCATCATTACATATATGTTAATAACATCCTTATTAAACTTGATGCAAACCAAAACTTGTGAAATTCTGATCTATATGCAAATTGAAATTGATTATGCTTTCTTTGAAAATTCAAATGTTATCAAATTTCAATTGCTACTTTCTTGAAAAAGATGATTAAGCATAAATAGTTTATCTTAAAATTTTCATTAGAATGATAAATATAATTTGTTCTAAGAAAATCAAAAGAATAAATATCATTGTGACACCTAAATATATATGCACTAATTAAGTTTGAGATATGAGCAATAATTGAGCAACATTATATCTATCTCAACTTCACACATTTGAATAACATATATATCAAAGTATTTCAACATATAAACTAGAACATACAGATTGCTTAATAAAATCTGCAGAAACATTCTTAGTCGAGAAAATACTTCAACCGAAAATAATTCGGTCGACAAATTGTTCGACCGAGCAAGCGTCTAGAAAATATGTTCTGATGTTTCTTATTTGCTATCAATTCAGCATTGATTTAGTTGAGAATCACAATTCTTGGAGATCATTTTTAAAGACATTGATTTTTTGCATCATGAATTGTTGAATGGAGGTATTTGAAAAATTATGAACCATGTTGATTTTACTATTCTATAATTCACATGATTTATTCCAAGTATTCTATGGTCTATCTATATAGGAACCATGTGCATTGAAATTTGGTTTAAATGATCATGGTCATTGTATTTCATTGTATTATATGCTTGTTTCTTGATCATTGTATTGTGGATATGCTTCTACTGTTCTATCATAATCATTGTGCCATGATCATTGTGTTTCATTGGTTTGTCTAAAATAATCTTTGATCTATATATACAAACCATAAATGTACAATGTTTTCAAATAATCATCGTAATTCAACTCATTACAAATAAAGATGATGCTATCATTGAAAATGTTATTTTTGCATAACTCTAAAACTCTATGGCATAAATGTATATTGACATAATAGAAAATGATTATTGTGTGCATGGCTTGTAATAAATGAATGATGATGCTATGACAAGCCAAATAGTGTCTCTTAGAACAAGAATATAAATGTTTTATCTAGTTATTTGCAAAATCTTGACTTTAAGACATTAACCTTGCTTTCAAGAATATATGTTTCTAAAGAATCTTATGATTAATCTGAAAATAAGGGTACAAGAAGAAATGGGATTTGATATTTATATACCCATAGCAAAGCTTATGAGACATCATTCACAATGAATGTAAAACATACAAAGACTTCACTGTGATGCCCATATTAAGTTATTCATAATAGGTATCACTCAAAATGCTTCAAATTGATATTCATTTAATCAAGTTACCTGTAGACATTATACTTTACATATGAGTGTTCAAATTGGAAATCTGCAGAAATTGCCTCTTGGTTGAAATCAAGTTTGACCAAGGGGCGCTATGGTCGAACTCAAGGTCGACCTAAAATAAGCTTGACAAAATGCTTATTTTGTACATCCTTTTACTGCACTCAACCTTAGTATCTTGATTCAAAAAATGTGTTCTAATAAAAGGACAAAATCAAATCTTACAAATCATTTGTGACCTTAGAATCCTTAAATTGTCTTAATTATAAGATTAAGGGGGAGCTCACAAAAACAAATTTGATTATAAGATTAAGAAGCTTATAAAACTTTGAAGCTTGTTATGACCTTAGTATTCTTAAAAGTAAGTTTTTTTTATGAAAACAAAGAAATCTACAAAAATTCATGAATATGACATATATATTGTTCTTAATGGAATTTTCTAAACAAATTAGGGATTAACATCCCATGCATTTGATTAGAGATACTTTCTACTATAAGCTTAAAAGAATCTCACATCATTTCAGGGCTTAACATCCCTTGTAAAATGAGTGACAAATCAATACACATATGCCATGAACTTAAAAGGAACTCATATCATTTCAAGGCTTAACATCCTTTGCAAATGATTGAGAAATAAATTGTGGCTAAATTTAACATTAATTGGATTGCATTAATCCCTTGATTTTGAATTGAATATCTCTTTAAGGGGGAGCATAACATAAAATTAAGAGGGAGAAATAAAAATTCATACTAAATGATTATCTTGGATATCTTTTTAAATGACAAAGGGGGAGAAATAATATAAAATCAAAAACACAAAATAAAATGATTTTCATAATATCTTGGCCAGCACCCACTTGCAAAAACAAGAATGGCTACAAAAGGTAAACTTCAGGTATGAAACTCATATATTTTATATTTCCTTATTTTATATTTAGGAAATGTTTGTCATCTTCAAAAAGGGGGAGATTGTTGGCTAAATTGGACATTAGTATAATCCCTTTGTTTTGATGATGACAAACATTTCATTCTTGTCGATCTAACATGCTACTTGAGTGTTGCAGGAATTAGGTGGATGACAAGCTACTTGGAAGATCTATATGCTCAAATTGCTTTAATTCATGATTGTAATCAAATGTAAAAACTTGTACAAGTATATAATGTATAAGTACTTAGACATCATGTAAATCAAGAATTAGATCTTCCCTAGCCAATCACAACACTTAGATAGGTCATTCCCTAAAATAGTGTCACATCTGCACACTCATACACACACTTAGTACTTAGTTTAAAATGTTGAAACGGGGTCATTCTCGGTCGACAAACTTCTCGACCGAGACACTCTCGGTCGACAAACTCTTTGACCGAGAATGACCCAGGTAGCCATTAGACACAGTAGACAAAGTAGTGGGAGTTGAATCAGAACGTTATATACACTTAACTCCGGACAGTCCCTCGGTCGACAAAACTTCGACCGACTGGGATCTCGGTCGACAATTCCTCGACCGATAATGCCTCTGTCTGCACTTTTCAGAATTAATTAACTAGGCATTGCTAAAGCAACTAAAGTGTACCTAACGGCTAGTTAAGCACTTAGAACCCCCTAGAAAGTGTCTAGAACGTCCTTAAGCACTTGTAGGTCATTCCTATAAATAGGGCATGCCTTAGGACACCTAAACTCACTCATATACACTTGTGCTATACTTGAGCTTACACTTGCAATTGGCAATCTATTTTGAGCAATTGAGCAACACTAGCATTGGCTACTCATTCCTTTGCTCTAAATTCGTGTCCTATAGGCTAACATCTCCTATCCACTAAACCTACACTTCAATATTCATTGGTTAGGAGATCTATACGCTTGATATAGGCAAATCAAGCCTTGTGCTTCAAAGTGGTATTGTAATTTCTATTTTTCCTTCTTGTTCCTTTTATCTTTTGTATTCTCCTTGCTACTCCTAGGGTTGGAGGCTGCGGATTGGATAAGGTTCTTCTTAGTGGAGAAGGTGGACTTCAGACTACTTCAAGAAGGTTGTTGCAATGGGAAGCTACTTCAAGAGGAAGGCTACTTCAAGGGGGAGCTTGAAGTTACGTCAAGAAGGCTGCTTCAAGGTTGGTGCAACTACTTCTAGGTGAAGGTTGTTCGAAGGGTTTGGTGAAAGAATTGTAATTTTATGTAATATCCTTGTGAGGTAATAAAATTTAATTCTTTCAAAATCCTGGTTGGGTAAGCAACCGGGTAGTGGATTGACTGCCTTAGTATTTGCTAAGGTTGGAACCACTCTAAATCATTGTCCCCTTATCCAATATTCTTGTGGTTTCTTGCTTTGGTTAAATTATTTTAAAATAACCATAAAACCCTATTCACCCCCCTCTAGTGGTTTTTCATGTTCACTTAGTTCTTCCTCATTAGTTGGGGATGTTCACTTTGCTCTTCCTCATTAGTTGGGAATGTTCACTTAGCTCTTCCTCATTAGTTGGGAATGTTCACTTAGCTCTTCCTCATTAGTTGGGAATGTTCACTTAGCTCTTCCTCATTAGTTGGGAATGTTCACTTAGCTCTTCCTCATTAGTTGGGAATGTTCACTTAGCTCTTCCTCATTAGTTGGGAATGTTCACTTAGCTTTTCCTCATTAGTTGGGAATGTTCACTTAGCTCTTCCTCATTAGTTGGGAATGTTCACTTAGCTCTTCCTCATTAGTAGGGAATGTTCACTTAGCTCTTCCTCATTAGTTGGGAATGTTTACTTAGCTCTTCCTCATTAGTTGGGAATGTTCACTTAGCTTTTCCTCGTTAGTTGGGAATGTTCACTTAGCTCTTCCTCATTAGTTGGGAATGTTCACTTAGCTCTTCCTCATTAGTTGGGAATGTTCACTTAGCTCTTCCTCATTAGTTGGGAATGTTCACTTAGCTTTTCATCATTAGTTGGGAATGTTCACTTAGCTTTTCCTCGTTAGTTGGTAATGTTCACTTAGCTCTTCCTCATTAGTTGGGAATGTTCACTTAGCTTTTCCTCATTAGTTTCATTATACTAACTAGATTGTTTCAGAATGACTACTTGATCAGAGTAATCAGAAAGACAACAATCTAAGAGTTTCATACTTGCCTTATCTCAAATAATCATATACCTGGCCAGGGTATACAAGTATTGAGATTAGGTAGTGTGCACTTTATTTGCTATCATATTCCTCACTTTTCATATCTTTATACACATAGGATTTTTCATTCTTGAATTTTCTTCATGCATCACTTCTATATCTCATCTTTTAACACACAGATAAGGGAGATTATAAAGCATTTTAAGGAACACTGAGTAAGATGTAAGTTCTCATCTCCCTTGTGTCCCTATAGGACTAGTCAGAGGGAGTTCAAAAACAACTACTTTCTTATTTTTAACACATAGAATCATGAAATGAAATTTCAAAATGAATCTATTTCATCTAACTTGTCACAACCCGAGGGTTGACTATTGCATCAGATTGATTCATTGCATAGATCCTTGCAATTGCTGGTTGTTGACCATGTGCTTGATTATTTGGTGTTGATGAACCAGCTCAGGACGCTTTTCCACGTCCTCTATTGTTACTAGAAATCTGTCTCCTTTGTGAGCCTTGCTGACTCTACCCTTGGGGTTGAGTCACCATTACATTCCCATCTGGACAATCCTTTGCTAGATGTCTTCGTTGTCTACATTGGTAATAGATCCAAGTTGCAAAATAGGGTCTGTGAGATCCATTCGCCGATGTTGATGCTATGCTAGGGGCTCTACTAGGAGAAAAACTACGGTCCCAACCCCTACTTGACGCCCAATGCGTCTGGGTATTGAATCTCGATGGTGTTGCCGATGCAGAAAATCTCAGCTTTTTAAAACTTTCAGATCTTTGTCCTTGACACTGAGTATACACCTTCTTATCACTGGCCTATCATTTCTCAATGTTAGACCTTTCTATCCTCCTTACCGACTCCACAAAAGTGGCAAACCTCTCCCTGTTCTCTAAAGCAGGCACAAGAGTGGTCAATTCAGCATTCAATCCCATCTCAAAATGTTGAATTCTTTCCTCATCATTAACCGCCATATGTAGACAAAACCGCAACAGCTCCATGAACTTAGCATCATACTCACTAATGTTCATTTGTCCTTGTCTAATCCTCTCAAATTGAGAGATCTTCTCATCTAGATATGTCTTAGGGAAGTATTTACTGACGAACTCTCGTCGAAATACCTCCCATCCAATTTATTCACCTGGTCTCTTATCTTCTTCTATAATCCACCAGTGACCAGCACTCCCTTTTAGGAGGTACATTGCATGTCTTACCTTCTCGGCTTCAGGAATATCAAGAATCTTGAAAGCCTTTTCCAGCTCCGTCAGCCACAAATCAGCATATGCTGGATCAGCTGTACCCACATAATCAATGGCTCCAACCCAGTGAAGTCTCTCAAAAGTCTTGATGGTACCATACCCCTCATTGTGGGTTGGTGCCCTAGGTGCAGGTGGTGGCATCATGTCTGCCATGTATGTCATAGTTGCCATAAACTAGCTAAAAAGGGTATGAAAGGTTGGATTTTCTATCAAGGCTGGGTTAATCTTGGGTTGTTCAGGTACAGACCCTTCCCTATTCTGGACTCCTGCACCTCTTCCTGATGCAGCAACAGTGCTATCAGCAGCGTGTTCTTCGTGTGTTCTAGACATCTTCAAGTTTTTCTTCTCCTCCTATATGAGCAGAAGTCACTATCAGATAACTGGAAGATACTAGAACAGACTCAACATCTTAGTCCTATGTCTCTGCAGACTCAACAAACTTAGCGCTCTGATACCACTAAATTGTCACGCGTCATTCGAATAAAATGTTATTAACTAAGTGGAAGCGATCACTAAGCAGCGGATCACCAAAAATCACTAAAAATTAAAACCATTTTACAAAGAGGTCCACACATAGGAAAACTCTTTCATAAAGAACCGGAGTAACTTAATTACATACTGGTTCACAAGTACATGTCCTTTATCATCTTTTTCTGAGGATTACATGCATCAAACTACTCTATTAAACTAAACATAGGCAGTATGAAATCTCGAGGCACTAAGCCAAAATCTCAGAAGCATTAACTACTACTCTGAGGACCTGAGAGTACAGAGATGACACATTGGACTCTATGTACATCTATACAAGACATATCAGCTAGTGTTTCCACCTGAGAATTCACTGTTGTTCCTGTTGTTGTTGTTGTTGTTCTCCACCTATTGAAGGATTCCCACCTCCTCGTCCGCGTCCACCTAAAAATGTGGTTCCCATGGGGGTGAGACAATTGTAAAATTGCCCCAGCGAGAGATATAAATCTCCGCCAGAAACATTATTATTGCATACTAATAAGATAAGTCTGAACAAAGGAATCATAATTGCTTGACAGCAGTTAATTCGTTGTTTAAAAGATTAGAACATTATTCTTATCTAAAACATTGCAGTTATAACCTGATAGAGCATCATATCACTTATCCCATAAGGAATGTGAAGAACATGTATAACATTTATCCGTTACACTAAGCAGTATAATATCAACTAATGTTTCGCGCATTTCAACTTTATGCAAATACACTACACAGCTGATTATATGTTACACATCATGTGTCAGGCTGCAATTAACTTGCCAAAGTAAATTGACATCTTCATTATAGAGTTATAGCCACAACATATACTCTCTTCAGGCTTAGAACACACAGCTAATGCCTGGGATTGTTTTGTGGAGTCATGTCCTATATCCATACTCTTCTAACAAAGTATTGGGATCTTAATCCCTCATCTCATCAAACACATTTCCATTTCTTAACAAGTTCATCATCATGATTCTAAAATATGGGTATTCAAACCATTAATTCAACATAGAATACTGGATACCGAATAACAGGTAACTTAATACCTTCATGTCATTTTGACCAAGGTAAACATGATTCTTACTACATAAGCATTCCACATCACACACAAAGCTTAACTCCCCTCTTGTTACTTCTTAATAGGCAACAAGGTATATTATGGCTTATGAAGCCCATAAACAATTTCAATAGTTGAAACATCATATGGCACACATGGCTCATTAATTTCATATTACTTCTCACTAAGCAACAAAGCATATGAAGGCTTATAAGGCCTATAAAATATTTTCAATATAAGAGCATCATAGCTCATACCTGGCTATGCTTATCATCTCATCATACCTGCATGATTAATTCTCATGATAACAGATATAATGCTTTCATATCAGCACCATGCAACACAGAGTATTACCTCTATTCCCATTTTAGGGTTAGCATTCCTCTTACATATTATCACCCTCCATTAGGGTTTTCCAGAAATAGCCATTTAGGTTCTTAAGATCATGTTATTTAATGATCAAACCTTAACTCATTTCTCCACACAGCTAGGAGCCAATATTGATAACATAAGTATTCAATCATACTTATTTATTCTCATCATTCATCATTAAATGGATTATCAACACAAAAGATGAGTTTCTCTCTCATCTTTACCAAAATATGATTATATCATAGTCTATTGATTTGGATTAACCTTCTCATAAGGCACATTAGCCTACACTTATCAAAGTGCATTACATCTTAATGTAACAACTGTAATGACACACTTCATGTGTTGTCGCTCATCCAAATATATTGGATTTAAAATACATCAAGGTATATCAAATCTTAAGGTGTTGGATGTGATATGTATCATATCTTGATATATCACTTCCCTCATCACCTTTATCTTACTTAAGTTCATCCACTTAGCTTGTATTAGGGTATTTCTCATCCTAATACTTTATACACCAGCTCATCACATTTATCATGTAATGTATTGGTCACAAGTCACTATATTTAGAAAATACAACCATTGCTAATGACATGGACTCATCTCTGAGTTAGGAACTATTGATATAAGGATTTCCACTATCAACCTCTTTAGATGTTACCCTTGTCAATATATTAATCACTATTCAATTATTAGGAATAGGATTTTCCATGTTTATAAATTAAGGTTCACATATCATCTCCCATAAATATGGGTTTCACATAACATTACTCTATTTTAGAGTTTCACATAACATCTTCATATATCAGGGTTTCATATAACATTACCCTACATTAGGGTTTCACATAGCATTACCTGAAATTAGGTTTTCACTTGACATCACCCTTAATTAGGGTTTCACATGTCACACCCTTGATTAGGGTTTCATCAACCTTCTCAATTAAGGTTTCATGATCTCTTTATAAAGGATCATACCCTGAGTACTTATTATGTTCATGTTGAAAGTGTTGAGGTTTAACCATTACATGATTGTCACTCATGTAGGGATTCCTCTTCTCTCATCCTCTCTAGGATGTCAATTACTCCAATATTAATTAGATTAGGTCCAATCAACTTGAATGAAGGGTTGTCACAACATATCAAATCATTGCTTTCATAAGCATCAAGAGTTAACCACTCAACAAGGTACAAAATACCCTAGTACCTTAAAGGAACAACCATTGTAATCACCTTTGATTACATCATTAATAATCAATTAGTTAAATGACCTTTAGTCACCTTAGGTGTTCAAATGGTTTGACCAATTGAACCTCAAATATTCTTGGTCACTTAGACCCAAAACGGTCTTAGTCATTCAGACATTGAATGGTTTGAAATCGTTTAAGCAAAACCATAATGAAACTGTATGGACATTTCTTACTTGAACCCACTTGGGTCTTCAAACGGTCAAGGTCCATTCAGTTTTGAGAGGGTTTGGACCAAACGGTCTTGAGACCGTTTGGACCCAAACGGTCTTAAGACTGTTTGGTCCAAACCCTCACAAGACCGTTTGGTCCAAACCCTCTCAAAACTGAATGGACCAACAAGGTCTTTCAACACTTATCAATTTAGGGTTTCAATCATTAAACCCTCTATCAATTGAACTACTAATTTGTTCTTAAATTGAATCATTGAATCACCCTTCAATTGGACCTTCAATTAGGGTTTTGAACCCAATTGAACTAGGGTTTATAATCAAGGAATCCATCAATTAGGGTATTGAAATTGAAGAACCATCAATGATTAACATTGTGGAACTAATTCAATTGAAATCATTGGATCATCATCAAACCATGATATGACCTGACCTCAAATGGTCTTGAGGTCGTTTGGATGACCTCCAAATGGTCTTGAGACTGTTTGACTCATCAGTCATTAAAATTATAAGATTCACTTAGAGTTTGCATCATTGAATCGATCATCAATTTAACTATTGATTGTATTTCAATTTGATATGACTGGGCCTTCAACCATCCAATCATACTTCATCATAGACTTCCAGATGGTCTTGGTTTACCTCCAACCAGTCTTGAGACCGTTTGGGCTAGTCAACCCAAAATTGATTCAATTCACTTAAGGAATAACACTCAACCCGATTAGGGTTTACAATTGGTAGATTATCCAATCATGGAACCTTTAGAAACTCATCAATTAAATATATTAGATCATTATTCAACACATCAGCATCCCCCCTCAAATGGTCAACCCTCTCCATTCAGTCAACCACTCCAAATGGTTTGGAACTCAAACCTTCAAACGGTTTGCAAACTGTTTGGTCACTAAATGGTTTGGTGAAACTGTTTGGACCACATGTTGAAACTGTTTGCAATAGATATTTGTGGAGGTGTGTGCTTATAATGATGTCATCATCATCAACCTATAAACCCACGAAGCTTTCTATGATTTTCATGGTGATTGCATCAATCAACCAAATAAAATTTCAGACACAAAGAAAGAATCAACAATTGATGAAGATATGGAATCAATAACAAAGTTCAAGGGTTCAATTTATATAACACACCTTCAATTGAGATTCAAATCTTGGAGATTCACGTAAACAATGGTGGAAGAAGATTTTGCAATCCTCCCAAGGCTCTTCCTCAAGATTTAGAGTGAAAATATTGGCAAGGATTGAAGATGGAGTGAAATAGAGAAGAAATCATGCATTGTTTTGTGATTTCCACCATGAATTCAAGGTGAAAGGAGGTCAAGAAGCTTACCAACAGGTTGGGGGTCGTCCTCCTGTTTCTACAAGATCCCTTGGTCGTTTTTGAAAGCAATAAGTGAAAGTGGATTCGAAATTATCCCTTCACCTCAAAGATAAAGGAGCTTATATATGAATTTTATTGAAAATTCATTTAAGAGAGAGAAAGTAGGAATTATCTCCTCAACTTTCTTGCCATATGCCCCCTTATCTTCCTTAGGGACGAGGCTATCCTCTTTTCCTCTTATTCCTCTCAATTATCCACGATTTAAAGGAAAACAAACTAAGCACCTTAAATCATAGTATAATAATATCCATAAGTGAGTGGATATTTCTTTTTCTTTTCTTAATGTGAGTGGGTTCTCCACTCACGTAGATATTTCCTTTGCCTTTTAAAGGCACAAGGACGTCCACACATAACCAAACTCAACCATTATAGTTTTGTTTGATGGGCAATCCAATTAATGTAATTATTTTTGCATTAAATTGAATTAGGGTTTCAATTATGCTTAAATCTTGATTATTTTAATATCAAGATTCTTTCTCCTTCAAAATGATTCAAATGAGGCGCCCCTCTCAAATTATTTTCTCTACCGGATGCCAAGAATCATGAGGGACCCTCTTGAAGTGGTATTTTTCATATTGAACCCTAGATTTTGGGTAAATTGCACATTACACCAAAACTAGGTTTTAATGCACAAACATTGCTCAACATCCTCTTTCTTGTTATTCAGGCTTGTAGAAGCCATACTACTGCATCATACTCATTCCCATGATGCTTCTACACATGAGGAACATTGTAGAATGTACAATTTGCAATTTAACCCCTCAACTTGGGTAATTTGCACTTTAGTCCAAAACTAACAAAACATTGTTTCAACATTATTCAAAAAGGACTAAAATTTAAATATAAGTTCCTCTCGAGCCTTAATTACTTTTAGAGAGATAAGAGAGAGCATATAATCAATTTCTTTAAGCAAAACATCTAGGTTTAAGCATAACCCAGGTCAGGGATGTTACACTTTGTCTCTAATATCCAGATTGATTATGAGGCATGGAAACGTCATCCTCTTAAATTTCAATGTTTGTTTCTTGATCTAGAGTATACTATTGAGATACACATGAGCTCAATATCATATATTGATTCACATGAGCATAACCATGAATTTAATAGTCTCACTCATTAATTGGCCAGGATTTCACTCCAATAGGGACGAATTCCATCTACATCACTCACAATAATCCACATGTGTCACAATGCACTTAAGCAACTACCTCTATAGCAACCCTTTTCAAGGTCACGTTGAGTATGTTAAAGCACATTGAACAACATGCAAGGATTGTAGTGACTTCAGGTCTAAGGACCACAATCATCACTATCACACTGATATGTGATTTTAACTGCCATTATTTGCTTCCATGTATCACACTCAAGGTGGGTCTATCCAGTACACTTCTTCATAATAAGTACCTATGTGTTTGATTTGATATCCCATATCATGATTAGTGAGACTCTATCACCAATAAACACTCATTCTAGTCTTATGTGTTACGATTGTCTATTTTACTTCCATAGTAATAGCTTACTAGGGACATAACAAGACTGTACATACTCTGATCATACATATGATCCCATTCTTCAGGTCCTCAATCTAAATATACATGTCATTGAGTAGTATCATTTTTTAGTCATCTACAATATTTGTGTCATCATCTCATGACCAAGACAAATCACTACTACAGAAATAGCATTCAGTGTCACTTTTATGGGCGTCGGTTATTAAGGAAAACCGACGCCTATAATATAAGGCGTTGGTTGTTTAAGCAAACTGACGTCTATATTCGAAGACCAGCCAGACACGGGTTCCTCTTTGTATTCAGCGTCGGTTGACAATAACAAACCGACGCCTAAAAGCTCCAGCGAAATCCAATTTTCGAGCGAAAATAAAAAGTGTCACATACAGCGTCGGTTATTTAAATAGCCACCGACGCCTATGTGTGATGAAACTTTGCGCGAAAAGTGTCACTTTCAGCATCGGTTATCCGTTGATAACTGACGCCGAAAGTGGTTCCCGCCAAACAATTTCGTGAAAATATCGTCCAATTGAGCGTCGGTTGGTTCAAACAACTGAGGCTAAAGAGGTTTAGGTGTCGGTTGTGTCAAACAACCGACGCTATTGGTGAACTTAATATCCCACGATCACCCGACTCTTCCCCTTTCTTCTGTTTAATCCCCTAAACTGTTCCCCGGCCCTTTCTTCTCTGCTGTCGCCCGACCCTCCACTCCGCCGCAACCACCCCTCCACGACAGTGCCGCCGTGTCACCTTCTCCGTCGCCGCCTTCTCCTCCGTCGCCGCCTTCTCCTCCGGTGCCTCCACGCCGCCTTCTCCTCTGGTGCCTCCATGCCGCTGCCAGTGCCTCCATGCCGCCGCCGCCAGGCCGACAGAAGCTGCTTTCTCCACCGAAAGCTAGCTGCTTCTCCACCGCCGTCGCGTCGCCGCCAGGACGACAGCTAGCTAGCTGCTTCTCCGCCGCCGCCTGCTCATCGATCGTCACGCACTGTCGCTGGTTCGACCACAGCTCCTCTCCAGACCGGCCGTAACTCATCTAGCCCTAGCCCTACCTTCCAGGTTCGACCACAGCTCCTCTCCAGGTCAGATTCACACATTAATATTGCCAATAATATAGGAAATAAATGCTAGCTCCAATTATAGACATATTGTATATGGTTTTGATCAGAAAAATGCATAGATTGTGAATAAAATTTTCTCGAAAACCCTAGTTTGATGAGCATGTTGTTAATCATGTTAATTATGATTCTTCTATATATTCTGATGTCATTATATAATTATGTGATCCCAACATATTAAATTGAATTAGAATGATTTCATGAATTATAGGGTTTTAAAGTTGATAAACATGTACATGCGGAAATAGGTTTATTAAACCAATGGTAATAATATAGTATGATCTTAATTTGATCTGGATGTTCATAATAATGTAGTATGTTAAATATGATGATTAGCGATACATATAATGTCTAGTAAAGATTCCTAGACCTTTTGTTTGAAACTATTGATTTCTTGATTTATTATTTAATAATGCTCTGTTGATTAGGATTAACCATGTTGCCTGTAGTTTATAGACATTTATTATATATAAGAATGACAACACATGTATTTGTTGGCCTAGAAAACCATCCAAGATTTACTCATTAGGCGTAAATCTTGGATAGTCCCCGGTTTGGGACTGTTCTTGAACACCTAATCTCACTTAGGATGTAAGTGTATAATGTGTATTGGGTTTTCGAGAAAATTTCGGTAGCATTTCCCCATTTGTTCTCTAAGTATATATGTACTTAGAGAACAGCGGGGAAATGCTGTCGAAATTTTCTTGAAAACCCAATACACATTATACACTTACTAGTGAGATTAGGTGTTCAAGGATGGGATAGGTGGTACACATTTATTATATATAAGAATGACATCAAATGTGTTTGTTGGCCTAGAAACCCGTCCAAGATTGACTCATTAGGAGTAAATCTTGGATAGTCCCCAGTTTGGGACTGTTCTTGAACACCTAATCTCACTTAGGATGTAAGTGTATAATGTGTATTGGGTTTTTGAGAAAATTTTGGTAGCATTTCCCCGTTTGTTCTCTAAGTATATATGTACTTAGAGAACAGCGGGGAAATGCTGCCGAAATTTTCTTGAAAACCCAATACACATTATACACTTACTAGTGAGATTAGGTGTTCAAGGATGGGATAGGTGGTACACATTTATTATATATAAGAATAACATCACATTATACACTTAGGTAGGATGTAAGTGTATACCCTAATCTTTTCCTAATATATACTTGTTTCCTAATATATACTTGTTTTCTCTGATCATAGAATGGATAGATCATGGATGTCCATTCGTAATCGTTGCACCCCAGAGTTTATATCTGGTCTTGATCAGTTTATTAGATTTGCCGAGGAACATAGGAAAAAACCTACAGATAGGTTCTACTGTCCATGTAGGCATTGCGGTAACAACTTGAAAGTCAACACTGGTGAGGAAATCAAAAGTCATGTCATGTGCAACGGGATTGTACAAGGCTATACAGAATGGCACTGGCATGGAGAGATTTCAAAATCGAAACCAGTAGATGTCGATAGCAGTGCTTGGGTGGAAGAAGAAATTGCCTCCGATGACGTAAATGTGAACGAACCAGTTCCAGCAGACATCGTTGATGCGATGTTGGATAGTTGTAGGGTAGAGCACACCGATCCACCTCCTATCTTTAGAAACATTGTGCATGATGATGAGATACCATTATACACAGGCTGTGCTAAGTTTACGAAGCTTAGCGCTGTGTTGAGATTGTATAAGTTGAAAGCTAACAATAGATGGAGCGACAAAAGCTTCACTTCATTGTTGACTTTGTTGAAAGAAATGCTTCCTGAAGGAAACGAGCTGCCAATCTCAACATACCAGGTAAAGCAAATGTTGTGCCCAATGGGAATGGAGGCCAAGAAGATACACGCATGCCCGAATGATTGTGTATTATTTCAAAAGGACTATGTAGATTTGAAAGATTGTCCAAAATGTGGTGCGTCACGGTATAAATTGACGACTTCGGGGGAGTCCAAAACTGGTTCTCCTACCAAGGTGTTGTGGTATCTACCTATAATATCACGGTTTCAACGCTTGTTTGCAAATCCGAAAGATGCGAAGAATTTGAGGTGGCATGCAGATGTTAAGAAAAATAATGATGGGATCCTACGACATGCGTCTGATTCCCCACAGTGGAAGAAGATTGATCTATTGTACCCCAAATTTGGTGAAGAAGATAGGAATCTAAGACTTGGGCTTTGTACAGATGGGATGAATCCGTACGGGACATTGAGCAGCCAACATAGCACTTGGCCAGTCATGCTTATTATATACAATCTTCCTCCCTGGATGTGTATGAAAATAAGTACGTTATGTTGTCGTTGTTGATATCGGGCCCTAAACAACCCGGAAATGATATCGATGTTTATCTTGAACCTTTGATTGATGACTTAAAGAAACTTTGGGCTGAAGGTGTGATGACCTATGATGCTTCAGCAAGAGAGACATTTCGTTTGCACGCTATGTTGTTTTACACTATTAATGACTTTCCAGCATATGGGAATTTGTCTCGATATAGTGTCAAAGGAGCTAAAGCGTGTCCTATATGTGAAGAAAACACTGATTCAATAAGACTAAAACATGGCGGCAAGACTGTATATCTTGGTCATCGAAGGTTTCTTTCAAAATTCCATCCGTATCGTAGGAAGCGCAAAGCATTCAATGGATGGAATGATGAACGGAGTGCACCTAAACCTATACCAGGGAATGTTGTTTATGCACGAGTAAAAGACATTGTCAATGAATTTGGTAAGAAATCACAATGTAGTATGGCCACACGGAGTGACAATTCTTCATTCAAGAAGAAGTCAATATTTTGGGATCTTCCTTATTGGAGTTCTTTGACAGTCAGGCATTGTATCGATGTAATGCACGTTGAGAAAAATGTCTGTGATAGCATCATTGGTACTCTGTTAAATATACCAGGTAAGACTAAAGATGGGATAAAATCCAGACTGTACCTACGTGAAATGGGAATAAGGTCAGAATTAACAGAATTACATGAAAAGGGTAATAAGAGAACATACTTCCCTCCCGCTTGTTACACGTTGTCTAGAAAGGAGAAGAAAACTTTTTGTGAATGCTTGGTAAATGTTAAGGTGCCACATGGTTACTCAAACAACATCCGTAGATTGGTATCAATGAAAGATCTGAAGTTGATAGGTCTTAAATCTCATGATTGTCACACTCTAATGCAAAAAATATTGCCCGTGGCAATTTGATCTATATTGCCGAAGCATGTAAGGTTTGCAATTATCAGACTTTGTTTCTTTTTCAACAGTCTATGCAGCAAAGTTATTGACCCTGATACTCTCGATAATTTGCAAAGAGAAGTGGTTGTTACCCTATGTCAGCTTGAGAAGTATTTCCCTCCTTCGTTCTTTGATATCATGGTACATCTTGTTATCCACTTGACTAGGGAAGTGAAAATGTTGGGACCAGTTTTCTTGCATTGGATGCATCCCTTTGAACGATACATGAGCGTTTTTAAAGGTGATGTTCGAAACCGTTATCGGCCTGAAGGGAGTATTATTGAAGGTTATGTGGCGAGAGAGGTTATGGATTTTTGCAATGACTTTATCAGTGGTAATGGCACTCCTGATAATGACAAGAATATTGAGGAGGGCAAAGGAATTTTGGGATCACGGGTGAAAGTAATCAGCCGTGAGCAGTTGGAACAAGCTCACTTGTATATTTTACACAATATGGACGAAGTGAGTGTTTATATCGAGGAGCATACCAATTTCATAAAGAGACAACATCCTCGAGCAAGTTCAATGTGGCTTGCTAGAGAGCATAATAAGACTTTTACTAAGTGGTTTTAAGATAAAGTCTTACATCAACTATCTCAAACACCAAATGATATTACAGAAACTATCAAATGCCTTGCCTTTAAACCAAAACCGAATGTTATGTCTTATGAAGGGTTTGACATTAATGGATTCACATATTACACAAAGCGCCAAGATGATAAGAGTGTCGTCCAAAATAGTGGGGTCACTCTTCAAGCGTTGACTATGTACTTTGCAAGTGCAAAGGATAAGAGTCCACGTGAAGCTAAAATGTCATATTACGGTGTCATTGAAGACATTTGGGAGTTTGACTACATAGATTTCAAAATTCCGCTCTTTAAATGTAATTGGGTTGATAACACCAAAGGAGTTATAGTGGATGAATTGGGTTTCACTTTGGTGAACTTTGAAAAGATTGGCGAGAAGGGTGAACCATTCATATTGGCATCACAGGCGAAACAAATATTCTATATCGATGATCCTGCAAATGATAAATGGTCGGTTGTTCTTCATGGTAAAAGACAGTTCATTGAAGATCATATAGATGAAGAAGAGTACTATGATAAGTATGATGACTCCAGTCCATTCTCAGTTGGGTTGCCAACTCCACAAAATATTGAAGCTAATGATGACTTATATGTGCGCGGAGATCACAATGAAGGATTGTTAATTGATAAAAGATCACAATTTTAGAGACATGTATGTTTATACAAATGCTAAATGTTTGCCTTTTTATAGTTTATACAAATGCTAAATGTTTGCCTTTTTCTAGTTAATACAAATGCTAAATGTTTGCCTTTTTCTAGTTAATACAAATGCTAAATGTTTGCCTTTTTCTAGTTAATACAAATGCTAAATGTTTGCCTTTTTAATGACATTTTCAGATGGCTGACCATGATGAGCATGATGTCCATGATGAGCATGAAGTCCATGATGAGCATGTTGTCCATGACGAGCATGGCGAGGATACCAATGTAAGTTCTAAAAACATATCATGTATTTCTATAAAATTCATTATCTTCTAGTTATGTCATATATCTTATATTTCTATATTAGGCTAATTCAGTGTGTTTATTTTTGTCAAATTTTAGGTTGATGATGCACATGTACCCACTGAAGCACTAGAGCAACTTGATGTGCAGCACCAAACACTTAACAAGAAAAGGGGCATCACTCTGTTGAAGAAGTTAATAGCGCTTAGTAGCAGTGGATCCAAATTGGTTGTGGAGTTTGATAATGGAGGAAATGCAATTGGAGTGAACCGCAATAATTTTGTAAACTATCTTGGGTGTACCACTCGGAGCCATTGTGGTGTTAAGTATGATAATTGGCATAAAGTTCCTCAGGAGAAAAAAGACTTGATATGGAAGGATTTATGCGTGAGTTATTATTATTTGCAATTCTATTTTGTAGATTACAAATTATATTATTTTCAATTCTATTTTGGATACTAGTTAATAACATTTCTATTTTACAGAATCTGTTTGCATTGGATGAGAAGTTGCATCGTAAAAGTGTGATGCAACGTGCTGGAAAGATGCTTAGGAATTATAGGACAAATCTGAACAGAGAATACATAAAAGAGGGTGATAAGAAAAAGAAGTCAGCCCTTGAACATTGGAACTTCTTGGACAAAGAAGATTGGGACAATTTTGTTGCTTCAAGAAAATCTGAAGAATTCAAGGTATTAGGCGTCACTCCCAATTTAATTAATATACATTGTATTCACCTATTCAAGATTAACATTTAGTGATACTAACCAAATCATTAATGTGCATACTAACTAGGCCCTCAGTGACGCACAAAAAGCAAGGTGTGCACTGAATGTGCATGACCACACTATGGGTCCAAAAGGCTATGCAAGCGTTCGCCAAAGACTACATGCGCAGTCTGCGGCTACTCAGGAGTCTGCTCCTACTCAGGAGTCTGCCACACCCATGCCTCGCCATGATATCTGGATAGCTGGGAGGCAAAACAAGAAGGGTGAAATAAAGAAGCCCGTAACTGCTGAGGCGGCTGCGAAAATGGTAAAATACAACTCTTAGAGCAATCGTTTGAATATTTATTATTTGTGGTGTTAACTTACCAATTTATGTTGATGGTGATTAGCAGGAGCTGCATGAGCAGAGGAAACAAGGCACGTTCATCCCTCAGGGCACAAGGGATGAATTGACAGTTGCTCTGGGTAACCCAGAGCATCCTGGACGTGTTAGGGGTGCAGGCGCTGGTGTGGGCATCAAAGCTTTCTTTGGGCCATCCCAGCGCAAACCCAGAGCGGGACTTTCTCAAGAAGAGGTAACCTATTCTTTTTTTAGAATGTTACTGCAAAAGGAAATTCAATAATAAGAAGCTAATGTTTCTTTTATCCATGTATAGGAGAATAAGAGAGTCGAGGATATAGTTGCTAAGAAGGTCAACGATGTAGTTGTTGAGAAGGTCAAGGAAGAATTGTTGCGGTGGCAGGCATCTCAGGCTTCCAATCAGCCTATGGCGACCCACTCTTCTCCTGATGCACAGACTGCGAGTAATCCTGGAGACCCATCGCCTAACACGTCTACTGTAAGTATTGTTTATGACATTGTAGCTAGTCTTTTCAAGATGATATGTATATATGTATAACATTCTTTACGTAAATTTGTAGGCATTGAAGCCATGCCGCTTAAGAATACAAGACTATGTTGTTGCAGAGGCGCAGGCTTACCCGTCCCTTCCTGGGGAAAGGTTTCACGGGACTCCAATGCCACAGGGCTACATTCGTGTGGGCCCATTACGTGTGTTACCCGATTGGAGGGAAGCTACATTGCCATATCCCCACCCGGATATTGATACACTTGCTGAGGCAGAAGGAGGGGTCATATTGTGGCCCAAAGCAGATGTCGTCTACACTACTGAAATTGTAAGATAAATTTACATTGATTTAGACTGTTAATGTGTATATATGATGTCAACTGATCTGAAATTATATATACAGGTTAAAAAGAAGACACCAGGAGCACCTAGGCCTCCACCTCCACTTCCCGCATTACCAACTTGGGTTCCAACTGACCTAACATACCCATTAGGTCCTGCTTGTAGGGGAATGACATGTTGGCTACGGGCACATAATATACATTGCCCGATAATTGTTTCTTTAGATGCAGATTATGCAGGTCAATCATACGATAGCTCTTTATTTATACAAGATATTATTGAGCTGTTTATGTATGATTGGTTGAATACATCAATGATAGAGACATGGATAAGGTGAGATCTTGTTTATACATCCATATACCTTGTGTAAGATCCGGTGATCTGGTTTCTTATATATTAATGCATACGTAATACATGTTTTGCAGCTACTTAGTCGAAGATCATTGCAAACAATTTGCATTTGATCATGTGGGATTTTTGATTCCATCATTGATTAGTATGGTAGCTAAAGACCCTGATAGTGTTCAACAATACTGTATAGATGCTTTTACAATTTTTGGTCAGCAAAAGAAGACGATAATAATAGCTCCATTCAATGTCAAGTAAGTTTACTTTATTTATAATTTGGACTTAAGAAAATTCCATTTTTATTGTGCATTTTGAGTTATTAATTGTTAACTTTTTACCTCTAGCGGTAGACATTGGGAGTTACTAGTTATTGTCCCCGAGACGTTCACTGTTTATTATCTAGATCCCGCGGGAAGTACATTAAACACTAAAATTGGACACGTAATGAGAATGTCATTATTCTGGTGAGAAATATTTCATTTTTGTATCTGTTAACATCTGTTATTACATTACTATTTACTTATGTAATTTATTGTGTTATATTAACATGTAGGGGTTTAGATGCATTCAAAAAGGCTGGAGGAACGGTCCCAAGGAAAAAGAACCAGCCAATAAATTGGCAGAACGTACAAGTAAGTTCCCGACTCTAATGTATATATTATTGATGTGAATTGTGCTTAGTTGTATTATTTTGTATGTTTCAATTTATAGTGCGCTACACAAGACAATGGTTGGGCATGCGCATACTATGTGATGTGATTTATGCAGATGATTATCAAACATGCCGCATTGGACATTGATACCATACATGAGGTATTATATATAGTCTCATTAGTTAGTATGAAATATATCAATCTTATTTTTATATTATTACTTATATATATACATCATTCTCTTTGCAGGTGTTTAAAACTGACAACACTATAGGTAAACGCTTAAAAAATATACATGCTCCATATACGATGGAAGCATTAAATGAAATAAGAGAAGAATGGGCAAAAGCCATACAAGCAGTGGCAATTGTAAGATATAATTGGGATGTTGATAGCGATAATGAATGATACTTTGTAAATGAATATTTCTAAATGTGAATACATGTATTTGAATGTTTCTATATGTGTGAATGTGATAATTGAATTGATGTCTGAATGTATCTACTTGTGTGAAATTTTCCTTGGGACTTTTGCAGGTTTGTGGCCTGTTTGTAGGCTGATATCAATGGATGTCGTAAACCTGCAGTTCAAAAAACTGAACTACAGGTTCTCATCCTGCTGACCAGCCACAGCAGGCCTGTAAACTGATATGAAAAAAAAATAGATATAGGTGTCGGTTATTTACAGAAAACCGTCAGTAAAGACCTACAGTGTCGAGTTTCTAAACAAAACCGACGCCTAATGTGGCAACAGCCGTACTGGAAATGGCGTTGGCTGTTCGTGTCAAACTGACGCCTATAATACATATAGGCGTCGGTCTTTTAGTAGATAACCGACGCCAAACTGGTTCGTGCCACAGAAAACAGCGTCATCTAGGACACTTTCTGCGTCGGTTACCAAGTAAACACCGACGCTATAGTCCATATAGGCATCAGTCTTTTAGTAGATAACCGACGCAGAATGTGTCCTAGATGACGTTGTTTTCTATGGCGCGAACCCTTTTGACGTCAGTTATCTACTAAAAGACCGACGCCTATAGTATTATAGGCGTCGGTTAAAAAACCGACGCCGAAGTGTTCGACCTTTAGCGGAGCCCACATAGGCGTTGCTCGGAAACCGACGCCAAAGGGGGTTAAACAACCGACACCAAAGGTTGTTTCTATAGTAGTGAATATAATAGATAGAATTACATTTATTATCAAATAAAGTATATGATGCCCCATTACAATCATCATATAATTAGCTCTCTGGGCATAAATACCAATATGGTCACCCTTCAAGTGTATTTGTTGTATTTTCCTAGTGGCAAGAATAAGACTCCACATGAAGGAAATATGTGTTATTACGGTGTCATTGAAGACATATGGGAAATTGACTGCACAAAGTTTATAGTTTTGGTATTTAGGTGTAAATGGCTTGATAACAACAAAGTAGTTGTAGTTCATGAACTCAGATTCACATTAGTAAATTTTGAGTGGACATGTGAGAACGATGAACCATTTATCATGGCATCACATGCAAAGCAGGTATTCTATATCGACAATCCTACAAAAGAAAATAGGTATGTCATTCTTCATGGGAAAAGACAATACATTTTAGATCCTAGTGATGATGAAGAGTACTATGACAAGTATGATGACTCTAGTCCATTTTGTATTGGCTTGTCAAGTGTAAATGTTGAATCTAACATTGACAACTATGCACATGAAGATCACACAGAAGGGTTATTATTTTAAGGTATACTACGTACATGCATTAAGTATGATGACTCTAGTCCATTCTCTGCTTCATGTGTAATATTTGTATTATATAACATGTTTATATGTTCCTCTATGATATGACTTTTTCATATGTTTAATTTTGATTTTATAGATGGCATCTAACCAGGAGCACAATGATCTTGAGTGTTAGGATCATGCTCAGCATCTTGACTAGGGTGATGACGGGATTGCTCCCTCCATACGTAGGAGAGGGTTAACTTTGATGAAAAAAGCCTTAACTAGGGACAAAGGGAAGAAGTGCACTATTGAATTTAATGAAGCAAACACGCCGATCACCAAAGAGTTCGTCAACTACCATGGGGTCCTTGGTCAAAGCAAAGTGCCTCTCCATATTGAGAATTGGAGATATGTGGATAAGGACCTTGAAGACCTCATCCGGAGGACATTAGAGGTGGGATATATCCATTTACATTTTATAGTCTTTTTTTATTCTTTCTTTTCACATTTCTAAAAGAATGCAGTGAATGTTGAACCTTTTCAAGGCATGTATGAGCTTGATAAAAAGTCACATCACAAGAAGGTTATGTAGATCATAGGGATAAGGCATATAGATAAATAGGCTACATCCTTCGATCCAAGAAGGACAAGGACCCCACTTTGCAATGGCCATATCTTAATAAAGATGCATGATAGAAGTTTCTTGAGAAGAGACAAACAAATGAGTTCATGGTATTGAATTATTACATTCTTATGATTTCTTATAAATTCTTATGATTAGTTAACAATATTCTTATAGAATTAATTAGTCCATGCATGATGTTCAAAAAGAAAGGCGTAACAAGAATGTGTATAACCACCAATTGAGTTCAAATGGTTATGATAAACGCATCCAATTGAAAGAGTAAGAGAAAGGGCATTCTACTTCTACTCCTACTCCTTCTACTATTGAGTCTTCTAGTGATCTTAGACAGTTGCCTCACCATTTGGAGTGGATAGATGTCAGTAAAAATAAGTTCAGAGAATCCATATCTAAGCAACCGAGGAGATGGCTGCAAAAATGGTAAATTTCTTGGTCTCACAGTGCATGCCCATGTTTTTTTCATGGTTTGTTAAGTTTTATTTATTGGTAAATTTTCACGATGAATAGTTGGGTGGTGGGTGAACAAAGAAAGGAGGGTAAGTTCACCCATCAAGACACACACAATAAATTGACGATTGCTCTAGGGACAAAAAAGCATCTTGCACATGTTAGGGTTGTTGGAGTTGGGTTTGGGATAAAATCTTATTTTGGCTCATCCCAGTATAAGTGCAAATCTATCAAGAAAGGGGGGATTACTAGGAGGATGTGCAAAGATTGATAGTTGCAGCCTTAGAACAGTACAAGGCTTCTGAGGCAGCACAAACTCCTCCAACAGCCAAAGACTGTGTACATCATGACATGTCTGAGGAAGGTACTCAAAGTACTCATTGGGACCCACATGGCATGGTCGGCATAAGATTCAAGTTAAGTCAATTTATAGGTTGTTTTTATACATTTTGATAAAGTAATCTCTATGTATATGTATCAATCTAAATGTTGTCTTTCATAAAATGTAGGTGGCCAGAAAATGTCATCTTACCATTGATGTTCCATCATACAATATCATGGCTGATGGTTAGTTTTTCCCCACTCTGATATAATTCATGGTGTTCTCCTTCCCACTAATCATGTTCGTGTGTTCATCATACGTGTCTTTTTGGGCATGAAAAGAAACACCACTCCCATATGATCACCTGGATGCCACCACAATCAAAGAGGCTGAAGACGGCTATACTAGGTGGCCTAGACGACTCGTTGTGTGTCTTGAGTTATGATAATGTCTATTGAACTTATATATGATTAGAGGCTAATATGAGAATACATGCATGCAGAACACAATAGCTAATAGGTCCCCTATGGATCCAAAGCCTCTGCCCTCACATTATATTCCACATGAGTTGTTCGACTCCTTAGACCCTAACTGTAAGGTGTTGACAGTATGGTTAAACAATACATGTCATTTAAATTCCATGGTGATCAACCTTTAGGAGGAGGCTATAGATACAAATTGTGGTACTGTTATAGTGTTCACAGATGTTTCTAAGCTATTTCATTATGAATGGTTGAACACATCAGTAACAGAACTTTGGATACAGTGAGTCTGAATACATTATTATATGTGAAAAAACATGTTTTTATAGTTTTTTCGATATACTAGCTATATATGCTCACTCATTTGCATTACATGGTTGCTGAGTTTGGATTATCAAATTTGGCATATCTAATACCATCAATGATTAGCGTTGTAGCTAGAGATCTAAGTGGTGTCACTAATTACGTGAGTACCATGATGAAAGTTTTTGGTGTTGTTCCAAGACCATGGTCATAACTTCTTTCAATGTTGTGTAAGTTTTGGGCTTGCTGTTTATATTTCTAACTTATGAATATACAATTGTTGTGGACTATAATTTTATTTTATTTGCCTTCTATTCACTCAAAAATAAACGTTTGCAGTTGTTAGTGATTGTTCCCAAGATCTTTACTGTGTATTTCATTGATCCTTTGGCTACAAACTAACACCAAGTGAGGGACACTCATTGAACTTGTCAATCTACACTTAAGTATAATTTTTCCATGCTCAATATATTTACTAGTGTTTTTATCATATGACAGTTTAATAATGCAATATATTTGTTAATTTAACTTATAGAAGTATAAAAGCATTATATAGCAGCAGAGAGATAGTAGATGCCAAAAAGAAATCATTAGCTTAGAGTAATGTTAAGGTATATAGTCTTATCACTTCAATATGTATATATTACCAACTCTACTTAATTACAAATATTAACGTAAGTGTAAATCTACAATGCCCTATACATGACAATGAGTGGGCATGCAGATATTACATGATGTTGTACATGGACAATATTGTCACGAAGGTGTTACAAGAAATCAAATGTATAACGAAGGTATTATGATTAGTATTGGATCATAATTAATGAAGAAGACTCATTTGGTAATACAAGCAATGAAATTTAATTTGAATTATGTCTCGTTCTTTTTCCAAAATTTTGACACTACTCAAGTCTATATGTTGGAGTGGGTGAATGACCTACATGAAGTGTGGGTAGACTACATGTGGACTTCTCAGTTAATTGGGATGGTTGATTCATATTGTATTCAAACTCTGATGTCAATATTTAATTTTATATATTATACATGTGGACTTAAACTCTGTGGCAGCTTATGTGTACATGTGTTCATGCATATGTGTGTGTGAATTGAATGTGAAGTGCATGAGGAGGATTGGATGTTATCGAATTCACTTTCTGATGTGTATTTATTCATACGTATGAAATTGAATGTATGGTTGAAGACTGAATAAATTGAGTTGTGAGTTCATGCATATGTATGTGCATTCAAGTGAAATGGAGAGAATATTTCTTTTATATATATCTCTTTCTTCTTGTAAGCTTTTTGGCATGTTGTTAAGTTGCAATGCTTGTAGAGTCTGTAGTTCTAATACAATACATGCTTTAAAAAGGATATCAGCCAGACAATAGGTCTACGGACCTGTTATATTAATAAAAAAAGGTACTTCGTTGATTATTTTATAAGAAACTGACTACATAAAACTACTTCGTCGATTGTGTGAAAGAAATTGATGACAAATATCTTCCCTAGGATAAAAAGATTTCACTAATAAAACTCATGAAATTTCCATCAGATATTAACAGTTACCTTGTCGATCCTTCTAGGAATAACTAGCGAGGTACACCCAAAGGAAACCACCTTTTATCATAAACAATGTGTTATCTCGTCAGTTTGACAGTTACCTTGTCGATTCTTCTAGGAATAACCGACAAGGTACACCCAAGGAAAACCACATTTTCATCCTATGCGCTGTGTACTGTGTTGTTTTGTCGATTTGGTTGTAACATGGAACTGACAAGATATATATTTCAACAATTTTTATTTTATTAAATAACTGACAATGCATATTTTGAGTTATAGCATCACCCACTAAGTTGTAGGTTTATAACAGACGAGATATGTAAAAATAACTGATGATGTAGAATATATTTGTACTAGTTATATATATAAATAGTTGAAATAAAATCTATATATATATATATATTGGTTGGATATGTGCCTTGGATCTAAAGTATTGACTGGGAAATAAATATGATTTTACACAGTGACTGCTCAAGGGTTCAATCTCTATTGGTGAGGGAGCAGACACGGGCAACTACGATTGGGAAAACACATTTTTGGTGAGGGTACATTAGTCAGGAACTAACCCTGACCATGACATATTGATCAGGGATTCACATGTATCAGTTAGAGATTTGACTCTCAGCTTTACAAATTTTGTAGTAGTGTCAAATGTCTAAATATGTATGCCAACACAACTTGAAAAGACTTTTCAAACCAAATCAACGTCAATATACACTAGTATAGAATAATATGCATCAAAAGTTGTAACTTTTTCCTAGGAAGTTTTTTTTTTGAATTTGTGAAATACGTCTCATTATTAAATAACAAAAATTTATTTTGATTAGAATATATATAATCTGAATATGTATGTATGTATGTATATGTTAGGAAGTGTTCATTGGCCGCTAAAATGGTATATGTAGAACTTGTTAGTTAATTTCAATTATATGGATTGAGCCAACATTGTCAACATTAGATGTGTTTAAAAAATTTACAACTATATTTCATATATATCATCTAACGGCTTATACGATTTTGCAACTTACCCTTGATTGGAAAATATACATCTTGTTCACTAGATGATCTAAGAATGTCAGATTGATATGATTTTTAATTTATATATTATCAAATAAATATGAATCTGTAACATACCAGATCTCAAACCCTACCTTAGAGTTTGATCTTTTACACTTAACCTATGACATCCAACTTATAAAACACAAGATTAACTAAGCGGAAGTGAATCATTTGCAGCGGATTACTGAAAATCACTAAAAATTAAAACTTTTTGCAAAGAGATCCACACATAGGAAATCTTTTTTCGTCAAGAACCAAAGTATAATATTTACATTTTGTTCCATAAGTACACAACCTGTACCATCTCTTCTCAAGGATTACAACATCATCTGTCCTATTCAACATTATATACAGACAACATAAAACCTCAAGGCATCAAGTCAAAATCTCAGATCGATTCAATAAAAACACTGACTACTGACTCTGAGGACCTGAGAGTACAGAGACAACACATAGGACTTTCTAACTATATGACTAGACAGGCAATATCTCCACCTTAGATAATATTGTTGTCCTTGATGTTACTGCTGTTGTTCTTTCTCTGCTAAAGGTTTCCTGCCTCTTTATCCGCATCCACCTAAAAACATTGGATCCCACGGGGGTGAGACAATCGTAAATTGTCCCAGCGGGAGATATAACTCTCCGCCAAAACATTATTATTGTAGTTATATACATAAAACTGGACAGAGGATATGTAGTTTAAAGCATTCTCATCTTAAAGCATTGTAACTATCTATGATAGAACAATAGATCAACTTTTCTCTTAATAAGGAATAGGAAGAACATGTATATCATTTATCCTCCATATTATACCATCATGTCAAACTTCTCTTGTAACACTCATTGTCTTGATGTTTCACCCATGAGACCTTCTTGTTTCAACTTATTGGCCTTAGCCAATCTGCTAAACAGACTTTGGTTATATTGGACATCAGAGTGTGCATCATCATGTCTTATTCAGGCATTGGTCTATACCAATCCTATATAAATATTCCAGGCATTGGATTACACCAATCATGTGCAACTAGTACAAGCATTAGACTTATATTATTCCTGTGTATCCATTCCAAGTATTGAACTATGTCAATCATGTGCAACTATTCCAGGTATTGATCTATGTCAATCATGTACAACTATTCCAGGTATTGATCTATGTCAATCCTGTGCAACTATTCTAGGTATTGATCTATGTCAATCCTGTGTTATTATTCCAGGTATTGGGAGTTAGCCAATCCTGTGCATTCCAGGTATTGGGAGTTAGCCAATCCTGTATTATTATTCCAGGTATTGGGAGTTAGCCAATCCTGTGTTATTATTCCAGGTAGTGGGAGTTAGCCAATCATGTGTTATTATTCCAGGTATTGGGAGTTAGCCAATCCTGTGTTATTATTCCAGGTATTAGACTATGTTAATCTTGTGGTTTATAGGCTTCATGCCTCTGCCATGTATTGGACTTTAACCAATCCTGATTACACAGCCAGGCAATGGACTCTAACCACTCCTGATTACACAGCCAGGCAGTGGACTCTAACCACTCCTCATTACAGGCTTCATGCCTCTGCCAGGTATTGGACTTTAACCAATCCTGATTACACAGTCAGGCAGTGGACTCTAACCCACTCCTGATTAGACAGCCAGGCAATGGACTCTAACCACTCCTGATTACACAGCCAGGTAGTGGACTCTAACTGTAGCATCCAACTTATAAAACACAATATTACTAAGTGGAAGCGAATCATTTGCAGCGGATTACTGAAAATCACTAAAAATTAAAACTTTTTGCAAAGAGATCCACACATAGGAAATCTTTTTCTTCAAGTACCAAAATATAATATTTACATTCTGTTCCATAAGTACACAACTTGTACTATCTCTTCTCGAGGATTACAACATCAACTGTCATATGCAACATTATGTACAGACAGCATAAAACATCGAGGCATCAAGCCAAAATCCTGAGTCGATGATGAAAGCACTATCTATAAATCCTGAGGACCTGAGAGTACAGAGACGACACATAGGACTAATATCTATACAATTGGACAGGCAGTATCTCCACCTGAGATATTACTGCTGTCCTCGATGCTGATGTTGTTCCTTCTCTGCTAAAGGTTTCCTGCCTCTTTGTCCGCGTCCACCTAAAAACATTGGATCCCACGGGGTGTGACAATTGTAAATTGCCCCAGCGGGAGATATAACACTCCGCCAAAACATTGTATTGCAATTTAAAGATATGAAACTGATTAGAGGTTAAGTATTTTAAAGCATTCTCAACTTTGTAAGCATTGGAACTATTTATGATAGAGTAATATATCATCTATTCTTTTAATAAGGAATAGGAATGACATGTATATCATTTATCCAACATGTTATACCATCGTATCAAACTTTTCTTGTGGCACTCATCATCTTGTTATGTCACCCATTAAACATTCTTGTTTCATTATGTTGGCCTTAGCCAATCTGCTAAACAGACTTTGGTTATATTGGACATCAGAGTGTGCATCATCATATCTTATTCAGGCATTGGTTTATACCAATCCTATATAAATATTCTAGGCATTGGATTACACCAATCTTGTGCAACTAGTACAAGCATTAGACTTATATTATTCTTGTGTATCCATTCCAAGTATTGAACTATGTCAATCTTGTGCAACTATTCCAGGTATTGATCTATGTCAATCCTGTGCAACTATTCCAAGTATTGGGTTATTACCAATCATGTGCAACTATTCCAGGTATTGATCTATGTCAATCATGTGCAACTATTCCAGGTATTGATCTATGTCAATCCTGTGCAACTATTCCAGGTATTGGGTTATTACCAATCATGTGTTATTATTCCAGGTATTGAGAGTTAGCCAATCTTGTGCATTCCAGGTATTGGTAATTAGCCAATCTTATATTATTATTCTAGGTACTGGGAGTTAGCCAATCCGTGTTATTATTCCAGGTATTGGAAGTTATCCAATCCTGTGTTATTATTGTAGGTATTGGGAGTTAGTCAATCATGTACATTCCATGAATTGGGAGTTAGCCAATCCTGTGGTTTATAGGCTTCACGCCTCTGCCAGGTATTGGACTTTAACCAATTCTGATTACACAGCTAGGCAGTGGACTCTAACCACTCCTGATTACACAGCCAGGCAGTGGACTCTAACCAATCTTGATTACACAGCCAGGCAGTGGACTTTAACCACTCCTGATTACACAGCCAGGCAGTGGACTCTAACGACTCCTGATTACACAGCCAGGCAGTGGACTCTAACCACTCCTGATTATAGGCTTCATGCCTCTTCCAGGTATTGGAATTTAACCAATCATGATTGCACATATCATGGGATATAAATTCCTTTAACTCATCATTGATCATCACATCCTTCTCTAGGCTCTAAACCCTGAGGTTAGCCTTCATAGCTTTTCACATTATTTATTGAATACAATTGTTCCTTTTATTAAGTTTATTAAAACGTTATCATTTCTTACAATAAACTTTTATAATCATTTTGGTACCTTTCACTATGCCACAATTGTTCTCATGGCTCATATGGCCCATAAAATATCTTGTCACCTCTCACTAGGCAACATCTAATCATATGGCTCACAAGGCCATTACACATCTTTTCACCTCTCACTAGGCAACAATAACATATCACCTCATGTAATACAATAGTAACACCACTATTCCCTCAATAGGGTTAGGGCTTACTATTCATATCATATTATGATTTCTCATATCCCATTACCCAATTTAGGGTTAAGGTTTCCCATCTCATATTAGTATTTCATAGTTATCAAAGTATATCAACTTTGAGATGCTAAGTGTGAAGTCTTTCATATCTTGATGTATCACTTACCTCATTACTTCCAACTTTCTTGAGTTATCAACTTATCTTGGATTAAGGTATTTCCCATCTTAATCCTTTCATCCACTAACCTATCACTCTTATCATGAAGTGCATAGGTCATGCATAAGAATGGTCCAACTATCTTTAATGATATGGACTCATCTCATGTTAAAGCATTGCTTGCTATAAGGGTATCTACAATCAATCACTTTAGGTATTTCCCCCATCAATGTATTGGTTACCATTCCATTATTCGAATTAGGGTTTCCCATATCATTACTCTTTAATAGGGTTTAGGGTTTCACGTACTATCATACTTCATTAGGGTGAGGATTGCATATAACATTACCCTTCATTAGGATTTCACATCTTATTGCCTAAAATTAGGGTTTATTATTCATCCCAACAAGAGTTTCTCATAGCATCACCCTCAATTAGGGTTTCTCATGGAATCAGCCTCAATTAGGGTTTCACATTGAATCAACCTCAATTAGGGATTCACATGGAATCAACCTCAATTAGGGATTCACATTGAATCAGCCTCAATTAGGGATTCACATTTTATTATCTTGGTTTTAGAGTCACAACATTACCCTAGGTTTGGGTTACATTTGATATTGCTCTAAATTAGGGATTGGGGTTCAACAACCTTCTCGATTAGGGTTTCATGATCTCTTTATTATGGATCATACCCTATTCATCACATGTTCACTACTCATGTTTGAATTCCTTTCCATCATCCTCTCAACTTGATTAGGTTACATCAACCCTTCAATCAAGTACATACAAATATGAATGACATAGTGTACCAAGTCATTGATCATATCTCAATTAGGGTTCATCCCTTAATTGGCACTATTCACTTAGGTACTATTAGGGTTTCAACCTTTTTACCTTCATTGATTATCATTACTAATCATCATTGGATCAATGGATCATTCATCATCTTAATTCTTAAGAGATTCCATCACATTGGACCTTCATTACATAAAGTATCCATTTGAATTGACCAATTGAATCTCCAATTACAATAGATGTCCAAGTGGATTAACCAATTGAATCCTCAATCAACCTTGACTACTCGAGCCCCAAACGATCTTGGTCTTTCAAAGTTCAAACAGTTTGAAATCGTTTGGTAACGGTGCACACTCAAGACCGTTTGCTAAAGTAGTAGGTGAAGACCGTTTGCCCAAGTTTGACTTTTAAAACCTCATGGGAACAAACGGTTTGGGATCGTTTGGTCCCAAACGGTCTTGAGAGTGTTTGGTCCAAACCTCCTCAAAACCGCATGGACCAAATATGGTCTCAACCAAATGAATTGGATTAGGATTTCCAATGTTGATTCCTTTAATCATTGAATTCATGGAACCATTCATCAATTGGACCTATCCTCATTCTTCAATTGAGTTTAATAGGTCAACCTTCAACTGATTTGACCCTCAATTGATCATCAATTAGGGTTTGAATCAATTGGATTAGGGTTTGGAATCGATAATCCTTCAACACTAATCAATGCAAGATTAGTTACTTTGAAACCATTGAACTATCATCCAAATTGAACATGACCTGACCCCAAACGGTCTTGAGGTCATTTGGATGACCACCAAACGGTCTTGAGACCGTTTTCCCATGTTAACATCAAAATCCAAGTCAACCAATTAGGGTTTGGATCATTGGATTGATCACCAAATCAGCAATTGATTACACTCCAACATAGTATCTTTGGATCTTCAATTGCTTAACCATACTCAACCCTAGACCTCCAAACGGTCTTGGGTGACCTCCAAACGGTCTTGATACCATTTGGATGATCTCCAAACGGTCTTGAGACCGTTTGGCTCATCCAACCCTTGGATTCTAGTGAAATTCATCAAGGTTTGGTCTATTGAGTCGATCAACAAATCAGCAATTGATTGCTTTGTAACTTGGTAACTTTGGACCTTCAAATAGGTTACCATACTTAACCCTAGACCTCCAAACGGTCTTGGGTGATCCCCAAACGGTATTGAGACCGTTTGGGTGATCCCCAAATGGTTTTGAAACCGTTTGGGCTAATCAACCCAAAAAGTTCAATCGATCAAGTTGAAAATCAGCACTTAAATCAATTAGGGTTTGTCTAATTGAATAGCCTTCAACTCATGATTCCTTTGGAATTAATTAACCAAATTTGGTGGGTCATCAACCAACATAATTAGGAACAGTATTCTCAAACGTTCAACCCTTTTTCAAATCCCCTAAATGGTTTTGAAACCGTTTGGTCTCATGCGGTTTGATGAAACTGTTTGCTTATAAACGGTTTGAAACCGTTTGCTCCCAAACGGTTTGGGAAACCGTTTGAGCATCCCAAACAAGATCGTTTGCCTTATATATTTAGAGAGGTGTGTTCTTATCATCTTCAACCTCTGAAATCATGAAACCTATTGTGGTTTCCATGGTAATTTCATCCATCAACCAAATCAATTATTGTTAATGTAGAAAAGATCATTATTTGGTATGGAATTGAATGCAATAACAAAATCAAGGGTTCCAGTTATAAAACCCGACTCCAATTGAGCTACAAAGCTCCATTTCCATGGAAACAATGGTGGATGAAACTCCTTTAACCATTCCAAGGCTCGTCCTCAAGGTTTGAGTGAAAAGGAATGGTTAGAATTGAAGAGGGGATCGAAATAGGAAGAAATCCATAATTTATTTTCAATTTCCACCATGGAATCAAGATGAAATGGATCAAGAACCTTACCAACAGGTTGGGGGTCTTCCTACTGACACTCCCAAGATCCCTTGGTCGTTTCCCAATCAAGGAGAAGAAGTGGGGTCGAAAAAGCCTTCCATTTGGCTTGTAAAAGGTTCTTTTATAAAAATTCAATGAGAGAGAATATGCTTTGCAAAAATCCATTTAATCCCAAAAATGTAGCTGCCTCTTCCCCCTCATATTCCTTAGGGACGAGGATATCTTTTTTTCCTCTTATTCCTCACAATTATCCATGGTTTAAAGAAAAGCAAATTAAGCACCTCAATTCATATTATATTAATATCCATATGTGAGTGGATATTTCTTTTTCTTATAAAATTGTGTGTGAGTTATCCACTCCCTTGGATATTTTCGTGGTCCTTGCAAGGCTCAAGGACGTAACACACACATCTGAATTCAAAAAATTTAATTTTGGTTGAAGTACCTTTAATTAATACATTTATTTTTGCCCTAAATCAAATTAGGGTTTCAATTAGGATTAAATCTTGATTATTTTAATATCAAGATTCTCTCTCCTCCAACTTAATTCAAATGAGGCGCCCCTCTCATTTTATTTGCTCTAATTGATGCCAAGAAACATTAGGGACCTTTTTGAAATGGTAATTTGTATATTGAACCCTAGGTTTTGGGTAAATTGCACTTTACACCAAAACTAGGTTTTAATGCACATACATTGCTTTATCAGCTCTTTCTTGGTATTCAGGCTTCCATAAGCCATATCTCAGCATCATATTTATTCTCATGATGCTTCAACACATGAGGAACATATTATCATGCACAATTTGCACTTAAACCCCTCAACTTGGGTAATTTGCAGTTTAGTCCAAAACAGGCAAAACATTGATTTCAACAATGTTCAAAAAGGACTAGAATTGCAACATAAGTTCCTCTTGAGGCCTAATTACTTTTCACAAGATGAGATTAAGCATTTAATCACCTTTCTTAATCAAAACACCTAGGGTTAAAGTACAACCCAGGTCAGGGATGTTACAAATTATAAACCCCTAATAAGGATTTCATCCTCGAAATCCAGATAAAGGAAGACAAATGTATTTTATTCATCATACTATCTAGTCTTCACCTATCATCTCCTTATTATAGAGACACCATAAAAATTTGATCAGCACAAAGTGTTTCCATACAAGATTCTCATAGAATCAACACACAAGGCACATGCCCCACTGTCTCTCATCATTGACTATAGAGTCAACTTTGTGTCAAATAACACTTTTCTTATTCAAAGAAGCATCATACATTCTTTATTAATATCATGTTTATGCAGAGCATAAACCCCTAACATATGATGTTCATATTATTATAATCAGACTAATTTCACAGTTGACCACTCCAGGTAGCCAACCTAACCCATCTGATAACTCTTAGATACCAGAATCGTTCACCTTGGTATCTATCACATGTGTTGGAAACACATCATATATATCTCTTCCTTTCATCTTGGAACATTAATTGTTTCATATGTCCTCATCTTGGGACCAAAGTCCAAGATAACTGATACTTTTCTAAGTATCCATCACATGAACACATTTATCTTATGCACATCAAGTGTCCTAAGAGCCACTTGATTGCTATGTCCCTGGAAGGAAAGAAAACAAGGATTCATATTCCTCTTATTAATTCATGTATTTTCAACTATTCATGAACCATTTACTCTTTATCTCATCCTAGGTCCCTTGCCTTTAGCATTGGAATTTGTAAGGATGATTGCATGTCATTATCCCTTTCTTTATTATCATCTAGCATGTTTATGATTATCTCATGATCTCATCACATTTCCCATTTCCTCATTATGGGAAAGATCTTTATTATGCTGGCAGCATTATTGAACAGGATTAATCTCCCTCATTCTTATTCTTATCTTATAAGGAGTACACTTTTAGTTCCTCATACAACATGCTCATCTGAGATTATCTCAGACTTCTCTTTCTCATGCATGGGATATGACACATTTATTCATTCCATATTTCTGATTTCATGATACTCATTAGATTGTCTCAGAATGACTGCTTGATAAGAGCAATCAAAAAGACAACAATCTAAGAGTTTCCATACCCACTTTATCATCAATAGTTGTATACCTGGCCAGGGTATATAAATACTGAGATTAAGTGGTATGCACTTTGTATACTATCATATTCCTTCTTTTCATATTATCACAAGCATAAGGCTTAACATCCCTGGATTTTGTCCAGGCACCTCTTATATACCTCATCTTTTCTTATAGAGGTAAGGACAACATAAAACATTTGTAATGTTTTACCATGCAAAACATAAGTCCTCATAGGACTAATCAAGGAGAGTTCAATCATTTCCTTTCTCAATTAATCTAGGAATTCATAAAATGACATATTTGAATGACATTATCTTGTCTAACTTGTCATAATTCATGAATTATTCACTGCCTCAGGCTAACTCTGCCTCAAAGATTGATTCAACAGGCTAAGGTTGAGCACAGACTCAATTTAAGTCCAGAAATTCATCATTTCCTTTTGCTTCAACCTGCAGATGTTGATTACAAATCATGTTGATATCTAAAACATCACCATTGGGGTTGGTGATCTAGATTACACTACCAATGCTTGATCCACTATATACATTACAGTTGCCCTAAATTCTCCAACATTAACACTTAAAGAAAGATTTTCTTATCATAGATGGATCAGCTAGGGGATTCTCAGGCAATTGTCTCTCTCTTGCCTGCTCCCATGCACCTCTTCTTGGTGCAACATTGCTGCTCTCAACAACAACCTCCTCATGTGACCCAGTCATCCTTAAGTTCTTCTTCTCTTATATGAGCAGAAGACACTATCAGATACACTAGATGACACTAGAACAGACTCTACTACCTTAGTCTTATGTCTCTGTAGACTCAGTGAACCTAGAGCTCTGATACCACTAAATTGTGGCATCCAACTTATAAAACACAAGATTACTAAGCAGAAGCGAATCATTTGCAGTGGATTACTGAAAATCACTAAAAATTAAAACTTTTGCAAAGAGATCCACACATAGGAAATCTTTTTCTTCAAGAACCAAAATATAATATTTACATTCTGTTGCATAAGTACACAACCTATACTAATGCTTCTCGAGGATTACAACATCAACTGTCCTGTTCAACATTATGTACAGACAGCATAAAACCTTGAGGCATCAAGCCAAAATCCCGAGTCAATGATGAAAGCACTATCTATAAATCCCGAGTCGATGATGAAAGCACTATCTAGAAATATCGAGGACCTGAGAGTACAGAGACGACACATAGGACTACTATCTATACAACTGGACAGGCAGTATCTCCACCTGAGATATTACTGTTGTCCTCGATGTTGTTGTTGTTCCTTCTCTGCTAAAGGTTTCCTGCCTCTTTGTCTACGTTCACCTAAAAACATTAGATCCCAGGGGGGTGAGACAATTGTAAATTTCCCCAGCAAGAGATATAACTCTCTGCCAAAACATTGTATTGCAATTTAAAGATATAAAACTGAGCAGAGGTTAAGCAGTTTAAAGCATTCTCAACTTAGTAAGCATTGGAACTATTTATGATAGAGCAATATATCATCTATTCTTTTAATAAGGAATAGGAATGACATGTATATCATTTATCCAACATGGTATACCATCGTATCAAACTTTTCTTGTGGCACTCATCATCTTGTTATGTCACCCATGAAACATTCTTATTTCATTCTGTTGGCCTTAGCCAATCTGCTAAATAGACTTTGGTTATATTGGACATCAGAGTGTGCATCATCATATCTTATTTAGGCATTGGTTTATACCAATCCTATAAAAATATTCCAGGCATTGGATTACACCAATCATGTGCAACTAGTACAAGCATCAAACTTATATTATTCTTGTGTATCCATTCCAAGTATTGAACTATGTCAATCTTGTGCAACTACTCCAGGTATTGATCTATGTCAATCATGTGCAACTATTCCAGGTATTGATCTATGTCAATCATGTGCAACTATTCCAGGTATTGGGTTATTACCAATCCTGTGTTATTATTCCAGGTATTGGGAGTTAGCCAATCCTATGCATTCCAGGTATTGGGAGTTAGCCAATCTTGTATTATTATTCCAGGTATTGGGAGTTAGCCAATCCTGTGTTATTATTCCAAGTATTGGGAGTTAGCCAATCCTGTGTTATTATTCCAGGTATTGGGAGTTAGCCAATCTTGTGCATTCCAGGTATTGGGAGTTAGCCAATCATGTAGTTTATAGGCTTCATGCCTCTGCCAGGTATTGGACTTTAACCAATCCTGATTACACAGCCAGGCAGTGGACTCTAACCACTCCTGATTACACAGCCAGGAAGTGGACTCTAACCACTCCTGATTACACAGCCAGGCAGTGGACTCTAACCACTCCTGATTACACAGCCAGGCAGTGGACTCTAACCACTCCTGATTACATAGCCATGCAGTGGACTCTAACCACTCATGATTACATAGCCAGGCAGTGGACTCTAACCACTCCTTATTACAGGCTTCATGCCTCTGGCAGGTATTGGACTTTAACCAATCATGATTACACAGATCATGGGATATAAATTCCTTTAACTCATCATTGATCATCACATCCTTCTCTAGGCTCTGAACCCTAAGGTTAGCCTTCATAGCTTTTCACATTATTTATTGAATACAATTGTTCCTTTTATTAAGTTTATTAAAACGTTATCATTTCTTACAATAAACTTTTATAATCATCTTGGTACCTTTCACTATGCCACAATTGTTCTCATGGCTCATATGGCCCATAAAATATCTTGTCACCTCTCACTAGGCAACATCTAATCATATGGCTCACAAGGCCATTACACATCTTGTCACCTCTCACTAGGAAACAATAACATATCACCTCATGTAATACAATAGTAACACCACTATTCCCTCAATAGGGTTAGGGCTTACTATTCATATCATATTATGATTTCTCATGTCCCATTACCCAATTTAGGGTTAAGGTTTCCCATCTCATATTAGGATTTCATAGTTATCAAAGTATATAAACTTTGAGATGCTAATTGTGAAGTCTTTCATATCTTGATGTATCACTTACCTCATTACTTCCAACTTTCTTGAGTTATCAACTTATCTTGGATTAAGGTATTTCCCATCTTAATCCTTTCATCCACTAACCTATCACTCTTATCATGAAGTGCATAGGTCACGCATAAAAATGGTCCAACTATCTTTAATGATATGGACTCATCTCAGGTTAAAGCATTGCTTACTATAAGGGTATCTACAATCAATCACTTTAGGTATTTCCCCCATCAATGTATTGGTTACCATTCCATTATTCGAATAAGGGTTTCCCATATCATTACTCTTTAATAGGGTTTAGGGTTTCACGTACTATCATACTTCATTAGGGTGAGGATTGTATATAACATTACCCTTCATTAGGCGTTCACATATTATTGCCTAAAATTAGGGTTTAATATTCATCCCAATAAGAGTTTCTCATAGCATCACCCTCAATTAGGGTTTCTCATGGAATCAACCTCAATTAGGGTTTCACATTGAATCAACCTCAATTAGGGATTCACATGGAATCAACCTCAATTAGGGATTCACATTGAATCAACCTCAATTAGGGATTCACATGGAATCAACCTCAATTAGGGATTCACATTGAATCAACCTCAATTAGGGATTCACATTTTATTATCTTGGTTTTAGAGTCACAACATTACCCTAGGTTTGGGTTACATCTGATATTGCTCTAAATTAGGGATTGGGGTTCAACAACCTTCTTGATTAGGGTTTCATGATCTCTTTATTATGGATCATACCCTATTCATCACATGATCACTAATCATGTATGAATTCCTTTCCATCATCCTCTCAACTTGATTAGGTTACATCAACCCTTCAATCAAGTACATACAACTATGAATGACATAGTGTACCAAGTCATTGATCCTATCTCAATTAGGGTTCATCCCTTAATTGGCACTATTCACTTAGGTACTATAAGGGTTTCAACCTTTGTACCTTCATTGATTATAATTACTAATCATCATTGGATCAATGGATCATTCATCATCTTAATTCTCAAGAGATTCCATCACATTGGACCTTCATTACATAAAGTATCCATTTGAATTGACCAATTGAATCTCCAATTACAATAGATGTTCAAGTGGATTAACCAATTGAATCCTCAATCAACCTTGACTACTTGTACCCAAAACGATCTTGGTCTTTCAAAGTTCAAACGGTTTGAAACCGTTTGGTAAAGGTGCACACTCAAGACTGTTTGCTAAAGTAGTAGGTGAAGACCGTTTGCCCAAGTTTGACTTTTGAAATCGCATGGGCACAAACGGTTTGGGATCGTTTGGTCCCAAATGGTCTGGAGACCATTTGGCCCCAAATGTTCTTGAGACCATTTGGACTCAAACGGTCTTGGGACCGTTTGGTCCAAACCTCCTCAAAACCACATGGACCAAATATGGTCTCAACCAATTGAATTGGATTAGGATTTCCAATGTTGATTCCTTCAATCATTGAATTCATGGAACCATTCATCAATTGGACCTATACTCATTCTTCAATTGAGTTTAATAGGTCAACCTTCAACTGATTTGACACTCAATTGATCATCAATTAGGGTTTGAATCAATTGTATTAGGGTTTGGAATCGATAATCCTTCAACACTAATCAATGCAAGATTAGTTACTTTGAAACCATTGAACTATCATCCAAATTGAACATGACCTGACCCCAAACGGTCTTGAGGTCGTTTGGATGACCACAAAACGGTCTTGAGACCGTTTGCCCATGTTAACATCAAAATCCAAGTCAACCAATCAGGGTTTGGATCATTGGATTGA
The DNA here is from genome assembly GCA_963693085.1 of Alisma plantago-aquatica. Classification (NCBI taxonomy): domain Eukaryota; kingdom Viridiplantae; phylum Streptophyta; class Magnoliopsida; order Alismatales; family Alismataceae; genus Alisma; species Alisma plantago-aquatica. The sequence goes on along the minus strand of OY856409.1, from coordinate 1,905,299,514 downwards.
TCACCAAATCAGCAATTGATTACACTCCAACATAGTATCTTTAGATCTTCAATTGCTTAACCATACTCAACCCTAGACATCCAAACGGTCTTGGGTGACCTCTGAACGGTCTTGAGACCATTTGTCTCATCCAACCCTTGGATTCTAGTGAAATTCATCAAGGTTTGGTCTATTGAGTCGATCAACAAATCAGCAATTGATTGCTTTGTAACTTGGTAACTTTGGACCTTCAAATAGGTTACCATACTTAACCCTAGACCTCCAAACGGTCTTGGGTGATCCTCAAACGTTCTTGAGACCGTTTGGGTGATCCCCAAACGGTTTTGAAACCGTTTGGGCTAATCGACCCAAAAAGTTCAATCGATCAAGTTGAAAATCAGCACTTAAATCAATTAGGGTTTGTCTAATTGAATAGCCTTCAACTCAAGATTCCTTTGGAATTAATTAACCAAATTTGGTGGGTCATCAACAAACATAATTAGGAACAGTATTATATAACGTTAAACCCTTGGTCAACTCCCCCAAACGGTTTTGAAACCGTTTGGTCTCATGTGGTTTGATGAAACAGTTTGCTTCTAAACAGTTTGAAACTGTTTGCTCCCAAACGGTTTGGGAAACCGTTTGAGCATCCCTAACAAGATCGTTTGCCTTAGATATTTATAGAGGTGTGTGCTTATCATATTAAACCTCTGAACTCACGAAACCTGCTGTGGTTTCCATGGTAATTTCATCCATCAACCAAATCAATTATTGTTAATGTAGAAAAGATCATTATTTGGTATGGAATTGAATGCAATAACAAAATCAAGGGTTCAAGTTATAAAACATGCCTCCAATTGAGCTCCAAAGCTCCATATGTTCACGGAAACAATGGTGTATGCAACTCCTTTCACCATTCCAAGGCTCGTCCTCAAGGTTTGAGTGAAAAGGAATGGTTAGAATTGAAGAGGGGATCGAAATAGGAAGAAATCCATAATTTATTTTCGATTTCCACCATGGAATCAAGGTGAAATGGATCAAGAACCTTACCACCAGGTTGGGGGTCGTCCTCCTGACCCTCCCAAGCTCCCTTGGTCTTTTCCCAAGCAAGGAGAAGAAGTGGGGTCGAAAAAGCCTTCCATTTGGCTTGTAAAAGGTTCTTTTATAAAAATTCAATGAGAGAGAATATGCTTTGATCCATTTAATCCCAAACATGTGGCCGCCTCTTCCCCCTCATCTTCCTTAGGGACTAGGCTATCTTGTTTCCCTCTTATTCCTCTCAATTATCCATGGTTTAAAGAAAAGCAAATTAAGCACCTCAATTCATATTATATTAATGTCCATATGTGAGTGGATATTTCGTTTTCTTATAAAATTGTGTGTGAGTTATCCACTCCCTTGGATATTTTCGTGGTCCTTGCAAGGATTAAGGACGTAACACACACATCTGAATTCAACCATTTTAATTTTGGTTGAAGGCCCTTTAATTAATACATTTATTTTTGCCCTAAATCAAATTAGGGTTTCAATTAGGATTAAATCTTGATTATTTTAATATCAAGATTCTCTCTCCTCCAACTTAATTCAAATGAGGTGCCCCTCTCATTTTATTTGATCTACTTGATGCCAAGAAACATTAGGGACCATATTTAAGTGGTAACTTGCATATTAAACCCTAGGTTTTGGGTAAATTGCACTTTACACCAAAACTAGGTTTTAATGCACATACATTGCTTTATCAGCTCTTTCTTGGTATTCAGGCTTCCATAAGCCATATCTCAGCATCATCTTTACTCTCATGATGCTTCAACACATGAGGAACATATTATCATGCACAATTTGCACTTAAACCCCTCAACTTGGGTAATTTGCACTTTAGTCCAAAATAGGCAAAACATTGATTTCAACAATGTTCAAAAAGGACTAGAATTGCAACATAAGTTCCTCTTGAGCCCTAATTACTTTTCACAATATGAGATTAAGCATTTAATCGCCTTTATTAATCAAAACACCTTGGGTTAAAGTATAACCCAGGTCAGGGATGCTACACTAACCACTCCTGATTACACAGCCAGGCAGTTGACTCTAACCACTCCTGATTACACAACCAGGCAGTGGACTCTAACCACTCATGATTACACAGCCAGGCAGTGGACTCCAACCACTCCTGATTACACAGATAATGGGATATAAATTCCTTTAACTCAACATTGATCATCACATCCTTCTCTAGGCTCTGAACCCTGAGGTTAGCCTTCATAGCTTTTCACATTATTTATTGAATACAATTGTTCCTTTTATTAAGTTTATTAAAACATTATAATTTCTTACAATAAACTTTTATAATCATCTTGGTACCTTTCACTATGCCACAATTGTTCTCATGGCTCACAAGGCCCATAAAATATCTTGTCACCTCTCACTAGGCAACATCTAATCATATGGCTCACAAGGCCATTACACATCTTGTCACCTCTCACTAGGCAACAATAATATATCACCTCATGTAAAACAATAGTAACACCACTATTCCCTCAATAAGGTTAGGCCTTACTATTCATATCATATTATGATTTCTCATGTCCCATTACCCAATCTAGGGTTAAGGTTTCCCATCTCATATTAGGATTTCATAGTTATCAAAGTATATCAACTTTGAGATGCTAACTGTGAAGTCTTTCATATCTTGATGTATCACTTAACTCATTAATTTCAACTTTCTTGGGTTATCAACTTATCTTGGATTAAGGTATTTCCCATCTTAATCCTTTCATCCACTAACCTATCACTTTTATCATGAAGTGCATAGGTCACGCATAAGAATAGTCCAACTGTCCTTAATGATATGGACTCATCTCAGGTTAAAGCATTGCTTTCTATAAGGGTATCTACAATCAATCACTTTAGGTATTTCCCCCATCAATGTATTGGTTACCATTCTGTTATTCGAATTAGGGTTTCCCAAATCATTACTCTTTAATCGGGTTTAGGGTATCACATACTATCATACTTCATTAGGGTGAGGATTGCATATAACATTACCCTTCATTAGGCTTTCACATCTTATTGCCTAAAATTAGGGTTTACTATTCATCCCAACAAGAGTTTCTCATAACATCACCCTCAATTAGGGTTTCTCATGGAATCAACCTCAAATAGGGTTTCACATTGAATCAACCTCAATTAGGGATTCACATTGAATTAACCTCAATTAGTGATTCACATGGAATCAACCTCAATTAGGCATTCACATTTTATTATCTTGGTTTTAGAGTCACAACATTACCCTAGGTTTGGGTTACATCTGATATTGCTCTAAATTAGGGATTGGGGTTCAACAACCTTCTTGATTAGGGTTTCATGATCTCTTTATTATGGATCATACCCTATTCATCACATGATCACTACTCATGTATGAATTTCTTTCCATCATCCTCTCAACTTGATTAGGTTACATTAACCCTTCAATCAAGTACATACAATTCTGATTAACATAATGTACCAAATCATTGTTCTTATAGGCAATTAGGGTTTACGCCTTAATTGGCACTAATCACTTAGGTACTATTAGGGATTCAACCTTTGTACCTTCATTGATTATCATTACTAATCATCATTGGATCAATGGATCATTCATCATCTTAATTCTCAAGAGATTAGATTACATTGGACCTCCATTTCATAAGGTATCCAATTGAATTGACCAATTGAATCTTCAATTACAAAAGGTGTTCAAGTGGATTAACCAATTGAGTCCTCAATTAATTTTGACTACTTGAGCCCCAAACGGTCTTAGTCATTCAAAGTTCAAACGGTTTGAAACTGTTTGGTAAAGGTGGTGCTTCAGACCATTTGCTAAAGAAAGTACTTGAAACCGTTTGCTAAAGCACCTTTTGAAACCGCATGGGCTCAACCGGTTTGGGATCGTTTGGTCCCAAATGGTCTTGAGACCGTTTGGTCCAAACCTCCTCAAAACCGCATGGACCAAAGATGGTCTCAACCTATCAATATCGATTTGGGGTTCTCAATGTTGATTCCTTCAATCATTGAATTCATGTAACCAATCTTTAATTGGACCCATCACCATACTTCAATTTGGTTAATTAGGTCATCCATCAACTGATTTGATCCTCAATTAACCCTCAATTGATCATCAATTTGGGTTTGAATCAACTGAATTAGGGTTTGTAATCGATGATCCTTCAACATTAACCAATGTGAATCTAGTTGCTTTAAAACTATTGGACCATCATCCAAATTGGACATGACCTGACCCCAAACGGTCTTGAGGTCGTTTGGATGACCTCCAAACGGTCTTGAGACCGTTTGCCCATGTCAAAATCAAAATCTAATTCAATCAAAGTTTGGATCATTGGATTGATCAATAAGTCAGCATTTGATTGCACTTCGACTTAGTACCTTGAGATCTTTAAACACCTAACCATAGTCAACCCTGGACCTCCAAACGGTCTTGGGGGACCCCCAAACGGTCTTGGGATCGTTTGGATGACCTCCAAACGGTCTTCAGACCATTTGGTCATCATGTCATCATCAACCATGTCATTCAATTAGGGTTTGGATCCTAGGATTGGTCACCAAATCAACACTTAATTGTATTTCAATTTGGTATCTTTGGACCTTCAAACACTTGACCAAACTCAACCCTAGACCTCCAAACGGTCTTGGGTGACCCCCAAACGGTCTTGAGACCGTTTGTATGATTCCCAAACGGTTTTGAAACCGTTTGGGTCAATCAACCCAAGTTTCAAACTCAATCACTCATGAAATCAGCACTCAACCCGATTAGGGTTTAGGTGATTGATGGACCTTCAACTCATGAACCGATTGGAGTTAATCAATAATAATTAGTGGGTCTTTAACCTAGTTCATTATGAACAAGTCCCCAAACGGTCAACCCTGGTCAACATCACCAAACGGTCTGAAACCGTTTGGTCTCATGCGGTTTGGTGAAACCGTTTGCTACTAAACGGTTTTGAAACCGTTTTCTACTAAACGGTTTTGAAATCGTTTGCTTCCAAAACACAAACCGTTTGGACATTTGATTGAAACCGTTTGGTCTAGATATTTTGGGAGGTGTGTTCTTATGATGATGTCATCATCATCAAGCTATAGACCCACGAAACCTACTGTGATTTCCATAGAGATTGCATCAATCAACCAGATCAATAATTGTAAATAGAGAAATGATCATTATTTGATGGGGAATTGAATGCAATAACAAAGTTAGGGTTTCAAGTTATAAAACCCGCCTCCAATTGAGCTCCAAAGCTCCATTTCCACGGAAACAATGGTGGATGCAACTCCTTTCACCATTCCAAGGCTCGTCCTTAAGGTTTGAGTGAAAAGGAATGGTTAGAATTGAAGAGGAGATCGAAATAGGAAGAAATCCATAATTTATTTTTGATTTCCATCATGGAATCAAGGTGAAATGGATCAAGAACCTTAACAACAGGTTGGGGGTCATCCTACTAATACTCCCAAGCTCCCTTGGTCGTTTACCAAGCAAGGAGAAGAATTGGGGTCGAAAAAGCTTTCCATTTGGCTTGTAAAAGGTTCTTTTATAAAAAATTCAATGAGAGAGAATGTACTTTGCAAAAATCCAATTAACCCCAAAAATGTGGCCACCTCTTCCCCATCATCTTCCTTAGGGACGAGGCTATCTTGTTTGCCTCATATTACTCTCAATCATCCATGATTTAAAGAAAAGCAAATCAAGCACCTTAAATCATTTTATATTAATATCCATATGTGAGTGGATATTTCTTTTTCTTATAAAATTGTGTGTGAGTTATCCACTCCCTTGGATATTTTCGTGGTCCTTGCAAGGCTCAAGGACGTCACACACACATCTAAATCCAACCATTTTGGTTTTGGTTGAAGGCCCTTTAATTAATACATTTATTTTTGCCCTAAATCAAATTAGGGTTTCAATTAGGATTAAATCTTGACTATTTTAATATCAAGATTCTCTCTCCTCCAACTTTATTCAAATGAGGCGCACCTCTCATTTTATTTGCTCTAATTGATGCCAATAAACATTAGGGACCTTATTGAAGTGGTAATTTATATATTGCACCCTGGGTTTTGGGTAAATTGCATATTACACCAAAACCAGGTTTTCATGCACATACATTGCTTTATCAGCTCTTTCTTGGTATTCAGGCTTCCATAAGCCACACCTCAGCATCATTTTCACTATCATGATTCTTCAACACATGAGGATAATATTATCATGCACAATTTGCACTTAAACCCCTCAACTTGGGTAATTTGCACTTTAGTCCAAAACAGGCAAAACATTGATTTCAACAATGTTCAAAAAGGACTAGAATTGCAACATAAGTTCCTCTTGAGCCCTAATTACTTTTCACATGATGCGATTAAGCATTTAATCACCTTTCTTAATCAAAACACCTAGGGTTAAAGTATAACCCAGGTCAGGGATGTTACAAATTATAAACCCCTAACAAGGATTTCATCCTCAAAATCCAGATAAAGGAAGACATATGTATTTTATTGATCATGCTATATTTATTAATATCATGTTTATGCAGAGCATAAACCCCTAACATATGATGTTCATATTATTATAATCAGACTAATTTCACAGTTGACCACTCCAGGTAGCCAACCTAACCCATCTGATAACTCTCAGATACCAGAATCTTTCACCTTGGTATCTATCACATGTGTTGGAAACACATCATATATATCTCTTCCTTTCATCTTGGAACATTAATTGTTTCATATGTCCTCATCTTGGGACCAAAGTCCAAGATAACTGATACTTTTCTAAGTATCCATCACATGAACACATTTATCTTATGCACATCAAGTGTCCTAACACCCACTTGATTGCCATGTCCCTGAAAGGAAAGAAAACAAGGATTCATATTCCTCTTATTAATTCATGTATTTTCAACTATTCATGAACCATTTACTCTTTATCTCATCCTAGGTTCCTTGCCTTTAGCATTGGAATTTGTAAGGATGATTGCATGTCATTATCCCTTTCTTTATTATTATCGAGAATGTTTATGATTATCTCATAATCTCATCACATTTCCCATTTCCTCATTATGGGAAAGATCTTTATTATGCTGGCAGCATTATTGAACAGGGTTCATCTCCCTCATTCTTATTCTTATCTTATGAGGAGTACACTTTTAGTTCCTCATACAACATGCTCATATGAGATTATCTCAGACTTCTCTTTCTTATGCATGGGATATGACACATTTATTCATTCCATATTTCTGATTTCATGATACTCATTAGATTGTCTCAGAATGACTACTTGATCAGAGCAATCAAAAAGACAACAATCTAAGAGTTTTCATACCCACTTTATCATCAATAGTTGTATACCTGGCCAGGGTATATAAATACTGAGATTAAGTGGTATGTACTTTGTATACTATTATATTCCTTCTTTTCAAATTATCACAAGCATAAGGCTTAACATCCCTGGATTTTGTCCAGGCACCTCTTATATACCTCATCTTTTCTTATAGAGGTAAGGACAACATAAAACATTTGTAATGTTTTACCATGCAAAACATAAGTCCTCGTAGGACTAATCAAGGAGAGTTCAATCATTTCCTTTCTTAATTAATCCAGGAATTCATAAAATGACATATTTGAATGACATTATCTTGTCTAACTTGTCATAATTCATGAATTATTCAATGCCTCATGTGGCGACTTGACTTATAAATCATGAGGTTAACTCAGCGGAAGCGATTAACTAGCAGCAGAATTATAAAAATCATTAAAAATTTAAAACTTTTTGAAAAGAGATCTTTAAATCATAAAACTCTTTTATAAGAAAACAAGATAAATTGTTTACAACATAGTTTGTCATTACATCTCTGTGAAATCACATCTCGAGTGATTACATACATCCATTGCCCTGTTATCTGTACAAGGCAAGATACAAAAATCTCGAGGAATTAAGTCAAAAACCTCAGATCTACTAACTCCTAGGACCTGAGAGTACAGAGATGACACATAGGACATATTATCTATAAGACTTGACAGACAATATCTCCACCTGAGATTCACTATTGTCCCTAATGTTGCTGTTGCTGATATTGCTCACTCTCAGATGAGTTCCTTCATCCTTAGTGTCCACCTAAAAAGTCGAATCCCACGGGGGTGAGACAATTTTTATAATTATCCCAGTGAGAGTTATAACTCTCCTCCAGAAGCTTTGTTATTGCAATAAGGAATAACAATAAGCAATATAACTTAAAACATTCAACAGCAGGCTTAACATTAAATAAGGCAACATTTCAATTATAACTCAATTGAAAATCAAAGCATATCTCAATAAATAATATGAAGAGCATGTGTACTAGTTACTTGACTAGAATATTATAAACAATGTATCATCAATCATTGTTTCTCGTAGTTCAACCTAAGCAATTATGCTACACGGCTGATTGTGTTTTTCAAACATTATTATGCCCTGAGGAGATGAGGTATACCACTCATACTCCAACCGACCATTACAAAATTGCATCAGTACCATACATAGGTCATCAAAAGAGCCAGATTCTTATGACCTCATCTTCCTCAGTCAGTGTGAGGATCAACATGCAGGACATCTCGTGTCTCTACTAAAATAGCTTTCCAGGGTATTCTGGCAACTTCGCTATTAGAGTCACAGTGGCGTTCTGTACTCTCTTCGTCATCGAGGGATCTCTTGTTTATCTCTCATCGATGCGGCATTAAAGATTCCCTCAGGAGATTAGTGATACATCATCCCCGCATAAACATATAATGAAGGATTTATGGATTAAAGGTACATCTTACATCAATTCCTACACTAGGACGTAAGGATATTCACGTTTATAACCCCAACATACTCAAAAGTATGTTTTCCAGGAGTTCCCTTAGGAAAACCTATTTCACCATCATTTAGCTTCTCACAATGATGGATCTATGGTCAGGGCTCTACATGATATGATTATACTTGATTATTTAAGTACATTTTAGCATTCTTTTAGCATCAAGCATGTTTTCAATCATAAACTATTAAAATAACTGCTATGAAAGAAGAATACTACATGTATCAAGTTTAACTTACATCAGTTATCATAAGGATATCATTTCTTAATCATCTCATCACTATGATTCAAGAATAGGGGTATTCAAACCTTTAGATCATTATAAGTCATCTAACAACATGACCTTGATTGTAACAATGTAATTGTTGCTCATAGCTCTTACAGCTTGTCAGTCTCATATATTGCCTCTTAAACCAGGCAACATAGTATGTCACTATTCATAAAGCTTATAACATGCTTTCAATGAATATAATATCACAACCCTTACCTGGATATGATCACTTCTTTATAAGAACCTATATGGTCAATATATTTGATAACAGGCAATTTACCACTATATCAACAATTTATAAAGCAGTGATAATCTTTCAATTCAAGGGATGTACCATCATGTCTTTACTGAGGCTAGGTTTTCCCTATTCAATTCAATTGGGGTTATTCAACCCCTTTATCTTAATTAGGAATAGTTGTTCCTTATTCCATACTTCAATCATGAAGTTTCATGCTTAGAAGCATAACCCAGAATTAGGGTTTGCTTGATCAATGGGTACTAGTCACACTAACCCACTAAGGGTATTTTTGTAATGTCCACCATTGACCATACAAGCATTAGTCCACTAATTACTTAACCCCTTAATCACTTTAGGTATCTTTAGGGTTTAGGTTAATCAACTACTAAACCATCTTGACCACTAAGGCATCAAACGTTTTTGACCTTAAAAGATCCCAAACGGTTTTGCACTTTCAACCTCCAAACGGTTTTGAAACCGCATGGAGTTGTTGACCATTTGGTCCCTTTGACTTTCAAGACCGCATGGCAAAGTACACCATCAAGACCGTTTGCCCTAAGAGAGGTGAAGACCGTTTAGTCCCGTTGACCGTTTGGCCAACTTTGACTTTGAAACCGCATGGACAAATCGATCTTGAAAACTGCATGACAAAATTGGTCTTGAAACTGCATGACTACCAAAAGGTTTGGGATCGTTTGGTCCCAAACGGTCTTGAGACCGTTTGGACTCAAACGGTCTTGAGACTGTTTGGTCCAAACACCCTCAAAACCGCATGGACCAAAAAGTGTATCAACACTTCCAATTGAATTAGGGTTTTCAATGTTGAACCCCTCAAACGTTCTTGTACTTGTTAGCCACTTATCAATTAAGTCTATTAGGTTAATCCTTTACTGATTTGACACTCAATTGTCCCTCAATTGGTCACCAATTAGGGTTGGGACCAATTGGATTAGAGTTTGGAATCGATCAACCTTCAACATACATCAACATGAGTCTGATTGAGGTTGAACCCATTGAACCATCACTCAATTGGATCATGACCTGACCCCAAATGGTCTTGGGATCGTTTGTACATCCTCCAGACGTTCTTGAGACCGTTTTCCCATAAATTCATCAAAAACTAAGTCAATCACTTAAGGGTTGAACCCTAATTAGGTCACAAAATCAGCACTTTAATTGTTCAACAACTTGATGTGATTGGACCCTCAATTGATCAACCCTACTTGATCCTAGACCTCCAAATGGTCTTGGGTGATCACCAAACAGTTTTGAAACCGTTTGGGTCACTCAACCCAAACTTCAACAAGATTGGTCCATTGAAATCAACAATAAACCCGATTAGGGTTTAGGTGACTAAAGTGCCTTCAACTTGTGATTTACTTGGAATTCGTTAATAATTCTTGGTGGGTGATTAGTCCATAATGTGTACATAAGATTTCCCAAATGGTAAACCATGGTCAACACACCCAAACAGTTTTGAAACCGTTTGCTTTCATGCAGTTTGGTTGAAACCGTTTGCACTCAAACGGTTTTGAAATCGTTTGCTTCCAAACGGTTTTGCAAATCGTTTGGCCAAGAGGTGGAGGACCGTTTTCTAAAGTAAGATCATTGGAATTAACTCCACATTCTTCTACCTCAAGAACATGGTCTGTTCTTCACGGTTTTAGTTGCAAGAACACTTAGAAGTATGGGAGAAAGAAGAACAAGCAACGTTTTCAAGAAAAGAAGATGCATAAACAAAGCTTTAAGGTTTAGAGTTATAAAACCCGCCTTAGAATCAGCTCTAGAGCTCCAAGCTTCGTAGATTTAATGGTGGCTTGAGCTCCATAGGTCGTCCAAGGTTCCTTCCTCAAGAATTGGATGGAGAAGATGGCTAGAAAGAAGAACTATGTAAGAAAGACTAACAAACCAACCTTGTAGCATGATTTCCTCCATGATTTCAAGCTAGATGGCAATCAAAGCTTACCCAATTCAGCTTGGCCGTTCTCCTCTGCTCCTGAGCTCCTTCTTAGTCGGCCACAACAAAAGGATAAGTGAAAAGGGTGAAGGGAATGATCCCTTACTTAGTAAAAGAGAGGTGCATATATACTTTGGGCATATTTTCAATATAAGGACAAGCTTTTCCTTATTTCTCAACTAGATCCTCCTCCCTTCCTAAGCCACGTTTCTCCCTTCCTTACTTAAGAAAAACTCCTCCTTTATCCAAGGTTTAGAGGAAAAGAAGCCGAACATCCTACTAAGTTGCAAACATAAAAGGGTCATTTTGCTTACAACTTGGTTATTTAATTACAAGGGTTATCCTTCTTATTTGATTATTCAAATGAAGCACCCTCTTCATCATCTTTACTCTAGTTGATGCCAAGAGTTATGAAAGATACTATAAAAGGTATATTTTACATGTTGCACCCTAAGTTTTTGGGTAAATTTCACTTTACACCAAAACTAGGGTTTAAAGCACAAGGATTGCTCCACAAGCTGCATCTTGGTGCCCAAGCTTGGAGAATCAATAACACTACACATATTCATTCCTATGATGTCTAAACACCAAAGTAACATCTAAAAATGTACAATCTGCAAGTTAACCCCTCTAATTGGGTAATTTGCACATAGGTCCAATTTTAACAAAACAATATTACAACATTGTTCAAAAAGGGCAGAAATAGAAATATATGTTCCTCAGAAGCTTTTAATTACATACCAAAAGATAATCACAAGTATCTAATTAAATAATTAAGCAAAACACATAGGGTTAGTTCATAAACCAGGTTAGGGATGTTACAAATTATCCACCCCTTACAAGGATTTCGTCCCCGAAATCAACAAGACATATCAAGAGAAAAGAGCAGGGTATTTCCTTCTCATCTCTTCCTCTAGTTCCCATGTGGCTTCTTCAACATCACGGTGATTCCAGAGGACTTTCACAAGACTTATGTTTTTCTTTTTCAGCTTTTTAATTCTGTTATCAAGGATTGACACTAGTCCTTCCTCATAAGATATATCATTATTCAATTCTACCTCCATAGGTTGCAAAACTGATTTTGTATCAAGGTAACATTTCCTCAGCATGGAAATGTGAAACACAGGATGTAACCTCTGTAATTCTGGTGGAAATTCTAGTTTATAGGCTACCTTTCCAATCCATTCAATGATTGGATAAGGCCCCATAAACCTAGGAGCTAACTTCCCTTTCTTTCCAAATCTCAGAACTCCTTTCCAAGGTGAGACTTTGAGATACACTCTGTCTCCCTCCAGGAATTCTAGGGGTCTATGACGTTTATCAGCGTATGATTTCTACCTATCTTGTGCAGTCTTTATCTGTTGTTGTATTACTTTGATCTTCTCTGTGGTCTGCTGCACAAGATCAGGACCTAACAGTTGATATTCACCGGTTTCATACCAACATAGGGGTGATCTACAACGTCTACCATATAAAGCCTCATAAGGTGTCATGTCAATGCTATGTTGATATCTATTGTTGTAGGCAAACTCTATTAAGCTTAGGTGCAAATCCCAGCTTCCTGTAAAATGGAGAACACATGCTCTAAGCAAGTCTTCCAAGGTCTGTATAGTCCTTTCTAACTGTCCATCAGTTTGAGGATGAAAGGTTGTACTAAACCTTAACTGAGTGCCTAAAGCTTTGTGAAGTCGCTCCCAAAAATGACTCATAAATTGGGGACCTCTGTCGGAAACAATGGTAACTGGGACACCATGCAGCCGTACTATCTCTTCAACATACAGCTGTGCTAACTTTTCTGCAGAATGGGTTGTTTTGACAGGTAAGAAATGTGCTGTCTTTGTCAACCTATCAACTATTACCCAAATGGAATCATGCCCGTTGCTTGTCCTAGGTAGGCCAACAACAAAGTCCATGGTTACATGATCCCACTTCCATTGTGGTATGGGTAAAGGTTGCATTGTTCCTGCAGGCTTCTCGTGTTCAGCTTTAACCTGCTGACACACAGGACACCGCATAACAAACTCATCAATGTCCTTCTTCATCCCAGGCCACCAATACATATCTTTCAAGTTTCGATACATCTTGGTGCCTCCTGGATGCATAGCATACATCAAAGAATGAGCTTCTTCCAGGACTAACTTCCTTAAGTTATCCACATATGACACTATCATTCTCCCATGATAACAGGCTACTTGATCGTCTGAGTCATGGAAACCATCTCGTTTCTCGTCACCATACTCTAATCTGATCTGTTGAACTGCAGCATCAACTTGCTGTTCCTCCTTGATCTGTTCTCTCAGAGTAGGTTTTATATGCATCTCAGCTAACAACCCGGCTAATAATGACACCTTCAACTGTACATTGTCTTACCTTAAGGAGATAAACATATCTCTCCTAGAGCATACTAAAGAGTTTAGTTGTGCTCTGTCTAAAGCTGGTGTTGTTGATTTCCTACTCAAAGAATCTGCAACCACATTGGACTTCCCTGGATGGTAATCAATTGTATAATTGTAGTCCTTGATTAACTCCATCCAGCGACGTTGCCTCATGTTAAGCTCATGCTGAGAGAAGATATACTTAAGGTTCTTGTGATCAGTGAAAATCTAGAATGTCTCTCGGTAAAGATAGTGTCTCCAGATCTTCAAGGCATGAACCACAGTAGCTAGCTCCATGTCGTGTGTCAGATAATTCTCCTCGTGTTTCTTAAGCTGTCGGGAAGCGAAAGAAATCACTTGCTTATCCTGCATCAACACACATCCAAGTCCATTCTTGGAGGCATCACAGAAAAATATATATCATTTGCCTTGCTCAGGTAACACAAGTACATGTACACTTGTCAACCTCTCCTTTAGCAGCTGAAAAGATTGTTGACACTTGTCACTCAAAACAAAAGGAACATCCTTCCGGGTCAACTTAGTCAAGGGTAAGGCTATAGAGCTGAAGTTCTTAATGAACCTTCGGTAATATCCAGCCAACCCTAAGAAACTACGGATCTCTGTCGGTGTCTTCGGCTGTTCCCATTGTAGCACAGATTCTACCTTTTTAGGGTCAACACGAATACCCGAAGCAGATATCACGTGTCCAAGGAAAGATACTTCCGGTAGCCAGAACTCACATTTGCTAAACTTAGCATATAGCTTGTGTTCTCTTAGTAGAGTTAGAGCCTAACGAAGATGTTGTTCATGCTGCTGAGCATCTCTACTATAGATCAGAATGTCATCTATAAAGACAACAACACACTGATCAAGGAAAGGTCAGAAGATTCTATTCATGAGTTCCATAAATGCAGTCGGTGCATTATTTAGTCCAAACGACATAACTGTGAACTCATAGTAACCATACCTTGTCCTAAAGGCAGACTTGGGTATGTCACTTTCCTTAATACGGAGTTAATGATATCCCGATCTCAAATCTATCTTTGAGAAGACGGTTGCACGACGCAACTGATCGAAGAGATCATCAATCCTCGGCAAAGGATACTTGTTCTTTATAGTTACTTTATTCAATTTTCTGTAATCAATGCACAACCGCATTGATCCGTCTTTCTTTTTAACGAAAAGGACCGGAGCACCCCAGGGTGAAGTACTCGGTCGGATAAAACCCTTCTCAAGCAACTCTTGCAGCTGTTTCTTGAGTTCTGCCATCTCAGCATGCGCCATCCTATATGGTGTTTGTTCTATAGGTTGTGTGTCTGGGATTAAATTGATTTCAAAATCAATTTCACGAGGCGGTGGCACACCTGGAAGTTCTTCAGGAAATACATCTTCAAATTCCCTGACTACAAGAACTTCGACAGGGTTAGGACTATCCATGGTAGTATCTACCACATGGGCTAAGAATGCATGACATCCTTACCACATCAGCTTCTCAGCAACCATAGCTGACACAAGATAGGTGGGTAGAATCTTTCTCTCTCCTTGAAAGATCCATGTGTCACTATCATCAGTGAACACAACTTGCTTGGATTCACAATCCAAGGTAACCCTATACCTTTCCAAGGTATCCATCCCAAGGATTATGTCAAATCCTTGCATCTCAAGTGGTATGAGATCCACTTGAATGCGATGATCAGAAAAGAAGAGGATGTAGGGAGAGCATACCTCCTGCAACACAGCAGACCCTCTCAACGGAGTTTCTAGCAACAAGCTATCTGCTCTATGATTGACTGTCATATTGCAGTCACGAATCACCCTTCGAGTGATAAAGGAGTGCGTAGCTCCCGGATCAATCAAAACAGATACAACGTAGGATGTAGACATATCAGAATATAACAATTCCATCTGACCTACCACAACCCGAGAGTTGATCACTGCATCAGGTGGATTCATTGCATAAAATTAACCTTGTTGTTGCCTGTGGTTGATTCAGTGCTGACGATCCAACTTGGGATGCTTGTCCACGTCCTCTAGCTCCTCCTAGAAACTGTCTCCTCTATGATCCTTGCTGACTCTTCCTCTGTGGTTGGGTTACACTCACTGCTCTAGCTCTGCAGTCTTTCATCAGATGTCCCATCTTCCCACATATATAACAACTTATGTCTTGTTGTTGTGGTCTGGGTGGTCCTGTAACTAACATAGATGCTAAACTACGAGCCCCTTGTAGTAGTAGGCTTCGTCCTCTACCCCTATTCGATGTCCATTGTGTCTGAGAACTGGGTCTAGGTGGCGGTGTAGGCACAGAAAACCTAGGTTTCTTGAAATCTCTAGATGAAGATCCTTAGAACTGGGGATACATCCTCTTGTTATGGGTCTGTCTCTTCTCTGC
This sequence comes from Alisma plantago-aquatica, assembly GCA_963693085.1. Classification (NCBI taxonomy): domain Eukaryota; kingdom Viridiplantae; phylum Streptophyta; class Magnoliopsida; order Alismatales; family Alismataceae; genus Alisma; species Alisma plantago-aquatica. Next base: position 1,905,283,432 of record OY856409.1, on the reverse strand, counting down.
TACGGACCTCTCTATCCTTCTGACATACTCTATGAAGGTAGCAAACCTTTCTCTATTCTCTAGGGCAGACATGGGGGTAGTCAACTCAGCATTCAACCCTTTCTCAAAATGCCTAATCCTTTCTTCATCTGTAGCTGCCATGTGCGGATAGAACCGCAACAGCTCCATGAATTTAGCCTCGTACTCGCTAATGTTCATTGGACCTTGCCTTAACCTCTCAAACTGAGAGATTTTCTCATCCAGGAATGTCTTAGGGAAATATCTATTGATAAATTCCCGACGGAAGACTTCCCATGCAACCTCCACACCAGGCCTCTTCTGTTCTTCCATGGTCCACCAATGACCAGCACTCCCCTTGAGAAGATAGACAACATGTCTAACCTTCTCAGCTTCTGGGATGTTTAGGATTCTAAAGGCCTTCTCTAGTTCGGTTAACCACAGGTCGGCATCTACGGGATCAGCTGTTCCAAAATACTCTGTAGCTCTGACTCGGCGAAGTCGTTCAAACGTCTTGTCGATTCCTTTTCCTTCAGGTTGGGTAGGTGCCCTAGGTGCAGGCATAGGCATCCTATCTATTATATGTGTCATGGCAGTCATAAACTGCCCAAACATGGTCTGGACGGTTGGGTTCCCCATGTCAGTTGGATTGAACTGGGGTGGCTCGGGTACAGGTTGCTCTATCTCCGGGTTTCTTGCACCTTCTCGAGGTGCAGCAACGCTACTCTCTGCAACATATTCCTCATGTGGTCCAGACATCCTTAAACTTGTCTTCTTCTCTTGAGGAGCAGAAGACACTATTAGATATACTGGAAGACACTAAGAATAGACTTGACATCCTAAGTCCTATGTCTCTGTAGACTCAGCGAACCTAGAGCTCTGATACCACTAAACTGTGGCGACTCGACTTATAAATCATGAGGTAAACTCAGCGGAAGCGATTAACTAGCAGCGGAATTATAAAAATCATTAAAAATTTAAAACTTTTTGAAAAGAGATATTTAAACCATAAAACTCTTTTATAAGAAAACAAGATAAATTGTTTACAACATAGTTTGTCATTACATCTTTGTGAAATCACATCTCGAGTGATTACATACATCCATTGCCCTGTTATCTGTACAAGACAAGATACAAAAATCTCGAGGCATTAAGCCAAAAACCTCAGATCTACTGACTCCTAGGACCTGAGAGTACAGAGATGACACATAGGACATACTATCTATAAGACTTGACTGACATTATCTCCACCTGAGATTCACTGTTGTCCCTGATGTTGCTGCTGCTGATATTGCTCACTCTCAGATGAGTTCCTTTGTCCTCAGCGTCCACCTAAAAAGTCGGATCCCACAGAGTGAGACAATTTGTATAATTGTCCCAGCGAGAGTTATAACTCTCCGCCAGAAGCTTTGTTATTGCAATAAGGAATAACAATAAGCAATATAACTTAAAACATTCAACAGTAGGCTTAACATTAAATAAGGCAACATTTCAATTATAACTCAATTGAAAATCAAAGCATATCTCAATAAAAAATATGAAGAACATGTGTACTAGTTACTTGACTAGAATATTATAAACAATGTATCATCAATCATTGTTTCTCATAGTTCAACCTAAGCAATTATGCTACACGGCTGCTTATGTTTTTCAAACATTATGATGCCCTGAGGAGATGAGGTATACCGCTGATACTCCAACCGACCATTACGAAATCGCATCAGTGCCATACATAGGTCATGAAAAGAGTCAGATTCTTATGACCTCATCTTCCTAAGTCAGTGTGAGGATCAACATGCAGGACATCTCGTGTCTCTGCTAAAATAGCTTTCTAGGGTATTCTGGCAACTTCACTATTAGAGTCACAGTGGCGTTCTGTACTCTCTTCATCATCAAGGGATCTCTTGTTTATCTCTCATCGATGCGGAATTAAAGATTCCCTCGGGAGATTAGTGATACATCATCCCCGCATAAACATATAATGAAGGATTGATGGATTAAAGGTACATCTTACATCAATTCCTACACTAGGACGTAAGGATATTCGCGTCCATAACCCCAACATACTCAAAAGTATGTTTTCCAGGAGTTCCCTTAGGAAAACCTATTTCACCGTCATTTAGCTTATGAAAATGATGGATCTATGGTCAGGGCTCTACATGATATGACTATACTTGATTATTTAAGTACATTTTATCATTCTTTTAGCATCAAGCATGTTTTCAATCATAAACTATTAAAACAACTACTATGAAAGAATAATACTAAATGTATCAAGTTTAACTTACATCAGTTATCATAAGGATGTCATTTATTAATCATCTCATCACTATGATTCAAGAATAGGGGTATTCAAACCTTTAGATCATTATAAGTCATCTAACAACATGACCTTGATTGTAACAATGTAATTATTGCTCATAGCTCTTACAGCCTGTCAGTCTCATATATTGCCTCTTAAACCAGGAAACATAGTATGTCACTATTCATAAAGATTATAATATGCTTTCAATGAATATAATATCATAACCCTTACCTGGCTATGATCACTTCTTTATAAGAACTTGCATGGTCAATATATTTGATAATAGGCAATTTACCACTATATCAGCAATTTATAAAGCAGTGATAATCTTTCAATTCAAGGGATGTACCATCATGTCTTTACTGAGGCTAGGTTTTCCCTATTCAATTCAATTGGGGTTATTCAACCCCTTTATCTTAATTAGGAACAGTGGTTCCTTATTCCATACTTCAATCATGAAGTTTCATGCTTAGAAGCATAACCCGGAATTAGGGTTTGCTTGATCAAGGGGTACTAGTCACACTAACCCACTAAGGGTATTTTTGTAATGTCCACCATTGACCATACAAGCATTAGTCCACTGATTACTTAACCCCTTAATCACTTTAGGTATCTTTAGGGTTTAGGTTAATCAACTACTAAACCATCTTGACCACTAAGGCATCAAACGTTTTTGACCTTAAAAGACCCCAAACGGTTTTGCACTTTCAACCTCCAAACGGTTTTGAAACCGCATGGAGTTGTTGACCATTTGGTCCCTTTGACTTTCAAGACCACATGGAAAAGTACACCATCAAGACCGTTTTCCCTAAGAGAGGTGAAGACCGTTTAGTCCCGTTGACCATTTGGCCAACTTTGACTTTGAAACCGAATGGACAAATCGATCTTGAAAACCGCATGACCAAATTGGTCTTGAAACCGCATGACTACCAAACGGTTTGGGATCGTTTGGTCCCAAACGGTATTGAGACCGTTTGGACTCAAACGGTCTTGAGACTGTTTGGTCCAAACACCCTCAAAACCGCATGGACCAAAAAGTGTATCAACACTTCCTATTGAATTAGGGTTTTCAATGTTGAACCCCTCAAACGTTCTTGTACTTGTTAGCCACTTATCAATTAAGTCTATTAAGTTAATCCTTTACTGATTTGACACTCAATTGACCCTCAATTGGTCACCAATTAGGGTTGGGGCCAATAGGATTAGAGTTTGGAATCGATCAACCTTCAACATACATCAACATGAGTTTGATTGATGTTGAACCCATTGAACCATCACTCAATTGGATCATGACCTGACCCCAGACGGTCTTGGGATCATTTTTACATCCTCCAAACGGTCTTGAGACCGTTTGCCCATAAATTCATCAAAAACTAAGTCAATCACTTAAGGGTTGAACCCTAATTAGGTCACAAAATCAGCACTTTAATTGTTCAACAACTTGATGTGATTGGACCCTCAATTGATCAACCCTACTTGATCCTAGACCTCCAAACGGTCTTGGGTGATCACCAAACGGTTTTGAAACCGTTTGGGTGATCCTCAAATGGTTTTGAAACCGTTTGGGTCACTCAACCCAAACTTCAACATGATTGGTCCATTGAAATCAGCAATAAACCTGATTAGGGTTTAGGTGACTAAAGTGCCTTCAACTTGTGATTTACTTGGAATTAGTTAACGATTCTTGGTGGGTGATTAGTCCATAATGTGTACAGAAGATTTCCCAAACGGTAAACCATGGTCAATGCACCCAAACGGTTTTGAAACCGTTTGCTTTCATGCGGTTTGGTTGAAACCGTTTGCACTCAAACGGTTTTGAAACCGTTTGCTTCCAAACGGTTTTGCAAATCGTTTGGCCAAGAGGTGGAGGACCGTTTGCTAAAGTAAGATCATTGGAATTAACCCCACCTTCTTCTACCTCAAGAACATGGTTTTTTCTTCACGGTTTTAGTTGCAAGAACACTTAGAAGTATAGGAGAAAGAAGAACAAGCAACGTTTTCAAGAAAAGAAGATGCATAAACAAAGCTTTAAGGTTTAGAGTTATAAAACCCACCTTAGAATCAGCTCTAGAGCTCCAAGATTCGTAGATTTAATGGTGGCTTGAGCTCCACAGGTCGTCCAAGGTTCCTTCTTCAAGAATTGGATGGAGAAGATGGCTAGAAAGAAGAACTATGTAAGAAAGACTAACAAACCAACCTTGTAGCATGATTTCCTCCATGATTTCGAGCTAGATGGCAATCAAAGCTTACCCAATTCAGCTTGGTCATTCTCCTCTGCTCCTGATCTCCTTCTTAATCGGCCACAGCAAAAGGATAAGTGAAAAGGGTGAAGGGAACGATCCCTTGCTTAGTAAAAGAGAGGTGCCTATATACTTTGGGCATATTTTCAAGATAAGGACAAGCTTTTCCTTATTTCTCAACTAGATCCTCCTCCCTTCCTAAGCCACGTTTCTCCCTTATTTACTTAATAAAAACTCCTCCTTTATCCAAGGTTTAGAGGAAAAGAAGCCGAACATCCTACTAAGTTGCAGACATAAAAGGGTCATTTTGCTTACAACTTGGTTATTTAATTACAAGGGTTATCCTTCTTATTTGATTATTCAAATGAAGCGCCCTCTTCATCATCTTTACTCTAGTTGATGCCAAGAGTTATGAAAGATACTCTAGAAGGTATATTTTACATGTTGCACCCTAAGCTTTTGGGTAAATTACAGTTTATACCAAAACTAGGGTTTAAAGCACAAGGATTGCTCCACAAGCTGCATCTTGGTGCCCAAGCTTGGAGAATCCATAACACTACATAATATTCATTCCTATGATGTCTCAACACCAAAGGAACATCTAAACATGTACAATCTTCAAGTTAACCCCTCTAATTGGGTAATTTGCACATAGGTCCAATTTTAACAAAACAATATTACAACATTGTTCAAAAAGGGCAGAAATAGAAATATATGTTCCTCAGAAGCTTTTAATTACATACCAAAAGATAATCACAAGTATCTAATTACATAATTAAGCAAAACACCTAGGGTTAGTTCATAACCCAGGTTAGGGATGTTACAACTCAGGCTAACTCTGCCTCAAAGATTGATTCAACAGGCTAAGGTTGAGCACAGACTCAATTTAAGTCTGGAAATTCATCATTTCCTTTTGCTTCAACCTGCAGATGCTGATTACAAATCATGTTGATATCTAAAACATCATCATTGGGGTTGGGAATCTAGGTTACACTGCCAATGCTTGATCCACTATATACATTACTGTTGCCCTAAATTCTCTAATAGTAATACTTAAAGAAAGATTTTCTTATCATAGATGGATCAACTAGGGGATTCTCAAGAAATTGTCTCTCTCTTGCCTGCTCCCATTCACCTCTTCTTGGTGCAACATTGTTGCTCTCAGCAACAACTTCCTCATGTGACACGGTCATCTTTAAGTTCTTCTTCTCTTATATGAGCAGAAGACACAATCAGATACACTGGATGACACCAGAACAGACTCTACTACCTTAGTCCTATGTCTCTGTAGACTCAGCGAACCTAGAGCTCTGATACCACTAAATTGTGACATCCAACTTATAAAACACAAGATTAACTAAGCGGAAGCAAATCATTTGCAGCGAATTACTGAAAATCACTAAAAATTAAAACTTTTTGCAAAGAGATCCACACATAGGAAATATTTTTTCATCAAGAACCAAAGTATAATATTTACATTCTGTTCCATAAGTACACAACCTGTACCATCTCTTCTCGAGGATTACAACATCAACTGTCCTATTCAACATTATATACAGACAACATAAAACCTCAAGGCATCAAGTCAAAATCTCATATCGATTCAATAAAAACACTTACTACTGACTCCGAGGACCTGAGAGTACAGAGACGACACATAAGACTTTCTAACTATATGACTAGACATGCAGTATCTCCACCTTAGATATTACTGTTGTCCTTGATGATGTTGTTGTTGTTCTTTCTCTGCTAAAGGTTTCCTGCCTCTTTATCCGCATCTACCTAAAAACATTGGATCCCACGGGGGTGAGACAATTGTAAATTGTCCCAGCGGGAGATATAACTCTCCGCCAAAACATTATTATTGCAGTTATAAACATAAAATTGGATAGAGGATATGCATTTTAAAGCACTCTCATCTTAAAGCATTGTAACTATCTATGATAGAACAATAGATCAACTTTTCTCTTAATAAGGAATAGGAAGAACATGTATATCATTTATCCTCCATATTATATCATCATGTCAAACTTCTCTTGTGATACTCATTGTCTTGATGTGTCACCCATGAGACCTTCTTGTTTCAACTTATTGGCCTTAGCCAATATGTTAAACAGACTTTGGTTATATTGGACATCAGAGTGTGCATCATCATGTCTTATTCAGGCATTGGTCTATACCAATCCTATATAAATATTCCAGGCATTGGATTACACCAATCTTGTGCAACTAGTACAAGCATTAGACTTATATTATTCCTATGTATCCATTCCAAGTATCGAACTATGTCAATCTTGTGCAACTATTCCAGGTATTGATCTATGTCAATCATGTGCAACTATTCCAGGTATTGATCTATGTCAATCCCATGCAACTATTCCAGGTATTGATCTATGTCAATCACGTGTTATTATTCCAGGTATTGGGAGTTAGCCAATCCTGTGCATTCCAGGTATTGGGAGTTAGCCAATCCTATATTATTATTCCATGTATTAAGAGTTAGCCAATCTTGTGTTACTATTCCAAGTATTGGGAGTTAGCCAATCATGTGTTATTATTCCAGGTATTGGGAGTTAGTCAATCCTGTGTTATTATTCCAGGTATTAGACTATGCTAATCATGTGGTTTATAGGCTTCATGCCTCTGCCAGGATTGGACTTTAACCAATTCTGATTACACAGCCAGACAGTGGACTCTAACCACTCCTGATTACACAACCAGGCAGTGGACTCTAACCACTCCTTATTACATGCTTCATGCCTCTGCCATGTATTGGACTTTAACCAATCCTGATTACACAGCCAGGCAGTGGACTCTAACCACTCCTGATTACACAGCCAGACAGTGGACTCTAACCACTCCTGATTACACAGCCAGGCAGTGGACTCTAACCACTCCTTATTACACAGCCAGGCAGTGGACTCTAACCACTCCTGATTACACAGCCATGCAGTGGACTCCAACCACTCCTGATTACACAGATCATGGGATATAAATTCCTTTAACTCATCATTGATCATCACATCCTTCTCTAGGCTCTGAACCTTGAGGTTAGCCTTCATAGCTTTTCACATTATTTATTGAATACAATTGTTCCTTTTATTAAGTTTATTAAAATGTTATCATTTCTTACAATAAACTTTTATAATCATCTCGGTACCTTTCACTATGCCACAATTGTTCTCATGGATCATAAGGCCCATAAAATATCTTGTCACCTCTCACTAGGCAACATCTAATCATATGGCTCATAAGGCCATTACACATCTTGTCACCTCTCACTAGGCAACAATAACATATCACCTCATGTAATACAATAGTAACACTACTATTCCCTCAATAGGGTTAGGGCTTACTATTCATATCATATTATGATTTCTCATGTTCCATTACCCAATCTAGGGTTAAGGTTTCCCATCTCATATTAGGATTTCATAGTTATCAAAGTATATCAACTTTGAGATGCTAACTGTGAAGTCTTTCATATCTTGATGTATCACTTACCTCATTACATTCAACTTTCTTGAGTTATCAACTTATCTTGGATTAAGGTATTTCCCATCTTAATCCTTTCATCCACTAACCTATCACTTTTATCATGAAGTGCATAGGTCACGCATAAGAATAGTCCAACTGTCCTTAATGATATGGACTCATCTCAGGTTAAAGCATTGCTTGCTATAAGGGTATCTACAATCAACCACTTTAGGTATTTCCCCCATCAATGTATTGGTTACCATTCTGTTATTCGAATTAGGGTTTCCCATATCATTACTCTTTAATAGGGTTTAGGGTTTCACATACTATCATACTTCATTAGGGTGAGGATTGCATATAACATTACCCTTCATTAGGCTTTCACATCTTATTGCCTAAAATTAGGGTTTACTATTTATCCCAACAAGAGTTTCTCATAGCATCACCCTCAATTAGGGTTTCTCATGGAATCAACCTCAAATAGGGTTTCACATTGAATTAACCTCAATTAGGGATTCACATTGAATTAACCTCAATTAGGGATTCACATGGAATCAACCTCAATTAGGGATTCACATTTTATTATCTTGGTTTTAGTGTCACAACATTACCCTAGGTTTGGGTTACATCTGATATTGCTCTAAATTAGGGATTGGGGTTCAACAGCCTTCTTGATTAGGGTTTCATGATCTCTTTATTATGGATCATACCCTATTCATCACATGATCACTACTCATGTATGAATTCCTTTCCATCATCCTCTCAACTTGATTAGGTTACATTAACCCTTCAATCAAGTACATACAATTATGATTAACATAATGTACCAGATCATTGTTCTTATAGGCAATTAGGGTTTACCCCTTAATTGACACTAATCACTTAGGTACTATTAGGGATTCAACCTTTGTACCTTCATTGATTATCATTACTAATCATCATTGGATCAATGGATCATTCATCATCTTAATTCTCAAGAGATTTAATTACATTGGACCTCCATTTCATAAGGTATCCAATTAAATTGACCAATTGAATCTTCAATTACAAAAGGTGTCCAAGTGGATTAACCAATTGAGTCCTCAATTAATTTTGACTACTTGAGCCCCAAACGGTCTTAGTCATTCAAAGTTCAAATGGTTTAAAACCATTTGGTAAAGGTGGTGCTTGAGACCGTTTGCTAAAGCAAGTACTTGAAACCGTTTGCTAAAGCACCTTTTGAAACCGCATGGGCTCAACCGGTTTGGGATCGTTTGGTCCCAAACGGTCTTGAGACTGTTTGGACTCAAACGGTCTTGAGACTGTTTGGTCCAAACCTCCTCAAAATCGCATGGACCAAAGATGGTCTCAACCTATCAATATCGATTTGGGGTTCTCAATGTTGATTCCTTCAATCATTGAATTCATGTAACCAATCTTTAATTGGACCCATCACCATACTTCAATTGGGTTAATTAGGTCATCCTTCAACTGATTTGATCCTCAATTAACCCTCAATTGATCATCAATTAGGGTGTGAATCAACTGAATTAGGGTTTGGAATCGACGATCCTTCAACATTAACCAATGTGAATCTAGTTGCTTTAAAACTATTGGACCATCATCCAAATTGGACATGACCTGACCCCAAACGGTCTTGAGTTCGTTTAGATGACCTCCATGTTGACTCAAGGTCAATTAGGTCAATGTTGACTCACATATAAATTGACTAAACCCGTGTTTTGATGATGACTAACCATTCCACATATTGGTGTCTAATGTCTCTACTTGAGTGATTTCATATTAGGTATAGACACACTCCAAATGCCCTAACTTGCGCATCTCAAATTGGAGAAAAGACAAGTCAAAGTCATACAAGTGCACGTTTTTGTAATATGATGTATATCCATTACAATCATGTTGTAAATCACTTGTAATGATTGCATGACTTGTAATTAAGCTTAGAAAAATATCAGGAGTACTTAGATTGAATTTTAGAGCACTTTAGATGCAACTTGGAAAATTGATTTCAGGCACTTTGTCGGTCGAGTTTCCCAGCCTAAAAACTCGATCGATCATCCTTGATCAATTTTCTGGAGACGCATCGGTCGAGTTGTGTTTACACAGAACTCGACCGATGGAGTAACTGACCAAATCGATTTTCATTGGTCGGTTGAGTTTCCTCAGGACAAACTCGACCGATGGTCTGAATATCGGCTTTGTCTTTTACTCTATCAGTCGAGTTACCCTTATAGAAACTTGACCGATTGCACTGTACGGAAAAGTGCAGAAAAGTGCTTCTAGCCGTTGTGGAGTTGCAACAAGTGAAAATAGATCTGTTGCAAGCCACAAAACAGCTAGTTTTTATTCACAAGTGTTCCCAAAGGCTAAGAGGCATCCCCAGCTATAAATAGGAGCCCTTGGGCTTCATTCCAAGGTTGAGCATTCATTGCAAACTCTATGTGAGGTTCCTATTCTATAGCTGAGTGCTTCCTACAACCTCCTCTCTCTCTCTCTAAGCTTAATCACTTGCTACATCCATTAGAGTGAGTAGGAAATCTGTAAGAGAGCTAGTCCTATATGTATATCTTGTGAGGCTCTCACTTCCACCACCTCCCCATCTCTCATTTGCAATCATGAAGATGAAGGTTCTCTCTCTTGTCCAAGAGAGGTGAAGAAGAACAAGGGAAGGAGTCCCTTGGTGAAGATCAAGGCTGAAGACTTAGAGCTAGAGTGGGTAAGCCCTTGGTGAAGGCAGAAGACTCCTTGCTCAAGTAGGTAAGTCCTTGGTGGAAGCTTCTCCGAGTGAAGGTGAAGTCAAAAGCTAAAGATCCAAGAAGAGTGGGTGATCCCTGCAAGGCTGAAGACTTGTGCAAGAGTGGGTAAGTCCTTGGAGAAGGTTGAAGACTCTTTCAAAGTGGGTAAGTCCTTGGTAAGGTTGAAGACTCTTTGTATTGGATAGGTAAGTCTTTTGTTTGGTCATGCATTGTATGTCTTATGAATGAATATAAGAGTGCAATAGTTTGGAAGTCATAGAGGTTGACCTCTCTAGGCAAGTGGACTGACACACTTCTAGTTTGAAGTATGGAACCACTCTAAATCGCTTGTCTCTTGGTGTATGTTCAATCTCTCTCATCCTTGCTATGTATGTTTTAGTTGCACTCAAATTACCTATTTAGCAACCTTATCTTGTCATATATCTTGAAGGTTTAATGAGTTTTGTTTAAGTGCTTTTAGCTCTATTCACCCCCCCTCTAGAGCATCCAATCACCCATCTAGGATCCAACAATTGGTATCAGAGCGGGTCTTTTCCAAGCATACTTCAACAAATAGGAGAAGATGGGTGACTACCTAGGAGGGAGATTCTCGACCAGCCTTCCAATATTTGATGGGAGCAATTTCCTCTATTGGATAAGAAGGTTTCAATTCTACATCCAAGGATCAAGTCTTGAGATGTGGCAAATGGTGAATAGCCCATACATGCTATCAAAGACAAAGATTGAAGAATGGGATGAAGCTACCTTGATGAAAGCTACCTTGATAAAAGCAACCTTGAATGCTAGAGTCATGCACATCCTATATTCCTCCTAGACCCCCACCGAGTTCAACCGGATTTCTTCATGTGAAACAGCCTATGAGGTATGGAGAAAGCTTTGCATCACTTATGAAGGAACAGATCAAGTGAAGAAAAGCAAAGTCTACATGCTCAAAGGGCTGCTTGAGAACTTCAAGATGGGAAAGAAGGAGAGTATAGCCAACATGTACTCAAGGCTCAACACCATTTTGAATGGTCTTGCTGTTCTAGGACATCCTATGTCTAGTGGAGAGATCAACTCAAAGATCCTTAGAACTCTCCCCAAGCGGTGGGAACCCAAGGTGACCTTCATCGAAGAAGCAAGGTCTCTTAGGGATATTCCTATTGAAGAGCTCATTGGAAATCTATAAGCACATGAAGCTACACTTGATAAGAGGGAGGAAGTAGAAAGACAAGAGAAGAAAGAGCTAAAGAGAATGAAGAAGGCTGAAATGAAGGCTCAAATTGAAGCTATCATGGAACAAGTCTCTCCATCCTCTCAAGCTAAAGAAGATGCTATGTACTCCAAGGGTAGATTCTATAAAGGCAAGTCCTCCTCCATCTGGTGCTTCACATGTGGAAAGAAGGGTCACTACAAGGAAGATTGCCCACAAGGCAAAAAGACCCATCTTCACAAGAAGGAGAAATGGCACTCAAGCTCAAGTGGCTCCTCCAACTCAAGCTCAAGTGAAGATTCAAGTGAAGGATCAAGCTCAAGCTCTAGTGATGAAGGAGAATGTCATTTTGCTCTTATAGCATCAACAAGTGAAGACTCAAGTGAGGTAAATCTAAACTCTTTAGATAAAGAATCTTTGATTGCTATTATTCATGATATTTGTGCCTCTCTTAAGTCTTCTAAAAGGAAAAAGAAAAAGCTTGCTAAAATTGTTGCTAATTTGAATGTAGAATTAGATGATCTTGAACATGCTAATTCTTGCTTGCTTGATGATAAAAATGATTGTCTTAGCCAAGTAGACTCTCTTAAACTTGAAAATGCTAGTTTGCTTGATAAGATTAGATTTCTAGAAGCTCAGCCTCTTATGACTAGTTCTAATAAAGAGCATACCTTAATTGTTGATTCTCTCATGCATGATATTGATGTTCTTAAATCTAAAAACAAGGACAAAGATTTTGTTTTGCATGAATTAGAAATAGAAAATGCCTCCTTGCTTGCTAAAACCAATGGGTGTAAATCTTGTTCTAGTTCTACAAATAGAGAGAATGGTTTTGTTGCTCTTCATACTAATAGAGATTCTTATTTAACTAAAGCTCTTTGCTTAGAAAATGATCTTTTGCATACTAGAGATAATATCAATAATTTGTCTTCTACTATTGCTTCTCTTATGCATGATAATGATAGTTTGAGATCTTCTTTGCAAAGATTCTTAGTTGGTAAAAAGAGTCTTGATGACATCCTACACCATACTACTAAACAAATTGGTAGACATGGTTTAGGATATGATAGTAGTCAAAGGAGCAACAAAGGTAAAGGACCTCTAATATTCCATGGAGAATCCTCTAGTTCCAAGACTATGGGCACATGCAACTATTGCAATAAAATTGGTCATTATTCTACTTGTTGTACCTTTAGGAAAGCACCCAAGAGCAATAGGACTTGGGTTGCTAAACTAACCCCTCCGGACCCAAACATATGATTGGGGACCATTTCATCTTTCTTCTTGTAGGAACTTGCAAATTGATTGATTTGAGCTATTGAATTGCAAATTGAATTCTCAATCCACATGAAAGAAGAAAGGTGAGATGTGTAGAGGGTGACAACTAGTGCAAAAAGCAATGGTAAGCACAAAGGTAATGTCTCTCTTGCTTATAACCTTTTCTAACCTGTTTTTGTCAAGTTAGTGTGTACTATACATATGGTTTTTGAGTCAAAAGTGGTAATTTGTGTTTGTCTCCACACTCTTGCTCAAAACTATTTCTAATGCTTCTATAGTTCATTACTAACTTGCTCAAACATGTTTGGATATGGTTTGTATTTTTAGCATGCCTTTAAATATGTTTTTATGAAATATATGTGCTTTTTGACAGCTGCTCTGTCGGTCGAGTTTGCCCTATTGAAACTCGACCGATAGGCACCAATGGGTGTTGCCAGCAGTTGTCATCGGTCGAGTTGTCAATGCACAGAACCCGGCTGATAACACTGTGCACAGAATATACATGTGGCTTATTTAATGAGAATTTCCCTCTCAACTAGATTTTCTCAACCAATAGCCTTATTCTTTGGCACTCTCTTTTGGTACATTTATATATGCATATTGCCATGTTCTAAATTTCCTATCTTGCTTACAACTCTATCTTTCAAATTGCTCTAAATTGGTATACCTATATCCTGCGATTACTTGCTTTGAGTTGTCTTGCAGGTTTTGATGATGATCTCTTTGGATCTCTTGGTTGTGTCTTAAATTGCTTCCATTGTGCTCTAACTTGCTACATCTATCTAGGTGTATATCTTGTTTTGATACAACCTTGAGATTCTTAGGGGTAATCATCTTTTGGTAAGGATGCATATCTAGTGAGTTATATCCTGTCATGCGTCTAAAATTGCATATCTCTTTGTTTGGATATATCTCTACATCTACTCATAGCTTGCTTTATCTTGTGTATCTTTTGGTATCTCTTGCTATGATCTAGATCCTACTAGTAGTCCTAACTTGTGATATCATCTACTAGTAGTTCATATACATGTAGTTCTAACCTTGTTTATTATTGGCATCTTTGATCATCTATATGCTATGCTTGTATCTTGTCTCATACATGCTCAAGATTGTTCCTTGAATTGCATATCTACTATCTTGAGTTGCTTGCATAACATTGTGATGCAGGGTACATAGATCTACATTATATGTAGAAATTGGCGTATTCTTGGATTTTATGCAGATTTGCTCCAGTTTCAGTTTTTGCTGCAAGTGTAGTGTTTTTCATGCAGAAACGACCTTCTGAGCAAGAATCATTGCTTTGCAATAAGCTCTGATGGTTTTTGGTCAAATTCTATCATCTTGAGGGCCAAAATTGCATGTTATTGTTTTTCTACAGCACTTTATCTTGCATTTTGGGTTGTTCAAGTATATGCTTTAACTTGCTTTTCTTTCTATGCTTGGACAAGCCCCTATCTATGCTCTTCTACTCTCCTTATATATATTTGTGTTATCTCCTTTCTCTTTAACAAGTGATGTTTCTTATTTCTTCATAACCCCACTTTTTGAAATGACAAAGGGGGAGAAAGATATGTCTTCTTTTAAAAGAGGAAGAAGGCATGTCTTACATGAAGAAGAGAAATATGTTCATGTAAAGGGAGAAGGTAAAAGGGAGACGACATATATGTGTAGAACATATATGAGTAGAAGACATAGTTTTTATAAATGTTATGAAAGCTAACCATGCAGGGGAAATAGCATCAATTGAGGGGGAGTATGAGAACTCCATGTGCATCAATTGAGGGGGAGCATATGAGCTAAATCCTATTAAAACCCCTAGGTTTCTCCAAAGGTATGATTTTACTTAAAAGCTTTCAATACATTTATGGAAGGGTTTGTCATCTTCAAAAAGGGAGAGATTGTTGACTCAAGGTCAATTAGGTCAATGTTGACTCACGTCTAAATTGACTAAACCCGTGTTTTGATGATGACTAACCATTCCACATATTGGTGTCTAATGTCTCTACTTGAGTGATTTCAGATTAGGTATAGACACACTCCAAATTCCCTAACTTGCTCATCTCAAATTGGATAAAAGACAAGTCAAAGTCATACAAGTGCACGTTTTTGTAATACGATGTATATCCATTAGAATCATGTTGTAAATCACTTGTAATGATTGTATGACTTGTAATTAAGCTTAGAAAAATATCAGGAGCACTTAGATCGAATTTTAGAGCACTTTAGATGCAACTTGGAAAATTGATTACAAGCACTTTGTCGGTCGAGTTTCCCAGCCTAAAAACTCGACCGATCATCCTTGATCAATTTTCTAGAGATTGCATCGGTCGAGTTGTGTTTACACAGAACTCGACCGATGGAGTAACTGACCAAATTGACTTTCATTGGTCGGTCGAGTTTCCTCAGGACAAACTCGACCGATGGTCTGAATATCATCTTTGTCTTTTACTCTATTGGTCGAGTTACCTTTATAGAAACTCGACCGATTGCACTGTATGGAAAAGTGCAGAAAAGTGCTTCTAGCTGTTGTGGAGTTGCAACAAGTGAAAATAGATCCATTGTAAGCCACAAAATGGCTAGTTTTTTTTCACAAGTGTTCCCAAAGGCTAAGAGGCATCCCCAGCTATAAATAGGACCCCTTGGGCTTCATTCCAAGGTTGAGCATTCACTGCCGCTGGTTCTGGAGCTCTTCGGCCGCCACCCACGTACTCAACCAGCTCGACCTCACCCTACTCTTCTTGCCCAGGTACCTGCAGACCTACCCAGGCGCGAAATTGGTTCTTTATGTGCTGACCTAATCTGCTTGCCTAATCTGCTTGCACGAAATTGGCTCCCTACTCTGCTTGCTTAATGTGCCTAATCTGCTTTAAGTGGTCCTAATATCATAACATGATAGTTTTATTATATGATTTGTGGCACTTTAGGGTGTATATACATGCAAATTATATAAGTGATAGATGTTGGATGTTTGTCAAGGTTTCTTGAAGATTGAATAAGTGATAGATGCTGGATGTTTATTTATTTCATCTATCCATGTTGCCTATAGTTTATAACATTGCATTGTGAATTATTGCATGTTTGAAACTATGAAATTCTTGATTTATTAGATGATATTCAAGAAAACCCTAGTTTGATGAGCATGTTGTTAATCATGTTAATTATGATTCTTCTATATATTCTGATGTCATTATATAATTATGTGATCCCAACATATTAAATTGAATTAGAATGATTTCATGAATTATAGGGTTTATATAAGAATGACAACACATGTATTTGTTGGCCTAGAAACCCGTCCAAGATTTACTCAGTAGGAGTAAATCTTGGATAGTCCCCAGTTTGGGACTGTTCTTGAACACCTAATCTCACTTAGGATGTAAGTGTATAATGTGTATTGGGTTTTCGAGAAAATTTCGGTAGCATTTTCCCGTTTGTTCTCTAAGTACATATGTACTTAGAGAACAACGGGGAAATGCTGCCGAAATTTTCTTGAAAACCAAATACACATTATACACTTACATCCTAAGTGAGATTAGGTGTTCAAGGATGGGATAGGTGGTACACATTTATTATATATAAGATTGACATCAAATGTGTTTGTTGGCCTAGAAACCCGTCCAAGATTGACTAATATATACTTGTTTCCTAATATATACTTGTTTAAAAGGTTAACTGATGTTATACAACTTTTTCTGAAAATATATAACATCGTTATATGTACTTACACTTTGTTAATACTAATATTGTGCAGTCTCTGTCTTCCCATAACAATGACTATGAATTGGGCCTCTATGTCAATGTTAACGTTCCCTATTGAAGAACAATTGGACATCATCCTAGATGATCGTTCCTTAAACCAATTGGTCATACCCAAACATTGGCGTTTTCTAAAAGGAAGACACTACATGCCTGGTAAAGTGACCCTAACTTTTGGAAATTATTCACATGTAATCGAGGTTGAGTATGATTTGGCGGGAAATCTTGTATCAAAATCCGGTTGGCATGATTGGATTGGAGAGTTGTATCTGGTCCGTTGGAATAGGCTTTTTCTCCGTCCAGTTGGCGATAATTCCATCAAAGTTTGGATAACCAACAAAAACTGCGACACCCTCAATCATCTTCTGCGGTATGAGCGCACGACGTCGGATATCATCTATGAGGAATCGGAATCTGAATCTGAGGCGTGATTGGATTGGAGAGCTTCGTGACACAGCTTCATCATCAAAAAGAAGTTATTGATGCATGCGGGACCATGTTGATGTAGTATTTAGTTGTCTATCTATCTAGACTTGTCTGTATTAATAGTTTTTTTAATTATGCGCATGTTTAGGGGTACACCAACCCCTTTGTTTAGTTATTGTTATAACTAAAGTGTGTGTTCCCATGAATGGAACTGTAAGTTGCTACATGAATGCTTATAACTGAAGTGTGTGTTCCCATGAATGTTCCCATTTACATGATTACACTACTATTTTCTCATATTGTCTTGCCTCAAAAAAAATTCTTTTATTGTTTAGTCTATTTTAATACGACATACTTGCTTATATCTTTCTTAATGATGAACTGTAATACGACATACTTGCTTATATACTTGTTTCCTAATATATACTTGCTTTCCTAATATATACTTGCTTTCTCTGATCATAGAATGGATAGATCATGGATGTCCATTCGTAATCGTTGCACCCCAGAGTTTATATCTGGTCTTGATCAGTTTATTAGATTTGCCGAGGAACATAGGAAAAAACCTACAGATAGGTTCTACTGTCCATGTAGGCATTGCGGTAACAACTTGAAACTCAACACTGGTGAGGAAATCAAAAGTCATGTCATGTGCAACGGGATTGTACAAGGCTATACAGAATGGCACTGGCATGGAGAGATTTCAAAATCGAATCCAGTAGATGTCAATAGCAGTGCTTGGGTGGAAGAAGAAATTGCCTCCGATGACGTAAATGTGAACGAACCAGTTCCAGCAGACATTGTTGATGCGATGTTGGATAGTTGTAGGGTAGAGCACACCGATCCACCTCCTATCTTTACAAACATTGTGCATGATGCTGAGATACCGTTATACACAGGCTGTGCTAAGTTTACGAAGCTTAGCGCTGTGCTGAGATTGTATAAGTTGAAAGCTAACAATAGATGGAGCGACAAAAGCTTCACTGAATTGTTGACTTTGTTGAAAGAAATTCTTCCTGAAGGAAACGAGCTGCCAATCTCAACATACCAGGTAAAAAAAATGTTGTGCCCAATGGGAATGGAGGCCAAAAAGATACACGCATGCCCGAATGATTGTGTATTATTTCAAAAGGACTATGTAGATTTGAAAGATTGTCCAAAATGTGGTGCGTCACGATATAAATTGACGACTTTGGGGGAGTCCAAAACTGGTTCTCCTGCCAAGGTGTTGTGGTATCTACCTATAACATCACGGTTTCAACGCTTGTTTGCAAATCCGAAAGATGCGAAGAATTTGAGGTGGCATGCAGATGTTAAGAAAAATAATGATGGGATCCTACGACATGCGTCTGATTCCCCACAGTGGAAGAAGATTGATGTATTGTTCCCTGAATTTGGTGAAGAAGTCAGGAATCTAAGACTTGGGCTTTGTACATACAGGATGAATCCGTACGGGACATTGAGCAGCCAACATAGCACTTGGCCAGTCATGCTTGTTATATACAATCTTCCTCCCTGGCTGTGTATGAAAAATAAGTACGTTATGTTGTCATTGTTGATATCGGGCCCTAAACAACCCGGAAATGATATCGATGTTTATCTTGAACCTTTGATTGATGACTTAAAGAAACTTTGGGCTGAAGGTGTGATGACCTATGATGCTTCATCAAGAGAGACATTTCGTTTGCATGCTATGTTGTTTTGTACTATTAATGACTTTCCGGCATATGGGAATTTGTCTGGATATAGTGTCAAAGGAGCTAAAGCGTGTCCTATATGTGAAGAAAACACTCATTCAATAAGACTAAAATATGGCGGCAAGACTGTATATCTTGGTCATCGAAGGTTTCTTTCAAAATTCCATCCGTATCGTAGGAAGCGCAAAGCATTCAATGGATGGAATGATGAACGGAGTGCACCTAAACCTATACCAGGGGATGTTGTTTATGAAAGAGTAAAAGACATGGTCAATGAATTTGGTAAGAAATCACAATGTAGTATGGCCACACGGAGTGACAATTCTTCATTCAAAAAGAAGTCAATATTTTGGGATCTTCCTTATTGGAGTTCTTTGTCAGTCAGGCATTGTATCGATGTAATGCACGTTGAGAAAAATGTCTGTGATAGCATCATTGGTACTCTATTAAATATACCAGGTAAGACTAAAGATGGGATAAAATCCAGACTGGACCTACGTGAAATGGGAATAAGGTCAGAATTAACAGAATTACGTGAAATGGGTAATAAAAGAACATACTTACCTCCCGCTTGTTACACGTTGTCTAGAAAGGAGAAGAAAACTTTTTGTGAATGCTTGGTAAATGTTAAGGTGCCACATGGTTACTCATCCAACATCCGTAGATTGGTATCAATGAAAGATCTGAAGTTGATAGGTCTTAAATCTCATGATTGTCACACTCTAATGCAACAAATATTGCCCGTGGCAATTCGATCTATATTGCCGAAGCATGTAAGGTTTGCAATTACCAGACTTTGTTTCTTTTTCAACAGTCTATGCAGCAAAGTTATTGACCCTGATACTCTCGATAATTTGCAAAGAGAAGTGGTTGTTACCCTATGTCAGCTTGAGATGTATTTCCCTCCTTCGTTCTTTGATATCATGGTACATCTTGTTGTCCACTTGACTAGGGAAGTGAAAATCTTGGGACCGGTTTTCTTGCATTGGATGTATCCCTTTGAACGATACATGAGCATTTTTAAAGGTGATGTTCGAAACTGTTATCGTCCTGAAGGGAGTATTATTGAAGGTTATGTGGCGAGAGAGGTTATGGATTTCTGCAATGACTTTCTCAGTGGTAATGACACTCCTGATAATGACAAGAATATTGAGGAGGGCAAAGGAATTTTGGGATCACGGGTGAAAGTAATCAGCCGTGAGCACTTGGAACAAGCTCACTTGTATATTTTACATAATATGGACGAAGTGAGTGTTTATATCGAGGAACATACCAATTTCATAAAGAGACAACATCCTCGAGCAAGTTCAATGTGGCTTGCTAGAGAGCATAATAAGACTTTTACTAAGTGGTTTGAAGATAAAGTCTTACATCAACTATCTCAAACACCAAATGATATTACAGAAACTATCAAATGTCTCGCCTTTAAACCAAAACCGAATGTTATGTCTTATGAAGGGTTTGACATTAATGGATTCACATATTACACAAAGCGCCAAGATGATAAGAGTGTCGTCCAAAATAGTGGGGTCACTCTTCAAGCATCAACTATGTACTTTGCAAGTGCAAAGGATAAGAGTCCACGTGAAGCTAAAATGTCATATTACGGTGTCATTGAAGACATTTGGGAGTTTGACTACATAGATTTCAATATTCCGCTCTTTAAATGTAATTGGGTTGATAACACCAAAGGAGTTATAGTGGATGAATTGGGTTTCACTTTGGTGAACTTTGAAATGATTGGCGAGAAGGCTGAACCATTCATATTGGCATCACAGGCAAAACAAATATTCTATATCGATGATCCTACAAATGATAAATGGTCGGTTGTTCTTCATGGTAAAAGACAGTTCATTGAAGATCCTATAGATGAAGAAGAGTACTATGATAAGTATGATGACTCCAGTCCATTCTCAGTTGGGTTGCCAACTCCACAAAATATTGAAGCTAATGATGACTTATATGTGCGCGGAGATCACAATGAAGGATTGTTAATTGATAAAAGATCACAATTTTAGAGACATGTATGTTTATACAAATGGTAAATGTTTTCCTTTTTCTAATTTATACAAATGCTAAATGTTTTCCTTTTTCTAGTTGATACAAATGCTAAATGTTTGCCTTTTTTATGACATTTTCAGATGGCTGACCATGATGAGAATGATGTTCATGATGAGCATGAAGTCCATGATGAGCATGTTGTCCATGACGAGCATGGCGAGGATACCAATGTAAGTTCTAAAAACATATCCTGTATTTCTATAAAATTCATTATCTTCTAGTTATGTCATATATCCTATATTTCTATATTGGCCTAATTCAGTGTGTTTATTTTTGTCAAATTTTAGGTTGATGATGCACATGTACCCACTGAAGCACTGGAGCAACTTGATGCGCGGAGAGGACATTCCAACTCGAGATATCGTCTACCGTTTCCTCCTCCTCCGCAGTAATATCCTCATCTCTAAACATTTCTCGTAGGATTCTGAACCCCTCCCTTCCCTCTACTACATCGAAGCCATGCCGCAGTTGAACCCTTTCGCCGAGCCCTACCCGGCCAAGCAGGCGTCGCCTGAAGCACCACCGTCGTCGTCGTCTCCACCTCCATCGCAACTTGCTGTGCTAGTCCTGACAGTTTATCACCCCACATGCCTTCCTCCCCAGTTCCTGCCGCTAGACGACCACACAATGGATCCAAGAGGATTGCAGGCGTTCGCCAAAGACTATAGGCTGAGTTAACTCAATAGTTAACTCAGCCTATAGTCTTTGGCAAACGCCTGCATATCCTCTTGGATCCATTGTGTGGTCGTCTAGCGGCAGGAACTGGGGAGGAAGGCATGTGGGGTCATAAACTGTTAGATATAATTGGGATGTTGATAGTGATGATG
This sequence comes from Alisma plantago-aquatica, assembly GCA_963693085.1. Taxonomy (NCBI): domain Eukaryota; kingdom Viridiplantae; phylum Streptophyta; class Magnoliopsida; order Alismatales; family Alismataceae; genus Alisma; species Alisma plantago-aquatica. The sequence goes on along the minus strand of OY856409.1, from coordinate 1,905,261,420 downwards.
AATGATACTTTGTAAATGAATGTTTCTGAATGTTAAAACATGTATTTCAATGATTCTATATGTGTGAACGTGACAATTGAATTGATGTCTGAATGTATCTACTTGTGTGAATCTTTTTATGTTAATTTTGCAGGTTTGTGGCCTGTTTGTAGGCTGATATCAATGGATGTCGTAAACTTGCAGTTCAGAAAACTGAACTGCAGGTTCTCATCCTGCTGACCAGCCACAGCAGGCCTGCAAACAGATTTATAAAAAAAAAAATAGATATAGGCGTCGGTTATTTACCGATAACCGTCAGCACAGACTTACAGCGTCGGTTTTTTGTTGAACACCGACGCCAAAAGTGTTCGCGCTACAGGAAATGGGAGTCATCTAGGACACTTTTCTGCGTCGGTTTTTTAGTATATAACCGACGCAGAAATCGTCCTAGATGACGCCGTTTTCTGTGGCGCGAACCCTTTTGGCGTCGGTTTATTATAAAACACCGACGCCTTTATGTTAAATAGGCGTCGGTTTTTTAACCGACGCTGAAGTGTCCAACCTTTTAGCGGCGCCCACATAGGCATCGTTCAGAAACCGACGCCAAAGGGGGTTAAACAACCGACACTAAAAGGCACTTCTGTAGTAGTGTAAGTCTTTTGTTTGGTCATGCATTGTATGTCTTATGAATGAATATAAGAGTGCAATAGTTTGGAAGTCCTAGAGGTTGACCTCTCTAGGCAAGTGGACTGACACACTTCTAGTTTGAAGTGTGGAACCACTCTAAATATCTTGTCTCTCGGTGTATATTCAATCTCTCTCATCCTTGCTATGTATGTTTTAGTTGCACTCAAATTACCTATTTAGCAACCTTATCTTGTCATATATCTTGAAGGTTTAATGAGTTTTGTTTAAGTGCTTTTAGCTCTATTCACCCCCCCTCTAGAGCATCCAATCACCCATCTAGGATCCAACACTCCAAACAGTCTTGAGATCGTTTGTCCATGTCAACATCAAAATCCAAGTCAATCAATCAAAGTTTGGATCATTGGATTGATCAATAAGTCATCATTTGATTGCACTTCGACTTAGTACATTTAGATCTTTAAACACCTAACCATAGTCAACCTTAGACCTCCAAACGGTCTTGGGTGACCCCCAAACGGTCTTGGGATCATTTGGATGACCTACAAATGGCCTTGAGACCGTTTGGGCATCATATCATCATCAACCATGTCATTCAATTAGGGTTTGGATCCTAGGATTGGTCACCAAATCAGCACTTAGTTGTATTTCAATTTTGGTATCTTTGGTCCTTCAAACACTCGACCAAACTCAACCCTAGACCTTCAAATGGTCTTGAGACCGTTTGGGTGATTCCCAAATGGTTTTGAAACCGTTTGGGTCAATAAACCCAAGTTTCAAACTCAATCACTCATGAAATCAGCACTCAACCCGATTAGGGTTTAGGTGATTGATGGACCTTCAACTCATGAACCTATTGGAGTTAATCAATAATAATTGGTGGGTCTTTAACCTAGTTCATTATGAACAAGTCCCCAAATGGTCAACCCTGGTAAACATCACCAAACGGTCTGAAACCGTTTGGTCTCATGCGGTTTGGTGAAACCGTTTGCTACTAAACGGTTTTGAAACTGTTTGCTTCCAAAACACAAACTGTTTGGACATTTGATTGAAACTGTTTGGTCTAGATATTTTGGGATGTGTGTGCTTATGATGATGTCATAATCATAAAGCTCTAGACCCACGAAACATGCTGTGATTTCCATGGAGATTGCATCAATCAACCAAATCAATAATTGTAAATAGAGAAATGATCATTATTTGATGGGGAATTGAATGCAATAACAAAGTTAGGGTTTCAAATTATAAAACCCACCTCCAATTGAGCTCCAAAGCTCCATGTCCACGGAAACAATGGTGGATGAAACTCCTTTCACTATTCCAAGGCTCTTCCTCAAGGTTTGAGTGAAAAGGAATGGTTAGAATTGAAGAGGAGATCGAAATAGGAAGAAATCCATAATTTATTTTCGATTTCCACCATGGAATCAAGGTGAAATGGATCAAGAAGCTTACCAACAGGTTGGGGGTCATCCTCCTGATCCTCCCAAGCTCCCTTGGTCGTTTCCCAAGCAAGGAGAAGAAGTGGGGTCGAAAAAGCCTTCCATTTGGCTTGTAAAAGGTTCTTTTATAAAAAATTCAATGAGAGAGAGTACTTTGCAAAAATCCAATTAACCCCAAAAATGTGGCCGCCTCTTCCCCCTCATCTTCCTTAGGGACGAGGTTATATTTTTTTTCCTCATATTCCTCTCAATTATCCATGATTTAAAGAAAAGCAAATCAAGCACCTTAAATCATTTTATATTAATATCCATATGTGAGTGGATATTTCTTTTTCTTATAAAATTGTGTGTGAGTTATCCACTCCCTTGGATATTTTCGTGGTCCTTGCAAGTCTCAAGGACGTCACACACACATCTTAATCAAACCATTTTGGTTTTGGTTGAAGGCCCTTTAATTAATATATTTATTTTTGCCCTAAATCAAATTAGGGTTTCAATTAGGATTAAATCTTCATTATTTTAATATCAAGATTCTCTCTCCTCCAACTTAATTCAAATGAGGAGAACCTCTCATTTTCTTTGCTCTACTTGATTCCAAGAAACATTAGGGACCTTATTGAAGTGGTAATTTATATATTGCACCCTGGGTTTTGGGTAAATTGCATATTACACCAAAACTAGGTTTTCATGCACATACATTGCTTTATCATCTCTTTCTTGGTATTCAGGCTTCCATAAGCCACACCTCAGCATCATTTTCACTCTCATGATGCTTCAACACATGAGGAACATATTATCATGTACAATTTGCACTTAAACCCCTCAACTTGGGTAATTTGCACTTTAGTCCAAAATAGGCAAAACATTGATTTCAACAATGTTAAAAAAGGACTAGAATTGCAACATAAGTTCCTCTTGAGCCCTAATTACTTTTCACAGGATGAGATTAAGCATTTAATCACCTTTCTTAATCAAAACACCTAGGGTTAAAGTATAACCCAGGTCAGGGATGTTACATAACCAAACAAGGTTTAGTATAACCCTAATGAGCTAATGCATATAATAAAGCCAATAATGAAATCTAAAAAGAGTCACAAGAAGTGTAACATCACAAAACATGCTTAATAATCATATATGACACATATGGAGATAATAAGAATGTAATTGGATGAATAATGAACTAATGGGCCGCTAATGGGCCATATGACATATCTCATAAAAAGAAATCCCAAGAGTGAAATCTAAGTTTAAAATCATGTTCCTTGGATCCCAATTGCCTTGGGAGTCAAGTTTCACATTATTCACATAATAATAATTCATTTAATTCAAATTGGAAAAGAAGATGCGTGTTTTCCCCAAAATACCAAATAAAATAATAAATGACTCCAAAAGAGGAAAATAATCTGATTCATAATCTACATGATAAATATAGCCCTTGGGTGAATTTTCATCTAATTTAGAGAAAGTTTGCTTAAAAGGTGTAACTAGGAGAGAGAAAGTGTGTAGAACCTTCAAAATATTAAATAAATATACAAACGACTCCAATGTGTAAAATTGATGGCAAATTCATATCTAAACATTAAATATGACTTGTGGGTCAAGTTTCATAAAATTTGGATAATCCTAATGTCATTAATGAAGGAGGAGAGAGAAAATAAGATTTGATTTATTTAACCCATTAATAGTTCTCAAAAGGAAAATCTAATTTCATAATCGGAATCTACATGCTTTATTTGGCCTCTGGGCAAAATTCCAATTAATTTGGGACTCGTTTGCACCCTCAAAAGAGGAGAGAGAGAAATGAAATGAATTTAATGCAACACTTTATTTGAGTTTCCATTTTGACTATGATTCCAATTTATTTCACTGTCACGCTTGTTTCCTCGCTTTTTAGGAAAGTTGGATTTGTTTCCATCTGTCTGATCGAGATCCTGTGGTGATGTGTCTTTCACCTACCTTGGACCAGAGCGAGAACTTGGAGCACAACTGCCTCTACCTTTCCCGATCTTTCATCCCCTCACGCTTTCCTTCTCTGATCTTTCCCTCTGGTTTCCTTACCCTCATTTTCCTCTAATCTTTCCACGTCAGCTGGCCCTATAAAATGCAGGGATTCCCCACTTTTGTTGGTTTCTCTCTGTATGTTCCCCATTCCTCTATTCTTCCCTTGTCTCCCTCTTCTTTTCCTTCTCCTCATGGTTGTAGGCCATCGAACCTCCTGGAATATATTCCCTGACCTCCGCAAGAGGTCCCAGGTTGGTTTGGTCACCTTGGTTCGACTTCTATGGGTCTGAAATCTGTATTCCTTTTGTTGCTCGCGGTCGCCCTTCTTGGGTTTGCCGTCGTGGGTGGATGACGAGGTTCTGACCCGCGAAAGAGCTCCGCAGCATCCATGACTCTTCAGTAGAGTTCTTAGATGATAACTGACCCATATGCACACTAGTTTGTTGTTAAGGCTCATTTCCCCTCTTTTCCCCCTTTCCAACTTCATGCCTTCTGGTTTGGCCATGGTGAGAGATGCCTTAGGTACTCCAGATCACCACTCCGGCTTGTATCGCAACTTGCCGAGTTCGGTGGGAAGTAGGGATAATGATGGACATCTCCTTTACGATCGATTCATGATGATTTGGGGTTTTAGATTTCGAAACCGAGCTTCTGGGTCCCTGTTTCTCACATGTTCAACAAAGAAGATGACCAATAGTGATTGGGCTGGTCTGCCCCTCGTTTTTCTTTACCTTTTGTTTTTCATTCGAGGGCATTTTTTACTTTTCACCTTGTTTTGTTTTCCTTGAATGCGGGTCATGCAGTATGCCCACTTGGCCAGGTTGGCCTGTGTCATTGGACAGGGTTGGCCATGTAGACTACTGATTGGGCTTTTGACTGCTGACACATATTATTGCTATTTTTTTATTGGCCGACTTTTCAAAATTTTTCATAAATATATTATGACTCAGAAAAATAAAATAAAATATAATATGTTTTGGAATCCTTAGAATTTAATCTACCTGATGGTAATGGTTTGATCACCTAATTCCAACTAATTAATACATGAATTTTAATGGATCTTCTTTAATGTATAATAAATTGTAAAATTCATAACTAAATATTTATAAGTCTAAAAAATATAATAAAATATGTTTTAGACTCGGAATAATGCAAATTAAAATGTGGAATGGTTTTGATAACCTCAATCACAAATAATGAAAATGGTGATTTTTAGAGTTTGAATAATGAATGTGAAATTGATCATGAATCTACCTATATCTTTTATAGGTGCTTTGAAAACCTAGGTTTTGAACCTAGATCTGGCTTGGACTTATATGAACTCTGAAGTTAAGGTATGTTATATCCCCTACTCATCTTTGTTGAGCAATTCACCTATATTATCTTTCTTTTGGATTTGGCATGCACAATATGTCTATTCTCTTGATAACATGGTTCATGTGAACTATCTTACTTTTTATGGACTTGGATATTCTCTTGATATTTATTTGATGCCTTGGTGCATGTTAGTCTTGTATAATAATATGTGCCACTTTGAAGTGGATGTTTATATATTTGGGTTGTCCATTGTGTGATGGAAACATTGTATTATTCTGATCATACTTGTCTACTTGCCTCTACATTAAACATGCTATGTGATTCAGTAGCACTAGAGTAGTATAAATTACATTGGTTTTGGGGCAGTAATCCCCTATTGATTATTAAGGAGGGTGGTAGTATACCATTCTCTGTAACTGAGTGTGGAAGTAATGCATACTCAACTATATATATTGGGATATTGGCAATATTCCTTTCTCTACCAGGTTTCAAGTTTATACTTGGCTGTCTTTGTGTTTATATTATTATATGGCTATGTTTATCTCACATGCATGCATGTTATTAATGTTGATTGTGGGGTGTGTCCCCTACTTTCTTTATGTGCCAGTATTGTACAATCTTTATTGTTTCATTTATGGCAAGTATCTCTTTTATCATGTGATGGTGATTCTTTTCCTTTTATGCCCTTGTGGGTAATCCTTATTTCTTACATGGGGAGCCTTTTATTTTGATGTCTCTTATTCTTTATAAATTGCTCAATTTGTTTTTTCAATATGCACATACCAGCATTTGCTGATGTCATCTATTTTTCTCTTCTTGCTGGGGTATGCTTCCAACCCTAGGTGGAGGACTTGGTTGACAAGGCATGTTGACATGGACTTAGATTGATAAGTTAAAGCTTGGAGACAATCTTGAGGTGGTTTAGATTTCCCTCTACATGGATCCTTATGATGTAAGTTTAAGATGTTCCCTTGTTTTATAATTGAATGTAGTCATGTTTTTATTCTACTGCTATACTTTGGTTGTTTTGTATACCATTAATAAATATTTGAAAATTTTACACCCACTCCAAGCATACCTTTGAAGTGTGTTTAGACTGGAGGTTCTATTGTTCAAATTTTTAGTAGAGAAGTGGTTTCACTTCTTTACAAAATCACACAATAGGGTTGGACTATTATGTAGATTTTGCAATCATGATAAATAAAGATGGGAATCGACAACAAACATGTACTCAGGTACATAATATAAACATATATATATAGGATAAAAGAATTGTTTACCTAAGTACATGTAGCCTACATGTACCCATCTTCATTTATGATGATTGCAAAATTCCACTAAATAATTTAACTTTATAGATGTGATGTCTACCCCTTAGATGAGAGGTGTATGAAAAATCACTATATTCTGATATTCATAGACCGCCCAATTAAAGAAAACACACACACACACACACACACACACACACACACACACACACACACACACTATATATATATATATATATATATATATATATATATATATATATATATATATATATATATAATGTATGCATACAAAACTATCAAAGTAAGTAAGTTAAACTACGTTTATATGGTTTGTCCTACTATTTTCAAAGATGGTTGTGAGTTTTTCTTGTATGAAGATTTGTTGAATAAATGTTGGGTAATGTTGCCATGGGGGTGGATTGAAAGGTTGTTTGAGACAATGCCTGTCTAGCTGATCTGTGAGGTTGTTTTGTATTCTATTCTTGTCAACCATATATGTAACATTCCTGACCTGGGTTATGAATTAACCCTAGATGTTTTGTCTAATAAGGTTGAGTAGATTCTTAATCTTATCTTGGGAAAAGTAATTAGGCCTCATAAGAAACTTATGTTTCAATTTTGGTCCTGTTTGAGCAATGTTGAAGCAATGTTTGCTTATTTTGGAATAAAGTGCAAATTACCCAAGTCGAGGGGTTAACTTGCAAATGTTGCATGATAAGATGTTCCTCTGATGTTAAGACATCATAATAATGAATGTGATGTAGTGGTATGGTTTCCACAAGCTTGGGCACTAAGATTAAGCTTGTAAAGCAATGTTGTGCATTAAAACCTAGTTTTGGTGAAAAGTGTAATTTACCCAAAATCTAGGGTTCAATATGCAAATTACCACTTCAATAAAGTTCCTAATGTTGCTTGGAATCATGTAGAGCAAATAAAATGAGAGTTACTTCTCATTTGAATTAAGATGGAGGAGAGAGAATCTTGATATTAAAATAATCAAGATTTAATCCTAATTGAAACCCTAATTCAATTTAGGGCAAAAATGAATAAAAATAATTGAAGGGCTTTCAACCAAAATGTTTTGGGTTGATTTTGAATAAGGATTTACGTTCCTTTGCCAAGATAAGGAACGAAAATATCTTAAGTAGGTGAAATTCCACTCACCTTATTATAAAGAAAAGTAATTTCCACTCACATATGGGATATTAATATAATAAGCATTAAGGTGCTTAATTTGCTTTTCTTTAAATTGAGGATAATGAAGGAGAATTAAAGGCAAAGGGATATGCCTCGTATCCATGGATTTGAGGGGGAATAGGCGGCCATAATTTTTGGATTAATTGGATTTTTATAAGGCTTATTCTCTCTCATCAATTTCTTTATAAAAGTGCCATTTCCAAGCCCAAACCAAGGCCTTTTTCGGATTTTCTTCTTCCCCTTGCTTGTAAAACCGACCAAGGAGCTATGGAGGAGCAGGGATCACGTCCCCAACCTGTGGGTAAGCCCTTGACCTTCGTTCTCCTTGATTTCATGGTGGAAATCGAAAATAAATTATGGATTCCTTCTTATTTCGATCTCCTCTTCAACCCTAGCCAACTTTTGCAATCAAAAGCTTGAGGACGAGCCTATGGGGAGTTTCTAGATATTCATACACCATTAATGGCGTGAGCTTGGAGCTTTGGAGCTCAATTGGAGGCGGGTTTTATAACTCAAACTCTTAAACATTGCTATTGCATCAATTCTCTATGCTTTGTTGATTGATTTCTTCAATTTGATACACTCTTGTTTCTTTGCTGCAATTTCCATCAAGAACGGTTGCTGTTCTTGGTTGTTCGAAGGAAGGGGATGATGACATCATCCTAGATGCTTGTCCAAAGAAAATTACCAAGCAAAACCGTTTTGATAGCTACTCCAAATCGTTTTAATTTGATTGGCTATGTGGTTTCAGCAAACTGTTTAAGGGCAAACGGTTTGAAACCGTTTGGAAGAAAACGGTTTCAAGACTGTTTGAGATGGTTGACCAAGCATTGAACGTTTGGTAATTTTGTTCCTAATTATGTAGGCTGATAACCCTCCAAATTTTAGGGATTAACTCCAAAGGAATCGAGAGTTGAAGGCCAATCAATTAGGCAATCGAATTGAATTATGTGCTGATTTTCAACCTGATTAACTTGACCTGGTTGAGAAAACGGTTTCAAGACCATTTGAGATGGTTGACCAAGCATTTACCGTTTGGTATTCCTGTTCATAATTATGTTTATTAATAACCCTCCAAATTTGAGGGATTAACTCCAAAGGAATCGTGAGTTGAAGCCTAATCAATTAGGGAAACCTAATTGGATTAAGTGCTGATTTTCAATCTGATTTAATTGAACTTTTTGGGCAAACGGTCTCAAGACCGTTTGAGTGCGTTGACCAAGGGTTGACCGTTTGGGATTACTGTTCCTAATGATGTGGTCTAATGACTCACCAAAATTTAGGGATTAACTCCCAAGGAATCGTGAGTTTAAGGCTATTCAATTGGGAAAACCCTAATTGAAAACAGTGCTGAAATTCCAATGAGTTAATTGGAGATTTTGGGTTGATTAGCCCAAACGGTTTCAAGACCGTTTGGGGATCACCCAAACGGTCTCAAGACCGTTTGGGGGTCACCCCAAGACCGTTTGGAGGTCTGGGGTCAAGTATAGTTGATCAATTGAAGGTCCAAAGGTACCAATCATATTGCAGTTAAGTGCTGAATTGTTGATCAACTCGATAGACCAATCATTGATGATTTTTCACTAGAATCCAAAGGATGGATGGGCCAAACGGTCTCAAGACCGTTTGGGGGTCACCCAAGACCGTTTGGAGGTCTAGGGTTGAGTATGGTTAAGCAATTGAAGATCCAATGTCACTAAGTTGAAGTGTAATCAATTGCTGATTTGGTGATCAATTCAATGATCCAAACCTTAATTGGATGGATTGGATTTGAGTGATATGATGGGAAAACGGTCTCAAGACCGTTTGGAGGTCATCCAAACGACCTCAAGACCGTTTGGGGTCAGGTCATACCCAATTTGGTTGATGGTTCAATGGTTTCAAAGCAACTAGTCTTACATTGATTAGTATTGAAGGATCATTGATTCCAAACCCTAATTCAATTGAATCAAACCCTAATTGATGATCAATTGAGGGTCAATTGAGGGTCAAATCAGTTTAAGGTTGGCCTATTAAACTCAATTGAAGTATGAGTATAGGTCCAATTGATGATTGGTTCCATGAATTCAATGATTGAAGGAATCAACATTGGAAACCCTAATTCAATTGGATACCCCATGTTATTGAAGGTCCGATTGATCAAACCTTTTTGGAAACCTAATGTAATTAGGTGAGATATACCCTTAATGGTACTAATCAATAATGCATAACAAATGCATGGATCCAATACATGATTAGTAAACCCTAGTTGAGGGTGTATCCTTATGAACCCTGGTTGAGGGTGTATCCTTGTGAAACCCTAGTTGAGGGTGTATCCTTATGAACCCTGGTTGAGGGTGTATCCTTGTGAAACCCTAGTTGAGGGTGTATCCTTATGAACCCTGGTTGAGGGTGTATCCTTGTGAAACCCTAGTTGAGGGTGTATCCTTATGAACCCTGGTTGAGGGTGTATCCTTGTGAAACCCTAGTTGAGGGTGTATCCTTATAAACCCTGGTTGAGGGTGTATCCTTGTGAAACCCTAGTGGAGGGTGTATCACTGTGAACCCTGGTTGAGGGTGTAACCTTGTGAAACCCTAGTGGAGGGTGTATCATTGTGAACCCTGGTTGAGGGTGTATCCTTGTGAAACCCTAGTTGAGGGTGTATCATTGCGATTGTTTATAGGCAACTTTATAATAAAGTTATGCCTTAAACTAAGATAAGTCCATATCATGTGAGATAGCTGGACAATTCTAATGTGTGGCCTATGCATTATATTATAAGGGTGAGTATTCTGCGATGGAATGTATTAAGAGGGGAAATACCTTAATACAAGATAAAGTTGGTTAACTCAAGAGGGTCTGAATTAATGAGAAATGGGGAACCCTAACCCTAATTTGGGGAAAAGGGAATGATAAGCCCTGTTTGATAGTGAACCCTAATTCCTGGTTAAGGAATGATGGTGTTACTATTGTATCACATGATGTGATGAATATCTTGTATGACTGTTATCATGTCTAATAACCATGCAGGTATGATGAGATGATGAATATAGCCAAGTTTGGGCTGTGACATTTATATAATAAATGTTGATTGGCTTTTTGTGCATTGATGTTGTTGTTGCTTAATAAAAGTAACAATGTGTACGGATTTTATGAACCATGTGAATAAGTTGTTGCCTAGTGAGAGGTGACAAGATGTGAATGGCCTTATGAACCATGTGAATAAGTTGTTGCCTAGTGAGAGGTGACAAGATGTGAATGGCCTTGTGAGCCATGTGAATAAGTTGTTGCCTAGTGAGAGGTGACAAGATGTGAATGGCCTTGTGAGCCATGTGAATAAGTTGTTGCCTAGTGAGAGGTGACAAGATATGAATGGCCTTGTGAGCCATATGTGATGCTTGGGTAACAAGTATCATGTTTCTTTGTAGCATTTTTGTTAATAAGTTATGCTAGAGAACTTGGCTGATGTTTCATTTCTGTTATATATCTATAGTTCATTGATGATTATTCATATCTGTTGTATTCATTACAAGTAGATGGATGAACTATGAGTCTACCATGGGTAGATGCAATGCTCATATTGAAAATGGAGATTTTCTTATTCTGTTCTATGAAGAATAATTCTGTCTAATAATGTAAAAGTAACCCCTGCTCAGTTTAATTTCATAATCTGCTATAACAATGTTTCTGGCGGAGAGTTATATCTCTCGCTGGGGCAATTTACAATTGTCTCACCCCCGTGGGAAACATTTTTAGGTATGCATGAAAGGCAGAGCAGAAACCCTAGAACAGGGAAAGAGCAGCAACAACAGGGACAACAATAAGATCTCAGGTGGAGATATTGTCTGTCTAGTTATATAGATAGTAGTCCTATGTGTCGTCTCTGTACTCTCAGGTCCTCAGAGTTTTTAGTCAGTGTTTTTGATATATCAGTCTGAGGTTTTGGCTTGATGCCTTGAGATTTGTATGCTTCCTGCATATATGTTTATAAGGCAGCTGATGATGTAGTCTCTGGAAAGAGATGGTACATGATATGTACGTTTGAAACAGAATGTATATGATATACAATGGCATTTGTTGGAAAAGATTTCCTATGTGTGGATCTCTTTGCAAAAAGTTTTAATTTTTAGTGATTTTCGCTAATCCGCTGCTTGATGAACGCTTCCGCATTAGTTAATCTTGTTTTCGCGAGACGGTCGTCACAATATATTTAACATGTGCATTTCTACATGTCAATTTGATTGCTTCTACTAGTAGTTTGTTATTTGTAGGGCTTTCTTTTTTTGTATTGTATATTGGACTACTTTGATTGAGTTGCTAATTATTATACATGAGGAGACATGGTGCAAAATGGCATATGTGGAAGCATCAAGAATTGTATATAATTCCCCTCTAAGTGGATCGAATCCTATCATATCTTTTGCATTTCCTCCGATCCAGTCTCCACTATAATTCTTGATGATAAAAGTGGTTGATTGAACATTTTTTGTGTGATATATAGTTGTGTCGACATTAATGAAGAAGGATTTCTAGTTAGATGGTTCACAATGCAGGCTATTTGATGAGCTTCATATTGATACTATTAAGATTTTGAACGAGAGAATATGTGAGTTCTTACGGAATCAAGATGGATGATAAGAAATTAACAATAGCACAATCAGAGAATACAAATTTACGTGGTTCGTTCGGAATAACCTAATCCATAGGAGGGGTTGAGGTTTCCACAATTTTAGAGAAGAGGGTATAAGAGGACCCCTCTCGAAAGAGGCAGAGTACATTATGGAGTACGACGGCGGTCGTCTCAATACAAAATATAGGTTGATGCAAAACCCTAACTCGGGAATATATACTTAGACATGTAGAACCATAATTAGATCCTTATTCGAATCTGGAATTTAGATCCTACTTAATTGGTTCAGTGAAAAATTATTTAATTTTAGATCAAATCTACAATCGGATTATCATAATTCTTCGAGGCACACAACAGATACTACCCTTTGATCATTGTTGAAAGATTTATAGATAGACATTGCCTAAATCTTGCATGCAAATGCCATGATGTTAACATGTTTTAAGATTTGATTGAAAATAAGGAGTTTTTGTTCTTCCAATGTAGCCAACAAGTTGTAGCGAATAAAGTTTGCCACCCTTGTACATTCATTAGGATTTTGATATTTGCTACAACTTGTTTGGCAATCTCTAAACACATGCAATATTGATTCCTCATGCTCCATGCATATTGAACATTGGGCAGTGGTTGTCATTTGTCTAATAAACCTTAAGGGTCTGATTGGTTTGTTGTAGTTGGGCTAAAAAACATGGGAACTGAAGTTACATGACATATTTTTAGTTATTGGTTTCTCGTAACTGGAAAAACTCAATTTTTCGGAATTCTAGAATTCCCTAGGTATAAATAGATTTTAAGTTCATGACTTTTGGGAAAAAAGAAAGGAAAATGACTTTCCATCTGTTGCGTTCCCGTGAAGGCGCACGACGTCTTGCGACTGTGTAGACGGTTCGAGACCTAGCCCTGTGGAAATCTGCTTGAGAAGACCATCGTCGGTGGAATTTTTTCGTGAACAGGAGCCTCTCTACTGCGAAGACGTGCATGGTAATTCTGGATATATATCTTCAATGTGCCGACTACCTTATTCATTTCATGATTTTACTTTCTTCGCATATGCTTTTGAGAGCGGCAATAGTAAATTATGATCCTATCTTCCAACCTTCTATTGCTTGTCTTACATCCTAAGATTATGATTCCTAGTCAATGGTTTTTGCATATTTTATTTGAAGAACGTGATTGTAATTCATCATTGCATCTTGCATTGGTAACATGTAATGATAATTGTGTGGACTTGTTGATCACGGCAAGCTACTCATTGCATAATAACTTTTTTATTTGACTATTGCATAGTAAAAGATTTGTTTGTATATAACGTTAAGATGTCTTTAGTCTATTTCTCTTCTTTTGCCATTGGATATAATTTTAACTACAAAATTTTCACCTTCCGATATAGGTTGCGTTCATGTATTTGTTCTTTACAGAATAAGAGCTTAACTATAAACAATAATTATTTGTCCTCTATAATACAATTGATTAGAATATGCTTCTATAGAGAAATTTCCTAGCATTAATATAGTTGATTTATTTTTGGATGTAGATGGATGACGATATTGATTTTGAGGACTACTCCCCTTGAGATTATGTGTCGGCCAAATAAATATTTCCCATATTTCAAGGTAAGTACACAAACACATTTATATTAAAATTATAAAGATATAACAACTTATTTGTGAATATGTTGTATGTAGGATTGTGTAGGGGAAATAGATGGCACACACATTAGTGCTACAGTGCCAAGTGATATTGTAGGGATATTTTGTAGTAGAAAAGATAATCTAACACAAAATATAGTAGTGGCATGTAATTTCAATTGTAAAATATGTTGTGTTGGTGTTGGTTGGGAAGGATCTGCAACTGACATGACAGTCTTCACCTTTGAAGACCCAGATGGTCTAAAAGTTCCAAAAGGATACTTTTGAATATATTAAACACTAACACACAGTTTTGCAATATACATTAAATAACATGATTTTTTTATTATAGGTAAATACTTTTTAGTAAATGTTGGCTATACAACTATGCCTGGATTCATAACTCCTTAGCATTGAACACGATACCATTTAAAAGATTTTTCTCACAACAATGGTCCAAGAAATCAAAATGAGTTATTTAATCTTAGACACTCGTCTTTAAGAAATGTAGTAGAAAGAACAATTGGCATACTCAAGAAAAGATTCAGGTGCCTGTCGGTTAGATCATGCTATCCTTTTGAAACACATGTTGATGTCGTGTTAGCTTGTGCAATTTTGCATAATTACATCATGGATGTTCATCCCAATGGAGATGAATTCATCACATGAGATTTTAATGATGGTGGACCAACATTAGAAGAGGAACCCCCAACTGAACTAGTTGAAGATTCTTTTGAGGATTACTCCCAAACTTGGACTATAAGAGAAAGAAGGGATATGAATCAAGCATGGAAAGATAAAAGAGACAATATTGCTACACTAATGTGGAATTAGTACCAAGATAGAATGAATCATATATAGTATTATGGAAATACAATAAGTTTCTTATCTTTCAAAGACTTCATTTTTTATTAACGATGGAAATATTTTTTTTTCATTTCTAAGTGGTAATAAATTGCAACTCATTTGATTTTTTGTGGGCGTACTTTTCCCTTCACAATTGTTATGTACATGTCATATTTTTTTCATCTTGTTTCATTATTTGTTCATTTCAAGTAAATTAATGTGTTATGCTTATGTGTCAAAAGATGGACAAAGCTACAAATTACTCTTTATCAGCGCAATCATGAAAGGGACACACAATTTTAGATGGTAGAAACACTTGAGTCAGTTTGTTGTAAAATTTCTTGTCGGTCTTGCTGAGGAAGGGGGGTACAAAGTTGACAAGACGTTTAAATCAACTGCATTCTAAAAAACAACATAAGTTGTCAACAAGGAATTTAATTTAGGTGATGTTGTCAAGGCTTCTTTTATTGAAAATCATTTACGAACAGTGAAAATGCATTGGGATGAAATTCAAAAGGCTAAGAATCAAAGTGGAACCAATGACTTTGACCATGTGGCTTGTACTATACATATGGATGTAGAAGTCGCCAGAGAATACGTTCAAGTGAATTTATAAAAACAATTATGTTATAATTCATATATTTATCATGAACTGATTGATGTTTTTATTTGTTTAGGATCACCCCAAAGTTGAAGACTACATCAATAAGCCAATCCCATTATATAATGAAATGAGCATTGTTTGTGGAAATGACAAGGCAACATGGTAGTTTTTTAAATCTATTCAGAAGCCTATAGGTGATATGTCCATCAGACAAAGCTCAATGGAACCTATTGACTTGACTGAGAATGATGCAACTGGTGAAATTCAAATTAAAGATGCTGATTTTGTCTCAAAATCACAAAATGTAGAATCGGCAAAGACGCCACCACCTGCAAATTGCATAAGGATAAAGAACAAGAACAAAAAAAGAGCACGAGAAGCAGAAGATGACATGGTTGAACAATTTAACAACAAACTTGACAAGCTAGTTGATGTGTTTTCAAAGCCTAGACATGAGCCTGCATATTTAGACGAGAGTAAGATATTTGACGAACTAAGGAAGTTGAATGAATCTGGAGAGTTTGATGATGATGACATTATAGAGACCCTAGCACATTTATGTGGAAGCCAGGTTGATGCCAAAGTGTTCATGGGTTGCAAACCTGAAAAGAGAATCACTTGGATTCACAAATTCATTTCAAAAAGGCAGAATATTATTACTGGAGTCAACAATCATTTTATGGGTCATTGATGTAGTTTTCGTATAATCTTTTTATTATCAACTCAGAACTCCAAGCTTATGAAGCTTATATTTTCAATTGAACACCTTATTCTTCTGAAATGTTACTTGGTTTGGTTGATATAAAGTTGCTACAATCTTTTCATACACAAGATTTGATTATTTTGTTTAAATAAAGTTTTTTTGGTTGATGTGAAGCGGCTACAATCATTTCATGCGCAAGATCGCATTATATTTCTTGAATGAAGTTGGTTTGGCTGTGCAAATTATTTTACAAAAATGTATTGTGATTGTTATTTACTTATAATTAATGTATTCTTGTTACTTGACTTACAGAAAACCAATCACGTGAAAGTCATTTTTCAAAAAACTCATAATTTAAACCAATCATCTGAATTCATTTTCCTGGAACTGAACTCAACTTCCTAGAAAATGAGTTTCCTGAAAAATCCAATTACAACGAACTAATTGGAGCCTAATAGTGATAATATATAATGGCGATAAAAAAGCATCGTACTTTTTTTATGTTTTGTATCCGACATGCAAATAAATTATATGATGTGTGAACGACTTAATTTCTTTTTGCACGCCACTTTGTTATGGAAATTTTGACTTGTTTTTTCCTTTTTCCGATAGAAAAAATCTTTGACGCTTGTCCAAAAAGAAAACTTTGTTGCTATCCCACATCAAGTTCTTGAACACACTGACACCGCTCCCAGGCCCGGGTTAAGCTATAAAGCTAGAAAACCAGTAAATGCAGGCATCTCTCTCATCAATGTACGTTTTACGTGCGGGGAGTCAATAAAGCGTCGACCAAGTCAGGGAATACAATCCAAGGTCTGCCGCCCTATATTGAGAAGTGAGTGCACCACCTTGCTCTCCAAGTAACGCATGGACGTTATAACAGACACTGCATTTATAAAATATATATGTAACCGTATATTACAGCCGTGGGATGGTGCGCACGTGGATCCGAAGTCAGAAGCATCCCTCAAAAAAGGGCGAAGTCTGAGCTTCCGTTTGGTTGGAGATGTGGATTATAAAAGTGAGACCGGATATGTCCAGTCATGGAGATTATTTGGACTTGAGTTAATCATTGTTCCGTTTGGCTAACCAATCCCATTATTAAATTAGATTGATATCGTAACTTGTGTTTTCAGTCTGACTGATAAAATAAAATATACAAAAAAACAGAGCCAAATCAAGACTGGATTACGAAATCCTTTTACTAGTATGCCTGAGTCAACACATCTGACAAATCAGATTGGTCCGATATGGGACAGACGTGACATAATAAGAAAATCAAGTTGATAACCCGAAGCAAACGGAGGCTGAACGACCCGGATGTGAGCTTGCCTTGTCTTTACTTGCTTCTCTTATCATTTTCCTACTAGTTCGCTCATTGTGTACCCTCACGTAGTGGTCAAAAATGGTAATCGGACCCACCCAGAAAAACAAAAGCATCGCTATCCTCAACTTTCACACTCCACATGCTGACAGACTTTCCCACCACGCTTGAACTGCCGGATCAATCCTCAGATCTCTCCCTTACATTTATCCTTCCCGGCCGCCCATTTATTTTCTTTATTCCTTTTCTCCTTCAATCCGGGGGCAAAGATCTCATTTCCTTTTGACCACGCCTAGGGTAGGGTGGGGTAAGCTGTGAGTCTGTAATTTATATGTTATACTGCTGCTCTTTTATCCATAATTGACAAACCTAATTGAGTCAAAGATCGAATACAATTTTAGATGGGATCTATAGGCATTTGATAAGAGGCGATTAAAGGAGAACTGTTTGGGTGTGGTGCGTCGCTTGCAAAGGTTAATTAACACTATAACTTTTTCTTAATTGGTTTCCCCATATCAAAACTAAAATGCGTACAATGCCATAATAATTAATACTAATTTGTACCATGACAAATTTTGGATGAAGTTGGTCCATTCGAACGAATGATCCAAGAAAATTTATCACAAAGTTACCTAATGATTAATATTGGCATCTAAATTTTGAGCAAAATTGTGTCTTTGTTCGGCCAGAGTAGTCTGGGTGGTAAGAGCTCTGTAAGTTTCAATAAGAGACCCAAGCTCGATGCGAACGACAACCCACACTAATTTGATACATGAGCGAATAACCAGATCATACCCTTTCGTGTCTCGAGAGTTTACCATGCTCATCCAAAATGGGTTCTCTCGGTCACCAAAAAGAAAAAACCTCGGCAACTTACAAAATCAAGAGATAAAGATTAAAAAAATCACATTCAGAATTTTAATAGTAATCTAGACTCGCATTACTTAATATCACGTGGGTCTATGGCACACATTTCAAATACTAAAATGAAAAGAACAAATACTATATTTGACCTTCGCCAAAAGGCCAAAAAAGGTATTAGATTCACGTTATTGACATTTGTAATCGGTATTTATGATACAACAAAAGCAAGTAACCTAAATTTAAGATGGTAATATGTGATTTGGTAAATCTAGATCATTTATGATGCCAAAAAGTAGTTTCTAAGTCAAAGATGGAGCCTAGTTCAATCCTTAGGTGCCACTACTTTGGCAACCTAGTTCAATGCTCGGATACAACCAAGCGATGGAATAGTTGGAATGTGTGAAATCAAAGCTTCTTCAACCTAGACAAACAAACTACATCCATGTGTCAGCTCGGTAGAAATACCTAGACATTATGAAGCAAGCTTAGTGACAAGGAGAGCCTTGATAGATACATAGTTAGCATTAGAGTTGGTTTTGAATCAACATTATGTAAGGATGTCGTCTAGTTTAAGCCTCGTTAGATCGGAAACAACATGAATACGATCTCTTGTTTCAAAAAAGACAACTCTCATTTGTAAAATCTTATCACCATTCATTGAGAAGAAAAACTTGACTATGGTAAAAGTTTAATGTTGTCCAAGTACGTTGATACAAAATGCATTAGTTACTTTCTAGAGAGTATCAAGCCCAGTGTACCCGACAACAACAAAGATTACTTTTTTAAGAAGATATACTAAATCCAAACTTCACGACAACAAAGGAAAAGTTCATATCTCTACAACTTATTTCTCCTTTTTTCCTTGGCTATTTGATTGTTTAAAAATAACTATCATTAGCGTGTATACAATTAAAGTTAGTCTGACTTGGTGTGGTCATAAATTATGAATTTAACATATAAAAATGTAACACGAACTTACAGTATGCATGGAAATTACCCTCAGCCAAACAAGCCCTCAAGCTTCAATGGCTTGTTGGAAGTCATAAGTTATAGGTATGTGTTCTAGAAACTCAAGTTTCTCCTCTAGAGCTTGATCTTAGTCGGTTTTATTTGATTGGCTACATAGATGTAAATTTAGGAGTCAATTTACATTGGAAACCAACTCAAGCTCTCTAAGAATTTGAACTGAGATACTAAGTGGTTATGTTAAGTGGTGTAGAAAACTTGGAACCAAAATCCCAACTTGATATGATTAGAAAATCACAAATAGAACTAGTTGACTTGTTTCATGAAATCCAAACAAGACAAGAGTTGCTAAGGAGTTAGTACAATTACAATAGCATGCAACGCAATGAAACAAGCTCACTAAAGAAATCCTTCAATTCACGGGATGGCATTTAGGCTGGTTTTGAAACAATATTATGCAAGAATGCCATACAACTCTAGTCTCATCCATGGACATGAGATGAACAAAATCCTTAACTTCTATAAAGATAATTCTTCTTTGTAGAATGTTACCATTCTTCCTAAAGAAAAACAATCAATAAATAACATTAGAAGTTTCATGTAGCATAAAAATATTCAAAAGAAGCATATCAAATACTTGTAAGAAGACGGAGCTACTGAATGTTGCTTCGACAACGACATAGAATACTTTTAAGAAAGATATACTTAATGCCAACTCCACATCAACATAAGAAATGTCCACGTACCTACTACTACCAAAGATGTGTGTTACTAGGCTATTCAGTGTTGAACAAACAAAGATTGATGTGTGTAAAATATTGTAATTAGTTTGGTTTAGTATATTCACAAACCATGGTCTTTAACATATAAAAATATAATGTCAAGTCACACTTTGCTTGTAATTACACCAAACAAAACAAGCTTTCAAGGGTTAAAATGGGGTTCTTGTAAGTCCTACGTTATATAAATCATATTGTAAAATTTTGAGTTTAGCTTGTAGAAACTACCTTTAGTTGAGTTTTATGTGACTGCTGGCTCGATATAGGTGTAAATGTCGGTGTCATTTTACATTCAAAACCAACTCAAGTTCAGTAAAATTTGAATGAAGGTTATGGTTAGTGGTTTGGAAAATTTGTGAATTGAAATGTTACTTTCATTTTTGACGATTAATTACATATTGGTCAACAAGTCAAGTCGAAAAGACCTTTAAAAATTGTTATATACACATAAAATTTATTGCTCCTTACTAAATAAAGTGGAAAAGGAACTCCACATCTTACTAACAACACAATGATGCCATCTTATTCATTTTTTAGCTACAACAATAAAGTTAAAGCCTTCATTACTATGCTTTTCTAATAGAAAGGTTAACCAACATTATGCAATAAAGTGCAAAACGTCAACATTTACAATAAAATGAGCTGATCACTTTAATACCATTTTTAAAACAGTGAGTTTTCTTTTAACTTGACATTTAGATGTAGCTAAATTCCCGAGTCCGAATGTTTGTATTCCTTCACGGGACTGAAATTGGAGCACAACCCCCACACTATGAACTTTTGTACTCTCGTGTGCGTGCGGCAACATATACTGGTCATACTATATCGGGAAACAAACTCGATTTGTGACTGACTGGTGAGGTGATTCCATTGCAATTATTCGTGAAAAAGAGAACGCAGTAGAAGTAGGAATGACTTATTTAAAAAATATAGATGAAAATAGAAAGTGAAACAAAAATCCACGAAATATCACCAGGCGCCCCTGAGAGTTCGTACATACATGCCGGTGCGTGCGTTGGTGGGGGCGCAAAGTTGCTATGACTTGGGAAGCTGCGGATAGGAGAGACGAGACGGGACAGGAGTGGGAGGGAATACAGAGCGAGAGAAGGGCGGGGTTTTGGAGGGGAGAGGGGGTTTTCTCCTCTTCTTGCGCCCCAATCCTACACCACCTGTCAGCCTATTCTGGTGGCCAGGGTCTTTCGTTCCAAAGCTTCCGCCTGCACAGCAGCCAAAATCACCGATATTTCCGGTTTCAAACCGGCCACGGCTTCATACACTCTTCTCCGGCCGCTCCGCCCTCGCTGTCCGCCCCTCTGCGCTTTCCTGATAGGCGGACGCTGGGGACCTAGTCTACCACACCCTACAGGACGCTGATCACCACCGTCCCCGTGCTTCGATCAGGTGTTTTAGGAGAAGGACGCCCTTCCATCACGGCCTCCGCCTTGGCGTTTGCGGCCGGGTACTGTTGCTGTAGTTACCCCCGCATGGTGCCTCCCTTAGAAGGGGCTCCCGTCCCCGGCAAGGGAAGGAAGAGGGCGAACCCCACGAAGGACCGGTCACTCTCGCCGACGCCGTCGAGGAAGAGGAGGAAGCTCCTCGAGGGAGAGAGGGTCGAGGTAAGCACGAAAAGCGAGACCGGGGGAGAGGATAAGAGAGGAAAAGATGCCCCCTTTGGCTGTCTTTCTCCTCGTGCTCAGCTTTGCCTTCCCCCTTTTTTGGGGACTGGCTGTAAACGGAGATTCGAAGCTTTGCTTTGATTGTATCAATCACGATGTTGTCTAGCTGAACCAGGGTCTTCTGTTCCTTGTACTGCAAAATTTCCTGGTTTCCCCATTGCTGCCTTGTTTCCGTAGGGATTGCTTCTACATCTCCTTGATCGGAATCGGCGTTCTTCACAGGCCGTTATTTTTCATCTCCTTGAAGGCGAGACTATTTATTTTTGGAATCGATTTCTAATAATTATCACCACTGCTTCCCTCCGAATCCGGCAATGTTGTTGGATCCGCATTTATCTCTCAGACGGAGTTGATACTGGGTTTATAAGATCTTGTTCACTATTTTATTTCCTTTTTTCCGTTTTTGAGGACTCCATGCTGACGTCACCCTGAGATTACTGCAGTATATGAGGATTGTTAAATGTAGTTTGTCATTCCTTTTCCTGCTGTCAGCTCTTCCATCAACGCTTACCTGCTTCCATTTCTGCGCGAAATTCTGCAGGTACGTTTCACTGAGGACGGGCTCAAGGGCTCTTGGCACCCAGGTGTGGTCGTCCGCTGCGAAGACTGTGTGCGCCATGTTGAATACCGCGAGATACTTGCAGATGATAACACATCAAAGCTTGTGGAGGCCATACCGGTACCAAAAGCCGTGGAAGGTCTGGCAAACAAGGTTCCAAACGCCAGGGACCATCGCGGTAGCGTCAGGCCGGAGCCACCTTACCGGAAAGTTGAACAGTCCAGTGTCGGTTACGGAGCATGCATTGATGCTCAGGTTGATGATGCTTGGTGGGAAGGGGTGGTCTTTGACCGTGAGGATGGCAAGCCTGAGAGGTTGGTTCTGTTCCCTGATCAAGGTGATTGCCAGTTGATTTCCGTTGATCAGATGCGGCACACGCTTGACTGGAATGAGGTGTCTGGAGATTGGAAACCCCGTGGGCATTGGATCATGCTGAGGGTACTGGAGAAGCTGGAAAAGGAGGAACCTTTCCCCATCAGCATCCGTGAAATCTGGTACGACGTGTCCATTAGTGACGCATACCACAGTAAGATAGGACAATGGACTTCCGGATCGTGGTTTACCTGGCGTTCCCTTGCTACCAATGTCATAAAGGAGGCGCTTGCTGTGGCACAGGATGGGACTGGTGCGGAGGTTGTACCGTTTACTCGATCACCAAGTGAATGCCTCGGAGGAACCACTTTTCTGGGGGATCTCCCGATTCAGAGCGATGTTCCTCAACTGCCAACAGCTTCTGGGTCTGAACTTGCAACAAGCCCAAGAGATGGTGATTGCTCTACTTCCGGCCTTGTTGGAAGTCCACACCACAGGAATGGTACTGAGTTGTGCACGATAGCTGAAGACAGCCTCTCTTCAGATACCTCTGATGTTGTGATGCATCGTCTTTCTGAGCAGGCCAAGGATGAGCACATCCTAAAAGAATTGTCAAACTCTGCCATATTGGATTTTGTTACTGAGAAACGCAACCACTCAGGCCGTCGATCAGCGGATGAAAGAAAGAGACTCAAGGAATTGCACGATACAGCAATGAGCGAGCTATTATCTTCTGGTTGGACAATCAAGGAGCTCGAATGTGGCGTGAAGATGTACGTGTCCAGTGAAGGTCTTCGCTCTCAGTCATTTATCAAGGCATGTGAGCTGTGGGTTAAAGACATTGAACTTAAAGCTAGTAAGGACACCGGCACTCAAGAAACCCTAGCTGTTCATCAGAGTTCAGAAAGGAACAAAATTGAAAATGGAGATAGTGAAGCCTGCAGTACTGGAAAGGAAATGAAAAACTGGGAGCTGGAGAGTATCAAAGGCGAGTACTCCCCTTTTGCAATTATGAATTATACAAAGTTCTTGAGAGGAGGAGGCAAGTCAGTGTCTGAACAACCAGGACAAAGTGGCTTTTATTATCAAGCTGCTAAGAAAACAGCGAAGAAGCACCTTGTGGCCTTAGGCTGGAGCATATATCAGAAAAAGACTGAGTTTGCAGGATGCGTCATACCCAAACATCGATATGTCACGCCACAAGGTGCAAAATTCAGTACTCTAGACAAGGCTGTCATGTATTTATTAAGTACCGGTCAGTATGCAACTGGGGAAGAAGAAGGTGTCAGTGACATCACTCCAGGACCCACAGGAGTGAGCTGTCAGGAGTCAACCCTGACTGAAGCCAGAACCTCTCGCACTGTGGATTTTGCACCAGAGAACTGCCCTGGAGCCATAGAAGAATATGTTGAATACATGGAGTTGAGCAAGAATGGAGCGGTTAACAGTGCAGATATGAAGCATATAAGGTCCAATGCTAAGAAACATCTTCTGTATTTAGGCTGGAAAGCATGGTTTACAAACAAATATGACAGGGAAGAGATACGGTATACTTCTCCAGACCAAAGGGTTTTCGCTTCGCTTGTCACTGCCTGCAAATACTGCCTTAAAGAAAAGGGTAGCACTAAGGGTATTCCGTCAAAAAATGGAACAAAGAAACTAGAAACGTTCATATGCCTTTCAGACAACGACAGTCTGAAATTTCGGGTCAGATCTGTACCTAGCACAAAGTCAGGTAATGCTGAAAATGCCTTCGGACGGGAATCCGGCAAGTGCTCTACATCTTCTCATGAGGTTATGCAATGTAAGAAACTAAGTATTATCACCTCATCAAAACGTAATAAGAGTCTCAGCAGCAGAAGAAAAATTTGCTTGGTTTCAAGCTCCGATGACGTCTTAGATAGCCCTTCCTCTAGCTCTAAAAAGTCCAGAAAGAGGAAAATGTCATGCACAACTGCTACAAACAAAAGTGGTTCTAGCAGTGCCGTTCCAAGGACAACACTGCAAACGAGGAGTGGTGGGCAAGTCCCGGAATCCCACCAACATGCTCCGAAAACCATTATATCTTGGATCATTGACAATAGCGTTGTTTTGCCGAGGCAGAAAGTGCGCTATCTACGCAAAAGAGATGGTTATGTTATGAAGGAGGGTCAGATTACCCGAGAAGGGATAAGATGTAAGTGTTGCAAGGAAGTTTTCACACTCTCACAATTTGAGCGTCATGCTGGTAGTAAGAATCATCGGCCATCTGCTAACATTTTCTTGTGTGATGGAAGGTCTATTTTAGATTGTCAGAGACAGGCCTTGAATAGCAAAGGGTCAAAAAAATCTATAGACAAACATATGGAAAGCTGCAATAGTGACAAGTTTCCTCACAAGCGGATTAAAAGCGATTTATCTCATTATCCAAGTGATGGCGTTTGTTCTATATGTCAAGATGGTGGTGACTTGATCTTATGTGACTATTGTCCATCTTCCTATCATTTGAGTTGTATCGGTTTACAGGTTAGGCACTTGTATATTTCCTCTCAGGACTTTATTTTTCTCTTGCCAATATATTGCTTCGTCGTGCAACCTCCATAGTTGTTTGATATATCCAAATTTGCAATATACAAATGCTTATTAGGTAATTAAACATTATTTACGCAAATGGGAAGAATGGAGATGCTCTGTTTGTCCGGCAACCTGTCTTTTCTGAGTTTTTTGTTAGCTAAAATAAATAGGATCCAACCAAACAGTCTATTGTGTCCGAGGTTTTAATTGCTAGATGAATCAGGTATCTGAGTATTTAGCTGGCCACAAGATCTTGGCCGAGCATCAAGTTTGGGCCTCTTTGCAACTTTGCATACACCTTGTTCCTCAATAGGAAAATATTGTAGATAAGTGATATCTATGCCAGATCAGACACTTTCCCAATAGACTTAAGACGAGTCTGCACTGAAGGTTCATAATTTGACAAGATAACTGTCTAGAACATTAAATGGCTGGAATTTGGGAAAACAATACTGTTATAGAAAAGGAAGTGAATATGATGGAACTATGGAATTGCTACAAACCTCTGACACAAGTTAAAATAATTAAGCAGACTCCTCTTACAGATCTTCTTCAAATTATTTTTATTTGACTATTTAATGCCCCACTAAGTCAAGTTTTCTTAAATGAAGACTGTAAATAATAAGTGATAGTCTTATACTACACCAGCATGGAGCACGTGCTAAGCACGTGAATTACATTTGAATCGACATTAAGATTGATCAAGAAATTCTTTTAATTGTTGAATCTAAATTAAAAATAGTTATATGTCAACTGAATCATACTTTCACATCTAACATCAGCCTTTGTCATAGATTTTGTGGAAGAAAGAGAATTAAAAAAAATTGAATTTCTCAAATATCAGGTGCTACCATTTTTGTAGAAAAAAATAAGAAGCGAGTTGTCTAAGTAGTAGTTGTACTTTCTGACATTTGGTGATTGCCACCGCGTCTTGCCCAGAATTACTCTGATAGAGTGGGTCTAATAAAACATTATATGGTAGATATTCCCCAAAAGACGACAGGTATATGTGACTGTTCACGTGCTTTTTACATACATATATCTATGTTTATAACCAATTCAATAAAAAAGATTGAATATCAAAATTGTTTTTTATCATGCTCATGATTAGTTATAGACTACCATTAAGAGTGAGAGAGCAGCTTAATTAACAACAACTTGATTCCCTGTAATCTATAAGTACATTAAAATGCTGGACGAATTAGCACACATACATGCTGTTAGGACACAAATAATGAACAATGTGCACACAACCAAGCTATGGAAGTACATGTAATTGCATTCGATCATTTGCAAGTTGACTCCCTCCAGCCTATAACACGTCATTACCAAAATCTAAATCTAAAACAATTTTTTTCTGTTGGACTCATGATTGTTACTGCATTGCCATGCAATAATCTAAGAGAGAGCATCTTGATTAAAAGACCTACTTCCTCCAACCTTAAGTTGTACAGAGAGACTGGACCAACTCATACTCAGACAGACTGTTAGAGCACACTGACTGACTGAAACGACGGACATGCAAACATACTATTGGAACACACATTACATACAGTCTGAAATGATGAGCATATAGTCAAACTATTAGGCACAGGCTAGAACGATGAGAAAGAGCACCTAAACGTGGCACTTCTATAACATTTCAAATCTGAGAGCAATTGTAAAAAAAAGAAAAAAAAGAAAAAGAAAAAAGAAAATCAAAAGTGGCGAGTAGCTGCTGAAACACAAACAATGAATGGACCAGTGAGCACACAACCAAGCTCCTGGAGCACATGCAAATTTGTTCAATCAATTGCTAGTTGACTCCCTCCAACCTGTAACACGTCATTATCAAAATCTAAATCTAATCCAACATGTAACCACATAGATAGGCTGGACCAGTTAATACTCAGGTAGACTTTTTGAGCACACAGGTTGACTGGAACACTGAGCATGCAGACGGACTATTGGAACACACAAAGTGACTGAAACGATGAGCATACAACCAAACTCTTGCACACATGCTGGACCGCTGAGAACACATACTCAAAATGTGGCACTTGTATAACATTTCTATCCTTTTTTGGCTTGACAAAAAAATAACTCAAAAACAGATTGAAAAATTAACCGAAAGCAAGTAATTGCAGCAACAAAAAAAAAAAAACAGTGTCGCGAGCAGCCTGACAACACAGACCCAACCTCCTCCAACCTGTAAGCACACAAGTAGATTGGACCAATCAATACTCAAAAGATTGTCTAAACACACAAACTGACTGGAACCGTGAGCATGCAAATAGACTATTTAGAACACACAGACTGACTGAAACTATAAGCATACAACCAAACTGTTCGGCACGGGCTGGACCGACGAAAACACATTCCCAAAACGTGACACTCCTATAATATTTCTATCCTTTTTATTTGACTTGATTAGCAAAAACCAAAAAACATACTAAAAATTCAGCAAAAGAGAACAATTCTGAGAAAATAGTAAATGCATCTTTGTATTTGTAATTAAGACAGTGTCTTGTTATCGAGGGTTGCTGTAAACATGCAGGTGCGTGAAGATGGCAATCTGACATGATCATGCAAAAAGTGTCGTTGGAGCATACCCATTGGCCAAAGGCACAGAACAATTGAAGAAAGCAACCGAAATTGTTTAATAGTCGCCTGAAGAATCGTAGATTATACTAGATAAGTATTGGATAAATGGAATATACTGGATAAAAGAGGTAAGCAGGCTGACAGTTGGAAACCAGGCAGCTAACTGCCTCTTATTTATAAGGAAATATAGATACCAATGGGCTACAATTCTCTGGTCAACTACAAACTCAAGAAGCTGTTAGCTTATAAAAGAACAATGGGAACTATTAATGGTAAACATTTATCATAGATCAATGATCAACGTTCCGATGTAGTTTTATCAAACATTAATTCATCATTAAACTTTTGGAAGCTCTGTGCTACCTGCATAGTTATTAAATCACTATACACGCATAGATGGAAACACGTCATACTCAAAAGCAATATGGTCGGTTTGTAAAAGCATAACATCTTCTTAAGTTTTGATAATATAAGGTAAAAAAAGTGTTCATATAAATCGTTTGAAGCATAAAACATGTTTATGTTTTCCACAGTGTGTCAAATTGTCAACTATTCCAAGAAGTGCAGACTTCAATGACACTGAATTTAAGGCTAAAGTTTTTTTAGTCAACTCTGCATAGTTATCAAAGTATACTGTACAATCTATACCTAATAATATGTCATTTTTGGTGCGGTGCAGGCAGAGTGCAGTGACAATGTATATATAAAATGATATATTTGATCTTCTAGTTGTTGTAGACTGGGCCATATTCTTATAGAT
Source organism: Alisma plantago-aquatica (assembly GCA_963693085.1). Classification (NCBI taxonomy): domain Eukaryota; kingdom Viridiplantae; phylum Streptophyta; class Magnoliopsida; order Alismatales; family Alismataceae; genus Alisma; species Alisma plantago-aquatica. The sequence goes on along the minus strand of OY856409.1, from coordinate 1,905,232,804 downwards.
ACCTATTTTTCAGCATTTCATTGAATTGCTATTATTGCTTGATTAATGGGTATAGTCCAGCAGTACTAAGTGCTTAAATTCTATTTGTTTTGCTTGTAGGATGTGCCAGAAGGAAAGTGGTTCTGTCCTCCTTGCCGATGTGGTATTTGTGGTTCTGGTGAATTCAATTCCGACTCCATGCAATTCACAAATGAGACAAAGTTGTTTTGTGATCAATGTGAACGAGAATGTATGGCATTTTCTTTCACCTTTTACTGTGTAACTCTCCGGTGCTGACATTTTCTTTTAGACTAATATTATCTATGTTCCCAGATCACGTGGGGTGCCTAGAAAAACATGGAACAGATGCAATAACAAGTTGTCCTGAGGGATATTGGTTTTGTAGTCAGACCTGTTCAAAGGTAACCAGTGCAGTTTTTCAGATTTCCATGGCTTGAGATGCTTTTCCTTACATTTTCAGCCCTGGAGCATTTGTTCCACTCCAATTATTAATAACAACATATTTTGTATTTTATTTTGAATTTTGGTTTAAAAAGTCTGATTTTTGTCAAAACACTGAATAAATGAACTTGTCAACAATTACAGATATCTTCCCAACTCCATCAAATTCTGGGGGTATCTAATCCAGCAGCTGTAGAAGGCTATTCATGGACAATTCTAAAGTCCAGCAATGATGATTTTGATAACGAGGCATTCAGTAAGGAGACAAGGACTGAGCATCAGAGCAAGTTGTGTGTAGCGCTGGATGTATTGCATGAATGCTTTATCCCAATGGTAGAACCTCGAAATAACAGAGATATTGTTGCGGACCTGCTTTTTAACAAAGAGTGAGCTTCTATCATCACCATCTAAGTCTCTTTTCAACCATGTTGGGACCAACTACATGGATCTGTCTTTGTTTGGTTCATATATAATTTCCTTATTGTATAATGAAAAGCTAGCTAATTGATTGCACATCTTGGTGTTTGTGCGGTCATTAGGGCAGCAGGGACCCCCCCACCCCCCCAACACACATCCACAGTTTGTTTTTTCTTTCAATACACAATCTGATCAATTGAAGGGATCATTATCACAGAAAAGGCACATGCATTGTTGATGTGACTGTAACTTACAGAAATGTCAACATATATCAGATATATAACACGTATCACTTTTGATTACTCAATATTAATGTACTATAGTAGAGGCTAGTCTATATAGCATGTTGTGAGATTTAAAGTTTTGATTTCACTATTAAAGTTTGTTTCAATGAAATGCTGGGCAAGCATAACTTTGTAACATTCATTTAAGAAAACCAAAACTATGAAAATGTACGTACAATTAATATTCATATGCAAAATTTCTTCTAAAAAGAGAAAGTATGCCTATATTCATTTTTGTAAACTATAAATTTCATTATTTTTAATGGACTTACATGATTTTTCTGGTAAGTTATAATAAAGCACAACTTATAGTCAGAAACTATTTAATTTGAATTGACAAAAAATAGTAAGCGTGAAGGTGGAACAACCCTTATGATCCCACAACCTTGTTGAGGCTCGACACAAGGGGGTAGCCAAATCAAGGGCTAGCACAATGTAGAGACGTCTAAACCATTGTACTCACCAGAGAATGACATAATAACATAAAGTGAATAGGGAAGAAACGTTAGATCACCTTTCAAAATAAGACCCTTATTTGTTTCCCCTTGTTTCTAGGTCATTAACATTTATCTATAAACATTTTATCTCATTAGTCAATTGAAAACATGATCTTTATTGATGTCAATTTAGTATAATTTCTAATTAGCCCTTTTCTAGCTAATTAAATGCAATAAGGATTGACCTTTTTTTTAAAATTGTTAAATACATGTGTACACTTTAATTTGTATAGCTAACTTTTAGCTTTCATCAGTAAAAGGAAGTTGAGTGCAAATGTGGAGTTTTGGTTCTATTAACTGCACTTCTCCCAACTACAAACATTGACAACCAATAAGTTAAAAATCATAATACTTTTTTCCTTTAGACCTTAATATCATAGTTGTTGACAAGTGTGTGGGACACTGTAATCGTTGTATACTGATTTATACACCCCTGTCCTATATATAGGAGAGGAGGCAATTACAAGGAAGCTGACTGGACCCTAATGTGCCAAGGCAAACAGGCCCATGTACATAATAGACTAATTAACCTATTAACTAAACAGGCTAATGCTTTCTAACACCCCCCTCCAGTTGGAGCATGGGTGAACACATGTCCAAGCTTGGAGTTACATGACTCGATTAAACGATAAAAGATAGAAATGATAAATGAAAGATAGAAATGTCACTCCCTATAAAAATGTTACTCCCCCTTAAACAACACTCCCCAACTGTGTATACGATGACACCTCTTTTGACTTGAGTTCTGCAGGCTGGAAATGCTTGTGCTTTGGAGAAGGTCTTTTAAAGTGCATCTGGAATGAAGAACATCTGATATATGGAATCTAGACGCCACATCAAAAACTCGCCACAATCAAATGGAGCAGATGATCCAAAGTACCATGATTACGCCATCTTCACTGGAGAGGAATGTGTGAGTGGAATAAGCGCACAATCAACACATTCCACATGCTTAACACAACGCGAACGCATAGGCACAATGTTGATGTAGTAGTAGCGGTGTCTTCAAATCATCTGAGAAGTGTAACCAACTAGAATTAGCACAGAAGACCACAAACGTGCATAACATGGCACAGACACGAGCTAAACGAGGTGCTGATGACTGGCATACTGGTTCCATAAGTCTGGCACATGAACCATGGGGCTTGTTAGGAATGAAGGCACCATTAGGGAGAAGCCCAAGAAGATCAGCAGAAGATGCAACTCGGACAAGACGTAACGGAAGTAGCTCGGTGAAGATCAATCTGGATGAATCCGTGTAGATACAGAATCCACAAGCGGAAGAAGATGAGCTTCAGAGAAATCTGATGAAGTAGCAACCATCCGTCTCATTGAAATGCAGCAGGAATGATCAACTGAAACATCATCAACGCCCAAGGGAACAAGTGGCCGGAATAAACCCCAACAACTCTTGTCCTGATGTACATAGCGCGGTACGAACGCGAAAGGCTTGGTGTCAATGTTGCAACTGTGAGATCCTTCAATGCTATCTGAAAGTGGTGGCTAAATCATATATAGCCAACTCACATGTAAAGTGATGCTAAGTGGGAATGATGTGCCACAAAGACATCAAGAAAGCAAATATGCTGAAGAATACGAGCTCCATGAAGATAACTTGGAATATATCACTCTCATCTCTCTGTCTCTCTCCTCATATGCTCTCTCTCATATTTTCCTCATACCCTACTCTCTCTCATACTCTCCCTCTCTATATCTCGCCCGCACCCCAACTACAAAGAGAATGAGTAGATGGCGTGGGAAAGAGACATGTGACCCCCCGCATGTGGAAAGATGCACACAAGATGGGTGGGAGGATAGGAAAGGAAAAATGTAAAATATAAATACTACCGGAATGGAAACTCGATAGAAAGAGGAGTATTACTATCGGAATGGAACTTGGTAGGAAAAAGAAGGCACTATCAAAATGGATCTCGGTAGCAAAATTGGTAATCGGTCAATATACAAAACAACATGATTATAAGATCCGGATAGAGGAATTAAATGGCTTTTCTTAACCCAAAAAGGACGGAGCCCTCGCGATTTTTTTGGGTTAGGTAAAAGAACATGTTCCCATTATCATTAGGTATTCGAGAAGAGACAGACCTTTGGAGGATGTCATAACTTGTATTTGAAACATATGGTTTGTAACATGCCGTGTAGGGTGTGGACACATCGTGTAGATTGTCGGGGGTGAGGCAAATTCCTAATGACACGTTGTGTAGCTCCTTCGCTCGAAAATGGCAGTCTCCTTGCAACACGCCGTGTAAACATCCTACACGTCATGTAGGATGTTGGAGGTGTAAATCAGATCTCTGTTGACACGTCATGTTGGTTGATCAACACTGTGTAACTTGCGATCTGGACAAACTCAAAGATGACAGATTCCGGCCGACGCACCGTGTTAGTGGCCAACACGCTATGTGACTTGCGATCTAGACGAACCTTTGTGCTGTCTAGTGAATTCCGAACTGCTGCACTCGATGTTGGTTGGCCAACACGCCGTGTAGGATGCCATTGAAGCATGCTTTGACGGGAGTTAGCGTCGTCAAGGAGAGAAAGAACCCTGAGAATTAGCACCATCGGTCGACGAGAATTAACGTCGTTCTCATGTAAATCATGTGAACATGACGTAGTGGAGGCTCTTTGCTGGACTCAGAGGTGGCACAGGCCAACGAACACGATGGAGACGGTTGCTGGAGCCGAAGGCAGATTTTGGCGTGGCTGCTTCAATGGTGACGGTTACGTACCGAACTACGTGACAAAGGAATCTTCTCTGAGGAGAACTTAGGGAAAGTGACAAGTTGACGATGACGACCATGAGGGAGACTCAGTGGTTACTTTAACTGTGAATCAAAAAGCATAGATGGTCGGGAAGGATGGCGTCGACAAACATATGAATATTGGATCTTTAAGAATGTGAGAGAGAAGCCATGGAGGTCGGGATGTGCCTGGAAGCCGACCGACCTAAGCTATGGAGACGGCGGCAGCCCGCAAGCGGGCTCTATCTAGAAGAGAAAGGCGGCAACATACGCAAAGATGAGCGGAAAGCAGAGGCGGTGGCTAGGATTAGGTCCCCAGGGAACACTCTAATACCATGTTGACAAGTGTGTGGGGACACTGTAATCGTTGTATATTGACATGTACACCCTTGTCCTATATTATAAGAGAGGAGGCAATTACAATGAAGCGGACTAAACCCTAATGTGCCAAGACAAACATGCCCATGTATATAGTAGACTAATAAACCTATTAACTAAATAGGCTAATACTTTCTAACAACAATTATCAGTTAATGACTAGTCTTGGAGGTTGTAACTCCACATCCTTGGGCTTGGTTATCGTGCAAAATGAAACATTACTGAAATGAAGATTTATTACGATGTTGGGTTGCTTAGAGATTGTAGAAGTTTATTCAATATTCCTGTAGATGCCAGACAAGCCGAACATATGGCCAAGTTCCTTATTCAGAAGCATCCTAAAAATGGGCCTCATACTTGTCAAGGAAGCAAGGTGTCAAGGTACTACACCTGGGCCCATAGTAAGGCTGTACATATACCGATCTAGACCAGTGGACTAGACCAGAATGAACCAATTATTCAGTCGAGTTTAGTTTTGGATCGACTTGAATTTCGGTCCGGTCTGCGGTTCGGTTCGATCTGGTCCAAAACTGATAAAAATCAATCTCGACAAATCAGATATGGTACTATAACAAATTATATATATTAACTAAATATAATGTTTATGCGGTTGTGAGCAAGGTTTAATTATGCGTGAGGCTATCAAGACATTTTTATTTGCTGAAGCGAGGCCGTCGAGGTGTAAGCCTAAAAAAAGTGAGGCGTATTAAAAATATATGTATTTATATAGTTAATATGCACATCTATAGTAATTATCAAGCTAAATCTTGTTTCTAAAGAATAGTTGGGCCAAAACAAGTTATATGACACAAATTGGACCGTGGCCACTATAACGAAGCCCCTAACTTAATAGTACAATAAAAACTAAACCCTTCCTGACCCACTTAACTCCCAAGTGACGCCCATTATTCCTGTTGCCCTAAACCCCAATCTCCTTTTCTGTCCATATCATGTTGTCGGTAGACTGTCTCAACTTCTACTTCTACAATCATTTTGATACGATCTCACTATGGGAGGTGAAAAACCAATGACTTTGGCTACAAAAGTCTATAATGATCAATCAATTTCTATGAAGCTAGAAGTATGTAAGTTCCTTTAGCAGTTACACTATCGTCAGCATCCACAAGGGATTCTCTATTTGATCAACCTCATAAAATTATTTTTATCTGGATGAATGCCATCTATGCCGTTCTTGAATTTGGCAGGAGCATGGATATTATTATCTCTGAGGAGGAGTATGATCATCTTCTTCAGGCCACTCAACAAGTTTCTCTTAGTTCCTCTGCCAATCTTGTCTCAGATGCATGTAACCAAGGGACATCACCTATTGCTTCCCCACCCATCTTCTACATGGGTGGTGGATTCAGGGGCCTCCCAACAGATGACAGGTATACGATCCATGCTTCTTTCCTCGGATTCGTATATCACTAATTCTTCTGTGACTAGCTGATGGATAAGTAAAACGAGTACATTTATGGCTTTATACAGGCATCATCTTCTTTGACTCTACCGTTTTGTACAATATGTACCAAACTTTCCTTTTAAACTAATGTCTGTAGATAAGTTGGTTGATTCTTTAAACGGCTTGGTAATATTTGGGTCTTCCTTCATGTTACAAGATCCCAAGAGCTGGAAGACGATTGGTGGGGGATCTGAGAAAGGTGATCTCCATTTCTTTGATGGTGAACACCCTGCTCGCTAGATCTCTTCCGCTGCATCTACCATCCTTAGTTGCTCTCCCTTACAATTGCATCGTCACCATGGACATCTCTCCTTGTAGAGTCTTCAAAAGCTTGTTCCTAGCTTATCTTCAGTAAAGTCTATTGAATGTCAGTCTTGTCAATTGGGCAAGCATCGTTGTATTTCTGTCCATGGTTGTACTATAAAATGCTCTAAGCGTCCTTTTGCTTTTATATATAGTGATGTTTGGGGTATTGTACAAAATCGAGTTACAATGACTTTCAATACTTTCTTTATGATGATTGCTCCCGAATGACTTGGGTATACCTACTCAAGTCTCAAGATGAAGTTTTTTTCAGTCATCCAAATGTTTCATCAATTAATAAAAGTTTAGTTTGATACTCATAAAATTCTTCGTACTAATAATGCCTTAGTATGTCCAAAAGTTTGTCTCTAGTTTCTGTGATTCCGTTGGCTTTATTCAGCAAACGACTTGTCCTCATACATCTCAACAATATGGGGTTGCTAAGTGCAAAAATGGGCGTGTACTTGAAGTGGCTCGTACACTACTTTTTCAGATGCCTATGCCAAAGAATTTTTGGTCTAATGCTCTTCTTAGTGCTTGTTTCTTGATTAATTGTCAACCATCTTCTGTCTTGCATGGGGCCACCCCCTTTTCTATTTTACGAACAGACGAGCAAGCTTTTCCTATCCCCCTCCATGTCCTTGGTTGCACTATGTTGGTTCATGTTTGATCTATATGCAGACAAGTTGTCTCCTCAAGCAGTATGCATTGTCTTTTGGGATATTCTCCCTACTAAAGGGGTACAAATGTTATTCTCTTCATCTTCGTTGTGTGTTTGTGTCGGCTAACATTACTTTTCAGGAGTCCACTCCGTTGTTTAGTGACTGTCCAGCGTGAGGGGAAGCACAACCTTGAGAGTGAACTTGTCTTTGAAAATGACAGAGTGAGAGAGCGAGAGCCACCACTCCCTGTGCCGAGTGATGAGAGTGTGCTTGATACTACTACTGTTATATCACCACTACCTACACCTCCACCTCTTCAACCTTTTGCACTGGTTTACACCAGGCGAGCATGGCATTACCTAGAAAATGTAGCAACATTAGTCCATCAAATGGACACATTGTCATCGGATACTCTTGAGGTACCTATTCATGTGGAGAGTTCTCTTAATGCTCCTATTTCAGACTTACACCTTTCAGTTGTAGCTTGTAAAGGTGTTCGGTCTTGTACAATACACCATTCAATCTCTAGTTTGTGTTGCTTATCACATCTGTCACTAGCATCACACACGTTTTCTCTTCAATTAGATTCTATAGTTGTTCCTCGCTCATGTGCAGAAGCAGTCCGACATGGTACCTGTTCATGTGAAGAGTTCTCTTAATGCTCCTATTTCAGACTTACACCTTTCAGTTGCAGCTTGTAATGGTGTTTGGTCTTGCACAATACGACATTCTATCTCTAGTGTGTTGCTTATCCCATCTGTTACTTGCAGTGCACACGTTTGCTCTTCAATTAGATTCTACAGTTGTTCCTCGCTCATATGTAGAAGCATCCCAACACGATAAATGGTACAAGTCATGATAGTGAGATGGAAGCTCTCTACGAGAACTCCACCTGAGATTTTGTGGATCTTCCTCTGGGAAATCTGTTGTAGGATGTCGTTGGATGTATATTTGTTAAACAGAAACCAGATATAGATCTATTGACTGCTTGAAGGCTCGATTTGGTGGCCAAAGGGTACACTCAGACACATGGTGTGGACTTATTTGAGACATTTTCTCTTGTTGCTCGGCTCAATTCTGTACGGATCTTATTTATGTTGCTACTCATTATGATTGTCCTCTTCTCTAGTTGGATGTCAAAAATGCATTTCTTCATGGTAATCTTCTTAAAAAGATGTACATGGAGCAACCTCCTGGGTATTTGTTGCTTGGGGGGGGTGTCAGAAAGTGTGCAAACTGAAAAAATCCTTGCACGGCTTGAAGCAATCACCACAAACACGGTTTGATAAATTTAGTGTTGCACTTGTACAGTTTGGGTTCAGTTGATCTTCTACTGATCACTCTTTATCTGTGTGCAAATCCTCTCGTGCCACTATTATTCTGGCTGTATATGTGGACGATATTGTCATCATAGGTACTGATATTACTGGCATTTCATGACTCAAGGGGTGGCTACAAATGCAATTTCAGACGAAAGATTTGGGCTTTCGTATTTCTTTGGAATAGAGGTTATGTTCCAAGAAAGACACAAATCTTTCTCAGCGAAAATATATTTTAGATCTTGCAGAGATGGGCATGACAAATTGCATATAGTCTCCACGCCAATGGATTATCATACCAAGGTGGCTATTTCTGATGACAGTGATTTTGCGGATCCAACAAAGTACATATTGTCGGTTAGTTGATCTATTTGGTGATTACTCGTCCTGATATCTTCTATGCAGTGGGAGTTGTTAGCTAGTTCATGAGTGCACGCAAGATGTCACACTGGATGGCGGTCACCTGGATCCATTGTTATATTAAAGGATCATCAAGAAAAGGTCTAACTTATTTCACAAGGAAGGATCTCTCGTCTACTTCTTGAAGCTTACTGGATATACTGATGCTGATTGGGCAGGTGATGTTGGAGATAGACGATCTACTACAGGATATTGTGGTGTTCCTTGGGTCACATTTAGCAGTATGGAGAAGCAAGAAAGAAAATGTGGTAGCACGGTCCAACATAGAGGTTGGATATCAAGCATTGACACATGCTTGTTGGGAACTACAGTGGGATATGTCCATATTATCTGAAATGGGAGTGTCCGTTGAAACTCCAATCTCTCTCATGTATGATAATAAAGTAGCCATTCACATTGCTAGCAGTCTTGTGTTCCATGAGCAGATCAAGCACATTGAGGTGGACTTCCATTTTGTTCATGATCTAGTGCTCTCCAAGAAATTTCAGACTCATGTTTGCACTAGACAACAAGTTGCATATGTCTTCACCAAACCCCTCATACCTTCAATTTTCAACCATTTGAGTTCTAAGTTGGGCATACACAATGTGTGCGCTCCAGCTTGAGGGGGAGTGTTAGAAAATAGAAGGTTTTCATGTAGTCTTTTCTTATTTCCTTCCTTTATTGGGTCTATTATGTAAATGTTCACTTCAAAATAAAGGCTAACCTGCTACAACAGGGCGTTGCTTTGGCCCTATTAGAAATATAAGTCATATCATATATGGGCCAAAGTCTAGAGGCCCATATAGAGTCTACTCAAGTCTAGTCAGGTCTGGAAGTCTGTGGAGTCATGTCCACCTTCTCCTAGGTAAAGGAGAGGAGTCTTATCTTGTAAAACACATTGTAATACAACATTGGGAATATATCATCCATCCATTTTTTCCAACATAGTATGAAAGCCTTCTCTCCAGGGACCCTAACCCTAGAGAGAAAGCAATGAGTCTCGCCCGCAGACGTCCATGGCCGTCATGGTCGGCTGCCCGCAGGGCCATCTCGATCACCCTCTTTGCAGGGTCGTCTCTGTTACCCTCTCTCTTTGAAGGGCCTTCATCATCCTATTCATATGATAAGTATCGTCTTCATCATTTAGTGTCCCCTTGTATTTGTCTTTCGTCTTGCTCAAGCACGAAGTTTAGGCGCTCCCTCCATCAAGACAAGGTCCAAATTCAAGTCGTCACCCTTCTTGCATCACCAATATTAGCAACCCATGCTGGTCTTTTCCATGGTGGAAGTCATCTCCACAGTCCGTGTTGCCTTCTTATCCATAGTGGAAATCATCTCCACCATCTGTGCTGTTTTCTTCTCCAAGGTGGAAATCATCTCCACCATATGGGTCGTCATCTTCGTAGTTGTAGAAGTCATCTCCACCCGAATCGTCGTCTCCATCATCCACATCGTCATTCATGGTGGGAGTCATCTCTACCGGGATTGTCGTCTTCATCATCCAAATCGTCGTTTAGCAAGCTTATTTCTAGAATAGGAGTCACCCGTGAAGTTAGGGTGAAACGTTTCTGACGTTTTCATGTGAAAATCTATCTCGACGGCGCTGAATACGACGTGTTCCACGATCAACATGTCGTGTGTCTTCATTAGGCAACACATGATTTCATCCTGACCGCAAGTTACAGGCCGTGTCATAAACCAACACGACGCAGTGACGGAAGTTAGTTTCACACCTACACGGTGTGTCAGCAATCAACACGACGTGTTGACGGAAGTCAGTTTCATGCCTATAGGGCGTGTCAGCAATCAACACGGCGCATCGACGACTATCTGTTCAAACATCTTTGATTATCAAACACGCTGTATTGTTGTCCAACACGAGCTGTCACCATTGGGGTTTGCCATTCAAACGACGACGACGACATCTTCAAAGGGCATGTCCTAGATCAGTTCTCCAGGCATCTTGTGTGGTCAGATCAGAAGCTCCCCATCAAGAAAAAGATCATCTTTATGGGATTGGTTCTACGATCTAGTACTCCAAATTTTTTTCACGGCACTTCGTCTCCGCATCCCAAATATTTTGGCCTAAGGGCCGGACAAATCTCCTTTTTGGGTCAGAAAAAGATCTATTTACTTTCTTATCCGGATCTTGTGATTGGGTCACATATTATATCAAATCTGATTATCACTTCGTCTACTACAACTTCCTCATCAAGTCAACCTCTCTGAAGCGCCATGAAGTTCTATACTCAATGTACGATGGAGTTCACTCCAGGCAAAAGATCCTTCTCTCTCATGTGCAAGGATTCATTCGTTTCAAGCACAATGCCATGCTTTCTTAAGCGTGAGGTCAAGTTCTCTCAAGCTCGTTGAGTAGTGCAACATACAACTTCTCTGGTGATATCACCAATTCTTCTCCAGTCATTTCTTCCCTCTCCACCCCATGTCCCCTAATGTCACATGGGAGTTTCTCTTTGTCTTTGTCCACCCCAACCACTTTCATCGTCTCTTTGTGGTTGGTGTGTGGGAGAGAGATAAAGGAGATGAGAAGAGGAGTATGAGGAGAGAGTTCAAAGATCCAAAGAGGAAAGAAGAAGCTTAACATTGTCTACATATGGAGTTTTGTGTGCTTAATGTGTGGTTCAAATCTCACTCTCCAGTTCAAGGCCAATGTCCATCCTCGCCATTTCTTGAGTTGCCAAAACATTGATCTGTAATTCAGAATTCACCTGCTCGCATCATTTTTAGCAAAAGAAGATGATTCCTCAGACCAATTGGATGTCATCGCTTCTCTACATTAGGAGAATGTGTTTCTTCATCGGCCATGTCTTGGTTATTCTGCTTCGGTGACACTTTAGTCTTCTAGTATTGGAGCATCTGGGTTATGAGCACATTTGGTTGTGTCGGTCTGACACACTTGTCTTTTGCAGAAGATCATTCAGTCGGCTACGTCATCTATGTTTCCTTCTTGTTCGTTTGTGCCCTATCAAGCACATTGATGTTCGACTGTGCCCACGTTGATGTTCGTTCGTGCCATGTCCAACACGTTGATGTTCGTTTGTGCCCTGTCAAGCACGTTGACCATATAGGCTATCATATGGTGGTCTTCTCTTGGAAACTATTTCAATGACAATAACAATAGAGTTTGTGATTCAGATGATCTTCGCATGTTCCTTAAGCATACTCCCGAGATACAACCTCCAACCTAGTCAAAGCTCCAAATGTTTCAATGATTTAGTGTGTATCAATATCAGATGTTTATCAATCTCAGAGGAAGCTTCAAAGTCAATGATGCCAAAGACATTAAAGTGCGGGGGAGTGCACATGTCGTGCTAAGTGAATGGAATATCATGTTTTAGTTGTAACCTTTGTTTTCTATGTCTTGTTTCTGTCTATCATCCAAGCTGGGCATGTGATTCTCCCATGCTCCAGCTTGCGGGGAAGTGTTAGAAATATAAATTTCTAAGTCAATTCTAACAGGCCCAATACTTTCACACCTTTCAAAGTTCGCTTTTGAGCACTGGAAGTCTCTCTTGGTATTATAAATGCCAACATGATGTAAATTTTTTTGTTAATTCTGACAATAATGTGGCTTTCTAAATGAATTGCGCTCCAGTCACCATAAGAAAAGTGCATGTTTTCTAAAAGATAATGCTTATTTCAAATAAGATGTTCTGAGTAAATGCTTGGTACTGAAGTATAATGGTTGTTTTCATGTACCAATAGCGAGCCTTGGTTTATTACTCTTGTGAGTTGGATTAATGAACCGCTGATTAACTGTGATAATATATTTCTCTAAAGTGGCATGCCTTTACTAACGTTTAAATGGAGTTCGTATGGAGCCAGAAACATGGTCTTGGTAGGCGTGAGATCCTTTGCCTACCATATCAATTTTATAAATAATTGTACTACTTCATCTTGGTACTAGGTGATGTCTACATTGACAATTTGATTGCAAACGTTACAATGTAATCTCTTTTCTGAAAAACTATATTGTACAAGAATTATATCCTGTTTTACCATTGTGATTTAGTTTTCTTTGCTGTAAAACCACTTGAATTTGGGAAACTTTTCGTGATGATGTTTCTCTTTAAAGTAATTCTGACACATTAAGTCTAATAGATCTCTTATTACTCCTTAATCTTTTTTTTGACGTGTTAGGTATAATACTTTGAACTACGTTTCTGATCTGTAGGTCAGAGCTGAACCGGTTAAATTTTTGGGGATTCTATACTTTGCTGTTGGAGAAGAATGACGAACTAATAACCGTGGCCAATATTAGGTGATTTTTTTTGCCTTTCCGGTATATATACATGTTCGCTTATGATATGTTTTCTCAAGGTTTACTTATTCTTATTGATTATAGGATATTTGGTAACAAGGTGGCAGAAATGCCTCTGATTGGGACACGGATAAAATACCGTCGAAAAGGAATGTGTCGCCTCCTCATAAATGAGCTAGAGAAGGTAATGCCTTCTTCATAACTCTTATGTAGTTTTTCTTCTGCTAGCATAGATCTATAGTTTGTTCATTACTATTCATTTTGCTACCAGTCATGAGTGTAAGGCATGCTTATTTAAATGTTCAATTGTTCATGCAGGTGATACATAGTATTTATTAGCAAACAGGAAAATAATTTAGTAATCCTCTTTCATGATACACAAGGATAGCATTTTAGCTGGTTAATATGTACCCTTGTTTTTGTTTTTCATTCACTCCCTCTAATATTGATCTGAACTTGTTATTTTCCCTCTCATACTGTAGTTGCGAGAATACACTTAAAAGGTGCTAGATCGGTTATTCTGGGGTACGAAACATATTCCTAAAAAGATAGAAAAATTCTAGCTTATTAAAGATTTCTATTTTTGTGTAAAAAGATTAAAATTTCCTGATGTGTATTATATGAAATGCATCTGCACTGAATACTGACCTTTTAAGGAGAATTTCCTTATGCAAACCACAAAGAATTGTTGTAATGTTACTTGTTCATAGTATATCCTGTATCAAGCCCCCATTGAATTGTAAACTTTCTTTCCTTCTTAGTTGTTACCATGTTATATGATCTATGTTTTGATCACACAGGGTGTTGATAACAGTAACATGTATTTAAATATTCTTGGGACACATCTACGCTTCGTAGTCATCGAGCTACAGTAATATGGGATTCCATATACAAATCTCATCCAGTTATTGTATAGAAAGTCATGCTACCTTGCTTGCTGTATGTTTGGAATTTCATCGCATATATTTGGGGACAATGCTCATCAGTTCTGTTGATGCTCTCATAAGCAGCTGTACTGCTACTTTGCTAACTTTTCTTCTTCAGCTGCTGTGTTCACTAGGAGTGGAGAAGTTGCTGCTTCCAGCTATTCCTGATCTATTGCAAACATGGAAAACTAAGTTTGGGTTTACAGAGATGGCTGATTCGGACAAGTTGTTGCTTGCGGATTATACATTTCTTAGTTTTCAAGGCACTGTAATGTGTCAGAAATCCCTGAAGTCATCCACCGCAATTTTTGGTAATTTGAAGGAGTCACCGTAAACTTTCCACTAGCGTTTCCTCATTTTCTGCTTCTTCTTGTCATTTATCTCTAAACTAAATCATTTGAGAATTCTATATATTTCTAGGTGATGTGGGTGAAGTAATAAAAAGAATTGGGTGTGGTGGTGGTGGTGGTGAATCTTGTGGAATTATAACTGATACTAGCCGCAAAAGTAATTACAGCAACGACATTATCATTCCTGAAGTAGAGATGGTGCCTGCTCTCACTGTATCCCCACCTAGCACGTGTCTGTTGCCTTCTAAAGGCGTGGTAGTTGGAGAAGGCGATACTCTGTCAAATAAGGTGCTAGATTCTCCTATAATTAGTGCAGAAGGTGCGACACCCTTGCAAGTTGGGGAAGAACGAAACTTTGAAAACAAGCTGGCCAAAGAAGTAACAATGAGGTGGCTTTTCCATCAATTATTTGAATCTTTTTGTTGCATTTCTCTTGTACTTTCTTGGGTAGTTCGTATTTTATGCTGATTGTTAGTTAATTCTGTGCTGACTATTCAGTTCTTCCCAGTGTGGCCTCAGGCAAGTTAGAAGACAACTCTGCTACTATGCCAACGACAATTCTCATGGTATGATATCTTGATCTCTAAATGGCCTGCATGGCTTCTGTATGACTAAGCTTTCTGCATAATCATTAGTTGAAACTGGCTTGTCATATGACTTATAACCGTCTTACATTAAAAATGCAGACAAAAGCAGCGACTGCTTCAAACTGTCATCGACTCAAGCAACACAATGAACAAACGGCTTCAACAAAGTCTGGTAGCCAATGGTGCTTGATAGGTGCATTGAATGCTAAGAACACTAACACTTACAAGTACTGCTATAAAAGGAGAGTTTGCTAGCTAATGCTTACGAGTTGCCAAATCCTTTCACCATAACCTCGCCCCTTCTTCAAATCCAGATAGGAGGAAAGCTGTACATCATCTTAACACAAGTGTGTTTGTCAGGCAATTTTGACCCATAATTGGGTTTTTGAATGTATGTACAGGTTTTGGATCTGGTGATAATGACTTGTATCCACAAGGTTGTTAAATTTATTCCCATATTGGATGCAGTTGAATTGTAAAACTAAGCATGGGATGTTCCATGCTAGCTAATGCTTAGGAGTTACCAAATCCTTTCATCATGACCTCTCCCCTTCAAATCCGGATAGGAGAAAAGCTGTACAGCTTCTTAAAACAAGTGTATTTGCTCGGGCAATTTTAACCCATGATTGGGTTTTTGAATTTATGTACAGGCTTTAGAATTGGTGGTACTCGGTGGCTTGTACCCACAAGTTTGTTAAATTGTTTCCCAGATTGAATGCAGTTGAGTTGTAAAATTAAGCGTGGGATGTTTTATGCATTTACCTGATAATAGTGGTTTGTGTGACTATGGGGTTGAAAAGAATCTTTGTTTATTTTGAAGTTTGAAATAAGGTGACGGAGGACATTAGAGTTTTAAGTCTCTGCAGTAAGGTTTCAAGATTTTGATTACAGCTGAACACCAGATTTTATCCTTCTAGTTGACCTGAAAGAACGTGAAACAAACCGGAATATAATCGAATTTATCTAAAACGTTTTTCTTTGGAGGTAATCTGATCTAAGAGTTGATTCAACGTGATATTGGTAAATTATAACGTATGGACGCAAGAGAGCAGAAATTAACTTACTCGAAACTATGCAAATTTGTGTAGTTAGGAAATTTTCATCATGCTACGTAATGCAATATGCCCTACTAGTTCTTTAGATGACGGAAGCATTATACACATTTCGTTTCATTTGTGTGTTTCCAACAGCACCTCATATCAAACTCAAGAGTAGATCATTAAAATTGCATTCAAGTTGCTTGAACCGCTACTCGTTATGACGTTGTCGTCGATTTTTATATCTATTTTTTTGGGGAAGATGAATACAACTAAACTAGCAAGATGGGTATAAGAGAGAGACATTGAATAGAGTGAGACGACTTGCTCTGTTAAGGCAGATTGCTCTTCATGTAATCAGTCTATTGGTCATTTTATCAAGGATAGGTTTCCAAACAGATTTCGAAAGTTATCTAGGGGAGAGGGGCAAGTCTAAGTATATGAGCGAGAAGGCTTCCACCTTGCGTTGGATGATGTGGGTATACCTATTAATGTTGTCCTCATTAATGTGTGTCCCAACTAAAGTGGATTTCTTGAAAAAAAAATTGAGCTCCGGAAAGGTGTTAAGAATACTCAAGATTTAAACGATGTTGATAACATTTTCATCATTAGGCTTGATGAAGATAATTGTATTATTATGAAACATGTTTGTTATGTGGATTCTCAATGGGAGAGTATCTTTTTTTCAACTCCCAACCTAAAATAGAGGAAAGCATGGATGTGACTATACCATACAAATATGGTGATGTAGAATCACTTTATCTTAGTCCATTGGTGTATTTAAAGTGTCCAAAAGTGAACTATTGATGAGCATTGAAGATTGTCCTAATTTAAGGTATGTTTTAAGTCCAATTAATTAGTTTTTCAAGAAAGTGGTAACCTCTAAGATAGTGAATAAACAAACCAATCAACATTATTCAAAGATTTCTTAAGGTCCAGTCAAACTGCTAGAATAGGCATTCTTTGAATCACAAGTGTATAATTTTATTTGTCATAATATGTGTAACTAGCAATGTGGGCGAAGGCAACGACCTCAAAGCTTAATGTCTGTCTCACATATCATATATATAAGAAGAATGCATTACAACATTTACAAATAGATCCCTGACCTTAACATATAAGACCATGTCATTTACATACAAGTCCCTATACATTAAGACCCCCCTCAAGTCGGAGCATACATAATATGTGCCCAACTTGGTACATAAGAAGTGAACCCAACAACCATTCAGGGACTTTGTGAATAGATTAGCTAACTGGTCTTCAGACTTGACAGATGACAACTGAATCAATCCCTTCTGGTTTTTCTCTCTCAAAAAATCACAATCAACCTCAATGTGTTTGGTTCTTTCATGAAAAATTAGATTCTCAGCAATGTGGACGTCAGCTTGGTTATCACATTTCAGATCCATAAGAGCATCTTGGGCAATCCAAGTTCCTCTAACAAATATAAAATCCATAGCAACTCACATGTTGGTAAGGCCATAGCTCTATATTCAGACTCTAAACTCGATATGGCTACAACTGTCTGCTTCTTGCTCCTCCATGATACTAGACTTCCTCACACAAACACACAATATCCAGAAACAGATCTTCTATCAATGCTACATCCTGCCCAATCAACATCAGAAAACCCTTGTACTTTTAGGTGACCATGATTTTGATATAAGATTCCCCTTCCAGGGGACTTTTTCAAATACCTCAAGATGCACATCATAGCCTCCAAGTGACCTGTACATGGCTTCTCCATAAACTGGCTCACAACACTAGTAGAAAATGCAATGTCAAGTCTAGTGACTATCAAATAATTCAACTTTCTTACGATTTATGTATATCTACAAGGATCATCAAGCAACTCCCCCTACTTGATGGACAATTTGACACTAGGGTCCATTGGAGCCTCACTGGGTCTGGTCCTAAGCATTCTTGTCTCTGTGAGCAACTCAAGGACATGTTCAGTTGTGAAATTACTATCCCAAATTTTGACTTGGATACTTCAATTTCCAGAAAATATTTAATATTTCCTAGGTCCTTTGTATGAAATTGTCCATGCAAAAAATCCTTCAATTGTGCAATGCCCTAACTGTCATCACCAGTAATCACAATGTCGTCAACATATACCACAAGAAATATACATCCCAAACTTTGTCGCCTGTAGAAAATAGAATGATCCACAGTACATCTCTAGAGCCCAAACTCAGTAAGAGAACCGCTGACTCTACCGAACCAAGCACGAGGTGATTTTTTTAGACCATACAGAGACTTCTGCAGATGACACACTAGATCACACTCCCCCTGAGCAACAAACCCCGATGGTTGCTCCATATAAATTTTCTCATCCAAATCACAGTATAAGAATGCATTCTTGATATCAAGCTGATGTAGAGTCCATTAATGTATGACAACAAGAGATAAGAAGATATGAATAGATGCCATCTTTGCAATAGGAGAGAAGGTCTCTAAATAATCCTCACAGTAAACCTGAGTGTATTCTTTGGCTACTAACCATGCCTTAAGTCGATCGACTAAATCCATTTACACCAACTTTAACAGTGAAAACCCAACGACATCCAACCATAGACTTACTCGATGGGTGCTGAACAAGAGACCATGTATTGTTTTGGACTAGTGCTGCCATCTCTTCTTCCATTGCATGACGCCAACCCGGATGATCCAAGACCACTGCAGGAGAAGAGGGTACAGAGACAGAGGACATGGAGGATAAAAAGGCATGAAATGAGGGTGATACATTGCTATATGAAACAAAATTGAAATAGGATGACGAGTGCAAGACCAAGTGCCTTTCCTCAAAGTAATAGGACGATTGTCAATACCTGTATCTACTTGACTTTCAAATAAGGGAGCAACTTGTGATGCATCGTTCGAATAAAATATTATTAACTTAGCGGAAGCAATCACTAAACAGCGGATTACCAAAAATCACTAAAAATTAAAACCATTTTACAGAGAGGTCCACACATAGGAAAACTCTTTCACAAAGAACAGAAGTAATTTAATTACATACTAATTTACAAGTACATGTCCTGTATCATCTTTTCCTGAGAATCACAAGCATCAACTGCACTGTTAACTAAACACATGCAGTATAAAATCTCGAAGAACTGAGCCAAAATCTCGAAAGCACTAACTACTACTCCGAGGACCTGAGAGTACAGAGACGACACATAGGACTCTATGTACATCTATACAAGGCATATCAACCAGTGTCTCCACCTGAGAATTCACTGCTGACCCTGCTGCTGCTGCTGTTGTCCTTCACCTACTGAAGGATTCATGCCTCTTCGTTCGCGTCCACCTAAAAATTTGGTTCCCACGGGGGTGAGACAATTGTAAAATTACCCCAGTGAGGGATATAACTCTCCGCCAGAAACATTATTATTGCAGATTAATAGGATAAATCTGAATAGAAAAATCATGATTGCTTAACAACAGTTAATTCATTGTTTAACAGATTAGAATATTATCTTATCTGAAACATTTCAACTATAACCTGATAGCGCAGCATGTCATTTATCCAATAATGAATATGGAGAACATGTATAACTTTTATCCGCTATGTTAAGCATGATAATATCAACCAATGTTTCTCGTATTTCAACTTTATGCAAATACACTACACGGCTGATTATATTTTACTCTTCATGTGTCAAACTACACTTAGCTTGCCATAATATATTGACATCTTCACTATAGAGTTATAGCCACTGCATATACTCTCTTCAGGCTTAGATCACATAGCTAATGCTTGGCTTTGTTTCGTGGAGTCATGGCCTGTAGCCATGGCCTGTAGCCATACTCTTTTAACAAAGTATTGGGATCTTAATCCCTCATCTCATGAAGCACCTTTCATTTCTTAACAAGTTCATCATCATGATTATAGAATATGGGTATTCAAACCCTTAGTTCATCATAGAATACTTGTTACCACATAATATGTAACTTAATACCTTCAGGTCATTTGACCAAGGTAAGCATGATTCTTACTACATAAGCATTCCACATATCACACAAAGCTTAATTCACCTCTTATTACCTCTTAATAGGCAACAAGGCATATCATGGCTTATGAAGCCCATAAACAATTTCAATAATTAAAACATCATATGGCACACAGGGCTCATTAATTTCAGATTGCCTCTCACTAAGAAACAAAGCATATGAAGGCTTATAAGGCCAATAAAACATTTTCAATATAAGAGCATCATAGCTCATACCTGGCTATGCTTATCATCTCAACATACCTGCATGATTAGTACTCATAATAACAGTTATATTGCTTTCATATCAGCACCATGCAACACAAAGTAATACCACTATTCCCTTTTTAGGGTTAGGATTCCTCTTACATATCATCGCCCTACTTTAGGGTTTTTCCACAAATAACCATTTAGGTTCTTAAGATCATGTTATTAATGATCAAACCTTAACTCATTGCTCCACACAGCTAGGAGCTAACATTGATAACGTAAGTATTCAATCATACTTATTTATTCTCACCATCCATCATTAAATGGATTATCAACACAAAGTATGAGTTTCTCTCTCAACTTTACCAGAATATGATTGCATCATAATCTATTGATTTGGATTAACCTTTTCATAAGGTACGTTAGCCTACACTTATCAAAGTGCATTACATCTGAATGTAACAACTGACATGACACACTTCATGTGTTACTCATCCAAATATATTAGATTTTAAATACATTAAGGCATATCACACTTGAGGTGCTGGATGTGATATCTATCATATTTTGATGTATCACTTTCCCTCATCACCATTACCTTACTTGAGTTCATCCACTTAGCTTGTATTAGGGTATTTCCCATCCTAATACTTTATACACCAGTTCATCACATTTACCATGTAATGTATTGGTCACAAGTCACTGTATTTAGAAAATACAACCATTGCTAATGATGGACTCATCTTTGAGTTAGGAACTATTGATATTAGGATATCCACTATCAACCTATTTAGATGTTACACTTGTCAATATATTAATCACTATTCCATTATTAGGAATAGGATTTTCCATGTTTATAAATTAAGGTTCACATAGCATCTCCCATAAATATGGATTTCACATAACATTACTCTACTTTAGAGTTTCACATAACATCCTCATATATCAGGGTTTCACATAACATTACCCTACATTAGGGTTTCACATAGCATTACCTAAAATTAGGTTT
The DNA here is from genome assembly GCA_963693085.1 of Alisma plantago-aquatica. NCBI lineage: Eukaryota > Viridiplantae > Streptophyta > Magnoliopsida > Alismatales > Alismataceae > Alisma > Alisma plantago-aquatica. The sequence continues at coordinate 1,905,211,481 of OY856409.1, read as the reverse complement.
TCACTTGACATCACCCTTAATTAGCGTTTCTCATGTCACACCCTTGATTAGGGTTTCATCAACCTTCTCAATTAAGATTTCATGATTTCTTTACAAAGGATCATACCCTGATTACTTATTATGTTCATGTTGAAAGTGTTGAGGTTTAACCATTACATGATTGTCACTCATGTAGGGATTCCTCTTCTCTCATCCTCTCTAGGATGTCAATTACTTCATTCTTAATTAGATTAGGTCTAAAAAACTTGAATGAAGGGTTGTCACAACATATCAAATCATTGCTTTCATAAGCATCAAGAGTTAACCACTCAACAAGGTACTAATTACCCTAGTACCTCAAAGGTACAACCATTGTAATCACCTTTGATTTACATCATTAATAATCAATTAGTTAATTGACCTTTAGTCACCTTAGGTGTTCAAATGGTTTGACCAATTGACCTCAAATATTCTTGGTCACTTAGACCCAAAACGGTCTTAGTCACTCAGACATTGAATGGTTTGAAATCATTTAAGCAAAACCATAATGAAACCGTATGGACATTTCTTACTTGAAACCACTTGGGTCTCCAAACGGTTTGAGACCATTTGGTCTCAAACGGTCTTGAGACTGTTTGGACCCAAATGGTCTTGAGACTGTTTGGACTCAAATGATCTTAAGACTGTTTGGTCCAAACCCTCTCAAAGCTGAATGGACCAACAAGGTCTTTCAACACTTATCAATTCAGGATTTCAATCATTAAATCCACTATCAATTGAACTACTGATTTTTTCTTCAATTGAATCATTGAATCACGCTTCAATTGGACCTTCAATTAGGGTTTTGAACCCAATTGAACTTGGGTTTATAATCAAGGAACCATCAATTAGGGTCTTGAAATCGAAGAACCATCAATGATTGACATTGTGGAATTAATTCAATTGAAATCGTTGGATCACCATCAAACCATAACATGACCTGACCTCAAACGGTCTTGAGGTCGTTTGGATGCCCTACAAACAGTCTTGAGACCATTTGAATCAAACCTTTATTGAAATTTGTTAAAATCAACTAGGGTTTGAATCATTGAATCAATCATCACTTTAGCTATTGATTGTATTTCAACATAATATCATTGGATCTTCAACCATCCAATCATACTTCACTACAAACTTCCAAATGGTCTTGGTTGACCTCCAAATGGTCTTGATACCGTTTGTCTGACCTCCAAATGGTGTTGAGACCGTTTGGGCTAGTCAACCCAAAATCGATTCAATTCACTTAAGGATTCAACACTCAACCCGATTAGGGTTTGTAATTGGTAGATCATCCAATCATGGAACCTTTAGAAACTCTTCAATTAAATCTATTAGATCATCATTCAACACACCAGAAACCCCCCTCAAATGGTCAACCCTCTCCATTCGTTCAACCACTCTAAACGGTTTGGAACTCAAACCACCAAACGGTTTGGTGAAACCGTTTGGACCACATGTTGAAACCGTTTGCAATAGATATTTGTAGAGGTGTGTGCTTATGATGATGTCATCATCATAAAGCTATAAACCCACGAAGATTGCTGTGATTTTCATGGGGATTGTATCAATCAACCAATTAAAATTCTGGAAATAAAGAAAGAATCAACAATGGATAAAGATATGGAATCAATAACAAAGTTCAAGGGTTCAAGTTATATAACCCGCCTTCAATTGAGCTTCAAAGATTCAACCTCCACGTCTTTAATGGTGAAAGAAACACCTTCCACTATCTTAAGCTCGTCCTTAAGCTTTGAGTGAAAAGGAATGGCTAGAATTGAAGATGGATTGAAGATAAGAAGAAATCATGCATTGATTTTCAATTTCCACCATGGAATCAAGGTGAAAGAATATCAAGAAGCTTACCAATAGGTTGGGGGTCGTCCTCCTATTGCTACAAGCTCCCTTGGTCCTTTTGGAAAGAAATAAATGAAAGTGGTTTCGAAATTATCCCTTCACCTCATGGATAAAGGAGCTTATATATGAATTTTATTGAAAATTCATTTAAGAGAGAGAAAGTAGGAATTATCTCCTCAACTTTCTTACCACTTGCCCCCTTATCTTCCTTAGGGACGAGGCTATCCTATTTTCCTTTTATTCCTCTCAATTATCCACGATTTAAAGGAAAACAAACTAAGCACCTTAAATCATATTATAATAATATCCATAAGCGAGTGGATGTTTCTTTTTCTTTTCTTAATGTGAGTGGGTTCTCCACTCACGTTGATATTTCCTTTGCCTTTACAAGGAAAAAGGACGTACACACATAACCAAACTCAACCATTATAGTTTTGGTTGAAGGGCAATCCAATTAATGTAATTATATTTGCATTAAATTGAATTAGGGTTTCAATTATGCTTAAATCTTGATTATTTTAATATCAAGATTCTCTCTCCTTCAAAATGATTCAAATGAGGTGCCCCTCTCAAGTTATTTTCTCTAACCGATGACAAGAATTATGAGGGACCCTCTTGAAGTGGTATTTTGCATATTGAACTCTAGATTTTAGGTAAATTGCACATTACACCAAAACTAGGTTTTTAATGCATAACATTGCTCAACAGGCTCTTTCTTGTTATTCAGGCTTGTAGAAGCTATACTACTGCATTATACTCATTCCCATGATGCTTCAACACATGATGAACATTGTATCATGTACAATTTGTAAGTTAACCCCTCAACTTGGGTAATTTTCACTTTAGTCCAAAACTAACAAAACATTATTTCAACATTATTCAAAAGGGACTAAAATTGAAATATAAGTTTCTCTTGAGCCTTAATTACTTTTAGAGAGATAAGAGAGAGCATATAATCAACTTCATTAAGCAAAACATCTAGGTTTAAGCATAACCCAGGTCAGGGACGTTACAAATTATAAACCCCTAATAAGGATTTCGTCCCCGAAATCGCAAATAACAAAAGATAGTTGTTACTCATGTCATCAAGTCTCTAATTATCATCTCAATATCATGGAGATACTATAGATCTTTAATCCACACAAAGTTCCTCCACACATGATTATACTAAGAAAATATTTTCAACTTGATAAACTATTCCACCATAATTACACTTGTTCCTTCCATTAGTTCATCCTTATCAATGTTTATGTTTATGCAGAGCATAAACCCCTAACATATGATGTTCATATTTTTTTTTGTAACTAGATTGATTTCATAGTTGACCAATATATGTAACCAACATAAATACCTTACTTTGGTATTCATCATATGTATTGAGAACACATCTCATCCTTATCATATTCGATTCCATGTTGTTACCACCAAGGGTACACATGCACAAAGTATTTCTTTTACTTTAGGACATTGCTTGTTCCATATATAATTATCTTGGAACAAAAGTCCAAAGCAAACTGATACTTTTTTAAGTATCCATCAACGGATTATTTCTAATCCAAGTACATCAACTGTCATAATACTTACTTGATTGTCATGTAAATGAAAGGAGAAACATAAAGTATCATACTCCTATCATTACCCAAGGTTGTTCATCAAAGGGAAAACATATATATTTAACAGAGGTAATCCACTCAGCAATCCTTTATTTGTTTGGGAAAGTTCACTTAGCACTTCCTATGTATTTAGGAAAGTTCACTTAGTACTTCCTCATTAATTGGGAATGTTCACTTAGTTCTTCCTCATTGGTTGGGAATGTTCACTTAGCTCTTCCTCATTAATTGGGAATGTTCACTTAGCTCTTCCTCATTAGTTGGGAATGTTCACTTAGCTCTTCCTCATTAATTGGGAATGTTCACTTAGCTCTTCCTCATTAGTTGGGAATGTTCACTTAGCTCTTCCTCATTAGTTGGGAATGTTCACTTAGCTCTTCCTCATTAGTTAGGAATGTTCACTTAGCTCTTCCTCATTAATTGGGAATGTTCACTTAGCTCTTCCTCATTAATTGGGAATGTTCACTTAGCTCTTCCTCATTAGTTGGGAATGTTCACTTAGCTCTTCCTCATTAATTTGGAATGTTCACTTAGCTCTTCCTCATTAGTTGGGAATATTCACTTAGCTCTTCCTCATTAACTTTCATTATACTCACTAGATTGTTTCAGAATGACTACTTGATCATAGTAATCAGAAAGATAACAATCTAAGAGTTTCATACTTGCCTTATGTCAAATAATCATATACCTGGCCAGGGTATACAAGTATTGACATTAGGTAGTATACACTTTATTTTCTATCATATTCCTCACTTTTAATATCATCATACACACATGATTTTTCATTCTTGGATTTTCTTCAGGCATCACTTCTATATCTCATCTTTTAACACACAGATAAAGGAGATTATAAAGCATTTTAAGGAATACTGAGTAAAATGTAAATTTTCATCTTCCTTGTGTCCTTATAGGACTAGTCAGGGAAAGTTCAAAAACAACTATTTTCTTTTAACACATAGAATTATGAAATGAAATATCAGAATGAATCTATTTCATCTGACTATTACCCCTTGCGGTCATCTACTGCTTTAGGTTGACTCAACACATAGAGTCTAGCCGTTTCATGTTGTTGCTTTTGCCTTTAGTTAGTGGCTACTGCCCTGGTGCACTAGGCATTTATTGCATTGGTGGCACAAAAAACTTTGGCTTTTCAGAACAACTAGGCAAATGTCTAAAAAAAATTATAGATACCTTACCTTAAATCTCAGCTTATTGCCCCTACTTGGGCACTACCATCACAAATATACTATCTGTATAAACTTATGGCAGAGTCTACTTTCTCACCATATATTAATCTTTCCCACATATCCACTGTTCCAACATGAATATGTCATTCAGGAACCCTTTACAAGCCCAAAGTTTCCACATTAAGGACTGGTAACCTAGGTTGTAATGCTAGTATCCAGTCTTCTATATGCATTACTGCCGTCCTAACCTACCCTTCAAGAGCATAAACATAGGATTCTCTATCCTGATCAGGTCAAGATGAGAATTCTCAAGCACTTGTTCTCCTCTTGCCTGATCCCTTGCACCCTCTCCTGGTGCAACAACATTATCCTTAGCAATGTGTTCCTCGTGTTCCCCAGTCATTTATAAACTTTACCCTTTACTCTGCATAAGAAAAAGTCACTATATGGTATACTGGAGAACACTAACATAGACTCAACACCTTAGTCCTATCTCTCTGTAGACTCAGCGAACCTAGAGCTCTGATACCACTAAATTGTGAAGCATCGTTCGAATAAAATGTTATTAACTTAGTGGAAGCAATCACTAAGCAGCGGATTACTGAAAATCACTAAAAATTAAAACCATTTTACAGAGAGGTCCACACATAGGAAAACTCTTTCACAAAGAACAAAAGTAATTTAATTACATACTAATTTACAAGTACATGTCCTATATCATCTTTTCCTGAGAATCACAAGCATCAACTGCACTGTTAAACTAAACACATGCAGTATAAAATCTCGAGGCACTGAGCCAAAATCTCGAAAGCACTAACTACTACTCCGAGGACCTGAGAGTACAGAGACGACACATAGGACTCTATGTACATCTATACAAGGCATATCATCCAATGTCTCCACCTGAGAATTCACTGCTGTCCCTGCTGCTGTTGTTGCTGTCCTTTTTCTACTGAAGGATTCCTGCCTCTTCATTTGCGTCCACCTAAAAATGTGATTTCCACGGGGGTGAGACAATTGTAAAAGTGCCCCAGCGAGAGATATAACTCTCCGCCAGAAACATTATTATTACAAATTAATAAGATAAATTTGAACAGAAAAATCATGATTGCTTAACAATAGTTAATTCATTGTTTAACATATTAGAATATTATCTTATCTGAAACATTTCAGCTATAACCTGATAGAGAAGCATGTCATTTATCCAATAATGAATATGGAGAACACGTATAACCTTTATCCGCTATGTTAAGTAGGATAATATCAACCAATGTTTCTCGTATTTCAACTTTATGCAAATACACTACACGACTGATTATATTTTACTCTTGATGTGTCAAATTGCACTTAGCTTGCCATGATATATTGACATCTTCACTATAGAGTTATAGCCACTGCATATACTCTCTTCAGGTTTAGATCACATAGCTAATGCCTGGCATTGTTTTGTGGAGTCATGGCCTGTAGACATACTCTTTTAACAAAGTATTGGGATCTTAATCCCTCATCTCATGAATCACCTTTTATTTCTTAACAAGTTCATCATCATGATTATAGAATATGGGTATTCAAACCCTTAGTTCATCATAGAATACTAGTTACCACATAATAAGTAACTTAATACCTTCAGGTCATTTGACCAAGGTAAGCATGATTCTTACTACATAAGCATTCCACATATCACACAAAGCTTAATTCACCTCTTGTTACTTCATAATAGGCAACTAGGCATATTATGGCTTATGAAGCCCATAAACAATTTTAATAATTAAAACATCATATGGCACACATGGCTCATTAATTTCAGATTGCCCCTCACTAAGCAACAAAGCATATGAAGGCTTATAAGGCCTATAAAACATTTTCAATATAAGAGCATCATAGCTCATACTTGGCTATGCTTATCATCTCAACATACCTGCATGATTAGTACTCATGATAACAGTTATATTGCTTTCATATCAGCACTATGCAACACAAAGTAATACAACTATTCCCTTTTTAGGGTTAGGATTCCTCTTACATATCATCGCCCTACTTTAGGGTTTTTACACAAATAACCATTTAGGTTCTTAAGATCATGTTATTAATGATCAAACCTTAACTCATTGCTCCACACAGCTAGGAGCCAACATTGATAACATAAGTATTCAATTATACTTATTTATTCTAATCAACCATCATTAAATGGATTATCAACACAAAGTGTGAGTTTCTCTCTCATCTTTACCAGAATATGATTGCATCATAGTCTATTGATTTGGATTAACCTTTTCATAAGGCACATTAGCCTATACTTATCAAAGTGCATTACATCTGAATGTAACAACTGACATGACACACTTCATGTGTCACTCATCTAAATATATTGGATTTAAAATACATTAAGGTATATCACACTTGAGGTGCTGGATGTGATATCTATCATATTTTGATGTATCACTTTCCCTCATCACCATTACCTTACTTGAGTTCATCCACTTAGCTTGTTTTAGGGTATTTACCATCCTAATACTTTATACACCAGTTCATCACATTTATCATGTAATGTATTAGGCACAAGTCACTATATTTAGAAAATGCAACCATTGCTAATGATATGGACTCATCTTTGAGTTAGGAACTATTGATATAAGGATATCAACTATCAACCTCTTTAGATGTTATACTTGTCAATATATTAATCACTATTCCATTATTAGGAATATGATTTTACATGTTTATAAATTAAGGTTCACATATCATCTCCCATAAATATGGGTTTCACATAACATTACTCTACTTTAGAGTTTCACATAACATCCTTATATATCAGGGTTTCACATAACATGACCCTACATTAGGGTTTCACATAGCATTACCTGAAATTAGGTTTTCACTTGAAATCACCCTTAATTAGGGTTTCTAATGTCACACCCTTGATTAGGGTTTCATCAACCTTCTCAATTAAGATTTCATGATTTCTTTACAAAGGATCATACCCTGATTACTTATTATGTTCATGTTGAAAGTGTGGAGGTTTAACCATTACATGATTGTCACTCATGTAGGGATTCCTCTTCTCTCATCCTCTCTAGGATGTCAATTACTTCATTCTTAATTAGATTAGGTCCAAACAACTTGAATGAAGGGTTGTCACAACATATCAAATCATTGCTTTCATAAGCATCAAGAGTTAACCACTCAACAAGGTACTAATTACCCTAGTACCTCAAAGGTACAACCATTGTAATCACCTTTGATTACATCATTAATAATCAATTAGTTAATTGACCTTTAGTCACCTTAGGTGTTAAAATGGTTTGACCAATTGAACCTCAAATATTCTTGGTCACTTAGACCCCAAACAGTCTTAGTCACTCAGACATTGAATGGTTTGAAATCGTTTAAGCAAAACCATAATGAAACCGTATGGATATTTCTTACTTGAAACCACTTGGGTCTCCAAACGGTATGAGACCGTTTGGTCTCAAATGGTCTTGAGACCGTTTGGACCCAGTTTGGACTCAAATGTTCTTAAGACCATTTGGTCCAAATCCTCTCAAAACTGAATGGACCAACAAGGTCTTTCAACACTTATCAATTCAGGGTTTCAATCATTAAATCCACTATCAATTGAACTACTGATTTGTTACTCAATTGAATCATTGAATCACCCTTCAATTTGACCTTCAATTAGGGTTTTGAACCCAATTGAACTTGGGTTTATAATCAAGGAACCATCAATTAGGGTATTGAAATCAAAGAACCATCAATGATTGACATTGTGTAACTAATTCAATTGAAATCGTTGGATCACCATCAAACCATAACATGACCTGACCTCAAACGGTCTTGAGGTCATTTGGATGCCATCCAAACGGTCTTGAGACTGTTTGACTCAAACCTTTATTGAAATGTGTGAAAATCAACTAGGGTTTGCATCATTGAATCAATCATCACTTTAGCTATTGATTGTATTTCAACATAATATCATTGGATTTTCAACCATCCAATCATACTTCACTACAGACTTCCAAACAGTCTTGGTTGACCTCTAAACGGTCTTGAGATCATTTGGGTGACCTCCAAACGGTCTTGAGACCGTTTAGGCTAGTCAACCCAAAATCGATTCAATTCACTTAAGGATTCAACACTCAACCCGATTAGGGTTTGTAATTGGTAGATCATCCAATCATGGAACCTTTAGAAACTCATCAATTAAATCTATTAGATCATTATTCAACACATAAGAAACCCCCCTCAAATGGTCAACTCTCTCCATTCAGTCAACCACTCTAAACGGTTTGGAACTCAAACCACCAAACATTTTTGTTTGGTGAAACTGTTTGGACCACATGTTGAAACCATTTGCAATAGATATTTGTGGAGATGTGTGATTATGATGATGTCATCATCATAAAGCTATAAAACCACGAAGCTTTCTGTGATTTTCATGGGGATTGCATCAATCAACCAATTAAAATTTCAGAAATAAAGAAAGAATCAACAATGGATAAAGATATGGAATCAATAACAAAGTTCAAGGGTTCAAGTTATATAGCCCACCTTCAATTGAGCTTCAAAGCTTCAACCTCCACGTATTTAATGGTGAAAGCAACACCTTACACTATCCCAAGCTCGTCCTTAAGCTTTGAGTGAAAAGGAATGGCTAGAATTGAAGATGGAGTGAAGATAAGAAGAAATCATGCATTGATTTTCAATTTCCACCATGGAATCAAGGTGAAAGAAGGTCAAGAAGCTTACCAACAGGTTGGGGGTCGTCCTCCTATTTCTACAAGCTCCCTTGGTCATTTTTTCAAGCAAGAAATGAAAGTGGTTTCGAAATTATCCCTTCACCTCATGGATAAAGGAGCTTATATATGAATTTTATTGAAAATTCATTTAAGAGAGAGAAAGTTGGAATTATCTCCTCAACTTTCTTACCACTTTCCCCCTTCTCTTCCTTAGGGATGAGGCTATCCTATTTGCCTCTTATTCCTCTCAATTATCCACGATTTAAAGGAAAACAAACTAAGCACCTTAAATCATATTATAATAATATCCATAAGTGAGTGGATGTTTCTTTTTCTTTTCTTAATGTGAGTGGGTTCTCCACTGACGTAGATATTCCCTTTGCCTTTGCAAGGCACAAGGACATACAAACACAACCAAACTCAACCATTATAGTTTTGGTTGAAGGGCAATCCAATTAATGTAATTATATTTGCATTAAATTGAATTAGGGTTTCAATTATGCTTAAATCTTGATTATTTTAATATCAAGATTCTCTCTCCTTCAAAATGATTCAAATGAGGCGCCCCTCTCAAATGATTTTCTTTACCTGATGCCAAGAATCATGAGGGACCCTCTTGAAGTGGTATTTTGCATATTGAACCCTAGATTTTGGGTAAATTGCAGATTACACAAAACTAGGTTTTTAATGCATAACATTGCTCAACATGCTCTTTCTTGTTATTCAGGCTTGTAGAAGCCATAATACTACATCATACTCATTCCCATGATGATTCAACACATGAGGAACATTGTATCATGTACGATTTGCAAGTTAACCCCTCAACTTGGGTAATTTGCACTTTAGTCCAAAACTAACAAAACATTGTTTCAACATTATTCAAAAGGGACTAAAATTGAAATATAAGTTCCTCTTGAGACTTAATTACTTTTAGAGAGAGAAAAGAGAGCATATAATCACTTCATTAAGTAAAAAATCTAGGTTTAAGCATAACCCAGGCCAGGGATGTTACACAACTAGAGGAGCTGAACTGAAGGAGTCTGTATAATACATGTACATGTACTTGAACGATGAGTATACACCTACATGATAGGAGGTCTAGTAGAAATGGGTGGTGCACTATCACGAGGACAATCATTACTCGGACAAGTGGGAATAGACTCAACAACAATTGGAAGAGGCAAGAGCTCTTCCACAACTACTGGTGTTATTGACAAACCATCGTCAAAGAATGATGTGTCTTCAAAAAAGGTGACATTTGTCGAGACAAAAAAGCGATGTAAGGTAGGACTATAGTACTTGTACCCCTTCTAAACTCGAGAATAACCTAAGAAAACATAATTGGTTGACATTGGACTCAACTTGTCCTTGCTAGGACCTAGGCAATACAGACACATCCAAGCACCTTTGGTTGGACATGATACAATGGCTTCATAGGATGAAGAATATGAACATGTATACAATTTTGGATTATAGATGATGGCATACAATTTATGAGGTAAGTGGCGACAAGAACTGCATCACCCCAGAATTTTGTTGGGACATGCATGTGAAGAAGGGTACGTGCAGTCTCCATAATGTGTCAAATCTTTCTTTCAGCCACTCCGTTCTACTGTAGTGTGCATGGGCAAGATGATTGGTGGATGATGCCACAGGTGGAGGTGAAATGGGTGAAATCATGGCTGAACTATTCTATGGCATTATTAGAATGAGGAGTACATATTTTGTTTTTAAATTAGGTTTTCACTTCCACACAAAAATATTTAAAGATGGAAAAAAGTTTAGATCTTTCTTTCATCAAATAAAGCCATGCAGCACATGAATAATCATCAACAAAGATAACAAAATACTTATAACCAAGCTTAGAGGTTACACAACTCAGATCCCATACATCTAAGTGAACTAACTCAAATAAAGACTCTTCTCTTTGACTCTTTTAGATAGGAAAATAGACCTTGTATGCTTCTGTAACTGATACGACTCATATTGAAACACATCTAGGTGGGACAGACTTGGAACCAAAACTTTGATCTTATCCAATGATCCATGACCATGACGACTGTGTACCACCAATGGGGAAGCTGCGATACAAGTTGTGGGAGACCTACTCAAGTAGTGAAGTACAGCCAATTCATACCCTTAACCAACCGTCTTCCTCATCTTCAAGTCCTGTATAACATAAGTATCAAGTAAGAAAGTGACTGAGGCTTGAAGACAACGAGTTAATTTGCTGATAGATAATAAATTAAAAGGGAATCGTGGGACAAACAAGGAGGAAGGAAGGGAGATATGTGGATTCAGTGACACTACCCCGATTCCAATGACAGATACAATAGAATCATCTATAGGGGTAACACCAGGTAGGTCCGACTTACTAATGTAGGTGGTAAACATCTTAGGTTCCCCCGTGATATGATCAGTTGCACCTAATCAAGAACCCAATTTTACTTCGATATTGATTCCTTGGAAGACTGAGAGATAAATGTTGAAGGCCTGACAATTTGTGCTACATAGACAACTAAAGACGTGGCTTGATGTGAAGCTCAAAGACACATCAAATGAACATATTATTCTTCATACAATGAAACAAGATGTGAAGACTCCTCTTGAGTATTCCTATTATCATCCATGTTGACTAGAATATATTAAATCAACACTATAGGGACTTGATATCAGACCAAATCAATTGTAAAGGAACTTGAAATCAGACTTAGCAACTTAAAATCTAACTTTGCAGACTTTATTTCAGACTTTGTACACTTGAATTAGACTTTGTAGCAACATTATTTTAGTTTGGATGCCTTGTAGGAAGGAAGAACTTTGTAATAAAATATACTTCTTCAAATGCCTCCAAAATCCTTCAAGAGAACCCATAATCAGACTTTGTAATAAGGTTGCACTGTGCAGCTACAATAACCGCGGGATATATACCGAAGGAGGAGGAGGATTGCTCCCTCCTCGGTTCTCATAAGCCCTTGAACTTCTAGGGCAAGGTAGTATACGTAGGGGTGCCCTTCAGGGACTAGAAAAGAAGGGCTGGAGTTGATCTATTTCTTCTCAAGAGAATCCGTAATCAGGCTGCAACTACAACAATTTTTGCTCCAGGAAGAACAACAACTTCGCAAGGCCCAAACAAAAATTAATCAACAAATGGCTTGATCCATGAGGTTGTTGGAGTTGGGGGACAACCAACCCAATAAGCAGATTCTTCAAAATCCAATAGATGGAGGCACAAAACTCTTCCCATGGTCACACAACTACAGTACTGCACTGTAATAGTACTATAGAAAATGTGAAAGAAGAGGAAACAAGGGGAGAGCTTGCTTCCTGCACCAAGTAGGGATGAAAACCCTAGGCTCTGATACCATGTAACTAGCAATGTGGGAGAAGGATACTACCTCAAAGCTTACGGTTTGTCTCACGTATCATATATATAAGAAGAATGCATTACAACATTTATAAATAGATCTCTAAACTTAACATATAAGACCATGTCATTTACATACAAGTCCCTACACATTAACAATATGCATCATGTAGCTTGCAACCTTCAATACAAGCTATTTGTTCACTACTAATAATTTGATTCACGGGTATTGTCAATCTAGTGCAGAGAACTTTGACAAAATTCTTATAAAATAGTTGATGAGACTGATAAGTCAAAATTGATTGATTTTAGTGGGGTTATAGTAATAAACACATTGTTAATGTAAATGAGATAAATGGTTCATCCTCATAAAGTTCTTTAAAGAGTTGATGAATGTGATCCTATATCGTGTTCTGGTTATGTCTATAGAAAGACATGTCAAATCCATCAGGTTCCTTGTTATTTGTCCACCCTTAAAGAAAATTTAGTTTTTTTAATTCTTCTTGCGTAAAGGTCATCATTAGGACATGGTAGTTAAATTGTTTTATTTTTTCAGAATTTTTCCAATCAAAGATCAATGGAGAATCTCTATTTGTGAATGAAGAGATATTAAAAATATTTTGTGACATGTTGGATATGTTGGATAAATTGGATATTATGATAAATCCCTTTTGTTTTGATGATGACAAACATTTCATTCTTATTATTCTAACGAGCTACTTGAGTGTGCAGGATTATGGTGGATGACAAAGCAACTAGGGAAATCACGAGCTTACACATTTATTTTCATGCAATGTAATCAATATTGTAAAAACTTGTACAATTATATAATGTACAAGTACTTAGATTGCATGTAAATCAAGCGTTAGATCTTCCCTAACTAAACACCATAGTTAGACAAGTCATCCCTTCCAATAGGATCACATTATGCACACTCATGCACACACTTAGTACCTTATTTGATAAATTGAAACAGAGTCAATCTCGGTCGACACACTCCTCGACCGAGACACTCTCGGTCGACCAACTTCTCGACCGAGATTGACCAAAAGTAGCCGTTAGACACAACAGTTAACAGTTGCAAATAAACGTTAATCCAGGGAGCCTCTCGGTCGACAAGACTTCGACCGAGTAGGTATCTCGGTCGACAAATTGTCGACCGAGATGGTCTCTGACAGCAACTGCAGAATAAAGCAACTAGCCGTTACTAACTCACCTAACTTCTACCTAACGGCTAGTTAAGCACTTAGAAGCCCCTAGAAGTTGTCTAGAATGTCCTTAAGCATCCATAGGCCATTCCTATAAATAGGACAAGCCTTAGGACACTTATATACACTCATATACTCAATTGTGCAATCCTTGAGCATACACTACATTGGCAATCTGTTTAGAGCAATAGTGCAATTCCCACACTTGTTATACATTCCTATTGCTACCATTTCGTGTCCTATAGACTAGGATCTCCTATACATAATAATCACATTGCTATACACCTTGGTTAGGAGATCCAAACGCTTGATATAGGAAAATCAAGCCTTGTGCTTATAACGGTATTGTAATTTCTGTATTTCTTTCTTGTTCCTATTTATTCCTTGTACTCTCCTTACTACTCCTAGGGTTGGAGGCTGCGGATTGGAGAGGGTGGACTTCTCAGGTGGAGAAGGGGACTTCAAGCTACTTCAAGAAGGCTATCGCACGGGAAGCTACTTCAGAAGGCTGGTGCAACGGGTGTTGGTGCATCTACTTCAAGGGAAGGCTGCTTCGAGTTGGACGATTACTTCTAGGTGAAGGCTTCTTGAAGGGTTTAGGGAAAAGAAATGTATTTTATGTAAAGTCCTTGCGAGGTAATAAAATAATTTCTTTTCAAATCCCGGTTGGGTAAGCAACCGGGTAGTGGACTGACTACCTTAGTATTTGCTAAGGTTAGGAACCACTCTAAACCCTTGTGTCTCCTTGTCCAATCTTTCTTTGTGGTTGCTTGAGTTTAAATTACTTTAAAATTACCATAAAACTCTATTCACCCCCCCTCTAGAGGTTTTCAATTGGTATCAGAGCAGGCTTCAAGGAGCCCTAACAAGGTCTTGAAGAGATAAAGGGAGGAGGTGACTACAACCACAAGAAAAGGAGCATGGACCAATGTGCGACAAGTTGCAATTGGTGCTTAGGAACAAAGCACTCTACTTCTAAATGTCCATGGAGGTCAAATAAAGAATGTTTCGTTGCTACAATAAGTGAGGAAGAAGAAGAAGAGGTAAACTTGCTTGATTTACCTAAAGAAGAGTTAGTTACTATTATTGAAGAAACACATAATAAATATGTTGAATACAAAAAGAAATTAAAGAAATCAAATAAAGAAAATGATGATCTAAATGCTAGACTTCTTGAGCTTACATCCGAAAATGACGATTTATATGCTAAATTGAATACTCTTGGTTTTGAAAAAGATAGCATTATGTCTGACAATCGTACTTTGAAATCATCTCTAAGTAATAGTGAAGTGAAAATTTTCACTCTAGAGACTAACTATGATCTTCTATGTCAAGAAAAGACTGAATTGCTTGCAAAGTTAAATGATATTAAAAAACAACCTATATTGTGCACCCATGTATATTATGACAATATAGTGAAAGAAAGAAATATGTTATCATCCAATCTAGATCAAGCAAAATTAGATATCAAGAAAAGAATGGATGAGATCGTTAAGTTACAACAAGAAGTTAGTAAGTTAAGCAACAATGGAATCCTTGATAAAATATTAGAAAATTCCTATCATCAAATAGGGAGAAGAGGACTAGGTTATAAGCCTAAGGAGAAATCCTATCAACAACCTAGTTGGAGAAGGACACAAGCAAGACAATCCATGAATGTACATAGAGGCAAATATACTTTTGTACCAAAGAACAACCTAGACCAAAATCATAGAAAGAGATATGAGGTTGATTCTATATGTTGCCACTATTGTTCACGTCTTGGACATTACTCCTTCTCATGCCCATACAAGAAAAAGAATGATGAGATGGTATGGGTTCCAAAATCCCCAAATTGATTCGATTAGACTAAGTTGAGATATGTCCAAAGTCTCAAATTTGCACATCTTTTTGTCTATCTCAACTTAACATATAGGGATAACAAATTTATAATGATATCACTCTGATATACATATGTTTTATCTCAAACTGATTTTTGAAATAATTGAATTAGATACAACCTTTATTGCATAGACTTCTGAAACAGCTTCCAGAAACATGGTCGGTCGATCAGCTGTCGACCGAGAAAATGTCGGTCGAGCAACTGTAGACCGAGCGTATCACTGTTTTTCAGCGCTGATGTAAATTTTTTTGGATCATGCTTAGATTAAAGAAAAATTCTATTTAATAATACTCTTATTGCAAATTTATCTCTTAGAAATACGTGCAATGAATAAAATGTTTCAAATCGACTTTTGAAAATACTCATTGTGATAAGCATCACTTAATATGCTTCATTATATTTGAATTAGTCTATCCAAATGGATATTATTCTTGAATATGCTTCATCATATTTGATGCCCTTATTAAGATCTCATAATTTGTACACTTTAATGAGCCTCATATTGATATTCGTAAGCTATCTGCAGAACTTATTCTTCATGTATGAATATTTTTTTACCTGCAGAATATGCCTCTTGGTTAAAATAAAATTTGACCAAGGGGCGCCATGGTCGTAATCAAAGGCGACCTAAAATAAACTTTGATAAAAATTGTTTATTTGGACATTATTTTATTGAACTGAATCTTAGCATATTTTTCAATCAAAACTTAAATCATTTGTAGTAATTAGAAGCCTTAAATATTATTACTCCCTTGGAATATACATATATATGCTCTACAAAAATGTTCTATGATTTGCATTAAAATACAATCAAAAATTGAACTCAGTAAGTCCGTCGGTCGACGACTTCGTCGACCAAGAATCACTCGGTCAGCCCATCTCACTCGACCGACAAATTCTAATCAGACTCAGTATCGGACGAACGGTCGGTCGACGAGTGCTCGACCGAGACAATGTCGGTCGACCAGCGCTCGACCGAGAAATAGCCGTTGGATATGACCGTTGCAACCCGACCGTTATGACCGTTTTCTTTACCGTTGGAGGACCAAGTGGCGCGTCTGCAACTCGACCGTTGCGGACGCTCGGTCGACGAGTCGTCGACCGACCGGGTCGCTGGAATTCTATAAATAAGTGCAAAAACAAGCCACTTACTCACACTTGCATTTCCTTGCCTCCATAGTCCATCTCTAGTGCAATTTCGTGCAATCCTTCAGCATTCTTACCCTCAAATCTTCCTTGCTTCTTCTCCACTCTCAAGAAACACAATGGCCTCATCATCAGCTGTCCGTGGGAAGAAGAAAGTTGCTGGAAGAAAAAGAAGAGAAGAAAGGGAAGCCACTCCGCCCCTGACGATCATCAATGACATTGCCTTCGTCGACGGAGATGCTGGAGATAGATACTTTCGGCTTTCCTCTAAAGCTCCTCTTCCACGACGCCCGGTCGAAGTGATGGACTTCATCAACATAGTCGACCTGGAGCATCTCTTTGGAGTACAAAAGCTGAAGGACTTCATCAACCCATCCTTTCCTTCCTATTCCATTAAGGTAGTCAACGAATTCTATGCCAATCTCCTATCCCACACCGAAAATGACATCACATTCTTCTACACCATGGTAAATGGGCATAGTTTTAAATTTTCCGAAGGGGATATTCTTGACATGCTAGAAATTGATATAGATGAATATCAAGATTTCCTTGACCTTACCACCGGCAATCCAATAAATTTATTTTCCCATGATGACCACACCACTAGCCTTAGTGATATAAAAAGAGCCATATTTCAAGCCAATACCACTTGTCATGAAGATAGGGGAACCTATTATGCAATAAACCTAAAACCGGCATGTAGAATAGTAAACCTCATTGTTTCCACCAACATACATCCACGTGCCAATAAATCCGAGGTTCCTATTTTCCGTATGTGTCTAATTTATGCTATCATAAAGGAAATTCCCATCAACTTCATTCGCATAGTACTTAAAAATATGCTTGAGTTTTCTGGCAATCCACCATATGCCGATTTTGTATGCCAGATTACTCAACATTGTCTTAAGTCAAACATTGAAGATATGGGATACATATGGGAGCGTAGACCACCAAAGATAAGTAAGAACACCGTAGAGAAGATGGGGATTGACTTTGGTCATAAAAGGGCTAGAGTAGAAGGAGAATCATCACATCAAGATATACCACCACCCCCTCCTCCTACTAATCTTTCTATTGATCCCATCCAAAATACTCTCACTTATCTTGTTGGCTCCCAATATCATCTCAGTAACCAACTCAACTATACCCATCATGCCATGACATACTTAAATCAAAGAATGCAAAATCTTTCTCCGGCTGAAACCGATGAATATCCGCATTCTTTAAATCCTGGCATGCTCAACCCATTTAATCCTTCATACAACTACTATCAACCTCCACCTCCACCATCAATGGATCTTGCACATACTCAATTTTCCTCCATACAATTGCAAGATATAGCTGCTCACTTCCGGTTTGACCGAGTTCCCACATTTCTGGAAGCATATGCATTAGCAATAACAGGTGCTTTAGATTGGCAAACTCTGGTCAAATATTATGGAGCCGAGCCATTCCTTGGGAAAGATCCGGACATCGATGTAATTCTTAAATCTTTCCTGTGAAATGTTGGAGTTGTACTAGTTGTAATAAAAGTGATTAGTCAAATTCTATATGATTGTAATCTTCTTCATGTTATTGAATGAAATTTGCCATTTTTATTTGATTCACATGGTTATTTTTTTGGCATATGAGACATCTTCAAAATATGCATCATAAGTTCATTATTGTAGAGCATAACAAATGAAGGGAATAATAATTAAACTATTACAATTGTAATTGAATTTCCAAATGCAAAACAGTTCTCCAGAAACATTCTCGGTCGAGAAACTAGTCGACCGAGAACATTGTCGGTCGAGCAATGGTCGACCGACTGGGTTTCTGTTTTTCCAGATTGACATAAATTGCATACATCTTTGTTAAATCTTGGACATTTTATATCTTTGCTTAGTATTCAAACTTTCATTTGAGATATCTATCTAAGGGGGAGCAAAGCATAAGAAAAAGGGGGAGATCATTAAAACTTTGACCATTTGATTGAAGAAGCTTACAAAAATATTGTAATCACCATGTGTAGCTGAAAATTTTCAAGAAATTTATGAATTTATTGAAAATGGTATCTTGTATTTACAGGAATTCTCTACCCAATAGGGCTTTTGGATGGAGACATTTTTATATACTCTAAGCTTAGAGGATTCTCATTAAATCTAGGGCTTAACATCCTTTGATACATGAGAAATCAATATACATTCATCATATGCTTAAGGGAATCTCATATCATTTCAAGGCTTAACATCCTTTGCGAATGATTGAGAAACAAATTGTGGATAAATTAGATAAAAATCTATGTTCCTAATAGGATATCTAATTAAGGGGGAGCATTATCTTAAGGGGGAGAAGAAAACATTCAACTTGGATATCTTTTTGAGATGACAAAGGGGGGGAAAGAATATACAAATATAAATGAGTTTCATCACATCTTGGCCAGCACTCACTTGAAAAACATAAATGGCTACAAAAGGAAAATTTTCAGGTATGAAACTCACATGCTTTATATTTCCTTATTTCATATTTAGGAAATGTTTGTCATCTTCAAAAGGGGGAGATTGTTGGATAAATTGGATATTATGATAAATCCCTTTTGTTTTGATGATGACAAACATTTCATTCTTATTATTCTAACGAGCTACTTGAGTGTGCAGGATTATGGTGGATGACAAAGCAACTAGGGAAATCACGAGCTTACACATTTATTTTCATGCAATGTAATCAATATTGTAAAAACTTGTACAATTATATAATGTACAAGTACTTAGATTGCATGTAAATCAAGCGTTAGATCTTCCCTAACTAAACACCATAGTTAGACAAGTCATCCCTTCCAATAGGATCACATTATGCACACTCATGCACACACTTAGTACCTTATTTGATAAATTGAAACAGAGTCAATCTCGGTCGACACACTCCTCGACCGAGACACTCTCGGTCGACCAACTTCTCGACCGAGATTGACCAAAAGTAGCCGTTAGACACAACAGTTAACAGTTGCAAATAAACGTTAATCCAGGGAGCCTCTCGGTCGACAAGACTTCGACCGAGTAGGTATCTCGGTCGACAAATTGTCGACCGAGATGGTCTCTGACAGCAACTGCAGAATAAAGCAACTAGCCATTACTAACTCACCTAACTTCTACCTAACGGCTAGTTAAGCACTTAGAAGCCCCTAGAAGTTGTCTAGAATGTCCTTAAGCATCCATAGGCCATTCCTATAAATAGGACAAGCCTTAGGACACTTATATACACTCATATACTCAATTGTGCAATCCTTGAGCATACACTACATTGGCAATCTGTTTAGAGAAATAGTGCAATTCCCACACTTGTTATACATTCCTATTGCTACCATTTCGTGTCCTATAGACTAGGATCTCCTATACATAATAATCACATTGCTATACACCTTGGTTAGGAGATCCAAACGCTTGATATAGGAAAATCAAGCCTTGTGCTTACAACGGTATTGTAATTTCTGTATTTCTTTCTTGTTCCTATTTATTCCTTGTACTCTCCTTGCTACTCCTAGGGTTGGAGGCTGCGGATTGGAGAGGGTGGACTTCTCAGGTGGAGAAGGGGACTTCAAGCTACTTCAAGAAGGCTATCGCACGGGAAGCTACTTCAGAAGGCTGGTGCAACAGGTGTTGGTGCATCTACTTCAAGGGAAGGCTGCTTCGAGTTGGACGATTACTTCTAGGTGAAGGCTGCTTGAAGGGTTTAGGGAAAAGAAATGTATTTTATGTAAAGTCCTTGCGAGGTAATAAAATAATTTCTTTTCAAATCCCGGTTGGGTAAGCAACCGGGTAGTGGACTGACTACCTTAGTATTTGCTAAGGTTAGGAACCACTCTAAACCCTTGTGTCTCCTTGTCCAATCTTTCTTTGTGGTTGCTTGAGTTTAAATTACTTTAAAATTACCATAAAACTCTATTCACCCCCCCTCTAGAGGTTTTCAGGATAATCTCAATTACATTGTTTGTCTCCCATATCACAATCCAGTGAATGTATTATGCTACTCATACTGTTTCCATAGCACACACTGGGGAAAATTGTGTTAAGATCACCTTGTTTTAGCCATTGTTGTTTCAATATTGGTTTCCATATAATTTCCTAATCCAATAGTAAATGTCGAATATGTGATTTAGTATTATCAATCTCTAATGGATTACTATTTGTGAGATTACATTCCATGACTAGAGAGTCTTGAAATATTTTTATTGTGTCAATATTATTGAAAACACCCTTCCCTAATTTGGGTTTATCCCTTACAAACTTAAGGTTGTGTGCTAATCTTATAACTACTTTTTCATTGAAAATACCCTTCCCTAATTTGGGTTTATCCCTTACAAACTTAAGGTTGTGTGCTAATCTTATAATTGCCTTTTCAATTGTGCTAGTGTTCCAATTTGTTTCAACTATGTCCTTATAGGTGCTACAGTTTGTTCAATTTATTTTCTTTGTAAACATGACAGGTCCCTGAGATATGCATTTTATGTACAAGAAAACTAACACATGGCATCATGTAATTCATAGTCCAATTAGTTATGTTTTAATAGGACATATATCTTCCCAATGGCTAGTGATAAGAAACCTATACAAAATATCCCTAGAGAAGCCCCTAATATATGCATATCTTGAGTTACTAACCTTGAAATCTATAATCTCATATGTATTTATGTAACCAAGAAACAGAGGCTTAGTCTCAGTGATGAACAAACTAATTATGAAGAAACAATTGAAAGGGAGGCCATGGAGAAAC
Source organism: Alisma plantago-aquatica (assembly GCA_963693085.1). Classification (NCBI taxonomy): domain Eukaryota; kingdom Viridiplantae; phylum Streptophyta; class Magnoliopsida; order Alismatales; family Alismataceae; genus Alisma; species Alisma plantago-aquatica. Next base: position 1,905,189,721 of record OY856409.1, on the reverse strand, counting down.
TATCTATTCATGATGCAATATTAAAAAAAAATCATGCGATTTTTTGAAATTCAGAAGTGGGTGGATCTAGACACATGCTAAAAGCCTTTTCATTATGCAATATTAAAAAATCATAAGAAATCTTTGCAATGTCTTACAAGAAAAGCTTTACGTCTCTTTATACACATTCAATGCCACTACTACCAAGGAACCTGAGGGTATTTACACAACAAAAAAATATCTCTGCCTCCCTCCTTCCCTCTCGCACATGTTAGTGTGTGCGTGCGATGGTGCACAAAAACACACTTGAAAAGATGAGATTTGATGAGATTGTTGCAATGTAAGAACATTGAAAACTATATAGTTCACTATAGACAAGGGCCCATCAAATGATGTTTAAGAAAACATCTTACTGGTGTATGCATTAAAGTGAATCTTGTAAAGAGATGATGAGATATATCTTGACAGAACTTACATTGACCAAGGTAATATCTACATGCAAGCTAGAGAGGGGTGGTGGCCTAATAGGTTAGACACCATGCTTTCCAATGAATTAGTGGCTTGGGAACAGATAGCTGAGATCCTAATAAGTATATAGTTGTGAGAATTATGTAAAATTCTCTACAAAGTGGTATGGATGGCCTCTAAGGGTTAGATTTTGATTTCACATTATTTCTAATAAGAAAGCTTATCAAAGTAAAGGATATAGAAAAGATAAGAAAGAGAAAATGATGGAATTAATGCATAAAATATGCCTTATAAGTGGAAGACTTGGATGTTAAGAAAAGCATATTTTCCTTTCGAGTTTTGGACTCAAACATTTCCCACGACTAGATAAAGTCATTATGGATTTCCATTAAAATTTGGGATTAGAAAGATTAAAGCAATAGGAGATATGAATTTTTCTAGAATTACTAAAGTGAGAGAGTAATTTCCAATGTGTGTTAAATGTCACCATCCATTTACAAATATGATAATTCCCCTTTTAGACCCTTTATGCAGGTGCATGGCTTGATGACCGTTGGATCCTGGATCCAATGGTGATGCACTTGTCACCTTCCTCAGGGAGAGAGGGAAACCAGAGACTCAGATTGGGGACTTTCCAAAGCGATTCTCTCGTGAATTGATGGATGAATAAATTTGGAAGTTTTCCTTTGACTTTGGGATCAAGGGACGAACCTAACCATCCTGGGTTTAATCCCCATTAGCAGAGTGTAATGAGTTTCCCTAAATCACAGACTCTCTCGCCGACTGCTCTACAATCTGGACCTATAAATAGGGGGTTAGAGACCCCCTACAGATTTGCCAATCCATCCACGAGACTACCCTCGGCTCCTAGATCATATTTATATACCCAATTCCCTTGCTAACACCCACCACTATCCCTCATTTCTCCTCCATCTACCTTGGAGATAATTCTCTACTATCCCCCTCTTCCAGGTGACTTCCTGGCAAATTGAGGCCACCAACGGGTCTGAAGAGACTAGGGGAAGGTTTTAGCACTCCTGCCTGCCGTTCTAAAGGTCAGAAGCATAAAGTCAACTCTTGAGTTTACTGGATCAGAGAGGTTAGCTCATGAATGAGGTGATGGGAAAGAGGTTGAAGATGATATAGGAAGAAAAGACCCTTTTGCCATGTTCTCTCTTCATACCTAGTAAGGGTACTCCTGCCATTTTGCTTTCTTTTTTGGCAATCTGAGTGAGTTTCTAGATGGGCGTGGGTGACACTATGGCTTGAACCCATTGGACTAGGCCCCAACCCCGTGGCACGATCAAAGGCCCACCCGCTGCTGAGGTGGCAGCCTCAGATTGGACATAACCATTTAATTTTGGTAAAATCATAACTATTAGTAGAATGATCCAATGAAGACAAGCAATATGTGAATCTTGCTCAAAAAGTATGAACAATGCAATAAAAATATAATCATGACCTAGATCTACCTCTAGTTCAAAAGTATCCAAAGCTACCAACTTTAATGCGGTTAATGCATTAGAATCCTAATTTCTAAGTTTTGGTAATCCTAATATGTTCTATTGACTTTAATAATCAAATATTGAACTTTTTGGATAAAAGGATAACTTGGATCTAGTTTGCGATTATTAATCTATTCATTTATGAATTAGATTTTTCTTGAGATTAAAAAGTACAAATAATGATAAAGTGAAGGTTTGTGAATGAAAAGGACATGAAAAATGATAATTGGGGTTTGGGAAGCCAAAGCCCTAATGAAACCCTAAGTTGAACCCAGAACCCTAATTTGAGCCTCAAGTCAATCTTAATGATAGATTTTGGATAAGATAATAATACATGGGTATTATGCTTTAATTTTCAGAATAATTGATTGATTGGTTGCTTTTGTTTCTTTGCTTGGACATCAAGTACTTTTGAGAGTCTAAGACTAACCACATTAGTTTTCTATAGTTTTTTGAGGTTTATTGAAATGGATTGTAAGTAAATTCTTGCTTGTTTATTTATTTCCTACAATCTATAAAGTCACTATGGATATTCCATTATATGGACATGACTATCTCAAATCCTAAGACACCTCTAGATCTATGAAATATAAGGTCATCTGTATGAATAGGGGAAGACATCACATGCCATCTTCCTGAATAAGGAAAGACATCAAGGGTCAAATGCTTGAATAGGGGAAGAATGATATGGCACCAAGAAGGTGGCCTATGTCCATTGCAGGGACAATGCCCTAAAGGGGTTTGAAAGAGGTTGGATAGATCAAGTTTGAGTAGTTTTGATTAAAATGTTAAGTTATATTCTGTAAACAATAATTGTTGTGATTATGTTATTACAAATAAATGTGAACTTTTGTTTCCCCCACATACCGGTATAACTTGTTGTACTGATCAAGTTTTTATTTCTCGACGGTTTAGGATAATGTGCTATCATTCCTACAAGATTAATGGAAAATGGACATCCAGAGAAGAAGGCACCAAATGAAGAAGAAGGCACCAAATTAACAAGAAATAATGTAATTCTAGGGGATTTAGTTAGTTAGTTTTATTTCATGTTTCAAACTCTAGAAAATTATATATTGAGTTTTTCTTGTACAAACTCGTTTCTTATTTAATGTAATTTAGTAATTATTTTTGGTTATCTGATAAACCTCAATCTTGTATTTATGTTAATGGCCTTTGCCCTATTGGCCCGCCCAATTAGAGGATAACGGGGGGGGGGTGTTACATTTGGTATCAGAGTGAGGTTTACCATTTAACCTCTAATAATTATTAACTTTTAAGAGTTTTGTAGACCCCAAAGGGAATCATTGGAGTGTTTTCCAAAAAAATGGTGTCTTAAAAGGACCACTACTTGGGGTTTGGTAATATTTTCCTCTGCATCGCTAGTCGGCTTACGAGGACTCCCAGACCCGTGCATCTGGCCTGGACAAAGTTAGAGGATTTCACTCAGAATAAAATACCTCTAGGATTTCTCATCTACTTTCATCCCTTCTATAATGCTTGATTCACCCTAGGCATCTATGACTGCTCTCTATATCCCTTTCTGGGTATTATGGTTAGGAATATTAAGGATCAAGGCATCCTCTGCCAAATAATAAAATGCATGTATACAAGATATTATGGACATAATTTTATGACACTTTAAACATCCTTCCATCATCCTAAGTATAGAACTAGGGTTATCTTATGTGAAAAAACATGGCCCACACTAAGATCATTATCATCCTTGACTTCCAAGAGGGAAGGCCCTCCTACTAGAATGGTTTGTCTCCAAGGGTGGTGATGGAATACAGGATGACCAAGAAACATAAGAGATTAGAAGAGGCCACTACTAGGAAGGTTTCCAGCCCAAAGTTTCCCCCCTTTGACAACCTAAACTCAGAGGATGGACTAGACCCTAGCTATAAACCTATGATGGAATAAGAGCCCAAAGAAGACCTCAGCCATGATGCCAAACCTAAACCCACAGTCAGGAAAGCTCACTACCCAGATTCTCTCTATCTAGGACAACAAAAAGAACTCACCGAGATGGTTAGTGCCCTTGCACCCAAAAATGTTGCCAAGGAAGAGAAGGGTGAAACCCTACTTGTCTGCCCTCATCATGAAGCCACCGCCCTTGACTTTGTCAAGTTGGGTATAGAAAAGTTTTGGGATGAAGACAACTGTAAATTGGAAGCTTGAATTCATGCCGTGGAAGATGGTTTTTAGATTTTGGGGGTACAACCTGACATGAAGGTTCTCTTTGCTGCTCACCTACATAAGAGGACACCCAAACTTTGGTGGGGGAATTACATCAGCAACCGAATCTGATGATAGAATCGATGGCCAGGAAGGACTTTCGTACCATTCTTTCTGTCTACTTTGCCCAGGATATGGAGAGAAATGTTATGCTTATTCAGAACCCACATGAAGGACATCTAAGGTTTGCAGAAGGCATTTCTGACCCAAAGGACAATAATGGAAAAAGGGCAAGGACGTAATCTTGGAAAGAATAGAAATGATAGAAAAGGAAAACCCTGATATAAGAATTACAAACCATCCTTCCGTACCTACGGAAGGAGGCATTGAGACAGATTCCACTATAAGAATAAAGTATGCTATCACTACCGGCAAGAAGGAAACCTCCACCTTCACTAACCTTTCACTGGCCCTCGAGGACCAAGACTAGTAATAACTTAGACAATGAATGCATCACAACGAGGGGAAATCCTAGTTGTTGAAGAATGCCTATAGGTTCAAGTTTGCACTAGTAATGATAATGGAGCTCAGACTGACACATACCAACTTATAGGAAGATGCCATCCCTAAAAATTGTAGTACACCTTGTATTAGAAAATGTATTGCTTAATAAACTAATATGGTTCTAAGAATGAGGAAGGTGATGTACCGGATCTTGTGTAACCAAACTAGAAATGGAGCTTCTAATAGAGATCCAATTCTTGAATGGTAACTCATAAGGTATGATAATATAATTCCTAGGTAGAATATTACATGGATGGAATAATAGGAAATATGCCTAAGGAACATGTTCTCTTGTAATGATATAAACTTTTGAAATCAAGTATTCTTTTTTTGATCCTTGGTACTGCTAAGTATTAGTTGTATCTTAGCGACCAAAAAAAGTATTAGTTGTATCTTGTCCTGAGAAAGGACCCTACCTAAAAGAGTGAGTTAAAAAAAATCAATTTAAGAATTACGGTAACATAAAGGTCTCATAAAGACTTGAAATATTAAGTACATGGAGCATAAAAGCACACATATATCAAGTATGATTCCTTGGACACATGTATGACCATCTCTAGGGGGCATGAGGAAAAGTCACCATGGAAGCAATCAATAGAGTGGGACCAGGCCCAGAGGGGAAGGTCACCACAAACTCAATTAAAGGACATAAGAAAACTATATAAGACATAAGAAATGAAGAAATTTAGATAGAAGAATTTTAAAGGATATAATGTTTTTGAATGTCGTCAAGGAAACCCTAAGCAAAATATGTAACTAGAATAAATAAAGTTATGATATCTCAATAGAACTCTAAGTCAATCCTAAGTTCAAGAAGGGATGAGACTAACGGGAGTAGGAGCTAATTGTCCCCTAAATGCACAAGATCATATGGTAGGGAGGTAACAACTATGTTTGCCCAAGGCCCGTGGGTTAGGAGTTTGGACACCTTCATGTGTTCATGTGGCCTAAGGGATAAATGTGAGAGACACTGTCTAGATGCATAAGGATGAGATCACTTCAAAAGTACCGACATCCTAGAAACTTTGAGAAGATGACTAAGGCTCGGGAGAAAAGATATAAGAAGTCAAGAGATAATGAAATTGCACAAACCCTAGAGTGAGGGAAGCTCTTGACTTCAAGAAATATAAGAATATTGTGAAATAAGAAGTATGTATGGTTTAGAGTCATGTTGAGAGGGATTCAACCTAAATATGGAATTAAAATGGTAATGTGTAATGTACCGTCTCTATTCTTAGAATGAGAAGAGCTTTGTATTTGGACTGCAACCAAATGCTTATTTCAATTTGTTATGAGTGTGAGAGAGGAGAGATGCACATGCCATATTTGAAATGGAAATGATATGAGGAATAAACACTTAAGTTGAAACCCTTTTTGGATAACCAAAAATTTGAGGTATTACGACAGATACCCTTAGAAGAGAATATTAGAGGAATGGTCTGGAAACCTAGGTAAATAAGGTAATCTCCAAATCAAAATTTCAAATGAGGATATATTTATCAAGAGGGATTTGAATTTATATAGGCATAAGATTGAATCTGGTGATCAAAATGATGGATGCAAGAGTGGAAGTACCAAATAAAGGTAAATCAAACCTTACTTGTTGGCCAAGCTTGTAACAACTCAGTTAGATGACCCAGAGTTAGTTAAGATGAAGGGTTTGATGGAGAAATCTCATACACATACCTCGATGGGTGTCAATAGTAGAATCCAATATGAAAGTTGTATTTGGGTTCCTAAAGATTCAACCTTAAGGACTTAGAAGCACATTAGTCTAAGTTTATTATACATCCTGGCATCATGAGGGTGTTTAAAGACTTATAACAATATTTATGGTAGCCTGAAATGAATAGAGATGTAGCAAGATATGTATATAGTTGTCTCACATGCCAGATGGTGAAGGCTGAATACCAACGACCTGGTGGGCTATTGTAACCAATTGAAATTCCTAAGTGGAAATGAGACCAGATCACTATGGATTATGTGGTGGGTCTCACCAAGGCAAAGAAAGGTCATTTAGATTGTGGTGGACTACCTAATCCATTCGACACTTTTCCTCACCTCAAATATTACTGTCGAGGTGTTAAGACCTAGTTGAACTATATGTTAGAGGAATATTTTGCCTACATGGTGTTCTAGTTCTTTGATCGTGACCCTTAGTTCACTTTGAAATTATGGAAGAAAGTACATGAAGAACTCAGTATGAGATTGAAATTTAGCAAACCCTATCACTCTTGGATCGATAGACAGTAAAAAAGAATGACTCAAGCATTAGAATGACTTATAGAGAGCATGTGTGCTCGATTGGGGTGGATCATGGGAGCAGACCTACCCTTAGCTAAGTGTGCCTATAATATTAGCTTCCAAACTAGTATCGGGATGCCTCCGTATGGATCTCTTTATGAGAGGTTGTTTTGACTACCGCTTCATTGGGATGATGTAAGTAAGAGGACCTTACTGAGGTTAGAGGAACCATAGTGGTATGATGACAAGTTTGCCTTGATCGAGTAGGGGATGAAGATAGCCCATGATCTACATAGGTTTGTATGCTGATGCAAAGCAGACAAATTTGTACTTCACTATAGGTGACTATGTGTTTCTAAAATCTGAACCCTCTTAGCTATAGCTAAGAATAGAGGAAAATTGATTCCTCGATATGTGGAGCCATTGAGATTCTAGAACTGATTGGTAAAACCACTTATTGTCTAACCTTAACCCCACAATATAGTATAATGTATGATGTGTTCCATGTATCCAATTTAAAGCTCTATGTGAAGGATCTAAGCCATGTGCTGAGCATTGAGCCTATTGAACTCCAAGGGAGGTTGACATACTCTGAGTCACCTACGAGGGTACATGATACCAAGGTGAAAGAGCTCAGGAATAAAAGATAGCGATGATAAATGTTCTTTGGAAGCACCATGAGGAGGATGGAACCACATGGGAGATAAAGACGGAAATGGAAAAGTCCCATCCTGTGTTGTTTGTATGATTAGTTGAATTTTGATGACAAAATTCCTATAAGAGGGGAAGGATGTTATAACCTGGCTTTTGACATATATTTATATAATTGAAACACAATTACTTGAATGAATGGGACATATTGGAAATATGTTATGCTTTGTTTTAAAAGTAAGGTTTCTTTTGAAAAATTCCCTTTTCTATGAATTTTTGTTGACCCAATAATAGATATAAGGGAAAAGGAAGAGAAGAAAATCCAATATTAAGAAAAAGACAAAAGATAATAGATAATAAGTAATATACTTGTGAGAATTATGTAGAATTCTGTACAAAGTGGTATGGATGACCACTAAGGGTTAGATTTCAGTTTCACATAGTTTCTAATAAAAAAGGTTGTCAAAATAAAGGATAAAGAAAAGATAAGAAAGAGAAAATGATGGAATTAATGCACAAAATATGCCTTATAAGTGGAAGAATTGGATGTTAAGAAAAGCATATTTTTCTTTTGATTTTTGGATTCAAACATTTCCCACAAGTTTATAAAGTCATTATGGACTTTTCCTTAAAATTTGGGATTAAAAAAATTAAAGGATAAGGAGATATCACTTTTTCCAGAATTACTAAAGTGAGAGGATATTTGTCAATGTGCATTAAATGTCACCATACATTTCCAAATACGAAAATTCCCTTTTCATCCCTTTATGCAGGCACATGGCTTGATGATCCAATGTGGTCACTAGTCACCTTCCTCGACCAGATAGGGAAGTTAGGGACTTGGATTGGGGACTTTCCAAAGCGATTCTCTCAGAAATTGATGGATGAACATATCTAGAAGTTGGACCTTTGACTTCAAGAGCAAGGGATGAACTTAACCATCCTAGGTTTGATCCCCTTTGGTAAATTGTAATGAGTTTCCCCAAGTCACATACTCTCTCTCCAATTGCTCCACAATCTGGACCTATAAATAGGGGGTTAGAGACCCCCAACAAAGATGCCAATCCATACACGAGACAACTCTTGACTCCCAGATCATATTTCTACCTCCAATTACCTTTTTGATGCCCAACACTCTCCCTCATTTGTCCTCTATCTACCATAAGATACTTCGTCCACCTTCCCCATCTTCCAGGATACTTCCCGGTCAATAGAGGCCACCAACGAGTTCAAAGAGACCAAGGGAAGGTTTTGGAGCTCCTTCCAGCCGCTCTAAAGATTAGAAGTACAAAGTCAACTCCCGAGTTGACTGTCTCAAGGAGGTTAGCTCATGAACAAAAGATGGACAAGAGGTTGAAAATGAGATAGGAAGAAAATACCCTTTTGCCCTGCTCTTTGTTCATACCTAGTAAGGGTACTCCTGACATTTTGGTTTCTTTTTTGGCTATCTGAGTGAGCTGCCATGTGGATGAAGGTGCCATCATGGCTTGAACCCATTGGCCTGGGCCTCGACCCCATGACATGAACAAAGGCCCACATGGTGCTAAGGTGGCAACCTCAGATTGGTCAAAACCATTTAATTTTTTTAAAATCATAATTATTAGTAGGGTGATCAAATGAATACAAGTAATATATGAATATTGCTCAGAAAAATATGAAGAATGTAATAAAAATATAATCATGACCTAGATCTACCTCTACCTCAAAAGTATCCAAAGTGACCAACTTTAATGTAGTTAATGCATTAGAACCCTAATTTCTAAGTTTTGGTAATCCTAATATGTTCGATTGACTTTAACAATCAAATATCGAACTTTTTGGATAATAAGGATAACTTGGATCTAGTTTGAGATTATTAATCTATTAATTGATGAAGTAGGGATTTTTTGAGATTAAAATGACAAATAATGATAAAGTTAGGGTTTGTGAATCAAAGGGACATGAAAAGTGATAATTAGGGTTTGGTAAGACATAGCCCTAATGAAATCCTAAGTTGAACCCAAAACCCTAACTTGAGACTCAAGGCATCTTAATGATAGATTTTGGATAAGATAATAGTACATGGGTATTATGCTTTAATTTTTAGGATAATTGATTGATTGGTTGCTTTTGTTTCTTTACTTGGACATCAAGTACTTCTGAGAAAGGTATGTGGTTATGCCTAAAACTAATCACATTAGTTTTCTGTGGTTTTTTGAAATGGATCGTAGGTAAATTCTTGCTTGTATATTTATTTCCTACAATATATAAAGTCACTATGGATATCACATTATATGGACGTGACTAGCTCAAATCCTAAGCCACCTCTAGATATATGAAATATAAGTTCATCCACCTGAATAGGGGAAGACATCACAGATCATCCATATGAATAGGGGAAGACATCAAGGGTCATCTACTTGAATAGGGGAAGACTAATATGGCACCAAGAAGGTGGCCTATGTCCACTGTGGGGACAATACCCCAGAGGGGTATGATAGAGATTGGACAGATCAACAATGAGTAGTTATGATTAAAATGTTAATTTTGATTATGTAAACAATAATTGTTGTGATGATGTTGTTACAAATACATGTTGTGAACTTTTGTTTCCCCCATATACCAGTATAACTTGTTATACCGACTGAGTTTTGATTTCCCAACGTTTTAAGACAATATGCTATCATTCCTATAAGATTAACAGAAAATGGACATCCAAAGAAGAAGGACCAAATGAAAAAGAAGTAATGTAATTTGGAGGTTTAGTTAGTTAGTTTTATTTCATGTTGCAAACTCTAGAAAATTATACCATGAGTTCATCTTGTAAAAACTCTTTTCTTGTTTTATGAAATTTAGTAATTATTTTTGGTTATTTGATAAACCTCAATCTTGTATTTATGTTAATGGCCCTTGCCCTCTTGGTCCTCCTGAATAAGGGATAACTGGGGAAGGCATCATTACACTCATACATGAGCTGAAATAGTAAATGGGGATGGAAGCCTAAGAACAAACAAAAAGCAAGCTCAAAGGGGTTTCAAGAGGCACCAATCTAGGCCCACATGCCCATTAAATGACAAGAGCCTAAAACATGGGTGACTAAGGAGGTTCATAAGACATAACAATTGAAAAAAAGCTATGATAGAATACCTAGTTTTCACATCATACACATCATTAATATAGAAAACCATATTGAAAATCCATGGCCCTAGGATAGTGAAGGACCACACACGCTGAACAAAAGAAAATCATACCTTCAAATCCTTTTCATTAGCATCAAATAAACATAGTTAAGTCCATGCAATGCATTTACAAAAGACTAAAACATTAACATCACCACCAATTATGGATTGGATGCCACAATAAAAAATACCAACTAAGGAACAACCTCCAATCAATTAGAGCATCATGCCTATAATGTGTACACTACACAAGAAGAAACTACCCATGTAATGTTTTCTGGTACATATGTCTCATAGGAGAGTGAGCAATAAACACTCATAGTAAATTGTCTAGACAAGTGCTAATGCCATGTGAAAATCTCTCTAGAACAACAAGCAGACTGAGGGCCTCATGACAACAACATCTAGATATGATTCCACCACTAAGATAATGGAAAACAAACAACAAACACCATGAGTCCACCATGTCAATACCTTGTAGATGAGTTAATGGTTGGAATTGTAATCACATGTTACAATGAGACAACCACTAACAAGATGTAGGAGGTAGAGTATAGACATGAATGAATGTTCCATCACAATCAATAACATAGCTACATCTAGGACAATCAGAGTCTATTCCTCATGGAAATATACTTTCATAGCAAGGATTTAGGGCCAGAGCCACTCCAGATGACTCACTATTGTCTAACCATTAAGGTCTTGGTCCACATGAGAAATCCTTCTCATAATTCATCTATTACTACAAGGAGATTTGTTTTGTTTCCCCGATGTATCTCTCAGGTGAAACTCACAGTTGTTCAGAGAGCCTGACTAGATGTTCACCATTCTACTTGTTATTAATCTCTTTTACTCATCTTAAAATAATTCAAAACATCATATATCATATGTGTGTATCCTCGCATAAATAGAATAAGATGAAACATATTTTTTTTTGTCAAAAAGACAATGAATAAAGTAAGAAGCAAAAGAAATATGTAGTTTGCAACACATATGTTTCTTTCCATTTTCTACATCATATCATAGCAGTCATCATCAATGGAATTTCAGCTTCAGACATAATCTCATTGTCTAGCATTTACCCCCATCAAGGTTTTATCATCATCAGTGGGATCTCATCCTGAGGCATAATCTTATTGTCTAGTATTTACCCTCATCAGGGTTTCTCAAATGTAATTAGTGCATGTTAACTTCAATCTCAACATATTTTGTATGTGTTCATTCTATATCACAATTCTCAACAAATATTCACAGAGACATTAGAACTAGAAACAGTAAAAGTATATAGATATCTTGTATCATCCATCATACTCAGAACAGATTTGCCATACAACAAGTACTTAATCCATTCAATTTCAATAATGCAAATAAATTTCATGCATAAACATCATAACACACTTATTTCTCTTCTTATTTTATTACACATTCTTTAGTTAGGGTTACTAATCAATACATGTTGAATATAATTTGAAGTCCATCAAGTAGTCCATCATCATTGTACAAGTATTCTATCAAATAATCACAATCCAAGTACACAATCTTGTAAATCAATTAAAATGCTTAAACCTCATCTTTAAATTGAATTCAACTATAGTTATGTGCATTCATTAATCCCTCAATTGATATTATTATTCATTAACATCATCTAACTCATTATTTTAAGGTTATAGTTAGGTTCTTAGATTCATCTATTAATTCCCATCTATTTCCTTCATTTTATATTCATTAGTCTCAACTTATTTCATTTCATGTTCATTACATTATTGGAACCAATCATTCTTGATTCACTTGATATACAATGCTTCTCTACTCATTAGCATCCATCAAAGTCCAATTTTAGTATATTTCATTCAATTTGGGTTAAGCCACATATAATTAAAATAAAAGATTAATGACTTCATCATAATAACTTCATTAGTTTCGCCTTTAACTTGCCATCACCATTAAATACATTTTTGTTCATATCATTTCTTATATTTAGATAAGTGTACCATGTGATGCGATGATTTTGAGTTCCATTTATAGACTTGTTTTACTTGCGTTTTATGTGTTTATTGGTCACTTTGGTGGTTAATATTGCATAATTCACTTACTTTAGTCTACGATCATTCTCAGTGTTAAATCTCTCTTATTTTATTGTTTTGAGCATAAATGATTACAATAATAGGTTTTATCTCAGATGATGTGGTTTTGTTTTGCAATTTCAGGAAAAACACATATCTACAGCTGTCGATACCATCGACAGCAGTTGATACTATCGACACAGCCACATGCAGGGAACCGAAAGGAGCAGCACAAAGTCGATACCATCGACTGGGAAGTCTATGGTATCGAGTTACCATCAGGTTGCCAGCGACCCCAGAGTCGATACTATCGACACCTGTAGCTTCAACGACGGAAAAGGGATAAAACCGACGCCTAAGGGTGTCGATACCATCGACCCGCGTCGATGGTATCGAGTCAGCATCAGGCGCAATGACGTAAAAGAAAGAAGGTTTTCTGATATCGCGAGGGGTCGATACCATCGACCCGCGTCGATGGTATCAACACCGTCCGATCAGAGTTTGCTTCAGATCGGCTCTAATCCAACGGTTGTGATATTTTTGCGACCTAACTCGGTGATTATACCTAATGACGACGACCAAGAGCAGGGTATCACATCATTAGCCGCTGCACACGTCCCGAGAAGGTGTGGAGAGAAGAACGGAGCCTAGAAGCATACCCCAACCGTTCCGGAAGCCGAAGAAGATGTTTTCCACCACCGAAAGGCTGTAGATCACACACTCTACGCCGAGGAACGATTGGATGTTCTCCGTTCAGGGGTTTCATTACTTTATCCACATTTTTATCCATGTTTCCCCTTTCTTCAATCATGTCTTGCTCTGAGATGAACATGTGGGGCTAATCCCCTTTGTCTTTAGGACCGGGAGTAGCCCGGGGAAGTATTCTATGATGTTTTTATCATAGTAATTCATCATTTGTCTCTTAAATCCGTGGTATGATTTCATTTTCTCAATTATATTATTATGCTTGATCACCATAATGATAATCTAATGCCTTTAATTACTTTGAAAGAAGAATTAACGGTTGAAAGATACGAAGATCACATTAATTAACAAATCCCTTAAACAAGGTGATGTACGGTTAATGGTGGAAACCTAGAGATCAATTTTAATGCACCTAGTTTAGGGTATAGGTTACTACGACGGTGGAACTGACCTAGACATAGGTAGTGAATTATACCACGACAATGGATAATTCTGACTGCATGCCACTACCCAGATTGAGAGATGAATCTGATTAGCTATGTGGAAATTCATACAATGAAAACCCGTGGTGAAACCGCAGTCCTAAAGATCTCCATTTGAATTGATTAAACTAAACACTTAATCAATTGCTTTGTTTTATTTTATTTTCTTTGATTTCACAACAACTCTCATAAACTTTTTATTGGACTAGCTGATTGCGAGTAGTTTTTATTTATTTATTTAAGCCAAGGGTCACTATTATTCATCCCACACCCCTCTGGTGGGCTAAAATCAGAAAAAAGAATACAACTCCCGCTCTTATAACTCGGGTATCTTCCCAAAAAACCCCTCTAGAAACAACTGAACAAAACAGGACCAAACAAGGTCAAGCCTCAATCACCTCACTCTCGATTGCAATGTAAGGAATCTTCCTCTTTTCCAATCTAGCCATACCACAAATTATATTAGGAATCCTATTCGAATCCGTAGTAACAACCAGATTGGAGGATCCACGTCCAAGCTTGTCAATCTCTCGCGGTATGGAGTTGATCAACTTGTGCACATATCCTCCCGATATGCTAGCCATATTCAGCTCCTCTCTAACCTCTTGCACATACATTCTAGCCCTCCATGGCACGAAAGTTTTGTTCCAAAGCAAGTTATAGATATTTTTATCATCCACTTCCATAGTAGATATATGAAGCATATGATCTCCAGCCAACTTTAGCCCGATGATGCACGCCTGAATGTATGCCAGCTTGTAGTCTTCCTTTTTGAGCCAAGCGCGGAAGATCAAACAAATATCGGCATTGTGGTTCCGGACTATACATGCTGCCCACCTTCTTTTGTTACCTTCCTCGTCCAAGTCTCTTCCAATCGTCACATTTAGCTTGAGATTGAACATGTCCGGATTTGTCCACCTGATAAGTCGAGCCTTCCTCATCTTAAACCTAGGCTCGTTGATGCTTGCCATCGTCATCCTAGAAAGAAGGGCCGGATTTGTTGTAAGCGGAAAGAAGGGCTCGTTGATGCTGATTGTGAGTAGTTAGTAGTAGTCTACCGATAATTTAGTGTCCCTGAGTTCGACTCAGGCCTCACAAGGGCCTATACTACATTGACGCGTGCACTTGCGTTATACGCACAGTAAAATCGTGTCAAGTTTTTGGCGCTGCTGTCGGGGACACAGCAATTGTCGGCACTACGAGTGTTGCAAGTGGCCACTCTAGGCCACTTTTTATTTTATTATTAATTTTGAAATTCAACATTTTTATATATTTAGAAATCATCTAGCACGGTACTGAACCTAAATTATTATTTTGCAGGTACTAGTGCATGGTGAGGACGCGTAGCACAGACTACATGCAGCTATCACCAGAGGTTCCACTGTTGGGACCAGACGACGAGGAGAACAACATTCAAAACCGGCCTGAAGATATAGATTTAGACTCTGAACCAGAAGCTTTGGCTGCGGAACAGACAATCTGGGAGAAGATAAAGGCGTCTTCTGCATCTGCATCTAAAGGGCCGATCAAGAGGCAAGCTATCAACATTCCCAACTATAAGATCGATCCAGGCCTAATAAATTTGGTCAAATCAAATGCATTTCACGGGCTCAAAAATGAAGACTCGATGACTCACATTAGCCAGTTCGTGGAGAACTACGACATGATCAAGATAGATAGGTTTCCACAGGAGACATTGTACTTGAAATTGTTCCCCAACTCTCTGGTGGGAAATGCATGAGAATGGCTACATAATCTTGATGATGAGTATGTGGAATTGTGGGATCATATGGTCGAGGTGTTCTTCGAGAGATTCTTTCCACCCAAGAAGACCAACGATCTGGTACGGAAGATCCATAACTTCAGTCAAAAGGCCGGGGAGACTTACTCTGAGACTTGGGAGTGGTTTCAGATCATGCTAAGGAGGTGCCCGCATCATGGGCTTGACAAGGAGAAACAAGTTAAAATATTCTATTTTGCTCTTTCCGAGCATGATAGAAGTAACTTAGATTCCACAGGTTCGTGTTTCTTCTTAAACAACACATGCACGAGGTGTTGGGAAATTTTGAAGAACATGGCCAAAAAGCAATCTTAGGGTGAAAGAGACACAGTAGAACATGTTCGGGTTGCAGGAGAGTCAAAGACCATCAAAGAGTTAAATGAGAAGATGGACCTTCTCGCCAAGAAACTACTTGTAAAAGAAGATACAGAATCCGAGGATGAAGCTCAAGTGAAATTTATGTGCCATCAACAGGGTTACAGAAACAACGACTACTCGTGGAGGAAAGACAAGAAATTCTCCTGGAAGGACCCAAATAATTTCTTGCAGGACCCTGACGCAAAACCCCAACCGGTGCCAGAGGATAAGAGCAATGAGTTGCTCAACCAAGTGATCAAGTAGAATCAAGAACTAATGAGCATGTTTGGTCAGCAGATTAAGCAACAAGGAGAATTTATGAATCAATTTGGACAGACTGTACAAAGTCATGGGGCTCAGATGAGGACAATAGAGACATCTTTGGCACAGATGGCAGCTGAGATAGCAAATCTGAAAAAATTAGCGCAACAAGGTTTTCCCAGAAATACAAACATTCCAGGAGGAAACCAATAAGCTAAGGCAATTCTTCTATGGAGCGGTAAGAAGATTTTAAACCCCAGGGCCGATGAACCAAGCAAACCCTAGTCAGAAACCACAGGTGAGGCCGCAAAGGAGGTTCCAATTCCAATCACAGAGCCGATAGAGGATGTGGTAGAGGATGTTGCAATAGAACCCATCATTACCGAGGAGGAGACATTGAAGAAGACACCATATGTGCCGCCACATCAAAGGGCACAGACTGTCCCAGTCCCATATCCCAATAGCGTGAAAGCCAAGAAAGTGTACACTCAGTTCAAAAAGTTTCTAGATAGCTTTAGAAAGCTTTCTGTCAACATTCCATTGTTAGAGGCAATAGAGTAGATTCTCTCTTACAACAAGTTTCTGAAAGATATAATCACAAAGAAGAGGAAAATCCCAGATACCGAGGTCGTGGTTCTTAAGGAACATGTGAGTGCTTTCATCATGGGCACATTGCCACCTAAAAGGCAGGATCCGGGCTGCTTCAACATTTCATGTTACATTGGTAAAGTGAAATTCGGCGAAGCACTGTGTGATTCCGGGGCAAGTATAAATCTGATGCCTCTCTCTACATTCAAGAAGTTGGGACTGAAAGAATCAAGGCCGAGCAATATGAAAATTCAATTAGCGGACAATTCCATGGTGAAGCACTTCGATCAGAGTATTTCTCTCTATCTAGGAAGCCGTTTCTAGATATGGCTCATGTAATGACTAAGGTAGAGAAGGGGACACTGGCTGTAGACATTATGAAGCAGACCAAAGTTGTGTCTCTTAGCAAGGCCGTGGGTTTTCCAAATGATGAAGAGGAGAACATCCCTCCTTCTACTGAAGATGAGGCCATAACAAGTTCTGTCTTCAATGCATATCCATAACTACCTCTTGTAGCCTTCCTAGTTAATATAACGCATGACTGGATGAGAAGCAAGTCACTACAAGAGTGTGTCAAGATGCTTCAGGTGCTTCTGTGCTTTTATGCTAGGTACTATGAAGATCTTGGAGAACTCCCACCATTGCTTCAGTCATCCTTGATCGTTCCTCCAGAGTTAGAATTGAAGCCACTACCACCTCACTTGAAATATGCATTTCTAGCCGAGGATGAAAAGATACCAGTGATTATCTCGACATATCTGAGTGCTGAGGAGGAGGACCAACTGCTGATTGTGCTGAAGAACCACCGAGGTGCATTCGGGTGGTCGGTTGTGGACATCAAGGGGATCTCCCCTACACTGTGCCAGCACAAGATCCGACTCAAGGAGGGAGCCAAACCTGTAATTCAGCCACAACACCGACTAAATCCAAGAATGATGGAGGTAGTCAAGAAGGAGGTGATCAAGCTCCTTTCTGCAGGTATCATCTATGCTATATCTGATTCGACGTGGGTGAGTCCTACACAGGTAGTCCCTAAAAAGGGGGGAATTACTATTACTCATAATTTGTTGAACGAGCCGGTCACGACCCGCCTGGTAATCAGGTGGTGTGTGTGTGTATAGATTACCGTAGATTGAATGCTGCTATGTTGAAGGATCATTTTCCGCTTCCATTCATTGATCAGATTTTAGAGCGATTAGCAGGTCGATCTCATTTTTGTTTTTTAGATGGTTATTCGGGCTACAATCAGATTTCCATTGATCCTAAGGACCAAGAGAAGTCCACCTTCACTTGTCCTTATAGAACATTTGCATACCGCCATATGCCCTTTGGTTTGTGCAATGCACCAACAACCTTTCAGCGTTGCATGTTTGCCATTTTCTCCGATATGGTTGAGCGCTGTTTGGAAGTTTTTATGGATGATTTCTCCATCTATGGTGCATCTTTCGATGAATGTTTATACAATTTGGATAAAGTTTTACAACGATGTGAGGACACACACTTAGCTCTCAATTGGGAGAAATGCCATATGATGGTTAGTGAAGGGATCGTGCTTGGACATAAAGTGTCTAGCAAGGGGTTGGAGGTAGATCCGGTGAAGATTGAAGTTATTTCCAAATTACCCCCACCGAATTCGGTAAAAGGGGTACAAAGTTTTCTAGGTCACGCCGGTTTTTATCGCCGCTTTATAAAAGATTTCTCAAAAATTGCTAAACCATTAGCTGAGTTGTTGGAGAAAGATGTGGTCTTTGATTTTATGGGCATATCGAATGGCATATAAGACACCAATAGGCACTATGCCTTTTAGGTTGGCTTATGGGAGAGCCTACCATTTTCCGGTGGAATTGGAGCATAGGGCGCTAAGGAAGCTGAATTTGAACTATGATGAAGTAGGAAAGAAATGCTTGTTAGAGAGAAATGAACTCGACGAGCTAAGGATGAATGCATATGAAATCTCACGGATTTACAAGGAGCGAACAAAGTTGATTCACGATCGACACATTCAGATGCATGTCTTCAAGAAGGGATATCGTGTGCTCTTGTTCAACTCAAGGTTGAAGATGCATCCCGAGAAATTGAAATCCCGATGGAGTGGACCTTTCACTGTAGAGGAGATCAGGCCACATGGAGCAATCATGGTGCGTGATGGCGAGACAACATTTTTTGGTTAATGGACAACGATTGAAGTTGTACTTCGGTGAGGATTTCATGAGGAAAGTTCATGAGGTCAAACTCATTGCACTTACAGATGCATGAGGAGCTTGATTTTGTCTAGCCTAAGACGTTAAATAAGGGCGCTTGTTGGGAGGCAACCCAACCATTGGTAGTGTCATCCATTTTTGTTTGCATTTACAAGTTAGTTTGGTTTAATTTTGTTTTTAGTGTAAAAATGATACCTTGATCGTTTGTTCAGTGTGCAGGTTTGAGGCAGGGTTGATACCATCGACCATTGTGTCGATGGTATCAACATGGGCACAGTTAGGCAGCTGCAAAAATTTCTCTGAGTCAATACAATCGACGGCCTCATCGATGGTATCGACCTACCATCAATAACGCCGAGGAAATCGCTAGAACAGGGTCGATAGTATAGACATGGTTGTCGATACTCGTGAGATCCCTGAATATTTTTAGATGAAATTTGTCTCAGTGAAGTCGATACCATCGACGGGCCTGTCGATGGTATCGACCCGATTACAGGCAGAAAGCGGCGGCCGGGCCTCCTGAGGGTGTTTTCCCTAAGAAGAGTCGATACTATCGACTTGCGTCGATGGTATCGACGTGACATGTCACCGATCCGCGAGAAGGAATCAACGACGATCGCTACATCAAGAGAATCGATCTTTGGGATGAGTCGATACCATCAACACCCGTCGATTGTATCGACGCGTCATCGATCCGGGCCCCCACATCAGGCTATTGACAACCATCGATACTAGAGGAAGACTGGATTGTGCTACATGTGTCGATACCATCGACCCACGTCGATGGTATCGACGGGTCCACAACAGCGACGACCGCAGTTATAAAAGAGAGGTTTTGTTGTCAAATTGATTCACACCTTCAGAGCCTTTTTCATCCACTTGTGCCTTGCGTATTGTTGTGCGACCGGAGCCCGGCTACAAGCATCCAAGGAGCGCGATCTTCACCGAGTCTTCACCGAGCGGAGATTGTCTTCTTGGAGATCGTCTTCACCGAGCTCCATCTTATGTTCCTCTTTCTCGGCAACAATGGTGCGTACAGATGGTGCCTCTTCTTCACGGATGGTACCCAATGAGATTCCCGAGTTCATTCCTCCGTGACCCGCATCAATTCCTCGTCCGAGGATAGTCCACCCTTCCGCGAAGATCCAGAAGGTCTACGAGGAGCTTTTGAAGAGAAAGATTGAGCCCACAGGCTACGTCGATCAGATGATGGTCCGCGACCTGGGGTTCAATGACAATCTCACCTACGTCTTAAAGGGGTAGGTGAGACACACAACCAGGAGGCCCGACAAGCTGGAGTACCATGCCGACGACCAACCATTCTTCGGCGAGTGGCCGACTTACAAGGAACTCGTATCAGAGTTCATGGCATCATTGGACATCAATGTGGTGCCCAATTACTTGATTTCCACCGACAGAGAGTGGAAGATAGGGTGGGTGTCGTTCAGACTCTTCAAGAACAACTACACCATTACCCTCACCCAGTTCAATTCAGTGTACAACTGGTATCATGACGCTTACCACCACCGGAGGCCAGACAACAGGATGGTCTATGATGATATTTTTGCCCAGCTCATGACTGCACCTCTGAGCAAATCTGTCAGCTACCACAACACTGCAGTTGCTGACTTCAAGCATTCGTTTGTGTGGATTCTGCACCGCATGCTCTGCACCACGCTATTTGCTCGCGGCGACTTGTCTCTTAGCAAATTCTAAGAGACGAATTTGTTCTTCCTGCACAAACTGCTGAAGCGCGAGGGGTGCA
Source organism: Alisma plantago-aquatica (assembly GCA_963693085.1). Classification (NCBI taxonomy): domain Eukaryota; kingdom Viridiplantae; phylum Streptophyta; class Magnoliopsida; order Alismatales; family Alismataceae; genus Alisma; species Alisma plantago-aquatica. Next base: position 1,905,168,772 of record OY856409.1, on the reverse strand, counting down.
ATTGGGGCGCGTTCTTCTTGACGCGTGTGGTGGCCGTGAAAAGGAGTACGAGAAAAGATCCTATCCATTTTGGAGGGCTAATCACACCATTGGCTGTCTATCTTGGGTTGGATATCTCCCAGCTTACTCCCCTTTCCAGCAAGAGTAAGGTCAACCTGCAACATCTGCACTGCTCCAACCTCCTCCTACTCCGTGATGGCTTGGCATATGCACATTACCATGTTAATCACGAATATCAAGAGTGTTCGCTTCCAGACCCCGTCTTCAACATCCAGGGCACTCAACATTTTAGGTGGCCCATCATAGCCATTGATGACTCAGATGAAGACGGTGACAATGACGACAATGATAATGACGACGACGAGCATGAAGAGGAAGAGGAGGTTTTCACTCCTCTTTGGGAATGAGTAGCACCCCGAAAGCGTCCCCGCTTCCACCTGGGTGAATATTCATCTTCACATCCTCCGCCACCTCCGACCTCTCATCAAGGAGAGGATGCCTACTCCATGCAAGGGATGTGCTCGATGCTGTAGGAGATTCATCAGACCCAGCAGCAGCATACAACTTCATACGCCGGTATTCAGGATACAACGAACTGGCTGTTAGATAACCAGAGGGCCATTTTCGAGAATGAGCGCCTCCTCCTCTACAACCAACAAAACATCCACGACAGGTTGCACAGGATGGAGATGCAGCAACAACCCTTCTACGACAATTACTGGAGCCAAAATTATTTGGGGGGGGGTATACACAACCTCCGCCAATGCCCCAGTATGATCCGAGTTTTCAGGGGCAATACCCATCTTGGGACCCCACGACTCCGCAATACCCGCCTCCACATGCTGAATGATCGGTATCACTGTTCCACCTTTTAAGGTTGTTTTTGACTATGGGGCCATAGTCGAATTCAAGCTTGGGGGGGGGGGAGAGTTGGAAAGGTTTCTATCCTTTATTTTTTAGTGCTTTGTCTTTTGTATTTTATTTCTAGTAGTTATTAGTTTGTTTTTAGGATCCACACTCTATCTAGTGTAATTGTGAATGTCTAATGTCATATGTCATCTCGTTGCTTGTACATGGGAATCAGGGGAAAATTTAAAATTTTTTAGTGCTTTTGCAAGCTTGGGTTGTTTAACTTTGAGCACATAACTTAAGGAAATAATTGGGTTTGTCAACTCTAAAATAGGGAATCACAACTGTATATTCCTATGATTCATGAAAAGTGGACGGAATTGGTTGTTTGAGCCTAAACTGACCAAATGATAATGAGACCTTAATTTGAAATAAGAGAGAGAAACCTCTTAATTACTACACAGGTCAGTAAGGAGGGACACATAATATTTTCTAAAGATTCAGTCAATTAATCTTGTGATCTATCCACCCCTTTGTTTTCATATTCCACCATAAGAACTGGAAGTACAATACGGTTTTCATGTCTTTGATTGCATCCCATGTAGATAGGTCTTGCATTGCAACTATTTTCACATTTTTTGCATGAAAATGAAAAAAAATAGACTAGTTATACATGCACATTATCCTTAGGTGCGTGTTAGTTGCATAACTATCATTTTGTAGCTGCATTCACATTTTTATGCATATAGTACATCATGCATCTTATGTCTTCTGAACATAAAAGGTGATGAACTTGTTCCATACCTTCTGAATGCTTCAAATGTATAAGTTGTGCAGCAGTAAGTGAGCCCGAAAAATGATTCATGGTCAGCTATGAAAATAAGTTTTTTTTAAAAAAAAGTAATACAAAGTTTTAAAAAAAAGAAAAAAATGAGAATTGAGAAGTAAGTAGGAATGAGAGGGAGAAAGGAACCTGTTCTCACTTGCATACTAAGAAGAATAAGCACATGGTGTAGTTTCTTAGATATTCCATCTCACCTTGAGACGGAATGATAATGCATGCATCATTCCACCCAAATGTAGGCATTAGGGCATTTTCATTTGCATATGCATCATTTAGGTCATTATGGTTTTTGTGCATTTTAAAACCGTATAATGCTTCCGTTTCTTCCACAAGCCACCCATTCCATCCACCCGTTGCTCGAATTGGTAGGCCACCGTGATTTTCTCCTCACTTGTTAATACCAGGAGAGCTGCTTCCATGTAGATGGTAGTTAGGGCGAGCAACGTAGATAGGAGATCACAAGATGCACTGAGTCTGGACTGGAGGATTTTATTATGTTAACTTCCGTATGTGATAGTATTCATCAATTTTGAGGTAGATATATTTTATGGATGATTATTGTCGCCTTTAGGGTAATTATCATTCCGTGGTTAGTGAGGGCCAGAATGTGAATGTCTGGCGGGGATCATATGGCGCAGTCTGTTGTGATAATCTGTTCTTTAGTTGATCCTCACAATTCTATTCTAGAGTTTTGTTGCTTGAGGACGAGCAATGTTCAAGCTTAGGGGAGTTTGATGCGATGATTTTGAGTCGCATTTATAGACTTGTTTTACTTGCATTTTATGTGTTTATTGGTCACTTTGGTGGTTAAAATTGCATAATTCACTTACTTTAGTCTATGATCCTTCTTAGTGTTAAATCTCTCTTATTTTATTGTTTTGAGCATAAATGATTACAATAATAGGTTTTATCTCGGCTGATGTGGTTTTGTTTTGCAATTTCAAGAAAAACACATATCTACAACTGTCGATACCATCGACAGCAGTCGATACTATCGACACAGCCACAGGCAGGCAGCCGCAAGGAGCAGCGCAGAGTCGATACCATCGACTGGGAAGTCGATGGTATCGAGTTACCATCAGGTTGCCAGCGACCCTAGAGTCGATACTATCGACACATGTAGCTTCAACGACGGAAAAGGGATAAAACCGACGCCTAAGGGTGTCGATACCATCGACCCACGTCGATGGTATCAAGTCAGCATCAGGCGCAACAATGGAAAAGAAAGAAGGTTTGCCGATATCACGAGGGGTCGATACCATCAACCCGCGTCGATGGTATCGACACCGTCCGATCAGAGTTTGCTTCAGATCAGCTCTAATCCAACAGTTGTGATATTTTTGCGACCTAACTCGGTGATTATACCTAATGACGGTGGCCAAGAGTAGGGTATCACATCATTAGCCACTGCACACATCCCGAGAAGGTGTGGAGAGAAGAACGGATCCCAGAAGTACGCCCTGACCGTTCCGGAAGCCGAAGAAGACGTTTTCCACCGCCGAAAGGCTGTAGATCATGCACTCTACGCCGAGGAACGATTGGATCTTCTCTGTTCAGGGGTTTCATTACTTTATCCACGTTTTTATCCATGTTTCCCCTTTCTTCAACCATGTCTTGCTCTGAGATGAACATGCGAGGCTAACCCCCTTTGTCTTTAGGATCGGGAGTATCCCGGGGAAGTATTATATGATGTTTTTATCATAGTAATTCATCATTTGTCTCTTAAATCCATGGTATGATTTCGTTTTCTCAATTATATTATTATGCTTGATCACCATAATGATAATCTAATGCCTTTAATTACTTTGAAAGAAGAATTAACGGTTGAAAAGAGACAAAATTCACATTAATTAACAAATCCCTTGAATAAGGTGATGTACGGTTAATGGTGGAAACCTAGAGATCGATTTTAATGCACCTAGTTTAGGGTATAGGTTACTACGATGGTGGAACCGACCTAGACATAGGTAGTGAATTGTACCATGACAGTGGACAATTCTGTCTACAGGCCACTACCCGGATTGAGAGATGAATCTGATTAGCTATGTGGAAATTCATACAATGAAAACCCACGGTGAAACCGCAATCCTAAAGATCTCCATTTGAATTGATTAAACTAAACACTTAATCGATTGCTTTGTTTTATTTTATTTTCTTTGATTTCACAACAACTCTCATAACCTTTTTATTGGTCTAGCTGATTGCAAGTAGTTAGTAGTAGTGTACCGATAATTTAGTGTCTCTAAGTTCGACTCGGGCCTCACAAGGGCCTATACTACATTGACGCGTGCACTTGCGTTATACACACGGTAAAATCGTGTCACCATGCCATTGACTTATAATGAAATCCCCATAATAAAAAATGATCATTCCTTATTATACTACTTACTTTAGGTAAAAATAATGAATTCCAGTGACATTTTCTTACAACACAGTATCTAATCATCCTTCATAATTCATTGTTATGTAACTTCTATAAAAGACTCACATTCATATATAATTCCATAAACTATGCTAAAATAGAAGAATTAGGCTTAGATCATACTGATCAAACTTATCATCTTCAATTGAAGCATTAATACCTACACTTCATCATTTCATCACATTTATAATGTATATACAAGTTCTAGCTTTATCACTCGTACTCGTCTTAATACTAAAATTCTAAGGTTTTCAAGAAGTCGTCCTTAGTTCAAGACATCATAAGAATCATATCATTCAATCATCCATTCATGATGCATAATGGTTCATTAGGGCTATTCAGACATTTGGAAACCCTAGTTTCCATTTACACATATTTCATTCATCAGTCATAAGTATACATTAATTAATTGACTCATTTGATTCAATCCCTCAACACAAATGCTAATAGGGAATATCACCACCTCACACTGATCTTATTTATACATCATATTCAATTTCCATAAAATTCAACAATAGACTTATATAATTCATCCTAATACAATTCAAGTATGATTCTATACATATCAATTTAGTTCCCAAGCATATCAGGCATTGAGCTAATTTTTAGGCAATGTTCACATGAAATAGCCAAGTCAAGTATCCATAGACTTTTCTATGGAACTTGGATCAATATATCAGGATATAAGAAAGTTCAATTCAATGAGAAATACGAAAAATCATTAGAATTTGATTCCTTAATATCTTTCCAAATAAATACCCAATCACATACATATACAAGCAAGGCTTCCAATTATTTTAGCTGGATAAATTAGGCTTTCAACATGAATGCAAAGCTTAAGAAGGATAAAAGCACTCACATAAGGTGACAAGAACCTTAAAAACATAGGTGAAACTCTGAGTTTTTCAAAATCTAATCAAACTCTATCAATTGAATCCATTTCTTCCTCCTCTCAACCAGAAACCTTAGAAATAGCAATTAGGAGAGAAAAAGTGAGAAAAGGGGTGATTTGATGTGATTTTGAATCAAATTAGAGGAGGGACAAAATCTTCACATGTGAGAGAAGAATCACCATGAAAGGCTATGCAAGGAAGCTAAACTTACTTGATTTGATCGTATCTTAGATAGTGAAACCCTAGGTCAACATCTTCACCACTTTATCCTCTTAAAACCCTAGCTCTCCTCTCTCTCTAGAATTTCATTTCTATGGAATGAATAACGAAATATTAGATCTCCTTTGGTTCTAGGTTGCTCATATAGATCATATAAGGTTCTTGGGTCAATTGCAAATTGATCCAACTTACACTTTCTTTTATTTCAATAGATTTTATTTCATAAAATATGTTATTGAAAACCGTCTACTGAATAGGTCAAACCTCCTCCAACAATTATGAAAATTTAGCATGAGTGGTCATTTTAGAGATCCATTAAAATTTTTGATCAATTTGAGTTACCAATAAATAAATAAAAATCAAATATTGGGCTGCTATTTTTCAGCCAAAATGTATGGTCAACTGAGTTTATCTTGGAAAAACTCGACCAACGCCCATTTTATGTAGAGATCAAACATCATCCAAAGAGTATAAAAATTTAACAGAATATCTAAAATAGTGTTTCCAAACTATAGTTAAAATATGTACAATAAAAAATATAAAATTCAAATACTACACTGCTATATTTTAATATGAATACATGGTCGATTGAGTTTGTCCTGGGGAAACTCGGTCGACAAACATGTCATAAAATTATTCAAAAATTATGATATTTTTCAATAATTCTTACATTTGAGTTATCCAAACCATATCCAAATTTCAACAAATCAAAGTTGTATATAAAATACTTAAAATCATTTACTACACCACTATACTTATCAAATTATTTATTCATATGCCATCAACACCCTAATTTTGGTCGATTAGGGTTTTCAATTCTCAAAACCCTAATTATTTGAAATAAAAACATATTAGAGTTTTTCATTAGGTTCAAACAATTATGATTATAATACCATCGCCAATCAGGATTGAAATAACAACCAATCTGGTTAAGCATGCAATCATCCAAATAAACCTTGATTAGATGACTAATTTGAAAAGAAGTCATTACACATTCTCCCCTCCTTATTGGATTTCATCCCAAAATCCAATCAAAAGGTATTGAAGAATATAATATCAATGAATCCTTCATCTCTCTCGATGTCAAGTTAAAATGATTTCTATTTTATCTTCCTTTTATATCACATCATATTTTTTTTGCATTAGATGGATATTTCATCCCTGGTTATCATCATATCTCTCTTTGATTATTACAAACATTGACTTCAAAAATCTTAGTAATACATTATGTATCAAGATGTAACACAAAACCTTTCATAATCTTTTAAAATTTATTATGTATTTCACGGATCAAGATTATGAGCCATTCTATATTATCATATGCATTTATCAATTTCTTTCATAAAGAAGATCATTTAGTGTGCATCATTCTTAGTTCTTATTTTTTTCTTATAATTTTTAGATTCAAACTCATTAGGAATTATCTTCATAATCCATTAGGCTTTCATATTTCTTATATTAAATTTCTTGCTAGTCATAGGTTCCTTATTGAATTATAAAATCCTCTCTTTCACCATTTTATCACCCTTTTTTCATCATGCATCTTGTTATACTCCCAAACTGTAGTCATCTGGATGCTTTGTCAGGGCATCCAGAAGAAGTACAGTTGGCAGTTCCATACTAGCTTATCTCAATACCCAAATACTTGACCAGAGTATCTAGATACCAAGTTCATTTGTATGCAAAACATTCAAGTTATATTCAACATACACATTTTCATTTAATCCTAAATCATATTGTCACTCATCTAACCTAGGCTTTGATACCACATTGCTGGGACCTCTCTTTTGATCATCATAACTACAAACCATTAGAGAGAATCCCTAAAACTAATCCCGATTATGAAGCAAAACAACAGATTCTCAACAAAGGGGATTAAAATAATATACAAAAATCACATGTAATTTTTTCCTCTCTTTCTCATAAAACCTTCTAAAACAATGTCACATCACATACATCACATTTAGATATCTCAAATCATATTCAACTCTATCAAATCCAAAATCAAATCTTGCTACTCACATGTAGTTCATTTTACATTAGTTACATGTACATGAAATAACAAACTCAGTATACTACCCATCCCCTGAAAGAGAGTATACATGGACAATCTAATCTATCTAGATTATTATATTTATATCTTCTTTTTCATGACCTCTCCGTTGGATAGCATCATACATAAAAATATTGGGAACAATCTCATGAGACTCATATAGAGCCCTAGTGAGTGGATATCTCCCACTCAATCTAGGTACATGAATTAGATTTGTATTAAGTGTAATGGACTTAAAAGAAACATGTAGATATTAAAAAGTCCAGGAGATAGTTATAGCATATAATCATATTTAGTTTGCAATGAAAGTCAAATCAAATAGATAAGGTGAATACTTAAACCAAATCCAACTTTAAAACATCTTTTAGAGGCTTTCTATGAACGAATCAACATATACTTCTTAGTTCAGATTTACAACCCTTTTGCATGAGTAATAAGTCAAGATCTAAGCATTTTGAATCAATACATAACAATAACATCATCTTTGTGACATACCACCAGCCTTACCAGGAATACATCCTATAGTTCTGAAGCTGAAGTAAACATAAGACATGTCTACTAAACAATACTATCAAATGACAAGAAATCCAAATCATATTTGGAGTAGATATAAATCCCAACATTTACTACTTGTCAGCAAGACATATCAGAATATGAAACAAACAATCTCTATAAGAACATCATTACTTTCCACAACAAGAAATATAATCAACATCAATAAATTATCAGCTAGCACTACAAGGAATGTAACAAATATTCAAATCATATTGTACATGATTTGTCATCTTTTATTCATTTGCCTTGAAATAATTTGGCTTGTACCTCACCAAGTAGAAGCCACTACGCCTGATTCTCATGTCAATGATGCTCCATCACTATATTAGGGTTTATTTGACCACCCTAAGATATCAACAACAACCTCTGGCCACCTCAGGGTTACTTAAAGAGGCTCACGTCCTCATCTCAGGTACATGAGATAAGAACTAGGAAAAAGTATATCACATTTCACAACATTTCTTATATTTTTATATTTCACATATTTCATTTCATCAGACTCTATTCCTCATGGACATAGACTTTCACAACAAGGATTTAGGGCCAGATCCACTCCAGATAACTCACTCCTAAATCATGGTGGTCTAACCTTTAAGATCTCGATCCACACTCCAAAAATCCTTCTCATAATTCATCGATTACTATAAGGAGATCTGTTTTATTACCCCAGTGTGGCACTCAGGGGAAACTCATAGTATTAAAGATACCTAACTAGATGTTCATCATTCCACTTGTTATTAATCTCTTTTACTCATCTTAAAAGAATTCAAAACATCATATATAATATGTGTGTATTCTCACATAACTAGAATAACATGAAATAGACTAAACTTAACAAAAACATATTGATTGAAGCAAGAAGCACAATAAATCTATAGTTTGCAACACATGATTCTTTCCATTTTCTAGATCATCTCATAGCAGTCATAATCAATGGTCTTTCAACCCAAGACATAATCTCATTGTCTAGTATTTACCCTATTACTATTTTATCATCATCAATGAGCTTTCAACTTGAGACATAATCTCATTGTCTAGTATTTACCCTCGTTAGGGTGTCTCAAATGTAATCAGTGCATGCTAAATTCAATCTCAACATATCTCTTATATGTTCATTCTGTATCAAACTTTTCAACAAATATTCACAGAGACATTAGAACTAGAAATAATAAAAGCATATATATATATCTTATATCATTCATCATACTCAGAATTTATTTGTCATAAAACATATACTCAATCCATCCAATTTCAATAAATGCAACTAAACTTCATGCATAAACATAGATTACACACCCAGTTCTCTTCTTCTTCTTTGATTTCACATTCTTCAGTCAGGGTTACTAATAAGCACATGTTGAATATCATTTGAAGTCCATCAAGTAGTCCATCCTCATAGTACAAGTATTCTATCAAACAATCACAATCCAAGAAAACATTCTTGTAAATCAATTCAAATGCTTGAACCTCATCTTTAAATTGAATTCATCTACAATTATGTGCATTCCTTAATCCCTCATTTGAAATTGTTATTCATTATCAACGTCTAACTCATCATTCTAAGGTTAGGGTTAGGTTCTTCGATTGATATACTAATTCCCATCTTTTTCCTTCATTTTATATTCATTAGTCTCGACTTCTTTCATTTCATGTTATTACATTATTGGAACTGATCATTCTTAATTCACTTGACATACAATACTTCTCTCCTCATTAACATCCATCAAAGTCCAATTTTAATATATTTCATTCAATTTGGGTTAATCCACATGCAATTAAAATTAAAAGATTAAAGATGTCATCATAATAACTTCATTAGTTTCACCTTTAACTTTCCGTCACCATTCAATACACTTTTTTCATATCATTTCTTATATTTTGATAAGTTTATCATGTCATTGACTTATAATGGAATTCCCATAATCAACAATGATCATTGCTTATTATACTACTCACTTTGGGTAAAAACAATGAACTCGGGTGACATCTTCTTACACCACAATATCTAATCATCCTTCACAATTCATTGTTATGTAACTTGTATAAAAGACTCACATTCATATCTAATTCCACATATTATGATAAAATAAATGAATTAGGATTAGATCAAACTAATCATACTTATCATCTTCAATTGAAGTATTAATACCCACACTTCATCATTTCATCACATTTATAATGTTATATTCAAGTTCTAGCTTTATTACTCATACTTGTATTAATACTAAACTTTAAGGTTCTTCAAGAAGTCATACTTAGTTCAAAACATTATAAAAATCATATCATTCAATAATCTTATCATGATGCACAATGGTGCATTACAGATATTCACACACATGGAAAGCCTAGTTTCCATTTCCGTATATTTCATTCATCAGTCATAAGTATACATTAATTAACCGACTCATTTGATTCTATCTCTCAGCACAAACCCTAAACAAGGAATATCACCACCTCATATTGATTTTTTTGTATACATCATATTCAATTTCAGTAAGATTCAACAATACACTTATATAATTCATTCTGATATAGTTCAAGTATGATTCTATACATATCAATTCAATTCCCAAGCATATCGGGCACTGAGCTGATTTTTAGGCAATGCCACATGAAATAGCAAAGTCATCTATCCATAGACTTTGCCATGGAACATCCATCAATATATAAGGAAATGAACAAGTTCAATTCAATGAGAAATACTCAAAATCATTAGAATTTGATTCCCTAATATCTTTCCAAATTAGCAAATTAGGCTTTCAACATGAATACACAGATTTAGAACAAGAAAAGCACTCACCAAAGGTGACAAGCACCTTAAAAATTTAGGTCAAACTGAATTTTTAGAAATCCAAACAAACTCTAGCAACTGAATCTATTTATTCCTCCTCTCAACCCAAAAACCCTAGAAATAATGATTAGGAGAGAAAGAGTGAGAAAAGGTGGTGATTTGATGTGATTTTGAATCAAATAATATGAGGGACTAAATCTTGACATGGGAGAGAAGAATCACCATGAAAGTCTATGCAAAGAAGCTAATCTTACTTGATTTCATCATATCTCAGATAGTGAAACCCTAGGTCAACATCTCCACCACTTTCTCCTCTCAAAACCCTAGCTCTCCTCTCTCTCTAGGATTTTGTTTCTCTGGAATGAATCACAAAATACAAGAGTTCCTTACATTCTAAACTTCTCATATAGATCAAATAAGGTTCTTGGGTCAATTGCAATTTGACCCAACTTACACTTTCTTATGTTTCAATAGATTTTTCTATCATAAATTATGTTACTGAAAATCATCTACTGAATAGGTAAAACATCTTCCAATAATTATGAAAATTGAGCATGTTGTAGAAGAGATCACTTAAGATCCTCACTAAAAAATTCACATCAATCCAAGTTACCAATAAATAAATAAAAATAAAATATTGGAATGTTATTTTTGGCCATAATGCATGGTCGGCTGAGTTTATCCTAGGAAAACTCGACTGACACCCCTTTTCTGTAGAGATCAAAAATCACCCAAAAATTATGAAAATATAATTGTGTATATAAAATAGAGTTTCCAAACTTTAATAAAAAATTTAGATCAATTAAATGTACCAATAAAAGATAAAATTCAAATACCACACTATTATAGTTCAATCTGAAAACATGGTTGGCTGAGTTTGTCTTGGAGAAACTCTACTGACAAACATGTCATAAAATTATTCAAAAAATCTGATATTTTTCAATAATGCTTACATTTGAGTTTTCGATACCATATCCAAATTTCAACTAAATCAGAGTCGTATATAAAATGATGAATATCATTTACTACACCGCTATACTTATCAAATTTTGTATTCATATGCCATCAAAACCCAAATTTTAGCCAATTTGGGTTTCCAATTTTCAAAACTCTAAATATTTGAAATGAAATCATATTTAGAGTTTTCCATTAGGTTCAAAGAAATATGATTAGAATACTATCATTAATAAACTTTAAATAGTAATTAATATGGTTAATCATGCATTCATTAAAGTAAACCATAATTAGACGAGTAACTTAAAAAAGAGTCATAAAAATGATTTTAAGATTACATATATTGCATATATATATATATATATATATATATATATATATATATATATATATATATATATATATATATATATATATATATATATATATAGGGCAACAATCCAGTGAGAAACATATCTGGTGAGAGCATAAGAGGCATTTGAATAACTCTCCACATAGATCAATTTTTCATAATCCAACCGTACATATTACAAGTGTACCTTAATATCTACCTTCCTATAAAATTTTATCACCATCCAATTTGTAGATCATTCACAACAACCAAATATTTTTCGACGCTCTATATTGAATTTCAGGCTGACCGTTGGATGTAAAAAGTGTACTTTGTACATATGGACATGTAAACAATGTTTGATTGCTATGATTTTTTGCGACAAGGTAAATGCAATGATGCTTTTCCCATCTATATGGTTGGATTTAAAAAAATAGCTACGAATTTGTAGTTATTCAAATGCCTCTCATGCTCTCACCGTAGGATGTTTCTCACTAATCTGTACTATATATATATATAAATCATGTGTGATATTTAATTGGATAAACATATTAATCATTTAAATATTCTCATAGCATGTAATTAATAAATGATAAAGCCAAAATACGTTCATATCGATTAAATCCCAAAGCATAGTAAATTTGACATGGCTCTGATACCACTATTGGGAAATATGGCAACAGATTGGCATCGACAACAGATTTTTTACTTGCCATATTCCCATTGAATAGTAGGTTGCGTAACAACTATGAGATGAAAAGAGGCTTGTAAGGTTATACCTGGCCTTGGAGTAAGTCCAACAACAATTCCCTTGCAGTAGTGTGCACCTTTCTTCAAGTCACGTATGGACGTATGTCATTTTCGACCTCCTAGTCAGATACCACTGATAGTGGGGTTGACATCTTCCTCCTAGCGAGGCAAGTGCCTCTCACCTCTAGATTAATCCATGTGAACTATCGGGAACTCATGTTGTTCTAGATGAACAGATAGGAAAGAGTTGTCCCTTCTAGTTGACGTGCTAACATCAACTTACTCTCCCACAATTGTCTCTCCCTTAGTGTTCCTCCCTTTGATGGGTAGAACTTGCTTGGGCTCTCTTAGCTACTACAACTAGAGAAGACAACAATTGTCAACATTTATTATTATGTGTGGGAAGCCCTCAATACCTCTTCATTCATAGGAGGGTCAGTGTCAGAGTTTTCAGTCGGTCTGGGAGTCGAAGAGATGAAATTTCATGAATTTTATGGAACCTGTGAACATCAAACTGGTCAGTTCATATGTAAACCAATCGGTTCACACATGAGACAATCAGTTTAACACTTGAGCTGATCAATTTAATATTCGATTAATGCACAACATGACGTTAAAATCAATCTTTGATCCAATCTCATTGATCTATCAAATGTCATGTTCACAACCCGAGCCTATCGGTTCATGCACCTTAGTGGATCGGTTCACTTGTTGAACTGGTTGTTTCAGAATGTCGATTGCCAATGTTGTTTAAATTTAATACCTAACAATTTAGTAATCAATGCTAAACATCATTAATGAACAAAATCTTATTCCAAGTGATTCCTATGTGTGTGACCCTATAGGTCCCGAATTACGTTGGTAGTGAATGTCCATAACCAATTTATGACATCATAAATAATGATCGGTATCAAGTAATTAGGAAAATTAGAGAACAACTTCAACCTACAATTCGTGATTGGTGTTGTAGTGATTGTATAGTTCCTTTGTCTCTGACATCCATATTGAACTCAAGGCATGGAATCGTCATCCTCTTCAATGTTCAATACATGTTCCTTGAACTAGAGAAAACTGTTTGAGATATGTGTCAACTCAATATCACATATTGACTCACACCAGCAAGTCCATGTTAGGAAAATTGGAGAACAACTTCAACCTACAATTCGTGATTGGTGTTGTAGTGATTGTATAGTTCCTTTGTCTCTGACATTCAGATTGAACTCAAGGCATGGAATCATCATCCTCTTCAATGTTCAATACATGTTCCTTGAACTAGAGAAAACTGTTTGAGATATGTGTCAACTCAATATCACATATTGACTCACACCAGCAAGTCCATGCATATCTCAATCTCACTAATCAAGTATCTAGATATCAAACTCCTACAGGAGGTACAAATCTCATCTCCATCACTCACAATCATTCCCCATGTTTCATAATGCATTTGAGCATCACCTTTATGGAAATCCTTATTCAAGGTCACGTTTGATGATGACAAAGTACATCAAATAACATGTGATGAGTGTAGTGATTTCAGGCCTAAGAACCACAATCACCACCATCACTATGAGAGCTGACTCTGACTACCATTCCATGGTTTCCATGTATCACTATCAAGGTGGGTCTGTCGGATACCCTATTCTCTAACAAGTATCCATGTGTATGGTTTGATATTGCATATAGGTGCGATTCCGCTAGAGGTGCAACACACTAGCCAATTTGACTCGACTAGATGCGCCCCACGAAGTCAGAATGCACGGGATGGGATTGTGCTTTCAAAATTTATAAACCTAAACTAGCTACCTACATCTACTAAAACACTACACCCGCAAGCACACGGGGTCGTGTCATAGTATAGGAAGGTGGCAAGTATAGGGTCGATCCACAGGGAAAAGAGGGGGCGCTAGAGCTAGGTTAGTTTAGCTAGGTTCCTACTGCGGAGACTAGGGTTAAGGGTTTGAAGGTGGTTTGATTGTTAACTAAGGATGAACAAGAAAGTAGTTAAAGGCAGGAATGAAATCTACGTTAACCCTAGACTAGATTAAGACTAAGCAGGAAAGAAAGGACTAAGCTAGGTATGAAAAGACAAATTATGCTAAGGCACACAAGAGAAAAGCAAAAGAGAAATTAAAGAACTAAATTAGCATAAACAAGGCAAGAGCAAGGCAAGAAGCTAACTAAGCAAGAAAAGAACTAACTAAGCTAAGCAACCACAGAACTAGGGTTTTAAGCAATAAAGAAAGGTGTGGGATGTTTAGGGGTATGAACTTATCACTTAAGTTGGGGGGGGGGTGACATGTGAACATTATGATTCCATTTAGATTATCCAAACCAAACAACAAGTTAGAGTCTAACGAATTAACCTAAGCTACTAACTGGCCATGGATATGCTAGGTTTTGTATAGGGGAACTAGTCCCTAACACCCCCTACTATCCTTACGAGGCTCAATTGGGTTAGTGATTAGGTTCAATTCAATTAGAGTCTAATCAAGTCTAGGTTTCTAGATTAGGCATTCCTAGGGCAATTAGGGGCCGAGGGTAGTAATGGGGAGGTGAGATTAGGGTTTTGGACCCCAATTCCCCCGCATTCTAGCCTTGAGAAGGCTCCATGCTAATTGCACTAGAATTATCTAATCTAGCTGCTTAGATCTCTCACTTAGGTTTAGGGAGATTGGTTAGGATGTAGGAAGATGGGAGGCAACCTAGGGATCCAAGAATTGGACCTAGGGGCAAATCCCAAAATTCACACATATAAGCAATTTGCCTAAATTCCTAAGTGATTTCATACACAAATCAATAAGCAATCCATGGAGAATGAGATGCAAATAGAAAATAATCATTAACAAATGGAATTACAACATTTACATGTCATTATCCCCCAACATGGTATCAAAGTAACATAATTTCCCCCAAACAACCCACCCAAGGGGACTAGCTACTCATAGACATGGAAAATACAAAAAGAGAGAAGATAGAGGAAGAAGTAGCCATGGAGCTCGGTGTAGATGAAGGACTCCTCCTCTCCAGTAGCTGCAAGGTCGTCCTCCTCCTTCTTCTTGGATGGAATGGTGTAAAATGGTGGTGGGAAGTGGATGGAAGCTTTGATATGGGGGGTTATGTGGTGGAAATGGTGAAACAGAGTGGATTTGAGGTGGAGGAGAAGTGGAATGGAGTGGAGGTGACAAGGGGGCGGAAATGAGGTTCTAAGCAGCCAACCTCTGACCCTCAGCCGCCACTAGGGATTATATAGGGATCTAGGGGGTCTAGGGTTAAGTTAGGGGCAAAATGGGGAAAGTAGTGAAAACTAGGTGGATTTTGTGAGTAGCACGGTCGTGGTGGGTCACCACAGTCATGGTGGGTAGGGTAGACCACGACTGTGGTGGATGGGCATGGTCGTGGGTTTATTAGAATGTGGAGATAATGGGGAGGTGTGCATGGATGGCCATGGCTGTGGGGGGTCACCACGGTCGTGGTGGACACCTATGGCCACATGCATGTTGATCACCACTGTCGTTTTGGCCATTTTCATCGATTTCTGGGAGTTTTACTAATTTTTTGTACTTGGGGCATGTCCACCACGGCCGTGGGGGCTCACCACGGTCGTGGTGGTGTCTCTCGCATGCATTTGAGACTTGAACTTGATCATCTATGGAGGGTATTGCTTCAAAACTTTCTTTGACCACTTGGGGTAGGTTGGAAGTGGTTTTGGCCTCATTTTGAGCTCCTCCAAGCCTGAGGAAACCCTAGATTGGACCATCCTCTTTCCATGCCATCAAGTAGTGGACAAAGTACCTATAAAACATGCAAAAAGCCTCCATAAGTGCATTTGATATAAATAAGCATATTGGGGGAAATAACATGTAATCTAACAAGTATAGATGTGGATGAAATGCAAAATGACACAAGATAAAGCCCTAAAATAGGGCTGAATCACCACCCCAAACTTGAAACATACTTTTCCTCAAGTATGCTCCAACTCAATCTCTCTACAAACGTTTCACATTCAAGACATAACAAATGCAATGTAAAAGGTGATTATTGCTGAATGGGCTCAAAGATGACTAAGTACATGCATTCCACCTCTCTCCTCTCCTACTTTCACAAACCAATCATGAAAAGAGCACAAAGCATATGAACTTCAAATATAGTGCTTAGAATATACAAGATATCCATATTTCTTTCATGTAGTTCCGGGTAGACCGTTTCATAATAGCATTTATCTAAGATGACTAGAAGTGTTGTTTCACCTTCATACTTTTAATCTTATGCTTCAAATCATGCCAAATGACCCACGTGGTTGCGAAAAAGGGCAAAATGAGCTAGGTTTGATGTTTCCTGGCTCGATGGGTATGAAAGTGGAAGAAAGGGTTTTGGTAAGCTTCTTGGAGTGCTTCTACACACTCATCTTTTCTTTATTTGAATGCTCTTAAATAGGAGCATCCTTTTATTTTGTTTTTGCTTTTTTTTTCTTTCTTGCCCTTGGTGTAGATAGGGCATATGGTGGATAGAGTGAAGCGGAGAGATGGATATGTGTCCACCCCAAACTTTTAGAGGTGGCCACGGCTGATATGTGCACTAGGGCATCTTTTTATGAGGTGGAGGGGTATGAAGATGGTAGAAGAAGAGTCGGGTCAAAGAGGGGTCATTGGTATGATTTTCCACATAAGACACCCTGCATGAAAGTTAATCCAATACTTCATCTTAGATATCACACCACATGAATGAACAAGATGAAATTGATATATCAAACAAGTGATTACACAAACACTAAGCGTTCAAAGCTTGCTCAAGTTCACAATTCAGCCAAATCAATCACAATCATGAGAGAGGTGATGCACATGTAAAAAGTCAAACATTGATACCACTTAGCAATAAAGCATGACATTTCACTTGCACTAGTCAAAGGGCATCATTTTTACTTAAAACAGTAGAGATTGGGTCAAAACACACTTTTTAGACAAGAAATTCCAAATTTGGGCAAAATTGGCCAAAACGGTGCCAAGTTGCCTCCAATCACATCTAAACCTATATTATTGAACTTAAAGCAGTAAACAAGCAAATAATAGCTATAACATGCAAGAATTACAAAAATCTACATGAAATGCAATGTATGGCAAATTTTTTGAAAATTATGCAAAAATAGCAAGGAAGCAAACTACATGGCATGCAAGTATGCAAAACAAGCACACAAAGTATGGATACACAAATATGAGAGATGGTTATACTGTTCAGTCATCTTGAGAAAAAACTTAGAACAAGGAACACAGAAGAAAGTGGAGTATACAAGGGCTTACCGCCCTACCACCCCAAACTTTTAAACCATGTTGTCCTCAACATGAAATAGAAGCTCAGAATGGTAGGGTAGAGGGCATGGAGTCATGGTAGATAAATGCCAAGAGAGGATAGAGATACCAATGTGTCCATTGAACAGGGGATAGCCTCCACGGCCGTGGTGTGCACCATGTCTGTTTTGGAATGCATGCAACATGGCCGTGTTGATATCCTTTCCGTAGCTTCTCTATTGATTTGCAATTTTCTCTTCATTTTTATTCTCCTCCTTGTCAATATCATCCATGCATCACTCTCCTTCTAATGTGCCTATCCTAAAATGACATAAACAACAAAAACCATTAAGCATAAAATGTGTGTGTGTTTTCTTGGAAAGTGTAAATGTAAAGCAAAAGTATCAAAAATTGAAGTTTGGGTGAAAAAATCCCAAACCTAGGTGGGTTGCCTCCCACAAGCGCTAAGTTTCATGCCTTCAGCTGGGCTTGTTGTTCTTTCACAATCAACCATGGTCCAAAAACAAAATCTTTTCACCCCCATCATAAGAAATCCTCTCAAATGCTTTCCTTGATTGATCTTCCTCCCAAGGGTCATGCGAGCTTCGTAAGTCTTTTTCAGCAATTCTCTCTCCTTGGGGATCATCATCATAGATCTTAATTAGCCTTAAGACCCTCCAAAATTTCATGCCATAGGTTTTCTCTCTCTTGAGGAATGGGTCTTCATAGGAACTAAAGAGAGGGGTCTCAATCATATCCATTTGCTCATGAGAAGTAGGGGGAGCATGTGATAGTTGTGGTGGTGGCATCAGTGTTGATGGTCGTTGGACTTCAGGTGAAGGAGGGCATTGAGCTGGTTGGAAGGTGAATTGGTGGGAGGGATGTGGTGATGGAGGTGGTAGAATGAATTGAGGTTGGGAGGTGAACTGGTAGGAGGGTTGTGGAAATGGAGGTGGTGGTAGTGTGTAAGGCTTAGGATAGCCTTGGAGGTAGGGTAGTGGAGGAGGGAATTGAGGTTGGAAAGTGAAGTAGTGGGAAGGTTGCGGAAATGGAGGTGGTGGAGGTGTGTAAGACTTAGGGTAGCCATGGAGGTAGGGTGGTGGAGGAAATGGATGGGTTTGTGCATTTTGGCCTTCCATCTTGTCTTCTCCGAGTGGCTTGTCACATGCACAAGGCACAACCAAACAAAAGAAATCAAGTTAGCAAACCAATATACACAAAGAATGCAAAGAGTAATGAATAAAGAATAGCAATGATGAGGGCAGTAGGAAAAGTCAAAGCAAAACTAACTAGCTAGGCCGAGCACCTCTAATCCCCAGCAACGGCGCCAGAAAGCTTGGTGCGATTCTGCTAGAGGTTCAACACACTAGCCGATTTGACTCGACTAGATGCCCCCCACGAGGTCGGAATGCACGGGATGGGATTGTGCTTTCAAAATTTATAAACCTAAACTAGCTACCTATGTCTACTAAAACACTACACCCGCAAGCGCACGGGGTCGTGTCATAGTATAGGAAGGTGGCAAGTATAAGGTCGATCCATAGGGAAAAGAGGGGGCGCTAGAGCTAGGTTAGTTTAGCTAGGTTCCTACTGCAGAGACTAGGGTTAAGGGTTTGAAGGTGGTTTGATTGTTAACTAAGGATGAACAAGAAAGTAGTTAAAGGTAGGAATGAAATCTATGTTAACCCTAGACTAGATTAAGACTAAGCAGGAAAGAAAGGACTAAGCTAGGTATGAAAAGACAAATTATGCTAAGGCACACAAGAGAAAAGCAAAAGAGCAATTAAAGAACTAAACTAGCATAAACAAGGCAAGAAGCTAACTAAGCAAGAAAAGAACTAACTAAGCTAAGCAAGCACATAACTAGGGTTTTAAGCAATAAAGAGAGGTGTGGGCTGTTTAGGGGTATGAACTTATCACTTAAGTTGGGGGGGGGGTGACATGTGAACATTATGATTCCATTTAGATTATCCAAACCAAACAACAAGTTAGAGTCTAACGAATTAACCTAAGCTACTAACTGGCCATGGATATGCTAGGTTGTGTATAGGGGAACTAGTCCCTAACACCCCTACTATCCTTATGAGGCTCAATTGGGTTAGGGATTAGGTTCAATTCAATTAGAGTCTAACCAAGTCTAGGTTTCTAGATTAGGCATTCCTAGGGCAATTAGGGGCCGAGGGTAGTAATGGGGAGGTGAGATTAGGGTTTTGGACCCCAATTCCCCCACATTCTAGCCTTGAGAAGGATCCATGCTAATTGCACTAGAATTATCTAATATAGCTACTTAGATCTCTTGCTTAGGTTTAGGGAGATTGGTTAGGATGTAGGAAGATGGGAGGCAACCTAGGGATCCAAGAATTGGACCTAGGGGCAAATCCCAAAATTCACACATATAAGCAATTTGCTTAAATTCCTAAGTGATTTCATACACAAATCAATAAGCAATACATGGAGAATGAGATGCAAATAGAATATAATCATTAACAAATGGAATTACAACGTTTATATGTCAGTATCCCCCAACATGGTATCAAAGTAACATAATTTCCCCCAAACAGCCCACCCAAGGGGACTAGCTACTCATAGACATGGAAAATACAAAAAGAGAGAAGATAGAGGAGGAAGTAGCCATGGAGCTTGGGGTAGATGAAGGACTCCTCCTCTCCAGTAGCTGCAAGGTCATCCTCCTCCTTCTTACTGGATGGAATGGTGTAAAATGGTGGTGGGAAGTGGATGGAAGGCTTTGATATGGGGGGTTATGTGGTGGAAATGGTGAAATGGAGTGGATTTGAGGTGGAGGTGAAGTGGAATGGAGTGGAGGTGACAAGGGGGCATAAATGAGGTTCTAAGCAGACAACCTCTGACCCTCAACCACCACTAGGGCTTATATAGGGATCTAGGGGGTCTAGGGTTAAGTTAGGGGCAAAATGGGGAAAGTAGTGAAAACTAGGTGGGTTTTGTGAGTAGCACGGCTGTGGTGGGTCACCACGGTCGTGGTGGGTAGGGTAGACCACGACCGTGGTGGATGGGCATGGTCGTGGGTTTATTAGAATGTGGAGATCACAGGGAGGTGGGCATGGATGGCCACGACCATGAGGGGTCACCACGGTCGTGGTGGACACCTATGGCCACAGGCATGTTGATCACCACAGTCATTTTGGCCATTTTCATCGATTTCTGGGAGTTTTACTGATTTTTTTGTACTTGGGGAATGTCCACCACGGCCGTGTGGGCTCACCACGGTCGTGGTGGTGTCTCTCCCATGCATTTGAGCCTTGAACTTGATCATCTATGGAGGGTATTGCTTCAAAACTTTCTTTGACCACTTGGGGTAGGTTGGAAGTGGTTTTGGCCTCATTTTGAGCTCCTCCAAGCCTGAGGAAACCCTAGACTGGACCATCCTCTTTCCATGCCATAAAGTAGTGGAAAAAGTACCTATAAAACATGCAAAAAGCCTCCATAAGTGCATTTTATATAAATAAGCATATTGGGGGAAATAACATGTAATCTAACAAGTATAGATGTGGCTGAAATGCAAAATGACACAAGATAAAGCCCTAAAATAGGGCTGAATCACATATCATGACTAATGCGATTTTGTCATCAACCAATACACATTCTAGTCTTATGTGTTATTGCAGTCTAGCTTGCTTCCACATTAACATCTGACTAGGGACATATCAAGAATGTATATACTCTTAACATTCGTATGATGTCATTGTCTAGGTCCTCAACCCAAAGACGTACGTCATGGAGTAACATCATTCTTTAGACATTTATTATGTTACATCATTATCTCATAATTAAATAAAATAGAGTAAATTGGAAGATTATCATTATTAATCAAATAATTTACAACTTAAGCCTACATTCATTATATGATTGGCTCTCTAGGCATACATACTAACAACTGGGTGAGAAAAGAAAGAAGGGTAAGTTCACCCCTCAAGATGCACACAATGAATTGATAATTTATCTATGGAAAAAAGAGAATCATGGACATTCTAGGGCTGTTGGAGTTGGATTTGGGCTAAAATCTTATTTTGGATCATCCCAATAAAAGCATAAATATGCCAAGAAAGAGGGAATTGACCAGGAGGATGTGTAAAGCTTGATAGCTAGCTTGACAAAACTTACATCAACCAAGGTAATATCTACACGCAAGCTAGAGAGGGGTCGTAACCTAATAGGTTAGACACAATGCTTTCCAATGAAGTAGTGGCTTGGGAATAGATAGTTGAGATCCACTAAATGACTGTTTTGAACAAATGCACCAAGTGCATGTGTTGGATAAACAGGGTAGAGACATTTAGATTGTTCTAGATAAATTCATAAGGTTTTGGAAGGGAAATGTGGCAGTGCTCGATGGAGCCACTACTACAGAAATAGCATTCAGTGTCACTTATCTGGGCATCGGTTATTAAGGAAAACCGACGCCTTATATGTTAGGCGTCGGTTGTTTAAGCAAACTGACGTCTATATTCGAAGACCAGCCAGACACGGGTACCGCTTTGTATTCAGCGTCGGTTGTTTATAACAAACCGACGCTGGAAGTCGGCCGCGAAATCCAAATTTTGATTTAAAAAAATAGTGTCATTTTCAGCGTCGGTTATGTAGGTATAAACCGACGCCTATGTGAGATGAAAAGTTGCGCGAAAAGTGTCACTTTCAGCGTCGGTTATCCTTTTATAACCGACGCTGAAGGTGGTTCCCGCCAAACAATTTCACGAAAATATCGTCCAATTGGACGTCGGTTGTTTAAAACAACCGACGCTAAAGATGTTTAGGCGTCGGTTGTTTTAAACAACTGACGCTATTTGGGAACTTATAACCCGCGATCGCCCGACTCTTCCCCTTTCTTCTGTTTCATTGCGAGCAATTACCTTCTCTGCTGCCGGCGATTTCTCTCCGGCGATTTATTCTCCAGCGCCATTTCTCCGGCTATTTCTTCTCCGGCGCCCCCTTCTCCGCCACCACTCCTCCTTCTCCACGCCCCCTTCTCCGCCGCCCCTGCTGCCCGCCCCTGCTGCTCCAAGCGCCTGAGAACCGGCGCCGCCGCCACACCTGAGATTAGGCGCCGCCTGGTGCTTTTCCACCGTCGTCGCGCCGCCGCAACCACCGCCAGAGCCACCGGAGCTGCTAGCTGCTCCTCCACTGCCGTCGCTGCTAGCTACTTCTCCAGCCAGAGCCACCGGAGCCTCTGCCTTCTTCCCTCTGACAAGGTTGGTCTTCCCGCTGCTAGCTGCTCTGCTTTTTTATGCATCGATCAAATTGTTGTGATAAAAATGCATGTAATGTATTTGATTAGAGTTAATCTAATCTGGATGTTCATAATAATGGTATGTTAAATATGATGATTAGGGATAAATATAATGTCTAGTACACAAATATTAGATGATATTAAAAAAAACCCTAGTTTGATGAGCATGTTGTTAATCATGTTAATTATGATTCTTCTATATATTCTGATGTCATTATATAATTATGTGATCCCAACATATTAAATTGAATTAGAATGATTTCATGAATTATAGGGTTTTAAAGTTGATAAACATGTACATGCGGAAATAGGGTTATTAAACCAATGGTTATAACATAGTATGATCTTAATCTGATCTGGATGTTCATAATAATGTAGTATGTTAAATATGATGATTAGGGATACATATAATGTCTAGTAAAGATTCCTAGACCTTTTGTTTGAAACTATTGATTTCTTGATTTAGGGTTTAATAATGCTCTGTTGATTAGGATTAACCATGTTGCCTGTACTTTATAGACATTTATTATATATAAGAATGACAACACATGTATTTGTTGGCCTAGAAACCCGTCCAAGATTTACTCATTAGGAGTAAATCTTGGATAGTCCCCGGTTTGGGACTGTTCTTGAACACCTAATCTCACTTAGGATGTAAGTGTATAATGTGTATTGGGTTTTCGAGAAAATTTCGGTAGCATTTCCCCGTTTGTTCTCTAAGTACATATGTACTTAGAGAACAGCGGGGAAATGCTGCCGAAATTTTCTTGAAAACCAAATACACATTATACACTTACTAGTGAGATTAGGTGTTCAAGGATGGGATAGGTGGTACACATTTATTATATATAAGAATGACATCAAATGTGTTTGTTGGCCTAGAAACCCGTCCAAGATTGACTCATTAGGAGTAAATCTTGGATAGTCCCCGGTTTGGGACTGTTCTTGAACACCTAATCTCACTTAGGATGTAAGTGTATAATGTGTATTGGGTTTTTGAGAAAATTTTGGTAGCATTTCCCCGTTTGTTCTCTAAGTACATATGTACTTAGAGAACAACGGGGAAATGCTGCCGAAATTTTCTTGAAAACCCAATACACATTATACACTTACTAGTGAGATTAGGTGTTCAAGGATGGGATAAGTGGTACACATTTATTATATATAAGAATGACATCACATTATACGCTTAGGTTGTAAGTGTATACCCTAATCTTTTCCTAATATATACTTGTTTCCTAATATATACTTGTTTTCTCTGATCATAGAATGGATAGATCATGGATGTCCATTCGTAATCGTTGCACCCTAGAGTTTATATCTGGTCTTGATCTGTTTATTAGATTTGCCGAGGAACATAGGAAAAAACCTACAGATAGGTTCTACCGTCCATGTAGGCATTGCGGTAACAACTTGAAAGTCAACACTGGTGAGGAAATCAAAAGTCATGTCATGTGCAACGGGATTGTACAAGGCTATACAGAATGGCACTGGCATGGAGAGATTTCAAAATCGAAACCAGTAGATGTCGATAGCAGTGCTTGGGTGGAAGAAGAAATTGCCTCCAATAACGTAAATGTGAACGAACCAGTTCCAGCAGACATCGTTGATGCGATGCTGGATAGTTGTAGGGTAGAGCACACCGATCCACCTCCTATCTTTACAAACATTGTGCATGATGCTGAGATACCGTTATACACAGGCTGTGCTAAGTTTACGAAGCTTAGCGCTGTGTTGAGATTGTATAAGTTGAAAGCTAACAATAGATGGAGCGACAAAAGCTTCACTTCATTGTTGACTTTGTTGAAAGAAATGCTTCCTGAAGGAAACGAGCTTCCAATCTCAACATACCAGGTAAAGAAAATGTTGTGCCCAATGGGAATGGAGGCCAAGAAGATACACGCATGCCCGAATGATTGTGTATTATTTCAAAAGGACTATGTAGATTTGAAAGATTGTCCAAAATGTGGTGCGTCACGGTATAAATTGACGACTTTGGGGGAGTCCAAAACTGGTTCTCCTGCCAAGGTGTTGTGGTATCTACCTATAATAGCACGGTTTCAACGCTTGTTTGCAAATCCGAAAGATGCGAAGAATTTGAGGTGGCATGCAGATGTTAAGAAAAATAATGATGGGATCCTACGACATGCGTCTGATTCCCCACAGTGGAAGAAGATTGATCTATTGTACCCCAAATTTGGTGAAGAAGATAGGAATCTAAGACTTGGGCTTTGTACAGATGGGATGAATCCGTACGGGACATTGAGCAGCCAACATAGCACTTGGCCAGTCATGCTTGTTATATACAATCTTCCTCCCTGGATGTGTATGAAGAATAAGTACGTTATGTTGTCATTGTTGATATCGGGCCCTAAACAACCCGGAAATGATATCGATGTTTATCTTGAACTTTTGATTGATGACTTAAAGAAACTTTGGGCTGAAGGTGTGATGACACTCCTGATAATTATTGAAGGTTATGTGGTGAGAGAGGTTATGGATTTTTGCAATGACTTTCTCAGTGGTAATGACACTCCTGATAATGACAAGAATTTTGAGGAGGGCAAAGGAATTTTGGGATCACGGGTGAAAGTAATCAGCCGTGAGCAGTTGGAACAAGCTCACTTGTATATTTTACACAATATGGATGAAGTGAGTATTTATATCGAGGAAAATACCAATTTCATAAAGAGACAACATCCTCGAGCAAGTTCAATGTGGCTTGCTAGAGAGCATAATAAGACTTTTACTAAGTGGTTTGAAGATAAAGTCTTACATCAACTATCTCAAACACCAAATGATATTACAGAAACTATCAAATGCCTCGCCTTTAAACCAAAACCGAATGTTATGTCTTATGAAGGGTTTGACATTAATGGATTCACATATTACACAAAGCGCCAAGATGATAAGAGTGTCGTCCAAAATAGTGGGGTCACTCTTCAAGCGTCGACTATGTACTTTGCAAGTGCAAAGGATAAGAGTCCACGTGAAGCTAAAATGTCATATTACGGTGTCATTGAGGACATTTGGGAGTTTGACTATATAGATTTCAAAATTCCGCTCTTTAAATGTAATTGGGTGCATATGAAACAAAAATGTTCAATGATGTCAAAAACAATCAAAATTCTGCTCTTTATCCAATAGGGAAAGATTTTCAATGATGTCAAAAACAAAGTATATGAAACAAAAATGTTGCATGACCTAAAGATCAAACTCCACTGACTCAAAAACTTCTCTAAAAATGTTGCGGTCAATTCTCATGTTCATAAAAAGTAATTTTTTCCCACTCCTCACAAAAATGACTACATATGTTACAATAAGAAATAAGAATCCCATAATGGTTAAAATATAATGACAGTCCTATGGCATTTACTAAGAAGTTATGCTTGATCAAGCTTCACTACACATCATCGACCCTCCCACCCTAAGTTATGACATATATAGCTAGCTGCAAGGTGCATCATGAGTGTTTCTTCATTGCTAGATCAACTTCTTTGTGGAGTGAATATGGAATGAGTTTCACCCAAGGCATCAATTCCATCATATCTATGCCAATTGTATCTCCCCCAGTGAGCTGTGATTGTAGCAGTCCCTGGATCATATGGTTTTACTTACATGTCTTTCAAAAACTTAGCATACAACAAGACTTGCCTTGTCACACCAAGAAAAGGAAAAAAATCACTTTCACTTGTCTAATATATCAATAATTTCCTCCTTTTCGTTTTCTTATATAATTTGGATACAAAGGAGGTCTCTCATCCTTTAAGAAAAGTTGTCAACATGTTTCCAAAGTCCATAAACTATTTTTCACATTATTTTTGTAAACAACTATATTATGTATGCCAATATGTTGACTAGTGTCTTGAATAATAGAGAATCAGGAAGTACTTGTTGATACAATGTAATAGGTAGAGATACAAGGAAAAGGATACAAGAATCAATATTATCAATCCCATACTATAAATATTGCAAAAATTACTTTAACAAAAAATCCTAATTAGTGAAAACCTTTTTCCATGAGGACATCATTATGCACACCTATGTTGTGTTTGAAATTGAGTTTTATTTTTTCCATGAAATGACTCAACATAAAATTATATGCCACTCAGTTGAATATAATTAAAAAACTTGTCATGTGGATTTTCATGATATATCCAAGATAGAAAGCGACCATGCAAATAGTAAATGTGAAAGCATGATATGCATGGAACAAAAAAACCTTGGTTTGAAAAAAAATTTGTAGTCAATTTAGTAATCTCTTTCTATTATAGCAAAAAACAAAAAGAGGACATGTTGTTCATTCAGTTGACCAAAGTAGTATTTCATGACCAGATATTTAATGCATTTTAGTTAGGTCTGAATTGATTGTAAAATCTATATATAGTTCGATGTCCACAAAAGGTACCAACATTAGTATATGTATTATAATTGGTTTTTGTACCACCACCTCACCTCACCACAAATGGTCCCCTAAAGTTCTATTGTTGATGATATTGTACATGCACTCTTTTCAGCTTTGACAATACTTTGTTTCTACAGTACTAACATTTGTGTCCTTTACAATACAACTAAATAACGTCTCTTTATATCTCCTCCCCTCTTGCTCTATTTTCCCTCCATATTCCCCTACTATTCTCACTGCTCTTTGGGTTTTTGATAACTTCCTAAGTAACCTTCTTATCTCCTCCGACTCAATCATGACTTCTTAGGATAAGGTAATCAAATTTGTTGATAGGGAAGCCCATTTATGTTTTCCTTGCATAGCAGTTGTGCTGATTAGTCTCTTCACACTTCAATGGAGCATTGGCGTGCTTCCTTCTTCTAACACATTTATCACCACAAACATTTGATGGGCTTTTAATTTCCCATGATGATATGCTAGAAAATCCCTATATCAAGAAAAATGTTAGGTTATCAACTCACCTATCACAGTTAAAGAAACTCCTTATAACAAAAATGAGTCTAGTTTCCTTTATAACGTATCATACCATCGATAAGGTTTCAACAAAAAAGTACTGAAATTTTTCATCCACCAAATCAACATGGTGCTCTCAGATGCTGATAAAGAATTCTTATTCTAAGGGGACCTAAAGGCATAAAAAGAAGAAACCATCCACCCCTTTAGTGTCATCATAGTCTGACGTTGGCAGTGGTTGAGTCGACCATCAAGTGGGCATCATTCATCATCATGTAATTTTCTTTTGGTGTGATTATGGACACCTCACATCTATTTGGGGTTGGAAGGAACTTCTTCAGGACATGTGACCCATAGAAGGTTGGTCATTCTACATAAATCTCATTGGAAAAACAAACTTTACATTATATTCTTTGATGACAAAATCTCCCCTACCCCCTACTTCTATTATGAGTGATAATGTTAAGTAATTCTACCACTGGAATTTGGTGAACATTCTTTGGCTGAATTCAAACACATGCTCGGGCCATCTGTAGCCACAATGGCTAAACAAGCTCTTGATATAGCTAAGAACCGCATAAAAGAAAACAAAATATTGAGGGAGTTGATTGTTGAAGGCCACACAGAGACTGAAATGGAGGACTTAAACATGTAATAGAAGGAGAAGCACTATGTAAAATGTTGTTTTATGATAAGGGAAGGAGTTGTGATATAGGAAAAGGAAGACCTTCTAGAAGAATCAGGTGTAAACTCTACACCAATTAAATCTACCATTTATAATGAATGTTCTAGTCTAAATTATACTCCTTCATCCCCATAACATTACAATTAACTCAAGAAACATTGAAGTTATTATTGGGAAACATGGAGGTGGCAGCACATCAGAGTAACAGGAAAAAATCCACATTTTCATGAGTTGATCGCATCAATAAAAATATATTGATAAGGAGGGTTGTGAGATATACCTTGTTGTGGAGTAGAACTGGCAATGTTGCTCACAAAAAATAGAGAATGCAATAATATGTCAATGACATTCTCCCAACACAGTAAAAATAGTGTCTATGCCTCTATCTTAGCCATCTAGATGAGGAGAACTCCACGTCGCACTCCTAGAGCCAGCGGGAAAAGAGTAGGATTTTTTTTGGCATCATGTGACATGCTTAAGTGTGTGTGTCAAATGTAAGTGTACACACAAAGGGACTCAACAAGTCCTGAATGTCTAACTCAGGAGATAGGGACTACTAGAAACTGCTACTAACTAAAATAAATCAGCCAAGCCAAATAACAAAGTTGATTAGCTGATTAAATACTAAAAGTGAGAATTAAAAGTATAGTGGGTAAAGTGAATATAAGATTAGATGTGTGGATTCTTTATGATCATGGTGTCAACCTATACATGCATTCTATTAGATCAACACAACTTATATTTCTTCCTTAGATTAAGTTTGTGTAGTTGTACTACCCACTTTGACAACATAGCACATTGTCCAGTCTAGTTACTAATTCACTTTTGTAGCATCAATATAAGAGACTAAATGATAAGAACTATCTTTAGAAAATTGCTTCATAATGGATAGCCTACTTTCACAACACATTATTGAATATGATGATAAAAACTTCTCTAACTGCTAACCCCACTTTCATAGTAGTTAATAATCAATTACAAACTTATGATGACCAAGCATAAATAAGGCATATAAGATTTTCTATTATGCAAATTTGAAGCAAAATATTATGTTGTATTAAATCAAAATATGGACATGCAATGAGTTAATACTGGCTTACTCTTGACCCTAAAACATGGGGTTTTATCCCCTCATTCTGAACAAAAAATCAGAAGAAGGGAGGAAGGGGAAGAAAGCCATGTAAAGTTCTTGAAAGGTTAATCTGTCTCTTCATCTCCTCCTTCTTGGGATTTGGTTCCTCCAAGGACACACGATGGGATAGCCTCTAGATGAAATGCCTTTCAAAGTGATCTCTCATGAATGAGAGATGGATCCCTCCAATGATTTCCCCTCATTGGTTTATATAGGATAACTAGGACATCACTTGGCCAAAGACTGACAAATGTGCCTTGTATTAATCTTGATTGTCACACAAATGTCAGTTCCACCAACCTCATCACTTCTTTTGTGAAGTAGGGATTCAAATCTTGATGCCACTAACTTGGGATCGATAGTACTGAGAATCTTTTTGATGTTCCCCTCCTTTCTTCTAGATTCTTCTTTTCCTTTTTTCGATCCCTCTCTTTTTCATGTCAGTGCCACCAACAAAACTAGGTGGTTCTAAATTTCTTATGTTTTTGCTTAGTCAAGTCTATAATCGAGCAGAAATATATTAAACTAATAATAAAATATAGCAACTTCGGCCTAAATATATGTAAAATGGATAATATGGATGCACAATGGTCATTTTAGAAAATTTAGGTAAAATTTTCATAAAAATATGAATATGAGAGAAATCATCTTAAAAGCATGCCAAAATATGCTCCAATTTTAGTAGAGAAATCATGTGCATCAAAACCACTAAGCTTGAATGTTGCTCACCCTTGAGAAACACGGCTTTGGATTTGATTGAAAAATTCAAAAGAGAGACACATATGCGAATGAAATCTTTTGACTCATCCTTGACGTAAACGTCCCAAACTGGTCCTCTCCAACCACAGAGTAAATAACTACTATATAACAAACCAATTACATAAAAATCTTTGAAATCTGACTTCTTAACACATAAGAAAGCCAAAGCAGATAGATATCATGGAAAGTATAAGTTATACTAAGTGTATCACAAGACTTCCCTATCTACGCCTCTATAAAAATTCTACTGTGGATGTAGTTCCCTGAATATTATTGAAAACAAGAATACTTTTTTTTGGTGGCCTACTTAGAAGTGGGTGGACAAAATGAGTGGCATGAAAAATATTAGATCACACATAATCCAGTTATTTATGCATGTGAACAAAAAGATGTAACTCTATGAAGGATAGGATGAAATTTAATGTGTGCGAATACTACTATTTTGTTGGAATAGTGGATGTTGTGGATTCCTCATTCTAATGATGAGTGGCGGTGGAAGGTGATTTAACATAGAAATCCACCATATTATTCCTTATGAAATAGAGATAATTCTTTTCTTTTTCCATCCTTTTCCTCTTGTTCTCTTCATTTTATTTTGCAATATATTATTTTTTCACATTTTCCCCTTAAATAGTTTTACAAAATTGATGCTTAAGATAAGGCATTTCACTACTTGGAGAAGGAAAAAGGATATGTACAAATTGCTCACTTTATTTAGAAGAAAAAATGTGGAAGACATATGCTATGTCCATATGAAATGATGAAATGAAGAAATAAACTACATGGAAGTTGAGATGGAAACTAACCCATATGAATGAATTATGAATATGACAATTTTTTATATTTTCTGATGCAAGGCTAAACTCTGTGCTACCTATCATTTTGAGATTCAATCAAAGAGAAAAAAAATACTTGAATAAAGTGTCAAGTATACAGTAGTGATGAAATGAAGTGAGATGAGGGTGGATGAGATCAAATGACTAAGATCTACTCTCTTACTAATCATGATAAATCTATCTTATATTAACTCATGTATCAAGGTGATCCAATATCTTAATTTTCATTTCATATAAAAGGTCACTCTAATTCTTGGTTTGATCGGATTCAAACAACATATTCAATCAAAAAGTCTAGGTTAGAGTTAGATGCTAAGTTCATTGCCTATGCTCTATATGTACTAATCCCCTCAATTCACACTGTATCGTACTCTCAAACAAAAAAAATCAAATTTAAAAGATAAGGATGCCCATAGACCAATACTTCAATTGATTTATGAGAGTTTTTTTCTAAATTTACTTTTTATACTAGATACATGCCGATACAAATTTGAAAATGAAAATTGCAAAATAGATTGTTAATATAGACAGATGAAGTATAGATGTATGAAAGATAAACCACGTTCCATAACCCCCCAATCTTGAATAGGATGGTCCTCATTATAAAAAACAAACTTAGAGATGGAACATGTGTACCAGACGATCAATCTCCAGGGAGATAAAATGTTCCTAATGGCATGTTAGGATCTTATGGGTAGAATGTGACATTGAAATGAGGTGCTTCGTACAACATGGGTGGTGATTGTCGGTATTTGGGGAAGTTCCCCTATCTATTGTATTAATCATAGAGAGGTTGCTGAGTATACTCCATGCATTATATGCATTGATGGAAGTTCTTCTGATTACTCAGGAGAAGGAACTCGATGTTAAACATTGCTTGTTGGTGTGTGAAAATATGCTTTTGGTTGTAGAAGATCCTCTCTTGTTGGGAGGTGAGCAGAGTCATCACCTCCTATTGTTGTTTTCGACCTACCTGAATGGTATTGAGCATATGATACATGCCCTCAGATGAATATGGGTTAGCCAATTATCAAGACAAGGTAAAAGATGAGGCGCCATAGGCATGTGGACTCTGGTGTGTGCCTCCTATCAGTCTGTGGTGGTTAAACTGCTACCTCCTTGATCTTATCCTCATTGTCCTCACTAGATTCCTCCTCAGTGTCCTCCTCATCCATCTCTTACACATTTTTTGGGGATTGCATGAATGCTACCTCCAATCATGTTAAGGAGCTTGGCATTTTGAAAATGCATGAAATATAGACCCCCTTCAAGTCCATTGGATGAAGATTGAATTGATCAATGTTCTAGTGGATGGAAAGTCAAGTGATAAGAAAACCAAAGTGGATGGATAGCTTCCTCTTATCGCTTTTGGTCATTGAGTGCAGATGTACAAGGAATATGGGTGTAAATGATACCAGTATGGTGTGGGTCTGGCCATACCCATATCCATACCCATACCCATACCCATACCCATACCCATACCCATACCCATACCCATACCCATACCCATACCCATACCCATTTAATTTAGTAGGTCTAGTTTCATTTTTAGACCCGCATAATAAAAAACTCGACCCACATCATACCCGTACCTGCAATAATAGAGGGTTTGTGGTGTGAGTATGTTGGTAAGCAATCCTATATAAAAATAATATTTTTTAAGTAAGAAAAATTGTGAATGTGCTTTATATATTCTATTACAATGAGATATTGCTATTATATAGGATATAAAAATGCAATAGTTATATTAAATAATAGTAAACTTTGTAGATTAAATAGACAACCAAAAAATAGTTATATTAAATAATAATAACACTTTGTAGATTGAATATTAATTGAGTTGAATATTTATATATTTATAGTCATTGTCATAGCATTTTAATAATTTATCATATCATGTAACTAATTTGATTTTAAGTTTACATATGTTTCTCATGATTGTAAATAGAATAGTTAATTCTAAATCAAATGATTATTATTAACCTTATTATAATTAGAAGAATATGTAGTATCAGGTATTATATTAATTAAAGTAGAAAATTATGATATAATAACATATTATTTAAGTAATTATTCATGTATAGTGGGTAAATGGGTCTACGGTTCTGGGTCCAAGCATACCTATTAGTGGACCCGCTTATATGTGTAGGATCTAGGGCTCTAGAGGCGGGGGGTGAATAGAGCTTCAAAACTTACACAAGAACAGTTAGATCTTCAAATTATATCAATTGAAACCAAATGCTAAAACTAAATTTTAGGTTCTATCTAAAAAAACATAGAAAGGATGAGAGAGATTGAAACAAACACTTAGACAAGGTGGTTGGAGTGGTTCCAATCTCCAAACTAAGAGACTGCCAGTCCGCTACCTAGAGAGGTCAACCTCTAGGACTTTGCAACCCATGTATACTTATATTCTATTATAAGACATGCAAGAAGACCACCTTGCATCCAAGGGCTTACCTATCTAAGAGCTAGTCTTCTACCTCACAACAGGTCTTACCCACTCTTGCAAGCATCTTGATTCCTTCTCCTAGGACATCTCCTCCTTGCAGTAAGTCTTCAACCTTGAGGATTTACCCACCAAGATCCTTGGATCTTCCACCTTGTCCTTCTCCTTCACTTAGAGAAGATATTCACACCTTCTTCATCCTTTAAGAAGAACAACAATTCCTCCTTCACTTGGATAAGATCACTTCCGCCTTTTCTCTTTGAGAAAGGGGATTGGGAAGTGGAAATATAGAGAGCTTTACAAGGTAACAATGAGGTATCTATCTTACAACATGCCTAACTCACTCATAATCACAAAATGCATTGTAAATCAGAGAGAGAGAAAGGGTCTCAAAGGGTTGTAGCACACTCAACTATAGAAAGGACCAAGGATAGCATGAATGAGCAACCTTGGAGTGAACTCCAAGAGGTCCTATTTATAGTTGGGGGTGTTCCTTTGAGTGTGGGATCACATAAGATTGAAAAATAGCCATTTTACAACTTGCAATAGATCTATTTTCATCTCTAACAACTCTCCAATGTTTGGAATCACTTTTTTGCACTTTCTGTACAGTACATTCAGTTGAGTTTCATAAAGGTAACTCGATCCACTATCTGACAAAGCCAATTTTCAAACTATCGGTCAAGTTTGTCCTGGGGTAACTCGACCGATCAGGAAAAATCAACTTTGGATAGAAAGTTCTTTGAGTTTACAACTCGACTGATGCAACCATTCCCAAAAATCCATCACAGACCGATTGAGATCCAAACTCGACCGATTAAGTTGTTGTGACAAATTTTCCAAAATGATTTTTAAATGATCAAACGATGGAATTAAGTGTCCCTGATTTTTTCTCATCTTAGTTACAAGTCATATCACCAATACAAATGATTACAAAAATATTCTAAGGTGGTTTGGAGTGTTTTCCACAAAAGTGCATTTGCATTGCTTTTGACTTGAACTTGGACAAGCTAGGGCTTGGTGAATTTGATGCTTTTCATGTATCTAATGCCTGAAATCAATCTTAAACAAACATATTAGATACATACAAATGAAGTGGTCAATTCATTATCAAAATATAGACAATATATAACTCTCAAGTCAACAATATGCAGGTCCATGTGTATGTGAGTCCACAGTTCTACGGGTCTAAAATGAGACCCATGATGATTTTTTACATGGTCCAGATTTGTGGGTCTACTGGTCTACCCATACCCATTTACAGACCTACCTATTAACAATACACCCAAGTTGATATTCTCTCTTCCTAGCAAGAGGAATTCCCAAAGTGTGCACATGTTTGTGGCTTGGACCTTACCTTCCCCTGAGTGGACCTGGAGAACAAGGAGTTCATTAGCATTCGATCAAGAATGTAGGCAAAAGTGTGCTCAATGTCAGCAATAGTGGAGTGATGAAACTTGACCTTCTCATAGACTGATGTTGCAGTGAGTTTATTCCATGGCATGAAGTGGCTAAAATTGTTGGGGTAGCATCTCAGTTCACAGTTTTCCCACCCAAATAAGGTGTTAAATGTCTCAAGAGTTAGGTTGTGGGTGGTGTTGTCGAGCTTGAACTTCACTCATCATGTCTCCGAATTGTCACCCTGGGTGTGTTGTGTCAAGAAACACACCTCTAGGTATGCTAATAATTCCAATGTAATCTCCTTATATGTTGGCCATCCACATAGGAAGGGGATAGTAGAAGCCATCCCCTGGACTATGCACACTCCCTAAGTAGGTTGTTGGTGAAGCTGAGTTACTTGATGAAGGTAATGTAGCTATAGAGGTGGCCTTAAAGTCATGCTTTGCAAGCTCAGCATAAAGTTTCATCTATTGACTAGTCTCAAGCTCCAGTCATAGTATGGGAATAAGTTGGGAAAAGGTGGCTGAGGAAGAAGATGCCTCATGTTGAGGCCACTTGATCGCCATAATGAAGGAAAGAGGGAGAGAATGAGAGATGAGTGAAGTAGTTTCTTGGAAAAGAAGCACTCGAGGAAGCATGTAGAGGAGTGTCTGAGGAATGAATGCCTAATATGTAAGAGATCTTAAACAAATCCCCCATCTTGATATAGAAGGAGAGGCACCCATTAGTAAAAAGTAAATGGTATCGACTTGCACTCCTATTTGTGTGCTATTGGTATTGACCACTGATAATGACATTTGTGATTGATGAGAGAATCAACTCGTGGATTCACTATTTTGGGGGTACCAACTTCATTCTGTGGCACTGACTCACAAGAATCTGCTGCTTGGTTACTTATTGGATGTTAGATTCATGTGCACATGAGGGTTAGATTTGGGGCCACAAATCACATTGTTCCCTCATCTTGGTGGTATTGTCTTTTGTCAGTGCCATTGACTTCTTCATGTCAAAATAGTTGTTGCACATTACTTAGTCTGGGTCAGTGCCCCCAACTGGTTGGTCGGTGGTACTTCTGATATTTTACTATCAGAATACAATCAACCCTTAATTATGGGTTGATGTCACCGACTTCTATCGATAGTACCTACTTTTTCATGTTTGTTCTCACTGATAAACTCGTCATGAAGCACCAAATTGCATTAAATCAAAACTACTAATGTTAAAAATACAAAAATAAAACTACTAAAGAATGTGTGGGTTTCCTCCCACAAACAACTCTTATTTTATGTCCTAGACTTGAAATAACTCTTACCTCTATCCTAAATTGTCATGAGTGGGTAGTGAACAATGGTTTGACAATTAGATTTCCACCCTAGCATTCTCAATTCCAAAAGTTAAGTATCCACAAGTCATTGCAATGATTACGTCAGTAGTAGCTTGGTCGATCCAAGAATAGTTCTAATCCAATATTCTTTAGTATATCTATTACCACTAAGTCAACAAGGTATATAAATTTATCTACTTTCACCATTTTGTCTTTGTAGATCCCAAAAGGTCTAACTATGGAGTCACCTACCAGTTGTAATGTTATATTGGTCTTGGTTGGTTCCCTTATATTGAGATTTTTAATTGTGGTAACATATATCGTATTGATTCTTGCCCCGAAATTCCAGAGTGGTTCTCCATATTTTATGCTTCCAATAGAATAAGGGATGTTGAAACATCATGCATTATTTTTATTTGTGGGGATTCATCTCTAGAATAACACATGACAACCTCATCAATAGTGAAATGGTTTAAGTCTTTGATGTGCCTCATCATGTTGATCATCTACTTCAAGAATTTTCCATAAGACAGAATTTTCTCAAGAACAGCCACCAATTGAAGGTTGATGTGTAGTTTGTAAAAAAAAATCAAGAATTCTTTGAATTGCTCCTTTTTATTCTTTGAATTTATGATATTCATAGATTTATCTCCATAAACAGTTATGGGAGGAAGAGAGATGGATGCCTATATGGAACAATATTTGATTTCTTAGGGTTTTCCTCCCTAAATCTTAAATTCGTATCATCCCCCATTTCCATAGAATTCAACTCAACAAGAATTGATCTTTCCTTATGAACACTGATGCCTCCTTATCAATAATGATTGTCCCAGTATGAAGTGCAACCTTCACTTGTTCTTGTTGTGAGAGCATCTTTCCTAGGACTTGAGGAGCACTCAACACTTATGATGACTCTTTAATAGGTGGGACTTTGACGCAATCACAAGTCTATCCTTCTTTCCTTAGTCCATTTAGCCAAGCATCAAAATGCATCGGTTGTTGCTGATACATCTGAATCTGATGTAAGAAGTTCAAGTCAGGGGTGTATTTTTCTTTTTTTCCATTCATGGCACATCCATTCTTGCCATAGATAAAAAAATTCTCCACTTGGCGGTGTTGGTGTACCATCTCAGTATTTCCAGCAATACCTTGTTGAGAAGATTTCTTCAATTATATCACATCCGACACTACATGTGATAATGAGTCTCCAAGATTTTGAGTCGGGCTTCCATTGCATCTTCCTATATGTTTTTTCAAAACATGACCCTATTTTCATGATAAATTTTCCAAGGGTATCCCTCAACTCATCATCCTATTTTATGCCCTACTCCTACTGGAATTTTCTAGGCCCTTGCTATTAGTGCACATGATGTTTTCATGTATATTATGGATCATGTTGTAAGTTAATATATTTCTATGAAAACTTTGGATTTTTCTTCCAGGAATAATTATGTATTCTATTCAGATTTTTCATAAACATGCAGTCCTCTTCCTCTCCTCAAGATGAGAGGCCCTTCCTTTTCTCAAGCTTCCTTGCAAATTTGGCTACTTGTGCCTTGAGTTCCATAACATCATGTGATTATTTGTCACTTTTGGTAGTGGTAGAACACCCACACTCCTGACCCGAGTGGTCTATGGCCATATTTTTCAGGATCTCATGGAACCTAGATGCCTTATTATTCAGAAATAATCCCAAACCAATGCTACAAAGTGTGGTCCTTTATCCTATGTGCAAGCCATAATAGAAAGTCTTGGCTTGTCCATAACAATCAATCCCATGATGTTGTACCTTCCTCGACATGATTTAAAATCTTTCCCAAGCCTATGAATAAGATTCATCGGCATGTATCTTGAACCCATAGATTTTACCAACCAGATTATTGATTTTTTAGAGGGGGAAAATATTTTTTTAAAGAAAACATCTATCATCTCCTATCATGATCCTATTGATATAAAGGGTAAGTTAAGAACCATGTTTTAGCCCTCTCTATTAGAGAACATAGACATGGATTGAAATAGATAACAATGATAGGGACGTGGTCTGATTTAATCATGTCACAACTTTTAATAAAATCATTGATGTGTTGAATGTGTTCCTTATTATTATGCCTGTTGAAAGCATGTGACTTGATGAGAGCAACAAGTCCAATATCTGTCTTGTAGATCCCCACATTAACTACTTTCATCTTCATAGGACCTAATTGTGTTATGATATATGAGGGTTCAATCTTTTCCCATATTGCTTGCTTATCGTATGAGACTTTGACATCATCATTATTCTCCCCATGGTCAGACATTTCTTCTGCTTCTAGCATAGGTGTTTTAGATTAGCTTTTTGCTCTTGCTCTACTTTCAGATCTCCCTCAGGTAGAAGGGGTAAAAAAGACTTGTTGTAATCTATAGTCCGGGTGTGGACCATGGAAAAATACCTGAAAAGGATACTCATTGTGAGCATCAGAGAAATTAACCAAAAGCAAAAATAAGATTTTCAATCAATTTATATTTTGAAAGAAAAAGTGACAAAAAAATGGCCTAGAGTGGCCAACTTCAGCATTTCTAGTGCTAGCGTTACAAATTTCTCAATAGAGATACCAAAAACTTGACACAACTTAAGTGTGCCTTTTAAACACAAGTGTATGCTCATAGTAGTAAGTGGACTCAGAAAGGACCGAATGTCAAACTTAGGGAATTGGGACTGCTACAAACTACTACTAACTGAAATAGATTAGCTAGTGTAATAAAAGAGTTGATTGGTTGATTAAAAAATTAAGAACGAGAATTAGAATTGCATAAGGTAAAGTGAATGGAAGATCAGATGCATATGTTCCTTAGGATACTTATTTCACCATTATGTAAACCTATACATGCATTCTATTCGACCAACACAATGTATTATGCTTCCTTATATTAAATTCTTGTAGATTGTGCCACCCACTTTTGTAGTATAACACATTGTTTAAATTAGCTACTAATCCACTTTCAAAGCATCAATATAAGAGAATAAAAGATAAGAATTGTCTTTGGAAAATTACTTCATAGTGGTTAGCCCACTTTCACACCAAATTATTGACTACGATGATAACAAGTTTTCTAACCGCTAACCTTGATAGTTAACAGTACATTACAAACTTATGATGATCAAGCATAAATAAGGTAGTTAAGCTTCTCAGTTATCAAAATCTGAAGTACAAGACTATATTGTATTGAATCAAAATATGAACATGCATATAGTTAACATCGGGCAACTCCCAGATCCTAAGGAGTGGGGGGTTTATCCCCTCATGCTCAACAAAGAATCATAAGAAGGGAGGAAGGAGAAGAAAGCCACAAAAAATCCAAAAAGCTTGTTTTGTCTTTTTATCTCCTCCTTCTTAGGCTTTGGCTCCTCCAAGGACGAATAATGGAATTGCCTCCAGATGTGATGTATCTAGTGTGATATCACCTGTATAATAGATGGGATCCCTTTGGTGGTAGCCCCCTTTTGGTTTAAAAGGGAAAATTAGGGTACCACTTAGCCAAAGATTGTCAGATGTGCCTTGTCTTAATGTTGATCGTTAAACAAATATTGGTTCCACTGACTTGATTTAGCAAATTAGGGCTAAAAATATCAGTTCCACTGACTTTGTTATATGATACCAAGAATCTTTTTGACATTTCCCCTCCTTTCTTCTCAGTTCTTCTTTACCTATTGTCACTGACTCTCCTTCTCATGTTGGTACCACTGATAATTGTTTATGGTACAAACTATCTTCTATTTTTTCTTAGTCATTATACAATAGAGAAGCAAAATTTTAGGATAATAATAAATAAAGCAATTCCAGCCTAAGTACATGTAAATGGGTAACATTGATGCAAAGGGTTATTTTATACAATTTAGGCAAAATGTTAATAAAATACATGAACATGAGAGAAATCATCCTAAAAGCATGCCTAAATATACCCCAATTTTGGCAGAAAAACCATATGCATCAATGTGCTATATGCGGGAGATAGATTTGAATCATCACAAAAGAGTATTAGATTTGACTCGAGCATTATTTATTACATTAATATATCAATTTATCATAAAAAAGATAAAAGGGGAACAAAACCAATTGAAATAAAATATGCAAGAAAAAATGAATAAAACACACACAATGTTTGAACTCTACTCTAAAAGGCATAACTAAGCAAGATGAATATATTTTTATCAAATAACCTCAAACTTAAAGGTTGCTCATTCTCGAGTAACACAAAATTTGAGATAGTCACCAAATAATATTACAACCCAATTTAGCCTCTCTTCCTCAAACATGTCTTCATACTAACCACCAAACAAGGCGAAGCAATCCGACTTCAAGAAATCACATAATGCAACTTTCTCCATCCTCTTTCCCAACTTTGCTTTGCTCACATATTTCTGTGTCAATATCCCCAACGTCAAACATATATAATAATTATAAGAGAATTTGAAGAAACCTACAAAAATGTGAGATGGTACACAATCCAATAGTTGGTAGCAAAAATGGATGTAACGAGGTTTATGTATTAGCCCCTTTGTGGAAACAAAGTGAAAGGAGGTATGTGGGGAAGTTTGTTGATATCTCCTCATTAACTTGGAATTTCATTTTATTAGTGCAAACACATATATTGCACATATTTTTCTTTGTGCACATTAATATATTTTAATTATTTTTGTGATACATTTTTATTACATAGGAGTGTTATAGAAGAAATAATTAGATAAGGTGTAGGGTTTTGCCACCCCAAACTTAGTGTTTGGTACTATTTTTGGATTTATATATATTTTTGATGGATTGATGGATGGTAAGAAGATGGAGAAAGAAGTGTATAAAATGGGTTGGATCACGTGCATTTCACATTTTTATTTTCAGTGCATTGGGTTGATCTTCACATTCATATCATCAAATGATGCAAAATAGGGAATAGTTGACATTTTCATGCACATGCTATGTTATTGGTAAAAACATCACAATTGATTCCCATCAAACCCATATGTCTTGATACCTTTTCCAGAGAGAATGTTGGTTAACATAATTGGTAATTGAGGCAAGTTCTAAGCATTGGTAAAATCTCATAATAAAGCTCACACTAAGGATTACATCATTGAAGGGTATTCAATGAAGAGGGTCCATGTGCATGCAATGCAAAGCAAACTGAATGAATTAAGAAGACTATATCTTGGCTTCATTATTGAAAATGCATACAATAAATTATACAAAAATTACTCTAAGTGTAAAGGATCCTAAATTGGGAACAATAGAATGATAGATAGTTGTGGGTGGAGTAAGATAAGTACCATCCACCCTCTACCATTAGCTTAGAATATTACGCATATCCACACAAATGCTAAACCCAAAATGAACCTTGAACATGGGAGTTCCATGGTGCAATTAGTGGTCAGGTGGTTGTAGTTCTCAGAGGTACTTTCAATATGCTTGGACTAGTATTGCACTTCACCCTATAATCCATCTAGTAGGATACACAAATATTCCTCCATCAGTTGCGTTCATGTAGTGGTTGAGTGGGGATCTACAAGGACTGGCACGAAGTAGGAGTGGTGCATGTTTGATGGCTCATGGATCAGATCATATGCAAGGATAGGAGATGGACTACCTTCTTTTATTGTAAGGATTGGGTCCCAACGATGGGCCACTCCTTAAATTTAGTTTAAAATAAAATAATAAAATCCCAAAATAGATTCATCATAACAAAAGGGAGGATGCATAGTATTGTTTAGACAGTACACAATGCATAGAAGATTCAAAAGTTTGTAGTGGAAGTAACTAAAGCTATTACATGGAAAGATAAATGTTCAACATATTATTCCATGAGGGAGAAATGAAGAGCTAAATAAACTATCAACTAGGTAAGGTAGAGGCAGAGGGCCACCTAGGCATCTCATGAACTCTTCTTAATATTGAGTACTATCCTCCAAGTGTGAATCCCCCACTTCATGGTCCACAAACTCTGGTTCCTTTAATGATTTAGGTTCTTGGTGTAGGGTTATGCCATGAAGAAGCCTCAGTAGGTGGTGGTGTTTTCAGCCTCCATCCATGTGGATGGAGTGAGGTAGAGGCAAAGGCAGTGCATGACTGGGTGAGAAACAAAGGAGGAGAGGCAGAAGGGCACTAGGGTTAAGGGATGTAAGGAAGTGGAGAAGAAGGAAGAGGAAAAGAAGAAGAAGAAGAAGAAGAAGAAGAAGAAGAAGAAGAGTGGAGAGGGAAGGGTGGAAGAAACAGAGGAAGGGTGTGGAGGGGGAGAAGAGAAGGAAATAGAGGAGGATGAGAAACAACATGTTGTTATACGATGCATTTATGAAAGAATAGGGTAGAGGAGAGACATGGGGAAGATGTGTGATTATCTAGGCGTTATAGGTGTGAAGAATAAAATGGACTAAGTTAACTAATTAAATGACATTTTTAGACATGTAGCTTTATTCACTTAAATGTGAGGGTAAACAAAGTCTGTTTGTCCTAAAATTTGGCACGTAGCCTAAACATGGCCCGAAGAATTCAATTTTGGAATCAATTTTATATTTTAAAAATGCTTGGGATTAGATTTCATTAATTGTATATTAAGAATCCATTAAATGTCTTCAATCCTCCTAACTAATCAATGGTGACACACCATTTCCTACAAATCAATTTATCTTATGTTTTATACCTATAAGATTCTAGATGGTCAAATTTGATTCAAGCCTATTAATTAGGGTAATTATATATTGAACTCTATTATTAATTTAATTTGGATATGTTATCCTAATATCTCATATTTAAAGGATTCTTCAACTACGATGTGTTATTTAACTATATTTATTACCAATATATCCTAAATTAGAGGGAAAGAAACTTCATATTATCCTAACTGAATATGGGACTAGGTAAATGGTGTGTTAACTGTGAACCCA
Source organism: Alisma plantago-aquatica (assembly GCA_963693085.1). NCBI lineage: Eukaryota > Viridiplantae > Streptophyta > Magnoliopsida > Alismatales > Alismataceae > Alisma > Alisma plantago-aquatica. The sequence continues at coordinate 1,905,125,152 of OY856409.1, read as the reverse complement.
GATTTGTGTATGTTACATCAGTGGCCAAAGTTGTATATGATAAACCTATAGTTAGTGATCCCAAATACACTAAACCAGGTGGAGGTTATGGCTTTGACTCTTCACATGACCTGATATGCATATAGAATATGTGGTGTTGATGTAGGAGGAACCGTCCCATCTATGAAATTAGCATGTTAAATATTTTTATGTGGTTTTCCATCATCCTAGAAAATTATATACTCATTATTGTGTTAAATGAAATCTATGGGCACCTTCAAAATCTCAACCTATGACTTTGGTTTCTCCTTGTGTAAAAAAAATCACCAACTCATCCATGGATTTGGAAAGAACTAGAACTGTAGATGAGGTAGAAAATGAAGCAGTAGTGGCATATATACCTGTCAATGGGGATGTAACTCATCATATAAAACTACCATATATGCAATAAAATGTAGTTGTTCATCATCCAAACTAATGTACAGATGAACCTGAGAGGGGATCCACTCCCACTAGATTGAAAAATAAAGCCATCCTATTTTGAAAATGAAGCGAAGAAGGAATTTGTTACTTCTCAAATGGTATATATTTATTACAGAGCGTAAATGTTTGTAAGAAGAGGAAATAAAATTATTAAAAAGTGACATGACAAATAATATACAATTTTCCCTCAACATAAAAAGGTGACATGAAAAAATAAAAAGGTGTACACCTAGTCACATGTAAGGCCAAATGTACAGGGAAATCCATCCGTTTTAGGCTGTCCTCAAGTTCAAGTTCCTAAATATGGTCTTTTTGAGTCCTTGTCCTCTAATGTACCTACACCTGGGTGGAAGGGGAACATCACACAAAAATAGGAAATAGAGGCATGTATCAGTAACATTGAGTAGGTGGCTATAAAAATATTTGGGCATTATATTGGGTTATGAGTACAAAAAGGATGTTATCAAGAAAAAGGGGTCATATAAAAGTATATTAGTTCAAAAAGAATCAAAGAAGAGATTGAGGCATAATATTTATGGAGAACAAACATTTGAGATAAAAAGAAACATCTTGCAATTGAAAATGTTCACAATTTTCAATTTCAACAATAACTTTGCATGAATAGACAATGTTAGAATATATGTACCTAAAATAGAACCATAACACCATAGAGCCATGGCCTAAAAAGTAAGGGTAGAAATGCACACCCTGGATGGAATATGTACACCTTTTATTAGCATAGTTGTACATAAGTATCACTATTCTGGATATTCTACTCAAACATTTAGCATGCACAAATAGAGTGTCAAGACTAGCATTCTAGTCATAATTCACATCAAGTATTAAAACCATAGCAAGAGGGGTAAAAAGACCCATATTAATAGAACAATTGAATGTCCAAAAAAAGTTCATAAGATTTCTAATAAGTAAATATGATCTTCAGCCTTAGATTGCCAAAAAGGGATAGTAGTCAATTAAATGTCTCAATATAGAAATTTAGATCACAATCACGATAATGCTCAAATAAAATAGAGATTGCACACACTTGATATTCACAACCAGCCCTATGTCTATGGGTAGAATTCACAAATAGATATTCTCCAACAATTGATGATGAAAAGATACAAAGTAGAATGATATTTATTACTATTTGGCTTGAAATCAAAAGTTATTCTATTTGGGTTACTTAGGGTTAGGATTTTCATCTAGGTTTATTGTTCCATTTTTTCTCATCATTACGGTTCCTTATATTTCCAACTAGTTCATATATTATAAATGTTGCATATCCAGTTATGACCATTTTTCTTAGATTAGATCCCCAAATGTATTCTCTTTGTACTATAATATAGTTACATTTTGACTTTACACTCTAATATATTTATATTAAATACCAATGTATTCTTATTAGGGACATCTAGTGTCTAAAAATACTCCCATACATGTATTAACAATACTCATACACTCATAAGTATATCTCAATTATTTATATACATGAAATTATGTATATACATGCAATTATATATTGAAACCACCCTAGAAAGACTGACATGGTAAACTCTTGAGGCATGGGAGGGTGTGGTCTGATCATCCTCCTTCTGTTCCAAATCAGTGTGGATTGTCATTTGTAGAGTGCCTTTGGTTTGGTTCGAACATGGGTCCTTCAATGGGACTTACCGAGATCTTACCACCCAAACTACTATGGTTGAACATATATATTGAGTATTTTTTTGATATATATTAAGTAAAATAACTTCACACATAGTTGAAATATGGTATACCCTAAAGTCATATTTGTATAACCAATTGATTAATTTGTGTGGGGGGGCGTGAAGCTATTTATTCATCTCACCTTCCTCTTGCAAGACAATAAAGGAAGCAGTTACAATCAAACTAGCATTGGGAGTTAATTTTATAGTACTATTACCCTTAAATATTTCTTCATTTAAGTCATTTTTGATAAATCTGGGGGTCTTGTGTAATCAAAGCACCCGTTAGTGTGTTTTTGGTGGAATTTTGCCAAGGTTTCAGCTACTTTATTACAAGTCCTTGTTTTGAATCTTATATTCCATTCATTATTCTCACTTATTCTTCTTTGTATCTCTCAATCATCCTTCCAAATCTAGGATTTCATCTTGGGTCTTATTTCAGCATTTCCATGAACACCTTGCAGTTAGTTTCTACATATACTTTTTGGAAGCTATTCCTATGAGCAATCTCGAGTGCCAGATCTATAACAACTATCTCAACATGCATGACTGACCCAGTCGTCGTTCTCATTGCATGTCATCCCACCCATTTGCCTTACTCATCTTGAATTATCACCGAAACTAAATCTTTACTTTTGTTCGAGGTTGTGTCAGTATTCTTTTTGATATACCCAGGGATAGGTCTACACCAAATATGTTCTTTATTAGAGGTAATGTTCAGGTTCTCAGTCTTACGAGCTTGTTCTATGACATGTGTCTCCTTTAAGATACACTCTGATTGATGGAATGCAGGATGGTGTGGGTGTCAAATACCTGGTTTGTTCCTTGTGTTCCAAATACTCTAACAAGATATAATAAATTGATTCAACATTGGGTTTTCCTTCTACAATTAGTTCTTCATCCATTCCTTGGTTTTCATAAGAAATAAAGAGTCTGCGGGTTGGTTTTTGAATACAAAATTTCATACATATTGTGTGTTGATAGGTTGAAGAGCATGGGGGCATATTTCCTCATATAAGTTACATCTCTCACATATGCCATCCATGGTCATATGTCTTTGACTCATTTACTATTTGTCACTAGGCCACCATGCAACATGATGCACATGAAGAACTTTAACTTAGTAGATACTTTCACCTTTCACACGATGCTCCATTCCCCTTCCACTTTGATGTCTCTATGTCGATGTAGGATTCAATATGCTAACTTTGAAGAAAACTCACCATTTGATGTCGTTGTCCAGATCCTTGTGTTAGTTGTGGAATTTTCAAATATGGGCTCCATCCTTAGGATATGTCCTACAACCTCTTGGGGTAGCCAGTAGTAGAGGAAGTCTATGTCCCATTGTCCATTATCAAGGACCACACTCACCACTTGCAAATCTATTAGAGCTATAGGGATGATGTGTAGTGCTACTTGTTCAATTTTCATACCAACTTTAACCCATTCATCTTCCCAAAAAAGGTGGTTTTATCATTCATTGATAGAAAAAAGTAGTTCTTTATTATTAAGTCTTTACACTACAAGGTATCTTGTGCAAGTCTAGATACATTGTTTGTCTGTCCTATAGTTTAAACACTGTACTTTCTCTTCACAAATTTGCATCAGATGGAATCCTTATTACTTGAAATATCCCATGCATTTTTGGTGAGGAGGGGTATATTCCATTACCTCATCATTTTGATCCCAAGTAATCCATTCTTCTTTCTATTGGTTAGTTTGTTCCACACCACTAGGGACATTGGATGTGTCTTATGATTCCCTGCATATGAATCTTCTAATACTTATGTTGATTCTATCACATAGGCTAAGTGGCAAAACTATAGTTTGCATAGTATATGTCAGAATGGCTTCCAGTGTGGATTTAACTAGGCAACATCGGCCAGTTAGGGAAAGGCATTTGGCTACCCAACCATTGATTCCAAACTCCACTCTATCAAGTACTCCAACATACATCTTCTTGGTTACTTTTGAGTGAATAATGGGCACGACCAGATATCTTCCCAAGTCAGTTGTTTCCTGAAACTTGCATATCTTGTGCGTTCTTATTCTTCTAACATCATGAGGAATGTTGGATGCATAGAATACCTATGTCTTGGAGATTGCAATGTGTTGTCCTAATGTTGTCTCAAATTATTTAAAACAACTCCTAATTGTGCACATTTTTTGTAGGTTGTTTCCCCAAAGAGGATAAGAACATCAGAAAAGAATAAGTGGAAGATCTTAATCCCACTTATTCCCATAGTAATTAGATCCAATTGCCTCTATTAACACACTCTTGCATAATTTGTCTCAGTCATTCGATGGAGAAGACAAAAAGGTATGGTGATAGAGGATCACTTTGCCTTAATCTATGTCTGGGTCTGAAAGGGTGGGTGATGGATCCATTCCACAATATTGAACACTCTCATGTAGTGAGGGAGTTCATAATATAAGAAGTGATGTTTGCATGTTGATTTTTTTGTAGAGTATCAAAGATAAATGACCAACACAATCTACCATAGACTTTGGAGAGATCGACCTTAATGGGCATATTTTATGTACTTCTCTTCGTCTTCATCATGTGAATTATCTCATGTGTTATGGCTATGTTGTCTGTGATTCTTCTCCCCAGAACAAAAGCATTCTACGATTGTGAAATCCACATGGTTAAGAAGGTTTTCAACCTCTCCACCATGATTTTAGACATCAGTTTTAGATAGAAGTTATTTAAAGAGATTGGGTGCAGTTGGTCACAAGACATATATTTATAAATATTAGGTATGAGGACTATGCTGGAATCACATAGCTCCTTCTATAACTCATCTTCGAGTAGGGATTTATTCACTATTCTCATAAAAAAATCATTCACTCTTTCCTAGTGCTTTACCACAAACATCCTGTCAGTTCCACCATTTTATGTGACCTTGTGTGGATTCATTGATTTAATGATATAAAGACACTCATGCTTCCCAAGTTTAGCTACAATGACCTGGAGTTGTGCTGGCGAACGTTTCTTGAAGTTCCCAGGGATCAACTCAATAGTGTTATTATTGTCTCTAACTAGTCCAGACAATAAGGATTGGAATTGGGGGAAATCTTGTTTCTTCAGTTCTGATTCCTCTGTGACCTAGATGCCTTGCCTATTCTTCAACATGGTGATGGTATTTGTCCTCCATATTGGTTTCACAAATGCACTATAGAATTTGGAGTTGGAGTCAACATGCTTCATCCAGTTGATATGAGTCTTTAGTTTCCATTCCTCCTCCTTCTCTTTGAGAACACTATCAAGTTTGAATTTCATATCTATATGAATTCCATCTATAAATGGGTTGTAATAGGTCTCCTGATCCTTCTCCAACTCCCTGATATTTCTAAGTCTTTCTTTTTTCTTCTCCTTGTATTCATGTTTTCTTTGTCCCACTTGATGATGGTGTCTCTGTATTTATTTAGAGCTTCGTTGAACTTAGCTCCATTATCCCAGTTGGCCTTTAGTAAAGATTTTAAATTTCCATCATATGACTAGTTGACCTTTGTTGGCTAAATTGGACATTATGATAATCCCTTTGTTTTGATGATGACAAACATTTCTTTCTTGCGGTTTTAACTTGCTAATTGAGTGTTTTAGGGACAAGCATATAAGGTGGTGGATAGCAAAGACTTGGAAGATCAATTTGCTAAAATTGCTTTATTTTCATGATTGTAATCAATGTAAAAACTTGTACAAGTTTATAATGTACAAGTACTTAGATATCATGTAAATCAAGCGTTTAGATCTTCCCTAGCTATTCTCAACACTTAGACAGGTCATCCCCTATAATAGTGTCACAACTGCACACTCATACACACACTTAGTATTCATCTAGAACCACCAAAATAGAGACATTCTCGATTGAAGTATTTGTCGACCGAGACAAGCTCAGTAGAACAACTTCTCGACCGAGAGTCTCTCGGGTTATTTCTTCTAATAGGTTCTATAGCTGTTAGACATAACAGACAAGGTAGTTGGGAGTTGGAATCAAACGTTATATACACTTGTTCCATACCGTCCCTCGGTTGACAAAAACTTCGACCGACTGACTCTCGGTCGACAAACTCCTCGACCGAGATTCTCTATGTCTGCACTTTTCAGAATTAATAAACTAGCCATTGCTAAAGCAATTAGTGGATACCTAACGGCTATTTGAGCACTTAGAACCCCCTAGAAAGTGTCTAGAATGTCCTTAAGCATTCATAGGTCATTCCTATAAATAGTACATGCCTTAGGAAACCCAAAACACACTTGTGCAATACTTGAGCATACATACTTGCAATTGGCAATCCTTTCTTGTGAGCAATTGAGCAACTTCTACACTTGCTAATATTTCCCATTTCTACAAGCTCATGTCCTATAGGCTAGAATCTCCTTTCCACCATACTTACACTTTCACACACATTGGTTAGGAGATCAAAATGCTTGATATAGGAAATAAATCCTTGTGCTACAATGGTAATTGTAATTTCCATTTTCCCTTCTTGTCCCATTTTAGCACTTGTACTCTCCTTACTACTCCTAGGGTTGGAGGCTACGGATTGGAGAGGTTACTATCTTCTCAGGTGGAAAAGGGTCTTCTCGGAGGAGAAGGTGGACTTTAGACTACTTCTAGAAGGTCTCAACGGGAAGCTACTTCAAGGAGGAAGGCTACTTCAAGGGGGAGCTTGAAGTTACTTCAAGTGAAGGCTGCTTCAAAGTTGGTGAGATGACTTTGGGGTGAAGGATATCCAAAGGGTTTGAGAAGGTAGTTGTATTTTATGTAACATCCTTGTGAGGTAATAAAATACATGTGCTTTCAAAATCCCAATTGGAAACAATTGGGTAGTGGACTGACTCCCTTAGTATTTGCTAAGGGTGGAACCACTCTAAACCATGTCTCTCTTTCTTCTTATCTAAATTGTGGTTGCTTGAGTTGAATTATTTTTTCATAAAACCCTATTCACCCCCCTCTAGTGGTTTTTCATTTGGTATCAGAGCATGTTTCAAGGAGCTCTAATTGAGTCTTGAAGAATGGAGGGTGGTTGTGTCTACAACCGCAGGCAAAGGAAAAGCTTAGAACAATATTCAACAAGCTGTAATTGGTGCTTAGGAAGAAGACACACAACACCTAGCTGTCCATGGAGGTTAAAGAAGGAAGATGTGCATAAAGAATGCCTTATTGCTACAACAAGTGAAGAAGAATAAGAGGTAAGCCTTTTTTATTTATCTAAAGAAGAGTTAATTGCTAGCATTGAGGAAGTACATGATAAATATATTGATTGTAAAAAGAAACTAAAAAAAGTTATTAAAACTAATGAGGATTTGTATGCTCAATTAAATGATCTTACTTCTGAAAAGGAAAGTATTGTTTGTCAAAATTCTACCTTGAAATTATCTCTCAATGATTGCAATATTAAGTTGCTTACTCTAGAAACAAATCATGATATTCTTTCTCAAGAAAAGGTTGAACTACTTGCTAAATTGAATGATGTTCAAACTCAACCTGTCTTGTGTACTCATTTATATTATGATGATGTTATTAAAGAAAGAGATAATTTGTTGTCTAACCTAGAGCAAGCAAATTTGAATGTTAAAAAGAGAATGGATGAAATTGTTAAGTTACAAAAGGAAATTAGTAGCTTGCGAAACAATGATGTTCTTGATGAGATTCTGAAAAATTATTCTATATAATGGAAGGAGAGGACTAGGTTACAAGCCTAAAGGAAAATCCTATTAAAAACCTAGTGGCGGAAGGACACAAGTGCCAAAGACTTAATCTATGTAGGTACCTAAAGGAAAATATACATATGTACCCACGAACAATCTAGATCAAACTCATAAAAAGAGAAATGAGATTGATTCTATATGTTTCCATTATTGTTTGTGTCTTGGACATTATTCCTTCTCATGTCCTTACAAGAAAAAGGATGTTGAGTTGGTATGGGTTCCAAAACCCCCAAACTAAATAAATTAAATTAAGTTGAGTATGACCAAATACTCTAAATTTTATATCTTTATGTCTATCTCAACTCAAAACAATGAGATAACAAATTGATTCAAGTAATTAAAATTTCTAACTTGAAAACACACATTTTTAAATAGACCTGTAGAGACACATCTTTTAGTTTGGGTTCCTAAAACCTAGAGATTTCAATATGATTAGTTGAGATTTGACGTAAATGTTACTTTGATATTTAAATGTTTTATCTCAACTAAACTGAGTTTTATATTGTATAATTGAATTGGAAGTGATCTATGTTTTACTTGGAAATAATTATTGAAAATAGTATAGAAACAATCTCGGTCGACAAAATCTTTGACCGAAACAATGTCGGTTGAGAAATTTGTCGACCGATAGGATTTCTGCCTTAAATCTGTATTTTTTTCTAGAGAAACAGTAACATTCTCGGTCGAGAAAGTTGTCGACTGAGACAATGTCGGTCGAGAACTTTGTCGACCGAGTGAAACTCTGACAGAACTGTTTAATAAAAACAAGACACTTCAATTGCAATCAACTTAAGTATGTCATGAACTTTACATATTCTTGTGCTTTAAATATTTAAATGATCCTAATCAAAAGGACGAATATATGAGCATCAAAACTTAATACTTTTCATGATAAAATTGTATCTTTCAAATATATAAGAGAAAAAGATTGATTTTACTAAAATTGCGGCAAAAATGTTGCTTGCAAAGAAAAATGATGCTGATCTATACTCTTACTGCAAGTAGACATGCTCTATTGCAAAAATAAGTCATATATCTTGGAGACAAATATCAAATCACATATTGATAATTTGCATCCTGATCTATATGATATCTTTATCATGCTATAAATTTACTAATTATATGATCAAAACTATATGCAAATAGAAACCGAAAATGCTCTCTTAAAATCAATGCACACATTATAAAGCCCAGAATTGCTCTGAAATGATTAAGCATGTTCATGGCTTGTCTTAAATTTAAAATTCATGAACCATGATATTGCTTTGATAAATCTTCCTTAAAAGATATGATTCTCTACATTGTGTATATTAAAACTGATTTGAGTAAGTTTAATCAAGAAAATAATGGATTTTCTTCTCATGAGATTATCTTGGTTCTTCTCCTACATGGTTTGGCTTAAAACTGAAAGTTATGAACTATGTTGGTTTAATCAAGGAAATTACTATTTTATCATAATCCACATGGTTTGTCCTAAGTATTCCTTGGTCTATCTATATAAAAACCATATGTCTTGAAATTTGCTTTTAAATGATCATTGTAGATATGCTTCTATTGTTCTATCATGATCATTATGGATATGCCTTTACTGTTTTATCATGATCATTGTGTTCCATCTTTTACTTGGTTTGCCTAAAATAATCTTTGATCTATACATACAGACCATGAATGGATATTTTTTTCAAAATGATCATTGTGATTCAGCTCATTACATATAAAGATGATGTTATCATTGAAAATATCATTTCGCATAACAGTAAAACTCTATGGCACAAATGCATCTTGACATGATAGATAATGATTATCGTGTGCATGACTTGTATCATCCTGTGTAATAAATGAAGGACTTTTTCTAGATGACACTATGGCAAGCTAAATAGTTTGTTTCTTAGAACAAAAATATTAATGTCTTATCTAGTTGTTTATTCTAAGTAATCAAAAGAAAAATCTTGATTTTAAGAACTTGAGTTCTATGAGATATAAAACTTGTTCTTAATTTATACTCAAAGATGACTGATACTAAAGAGTTAATCTAAGAATAAGTTTAAAATAAGATGCTTGTTTAGAATAAAGATCTATTTCAATGTTACACTTGAAATCTATTATAACCAAATCAATAGCAAGGTACTAAATTCGTATATTACTTAAAATTCTGCACAAGATTGCTCTTAGGATATAATTTTGCATCACGGTGGCAACATGACTTATGGAAATTTCTATTGATGCAAATAATCTTGATTATAAATAAATGATTGAAAGCTACATTCTTGCTATGATTGAACATGTTATAGATGTAGTTCAATTGCCTTTTTGCAAGAAGAACAATCACTGTGAATATCAAAATTCCTTATTTCATGAAGAACATACATTCTGAAAATTTTCTTAGGATATAACTTGCTCTAAGAAAATCATGAACAAAGACTTCATTGTGATGCCTATATTAAGTTTTCAATTGATAAAACTTCTTCAAAATAGGTATCACTCAAAGTGCTTCAAATTGATATACATTTGATCATATTACATAAAGACTTTATGTTTCACATATTTTAACATTAATGTGTAACTCAATGAGAGTGCTTAAACTGTAAATCTGTAGAAAATGCCTCTCGGTCGAAATAAAGTTTGACCGAGGGGCGCCCAAGTCAAAGTCAAGGTCGACCTAAAATAAGCTTGACCAAATGCTTATTTGTAAATCATTTTCTTGCAATCAATCTTAGTATATTGAAAATAAGACTTTAGTGCATAGCTCTCATAAAATGTTAACTTTTTTTCGGTCGGTCAAAAAACGTGTTACTATAATACCAAAAACTTTGGGCACAGAGTACCCCATTACATCACAAGGAGCTAAAAGATCGACCAAGGACCATAAACCCCTTGCAAGGGGTAAACATTAGACCAGTAGATAACAGTCTCTGAGAAGAGCAACAGACTAACAAGACTAAAGACCAGGCATTCCACCCAGGAGAACGATTTATTACAACCTGTAGCTACATGCCATAAGCCCACCCATTAAGAGTAACTATAGATTACAATATGACATCCACCAAGTATCCTGCCGCCTAACAGCATCACTAGCTTCAGATCTTCTCAGGTCATCCGAACCATCACATTCCACCGATAGAGAGCTGCAAGCCTAAGGAGTTCGAAGCAAACCTTTCATTCTTGACATGGAACCAACTGTCTAATAGCAACACCCACAATATGTGGTCCTATGCCAACAATTAGAGGAACACCAAACATATTATGCTTATTATTGATCATAAAATGTTAACTTATTATTATCTAATGCTTATTATGACCTTAGAATCCTTAAAATATCTTGATTATAAGATTAAGGGGGAGTTCACAAAAACTTTGTAAACATCTTAAAGAAAATTTGAAACAAACTATGACCTTAGTAGTTTTAAGGTAATCTTGGCTATGAAAATAAAGGAGCCTACAATATTCATGAATGTGATATATATCTTGTTCTTAATGGAGTTCTCTAAACAAATTTGGGCTTAACATCCCATGTATTTGGTTAGAGATACATTCATGTACTTTACTATGAGCTTAAAGGATTCCCATGTCATTTTCAGGGCTTAACATCCCTTGTAAATGGTTGAGAAATAAATTGTGGCTAAATTTGACAATAAGTTGTTTGCATCCCTTGATTTTAAAACTGAATATCTTTTAAGGGGGGAGCATCTAATTATCAAATTAAGGGGGGGGGAATTAACAGACACTCAATGATTATCTTGGTTATCTTTTTAAAATGACAAAGGGGTAGAAATAATATAAAATCAATAACATAAAGTAAAATGAGCTTCATAATATCTCGGCCAGCACAAGTTTCATAATCTCTTGGCCAGCACACACTTGCAAACACGAGAATGGCTACAAAAGGTAAACTTTAGGTATGAAACTCATATGATTTATATTTCATTGATTTATATTTTGGGAATGTTTGTCATCTTCAAAAAGGGGGAGATTGTTGGCTAAATTGGACATTATCATAGTCCCTTTGTTTTGATGATGACAAACATTTCTTTCTTGCAGTTTTAACTTGCTAATTGAGTGTTTCAGGTACAAGCATATAAGGTGGTGGATAGCAAAGACTTGGAAGATCAATTTGCTAAAATTGCTTTATTTTTATGATTGTAATCAATGTAAAAACTTGTACAAGTTTATAATGTACAAGTACTTAGATATCATGTAAATCAAGCATTTAGATCTTCCCTAGCCATTCACAACACTTAGATAGGTCATCCCCTATAATAGTGTCACAACCGCACACTCATAAACACACTTAATATTCATCTAGAACCACCAAAACAGAGACATTCTCGGTCGAACTATTTTTCGACCGAGACAAGCTTGGTCAAACAACTTCTCGATCGAGAGTCTCCCGGGTTATTTCTTCTAATAGGTTCTGTAGCCGTTAGACACAACAGACAAGGTAGTTGGGAGTTGGAATTGAACGTTATATACACTTGCTGCAGACTGTCCCTCGATCGACAAAAAGTTCAACCGACAGACTCTCGGTCGACAAACCCCTCGACCGAGATTGTCTCTGTCTGCACTTTTTAGAATTAATGAACTAGCCATTGCTAAAGCAATTAGTGGATACCTAATGGCTAGTTGAGCACTTAGAACCCTCTAGAAAGTGTCCAGAACGTCCTTAAGCATTCATAGTCCATTCCTATAAATAGGACATGCCTTAGGACACCCAAAACACACTTGTGCAATACTTGATCATACATACGTGCAATTGGCAATCCTTTCTTGTGAGCAATTGAGCAACTTCTACACTTGCTAATCTTTCCCACTGCTAAAAGCTCGTATCCTATAGGTTAGAATCTCATTTCCACCATACTTATACTTTCACACACATTGGTTAGGAGATCAAAATTCTTGATATAGGAAATCAAGCCTTGTGCTACAACAGTAATTGTAATTTCCATTTTCCCTTCTTGTTCCTTTTTATTACTTGTACTCTCCTTGCTGCTACTAGGGTTGGAGGCTACGGATTGGAGAGGGTACTATCTTCTCAGGTGGAGAAGGGTCTTCTCGTAGGAGAAGGTGGACTTTGGACTACTTCTATAAGGTCTCAATGGGAAGCTACTTCAAGGAGGAAGGCTACTTCAAGGGGGAGCTTGAAGTTACTTCAAGTGAAGGTTGCTTCAAAGTTGGTGAGACGACTTCGGGGTGAAGGCTGTCCAAAGGGTTTGGGAAGGTATTTGTATTTTATGTAACATCCTTGCGAGGTAATAAAATACAAGTGCTTTCAAAATCCCAATTGGAAACAATTGGCTAGTGGACTGACTCCCTTAGTATTTGCTAAGGGTGGAACCACTCTAAACCCTGTGTCTCTTTCTTATTATCTAAATTGTGGTTTCTTGAGTTGAATTATTTTTTCAGAAAACCCTATTCCCCCCTCTAGTGGTTTTTCAACCTTGGCCACGAACCTCATAGGGTTTACATGCTTGATGGACGATCTGACTACAAGTAGTCTATGATCTGATTGTAGCCTTAGAAGATGCTCTATGAAGAAATGTGGGTAGGTTTGGAGAAAGCATGCATTAGCTACTACTCCATCAAGTAGTTGTTGTATTCCCCCCCCCCTGAAAGTGAATTGGGGTCCCGAAAAGTCTAGATCACTGAGACTGGATTCCATTAGAGTCTCTTGAAAAAACCTATCTTCAGTGAAGTTGTAGTGTGGGCTTCCACTATTTTCATTGGGGGTGAAACTAGTATTGAAGTTTCCTAGGAAAAGACAGAGTTTAGTGAAACTTGTGCCCATCTTCACTATATGTTTCCACAAAAGTTTTCACACTACAATGTGAGGATTAACATATACAAAGGTGATGAATGTAGAATTATTAATACAACATGTTACAAATTGTCGACGTCAGTTGATGACTTTCACATGACAGTCATGGTCTTTCCAACATACTCATATACTATCAGTAAATCCTCTAGCTTCAACATGAATGGATTTATCGAATCCCAATTTTGTGATCATTTGGTAGCCTTATTGCCAATCAACCATGGTCCTATAATAGCAACAATCTTGGGTTTGTGTAAAGACATAAATTCTTTAAGGATTCAATGTGTTTCTATCTTACCAATACCACATAAGTTCCAACGTAGGACGTTAAGCATTAATTAACTAATATGAATAGATAGTGGTAGCTAATTCCTAGTCTCAGGGGATTCATTCTCCTTGTTAGCATTACCTTCACTATTATCTCCGTTGCCATTTTTTGGTGCCATAACCACTGGTGGAACTGGTGAATCTATGTTGTTAATACAATAATGTGGGCTAATCCATTCTTATTTATATTCATAATACATTATTTAAAAATATTTTCCATTCTAGTGGTTCACTATAAACAAAGTCAAACATACAATAGAGGATTTGTTTATAAAATAATATGGGCTAATAAGAGTCATCCAAAACATTAGTCCATATTATTTCACTATTTTTTTTGAACTTGTTATAAGAATATGTTGTTGTTTTAATTAGATAATCATCATTAGGAAATCTACTCATTCGTCTAGGCTATATTTACTTTGCATATACCATGGGAATGATTCTTATTGACATGACATGTGTCTTGACTAATCTTTTACAAATAGGTCATATGGTAGATGAAAGTACCGACTTACATGCTTATATGTCTCATTAGATATCATTGTTATTTATTTAGTTAATAAGATAATGAATGCACTATACTATAGGTAGATAATATTGACCTATCATGATTTTGATTCTATATTTCTCCACACGTCAGTACTAGAGGTGGCCCAAGTACATGAAGTGTTCATTATTCCATGTGAAGTCATTTTTTTTGGTTGGAGCTCACTATGATGTCTTTGCTAACTTGAAGAGGCTGTAATCATCCTCTTGTGTTGGTTGTTAGTAGGTATAAGAGCTTGCGTACTCTGGTTCTTTGCAAGAAACGTTTAAGAGAAGGTGAAGGAAGCATTATCAAGGAGGAAATATGAAAGTCTTGTGAGAAAAATAGAAGGTAGTGTACTAGTTTAATAGAGAGGATATTGAGCTTGGCGGTGGCAGAAGAAGTAGCTAATGATATACTCATTTTCATGACTTTTTTACAAGAGTAGAGAAGGAAGGAGGAGAAAAAAAAATGACTTGAGGTGGAGTGGTTTTGTAGGTTTCTCTACAAGGATCCAAATCATGTTGATGATCCATGGACACTAGGATCTAGAAACCTACCGCCTCACAGTTTAACTTTACTGTGTGCAAGATGATGTGAGTGTCTCTATTTTCACTGAAATAGGCAAACAAAGGAGGCGATGACAGCCTGAAAACCCATCATGTGAGTCATGATGCCCGCTTTCATGGTTGAAGGGGGCATTGATGTCATTGCTTGAAGCGGTTGCAGACAAGTCTGAGAGATTAGACTAGTGTCCCATGGTTGGAGATAAGTGGTTGTAGAATGTTGGATTTCCATGTCAAAGAAGGTTTTGTGAAGGGAGGAGGAAGGAAAGAAGAAAAGGAGAAAGAGAAGAGGCTCTAGCAAGATTAAGGAGGTGATCATGTGAGATTCAAGTGGGAAACAAAGACGGCTCTGATGGAGGAAGAAGATGAAATCTGCTAGGGTTGGTGTGAGGAAGAATAAGAAGACACAAGAGAAGAAGAAGAAGAAGGAAGGTGTGGTAGCTGCATACTAGGGATGAGTTGGTCCTAAGGAAGGTTGGGGAGAGAAGAGAGAGAAGAGGAAAGGAGAATATAGGGGGCAAGGAAGAGAAGATAGAAGAAAGATTCACTGGTTATGAAATCCTTCGCGAAGAGGAAGAAGTAATTGGGGCACAGGTCATGAGATATGTCTTGGGGGAGAATGAAGTAATGGCAATTAAATTAGATTAACTTAATGTATTAGTCAAACTTAGGTTACTTATAACTTTTCATTTGCAAATATAATTAGGGGAATGAACAAAGTCTAATTGAACTAAAAATTGCTGGGTAGACTAATTAAGAGGCAAGAAATCCAATTTTGGCATCAAATTTATATTCAAAAAATGTTTGACATTAGATTTCATTAATTGTATATTACATATTCATTAAATGTATTTAATCCTAATTAATTAATGGTGACACACTATATCCTATTAATCAACTAATTTTATCTTTTAATCTTGTAAGACTCTAGGGGGTCAAATTGGAGTAAACATATTAAGTGTAGTCTTATTATATTGAATTATATTATTAATTTAGTTTGGCTATTGATGTGTCATTTATTGCATGAGAAAATTCACTATAGATGAAATCCCTAGAGTTTAGCTCAACTAGTGCAAAATAACCTCACACATAAGCAAACAAATTTTATCACAATATAGATCAGGGTTGAACCCAAACAAAAATGTATTTAAGAATAGACTGATCAAAGTAACCAGGAAAGAAATTGTATTTATCGCAATATTGAGTTTAGTTTAAATAACAAAGGTTAAAAGAATCAAAAGATCTAGATTAAGGTTCTATTTACTAATTGATGGATACACTAGTGTGGAGTTAGGTTTCTTCATCGCCATTCAAATTAGCATATTTGTTCTAATCCAAACTTTTATATAAAGAGATAATTGGAGTTATGAAAATTTCCCCTTTCAGAATTAGAAACGTTCATGAGTGGATATCCTAGTAGATTGATGTCTCTATACTAACAAATCATATGCCCACTATCCTAGAGACTTATCATCAAAATTCTCATTAAGGCATCAACCAAAGCTAATTGATATTCAAATCCTAAATGCTGAAGTCTTACGGTTGAAATATAAAACAAATCACATAAAGTTGGCGATCAATAAAAAAAATATGCATTAAAAGATTAGAAATGAATTAAATGAGTTCTTATAAGAATTGGAACGACAATGAAATAGCAAGAAATGGACAGCGGGGCTAGTCCCACACCCCAATGAAAGGATTACTCCGTTGACATGGTAAGATTAATATGACTGGGAGAGGAAAAGACAAAATCATGGTCCTGATTGTATCCAAAGTAGCTCGATGTGGTGTGAAACGACATACTCCCTTCCTTCTCTATCATACACACATCAAACATGATTTGTAGTTGGAGTAGGTGGGTGGTATAACAATTAGAGTGACTTCTTCATCATCATCGTCTTCAAGAATGAGCATGTTATTGTTGATGACTGGAGATGGGTGTTTCGGTAGAATGATTCCAAAATGTGTGGTCACTACCTTCATCTACTACTCCCAGTGCTTGGGATAGTTTTTAGGTTGGACAAAAAATGAAAATGTTAGAGGACGAATGTCAACAACAATCTGTGCGAGATGGGCCTCCATGGACTTATTATTTGTTTGTTGGCTTGCTAGAATATTTTTTGATATTGTCCAGGTGACCTAGATCGTTAATGATGGGCACACTCTTTTATTTTCTTTGTCTAGGGAGAAGTTGTCCCTATTGGTTGTAGGAATTATTCCTTGGGTTTTACTTGTTTCCTTGGACAAAGTTGTTGTAGTACTGCCTAATGTTGAAGTTATTCTGGTAGTAATTCTAATTTTGCTGGAACTAGTGGTGCGATTTTTCCACACACGTGTGATCTTTCAAATTTATAAGTCCCCAAACAAGGTTCACTCACAACACTAAAATATGCTCCCATAAGTGCACGGGGTCATGTTATAGTATAGATGAGCAAGCAAAGGGGGTTGATCCACAGGGAGAGGGGGGCATTAGAGCTAGGTTTGTGTTGGCTACATTCCTAAATTAAAGATTAGGGTTTGAGGGTTTTAAATTGGGTTTGGTTTGATTACATTACAATTGCAAGCAATCAAGAGCAAGAGCAACAAGGAGACTAAGTTAACTAAACACTCTAGGTTACTCTAAGCATGCTAATGCTATCAAACTAAGAAAGGCAAACAATTAGACTAGAGTAAGGAGTTACACTATACTAGCAAGCTAAGTTATAAACTAAGATGCACGCTAAGAAATTAGGCAAACAAGAGTGTAAGTTATCACTAATTATCCAAATTACCACTAGAAATCTCAAAGGAGCCCAAACTACTTGAGCAAGAACTAACTATCTAGAAATAAGCAATTAGCTAAGAATTAGCAAAGGCAATTAACTACACTAGAATTAACAAGCTAAGGAGGCAAAAGTGGGTTTTAAGCATTATGATGAATAGATGGGCCATTTGGGAACGTGACTTGATATTAGTTGGGGGAGGGTTAACATAGCATGCAAAACTCACATTTCAATCTAGATTACCAAACTAAACAACAAGACAAGTGCTATTAGAATATACCCTATACTACTAGTTGGAGAACTAGGGTTAGGTGTAATTTTAGCAGGACTTGGCAAGTCTAGGTTTCTAGGGTAAGTGGTATTAGGGAAATTTGGATCCAAGGGTAAGAATGGGAGTGGCGATGAGGGCTTTCACCTCATGTTACTTGCCATCTATCCTTTAGGAAGCTCTAGGCAATTGCACTAATCACACTTACACTAGCTACTTAGATATCACACTTACTTGTAGAGAAAGGGAGCTCTATGTAGGAACAAAGGGGGCTAGATAGGGATCCACTAATTGGACCTAGGATCCATTCCTAAGATTGCCTCATACATTCCAATTTCTCCTAGAAGCTAATTGTCATCAAGCATCACAAAATGAGCAACTTATGTTTAAAAGTACAAACCACATGCAAGATAATGGGAAATGAGATAGAAGCAAGATGAAAATATCATAGAATGAAATTATGTTCATTATAAATTATTTCCCCCCAACATGGTATCAAAGTCACATTTTACCCCCAAACAATCCATCACTAGGGGCTTAGCTAGACATGCTCAAAGAAAATATAAAATAAATGAGAAGAAGGGGATATGACTCCATGGAGCTCAAAGTATATCCTCCTTCTTCACATACTAGCTGTTGTAGGGAAACCTCCCTCCTCTAAGGTGGACGATGGGCATTAAAATGAAGGGGATTATGGTAGAAAACCAAGAAAACTAGGTTTCTATGGTGGAAATGCGGTGGAAATGGTGGGTGGAGAGCATAAATGCAATGGGAGTGCAATGAATGCTCTAGAGTGTGTGGAGAGGAGTAATGGAAGCTAAGGGGGGCTAACCTTTGTGTTGTGGCCACCACCTATGTATATATAGGTGGTGGGTAATCACTAGGGTAAGTAGGGGTGAAGTGGGAAAATCAGTGGTGAAAATGGGTAGGTTTAGGTGGTCACCACAGTCGTGTTGAAGTGCCACGGCTGTGGTGGGGGTTGCATGGCACGGTAATGGTCAGTGGAATGGCTGAGGTGAAAAGTTGAGTGGAAATGATAAGTGTGTATGGTGGCCACGTCTGTGGAGGGGTGCCACGGTCGTGGTGGGTAAAGGGTACCATGGTCCTGTGAGGTACCACGACCGTTTTGGAGGAGGGGGCCACAGGCAAGGCCGCTTTGAGGTCATTGTGTCTTCATCCTGCCGCAGGTGAGGTAGTCTTCATGGGCCATAGTCGTGCTGATGGCCATGACCGTGGTCATTCACATGTAAATTGGACCAGCCCCCTGTTGATTTTTGGGATCTTCACGCATAATTCACCTCGGTCGTGTTGCTGACTATAAGACAGGTGGAAGGCTTTGGCCACAGTCGTTCTGGGGGCCAAGGCCGTGGGGTCTTCATTGACCATGGCCATTGTGATGACCACGACCATGGTCATTCGTGTGTAAATTGAGAAACTTCCCTATGACTTTTGGAGCATAATTCCCACGATCGTGGTGATGTACCACAACCATTTTGGGGATTTTTGGTGGTGATCTATACTTAATCTTCTTCATCTAGCCTCCTTTGTTTTGAATTGCTCTTGTGCATCCAAGGTAGGCACAGGGAAGAGATAGGTCCACTCTTGGGGTGTAAGACCCCATAGACGTTCTTCATCTCTCTCCCATGCATCAATGCATGCATATGTGCCCCGAAATACACATAAAACGAAGCATAAGTGCATTTACCATAAAATATCACATTGAGGGGAATAACTTGTAATCTAAAATGTTTAGATGTGATTATCATGCAAAAAGGCATCCTTTCATGAGGTGGAGAGATATGAAGATGGTGAAAGAAGAGTTGGGTCAAAGAGGGGTCATTGGTGTATTACTCAACATAAAATCTCCTACATGCAAACTAATCCAACACTTCATCAAATGATATTACACGACATGATTGAACAACATGAAATTCACATTTATTTCCTATGATTCCATAGGCTCTAAGCATTCATAGCTTGCTCAATTCACAATTCAACCATGACATTCACAAACTTGATAGAGGTGATGCACATGTAAAAGGTCAACAATTAAGACCATATAGAAATAAACTCTAAAAATGTGCCATGCATTTGTCAAATATCAACATTTTCATTTCAAAATTTGGAGATTAAGTTAAAACATGCTTTTTAAGTAAGAACGTCTAAATTTGGGCAAAATTGGCAAAATTGGTGCCAATTTGAAATTAATCACATCTCAACCTACATTTAGGGAAATTAAAGCATAAAATAGCAAATCCTAATTAAAACACACAAAAATACCCAAAATCTACATGAGAATGCAATGCATGACATGGACGAGTAAAAAGAGCAAACTTTTGAAAATTTATGCAAAAATGCATGAAATTAAACTACATGTATGCATGAAAGTTAACAAGAAGAAATCTACACTAACAAGAGTAAAACCAGGCAATATCAAACATTAGGTAGGATAGGTGCAAACAAAATGAGAGATAAAGATAGGTTGGTGCATACCGCCCTACCTCCCCAAACTTTTGAATGATGATGACCTCAGCATGAAACTCAACTTTAGGGATAGTAGGGTGAAGATCACGGATGGTGTTGTAAATCAAAGGGCGGGTTTGTCTGCTATGGCTAATTAGGTTGCTCCGACTGGTGCTATTGAGGAGGTGGAGGTCATGGATGGGCTAGAGGGAACTGGTAATAATGGCCCCAATATGCGCCCTGAGGGGGAGGGTAGGTCTCCTGATATCTCAAAATACCACCCCAAAAGTGTTCACCCCATTTGGGGTCTTGCTGTGCCTGCGCATGGTAGTAATGGTACAAGTGGTTGACCTACTGATGCATTTGTTGTTGGTCTTGCCACATGTACTATTGGATGAGCTGCATGTCCTATTTTGTCTTCTAGATACCCTCGAGTTTTGCATGGATGGATGACATATCATATGCATTCACCGAAGGCTCCTGCAACTTGGATGTTGCCTCATCCATTCTTCTCACCCTTTGGAGCTATCTTCCTTACTCTCCTCCCTTTTCTTCTTTCTTTTGTGCATTTGATTCTGTCACTTCTTCATGTGCAACAACATGGTTGAAGTTTTCTTGGGGGTTGTCTTGCTCCCATCAGTTTAATCTTTCATGTAATAAGTCGGGTACCCCCAAATCAGAGAGGAGAGGGGTAGCATGATTGGGTAGCTCAAGAATTTTTTACAATGCTATGGATTTCACATTATATATTAGCCTCTTGTTCTTGATTGTGATCATTTGAGAGTGCACAAGGTACTTTACATCAACAAATTGAGCTCCTTTCGCCTCCTTAAGTCCTTTGACATCAAAGCCTAGGGATATAACAATTGAGGTCACAAACCCTCCCATAAAAAATGGATTTTTGCTTTTAAAGGGGATTGTCCTCATGTGATCTATCAAGAGTGACCCTAGGTTAATGTGTAACCTCTTCTTAATTCCATATAGAACAAAGAGGTCCTTTTGTGAAATGTTGCCATGGTTTTCA
Source organism: Alisma plantago-aquatica (assembly GCA_963693085.1). Lineage (NCBI taxonomy): Eukaryota > Viridiplantae > Streptophyta > Magnoliopsida > Alismatales > Alismataceae > Alisma > Alisma plantago-aquatica. Next base: position 1,905,103,520 of record OY856409.1, on the reverse strand, counting down.
TACCTCCCTATAATCATGTTGGCAAGGACTTTCTACACATCAAATCAAGGGATTTCTGATGTACATAGTCTTTGACTTACCAACTATATATTTTTTCTCTGCTATCATAGCGTGCCAGAATTTAGCATAGTCCAAGTCAACCTCTCTCTCAATTATGCCATCATTCATCTTGTTGGCTTCTGTAGGATCTTTTGCAAAGATGTAGTTCAACTCAGAAGAAGTCAATGTGTGTATTCTATTGCACATTGCAAACCTGATGGCTTCCTCCACTTTTACCTTGACCTTCTATAATGTGGTGAAAAACTACTGATTCAACTCCACGTATGTGGGTTGTGCCGTGAAAAGCACCTTCCATAAACTGTCTTGCTTCAACTTCCTTTCCACCTCTATTTTGATTCCCAGGTCTACAATTACCTTCTCACACCCATATCTTGTGGAGAAAACTCTCCTTGACATGCACTCATGGTAGATAGGTGTGATCTGCATCTTCCTCTTACCCCTACCATATGAAGTTCCCTCAGGAGCCTTGCCAAACCCTTTCAGCCTGTCTGCCTCCAAGTTTTCCAAAGTGTCCTATGGCTCAGAATCCATCTCCTCCTCAATAGTGTCACCATCATCTTCCTCAACCCGGTAGGATCTTGACCCTGAGATGGTGTCAAGATTTAGCAGTACCCATTGCTCAGGGTATCGCCGTGGGTGATCCTCCTCTTCAATCATCAACTACCGCCTTTCTTGTGGTTGTTGTTGCAGTCTCTCCCCCAATGAGGAGGTAGAGTGGCATGCTGGCGTGGTCAGTGGAGGCAACCTTGATGAATATGGGGCTACAACCCCTTATGATCTTTGTTCAACCACATCAATCATATCATCGAGGTTCTCCTCCGATGCCTCCTCCTCTTCCTCCCTATATGTCTCATCGGTGATGTGGTGACAGCCTGACGATCAGGTGCGGGATGCACTCACAAACGTCGAGCAGTGGAGTGATTGGGAAACAGAGTTGGATGGTGATGGGGTACGGGATGGCATGGAGACTTGGGAAGAGGCTCTCTTGGTGTGCAACTTACCCCTGATGATCACCTCAAGGCTCCTTTGAGCCCCCTTATTCACAGCCTTGGTGATTCCCTTCATTGTTTGGATAGGTGGTGGTGGTATGACTGTGATTTTTGGATTTTTGTAGAGGAGGTGAAATGGAGGTCGGTTGATGGGTGGAATAGGATAGGATAGTTGCTTGGATGGTGGAGGATGGATTGGTTGAAGGTTTTGGGTGAAAATTGGTTGATTTTGGTGAGGTTTTGTGTGCGACAACATTCTTTGGCATGGTGTGTTGTAGAATTGAGCTCACTTTCTTGGTGTGCTTAACTTTCTTTGGCATTCTCCCTGTTGTTTTCCTCTTAAAACGTGCACAAATATCTCAAAAAATTGGCATAGGAAGGGATTTTCTTGATTGCATCAAGCAAAGGAATGTTGATCTTGACTTGATTGAAGGTCTTCATGATGTCCTCTGTATGCTTGTTCTTCCTCCTTTCGGTTGATGACTCTTCAAGTGCATGAGGGAAAGGAGGGAGTTGTGCTCCCAACTGACTTGAGTCAACATTATCATCAAGCGGTATCATTGGAATCACGGTATCAACTCTCAGTATCACAGTATCTTCTCGATATCATGGTATCAACCCTAGTTCCTATCACAATATCATCAATCTAGACCTCAGTATCAACATGTCTAGTCACAATATCACCTCTATCCTCACTGGTTGCACTATCAATAATAGTATCATGAAGATGCTCGAAGGTTTGACCACTGCTCAATACCGTCACCACCTTCACATGCTCATAGGTAGTGGAAGAGGAGGCTTGTGGAGGTGGTTGTGGTTGTTGAGGTGGTGGTGGCCTTGGATTTGGGTTTTAGAGGATAAATTGTGGTTGGCGTTGTCGTTGTTGTGGTGGTTGTTGTGGTGGGTGTGGGTGATATTGTGGAGGGGGCTGCTGTTATGAGTGAGGTGGAGGATATTGGTAGTTTTAGGGGGGTTGGTGAGGTGGAGGAGCATATGGATGTGGTGGTCCTTGGTACTGATGAAGTGGGGGTACTTGACCTTGTGGTGGGACATAAGCACCTCAAGTGGTACTCACATACCCACCATCATTGTTAGGATTGGCCATAGGTTGAGATGGAAGCCGCCCCTCTTCATGATGAGCAAATGAAAGGGAGATTTGATCAAGCCTTTTCTCAAGGCAGATAATATTTTTCCCTTGAGAGGACACCTCTTTCTTTACTTCATTGAGGTTCCTTAGCCTTCATAGAACTTCCTCCTCAAACTTGGAGCTATACTTGGGTCCTTGATGTTGCCTTGGCTTCCCTTGCCCCTCCTCACTTTGTTGTGTCCATGAGAAGTTTGGATTATTCCTCCACTCAAGAGTATAGGAATTGGATATCAGGCCTTGATTGTTTCTGTTGGTATAGTATGCCCAGAGAGCCAATCATATGTTGATTGTAATGAGGCATATGATACTTGATTTGATAATGATAAAGGTGATTCTGTCTATTATGTTTGTCTCACTCATTAGATGATGACACATACATGGTAGATGTCTAAGGAATTATGTGACTCGATGACATATGTATTTAGGTTAAAGACTTGAACAATGAGACCATATGTATGATAAGAGTACATACATTCTTGTTATGTCCCTAATCGAATATTACTGTGGAAGCAAAATAGACAATAGTAATACTTAAGACTAGAGTGTGTGTCTACTGATGATAGAGTCTCATTAGTCATGATATATGATATCAAGTCAAGCACACAGATATATGTTAGAGAACATTATATCAGACATACCCACTATGAGAGTGATACATGGATACCATGGAATGGTAGTGACAATCATCTCTCATAATGATGGTGGTGATTGTGGTTCTTAGATCTGAAATCACTGCACTTATCACATGTGATTGGGTACACTTTGACATAATCAAATGTAGTCCTGAAACATGGGTTATTATAATGGTGATGATTGGGCGACTTTGACACATGGGGACTTGATTGTGAGTGATAGATATGGGATTTGTCCCTCCTACAAGGAGTATGATATCTAGGCCCCCTTGATAAGTGAGACTGAGAATTGTATGGCCATACTCATGTGATTGAATTTATGATATGTGAATTCATATGCATCTCAGATAGCCTGCTCTAGGTCAAGGAACATGGATTGAATTTTGAAGAGGATGATGTTCCATGCCTTGAGTTCAATCTGGATGTCAGTGACAAAGGAACTATACGATCACTATAACACTAATCACATATTGTAGGTTGAAGTTGTTCTCCAACTTTTTGAGTTACTTGGCTAGAAATGATGAGTTACTAGATTCCACTCATTACTTGTGATGTCATAAGTTGTTATGAACATTTACTGCCAATGTAAATTGGAACATGTAGGGTCACACACATAGGATACCCCTGGGAGATAAGATTGTCCATGAATGATGTTTAGATTGAGACTAAAGGTGTTTAGGTACTCAATTAAATATACAATTGACTGACTGGACTCAAAACTATCAAGTTCAAGTGTTGAACTAATTGGTTAGAGTGTCAGGTTGATTGGAGACTGCATTGGCAATGTCAGGACTGTCAACTGAACGATTCACCCAGGTGAGCTGAACGGATGGTGTGACCCAACTGAACGGTTCACTTGATGAAACGGGTGGCTCACAGTCCTACCAAATGAGGAAATAAGGATTTGCCCGATTGGAGAAAAGCTTTCACGTTTCACTTGTTCAATTCGATTGGAATAAGGATTAATCTTTGCATTAATTGGAAACGATTGAGGAAAGTCAATTGTGGGAAAGTCTATGAAGTGAAATGACCAGTTCACTGGGTGAACTAATCGGCTCACCTGACTAAATGACCGGTTCAGTTATGAACTGATAGGCTCACCTACCCAAATGATTAGTTCAATTGTTAATCGATCGATTTGCCTACCACATTACAAACTATTCATGGAATTTCCAGATCCTTCTACTCCCGAATAGACTGGGAACCTTGACCCTACCCTCTACTATAAATAGAGTGGTAATGGGGGCCTCTTAGAACACACAACTCATAATATCAGTTGCTCTACAAAGTTGTTGTCCTCCCTGGTTCTGATAACCGAGAGTGCCCGAGCAAGTACTACCCGACTAGGGAGGCACAGTGAGGGAAAGACAACTGTAGAAAAGTAGTCTGAGTTCGAGAGAGTAGGTTGGTGCTAGTACACCAACATGAGGGTCGTCTCCTTCCTGCCAGTTATTCTAGAATGACAGGACTTCCAGGTGGTCTCTGTGGACTATCTGCAAAGGTGGGAGATGTCTACCGCTCAGGAGGACACATCAGCTGCAGTCTGTGGTGGAGGCCAGAGTCCATGGCGAAGACTAGGAGCTTCACAAACACCGCCCAAGACATGACATTGAAAACCACACATGGATGTGAGGTATTGTCACTGGGCAAGCCCCAAGACCAAGTATATCTTACTGAAACCATCCTTCCCATTACATAGTTTTTGATGCGATCTCCTGAAATGGGTTAATGGCCAGTAAATTTTTTATTTCTATTTCCTACTTTGAGGCCATAAAACCCAATAGTGGTATCAAGGTCACGTCAACATAAAACCCAACAGTGGTATCAAGGCCACGTCAACATACTGTGTTTTGGGATAAATTGATCAGATTTTGGTTTTATCATCATTTATTTGTTGCATACGGTGTGAATATTTAAAATGACTAATGTGCATATCCGACTAAATACCACATGCGACCACAAACTAATATACATATATGATATGGTATATATGCAATTGATACATGTCACCCTAAAACAGTTTTGATGGTAGATGTGTAGCATGATTATGGCCTATAAACCCTATGTGTGCTTGGTTGGTTATGGTTGTTTGCATACCGAGCCTCTATGTTATATTCCACATGTAACTCGAGATAACTCAAGATCCTTTCTCTTCTACCTTTGCTCCCCTCGAATGTAATTTGAGGTTTCCCAAAGATTATGTAAAAGTAGGATAGTTTATTTTTTGTTACATTGAAGAAGAAGGACCGAGGAGGATTGTGAAGGAACCAGACCGATCGGCTGATGGTCCAACTGCTTGTTGGTGGTGTCCAGACAACAGAAGCCAAACCGACCAACTAACCAGCCAGAAGGTGAGCTGATCATGTCATAGGATGAGTTGATCAACCCAGAATGGTTCAAGCACAACGATCTTCATCAACAACAAGTTGCATATGGTTTAGACCTTAGATGACCATAATTCCTTGTGGCTCCAAGGAATTATAATAGTATGGCCATAATCATTGCTTCTATTGATATTACATGTTTCTCGTTGTGGTTATAGCATGTATATGATAGGTACTATAATAATGTGGTGATTGGATATATATGTACTTATATAAAATCCCTCAAATAAAATATTAAAGTCTAATGTGGCTTCCATTAGCGGCACACTTGAAAATCTTGATCGACCAAGTGTACGTTATGCCAAAGCATGGTGTACGGTCCATCTTGTCGAAGTGTGATGGTAGACATGTAGGTTCTACCAAAGAATGGTGCATGTTTATCGTGTCAGATTTTGGGTCAGACTTAACTGGTGATTCTTAGAGAGTCTAAGCTCTAGAGGCATGCGGATTATCATGGCAAAGAGTTGCAGATGTCATTGATCCAAGAGTTGCATATGATGCAATTGGCATGATGGCCTACCTAAATAGTCAAGTTGTGGGTGATCAGCCAAAGCTGACTCATAATTTGATGAAATATGGATCTTGGCCACTAGAAGATTGTACACTACAATCTTTCAAATTGATACACGAGGGTTATCAATTTGAACAAAATAATGGGAGAGATAATTAATTAAAGGCCTAATTAATATTGCCAAATTTATCAAATCAAATTTTTTTTTAAAAGTTACAAAATTCTTTTATAGAATCCAAATGAAAAACACAAATACATTATCGTTGTGATTAGTTCATAAACACGATAAACTTCAAATCTAGTTTGGGACCTTTGAGAAGTGTTCTCAATGGTGAGTGTAAACTCTAAAGTCCTTGAAAGACCAGAGCCAATGGAACCACTCCAAATGCGCCTAAGGCAAAAATTGGATGCATACTTGAAGTATGCCAATGATGCCTAAGACAACAAGAACCTTGTGCCGAGCTATATGAACTATGAGTTGCATAAACAGCTTGAAGCATGGACATTCTTGAGATGGTTATGCATCTTAAGAATCATGTAAATTGTGAAAGGTATAATGTCTTCAAAGCGATGTTTGAGTATAACAGACAAATGGAGATCAAGTATAATCTCATATGCTCAATATGATTTTGCATATAGATTAACTGTGATTTCTGATAGGTCAAGAGTTGACCAAACATATGATTCTAAAATTTTTTGTGTGAATCATATAGCCAGTTCATCAAATGTTGAGAAACTTGGCCAAACCACTGCCTGAAGTTCTTGGCATGTTGATGCCAAAGCATGAATGAAGAAAGGACAAAACCTGTGATAATGATCAGCAGAGTGAAGTCCATAGACTAAATCAAGGTAAAGAAGTGTTCTGAATCCAAGCTTAGGTCCAAGTTTTCATCACTCAAGATATGGAGAGGGGTAAGTAGGAAAGGGAAATAACCTCTTTATAGAGGATCTCGAGAAGATGATAGAGATAGAGATCTCTACTTTAGGACCTAAGAAGAAGTAAGCTAGAAACTGTGTGGAGCAAGAGTTGCTACCATTACAGTTACAATACGACATTCATGGGCATATAATAGAATTAATGAATTGCTATTATACATCTACCATCAATGAAATCGTCATACATCTTGTATGGACAAGAGTGTAATGGAATGATGTTTCATTTTAAAGATATGATCTTTTATGGCAATGTCGATGTCTCACTAACTATACTTGATAGTTGAAGAGACAAATGTGTGTGACACATGTAATGAATGACATGATAACTCAAACTTGAATGCCTATAGCGATGTCATCTAGAGCACATAAATGGGATTGAATTTTTGGAATCCATATGATGGATATCTAGACTCTTTTGGTTATTGAACTAATAGAGACATGCTAATCTCATTCATTGTGCAATATGACAAAGGTTCTTCACTAGATGTAGTGGGAGGATGATTATTCTATTAAGGATTATACATATTGATGTATATAGACCTTTTAGAATAAATGCTAAAGGTAATCACTAGTACTTTAATGTATTTACTGATGACCTCAGTAGATATGATAGTTTGTATTTAGTGAAATACAAACATGGATCTCTTGAAGTGTTCAAGAAGATTAGAATGAAGTACATAATTATTTGGGTATAAGTATTAAATTTCGATATGATCGATATGGAAATACTTTTAACCAGGAGTTTGAGAACCTTCTAGAAGATCATGATAATGTATCATGATAGACTCCACCTGAAACACAATGATAGTGTATCATGATAAGTGTATCAAGAAGAAGGAATCACACCTTGTTGAGTCAGAGTGTGATTACTAGATAAATCTTCAAATTTCCTTTTGGGCACATGCTTTACACTGGGAATAAAGAGAATCATAAAATGTTGTGGAATCTCAAAGTTCCTTAGGTGACACATAGAACTCATGGTTTTGGTAGAACACACCTAGAGATTGAATGATATATGATATCTTATGGACAAGAAGGTGGTGAGTTGATCATATGATGAGTCAACAGTCTACCTAGAAGCTAATGAGAGCCAGAAACTGAGATATGGCTTGAAGCCATGAAATCTAAGATGGACTCCATGTACATCAACAAAGTATGAACTTAGTTGATACACTTGAAGGGGTAAAACCCATAGGGTACTTTTGGGTCTTTCAGAAGAAGACTAACATGGAGGGTAAGTTGGTTGAAAAGAGTTTCTAACAAGTTCAAGGTGTTGAACATGGTGAAATATTTTCAACAGTTACCATGGATAAATCCATCTGGATAATGCTTGCCATTGTAGCTTAAAATGACTATAAGATTTGGCATATTGATGTTAAAATCACATTCCTTAAATGGAATATTGTGCAGGATGTGTATGTAACACAATCTAAAGGTATTATAAATCCAATAATGCAATTAAAGTCTATAAAGATGCATAGGTCAATCTTTGGATTGAAGCAAGCACCTCAAAAATGGATCTTCAATTTGAAAAGATAGTCAAAGAGTTTGACTTGAGTCAGAATAAAGATGTAATGTGTGATTACAAGAATTTAGTGGGAGCATATATATATATATATATATTGATGGGGAGTATCATCCTTATACTACAAAATCTGGCAACAAAGTGCATTCTAAAAGGTTTTTTAGAGAAGAATCCTATGTGATAGGAATCAAGATCTATATAGATAGATCAAGAGGGATTCTTGACTTAAGAAAGAGAACATACATAGGCAAAATGTTGAAAGGGTTCAGCATGATGAGAGAAAACTTGTCCATGTTCCATGGAGTTAGTCTCTCAAGAGCCAAGTGTCCCAATTCTTAAGAAGAATATGGAACACATGGATAGATGCCATGTGCATTCACAATTGGATCTATCATGTATGAACTCATCTCATTATCTTGTATGTATTGGGCATGACAAGAAAATATGAACTAACTATCTTGTGTGTATTGGACATGACAAGAATAAACAAACTCATCATCTTATATGTATTGGACATGACAAGAAGATATGAAATCATCATCTTGTATGACTAGATGATATAAATATCTAGTTATCTTGTATGTATTATACATGATGAATGGATATCTTTCGAACTCTAGTAAGAGTTATTGGAATACCATGAAGGACATCTTTGTGTACTTGTGAAGTGCTAAAAGGATTAGTTCTTTAGTTATGGTAATAAGGAAGAGTTGGGTGCAAAGAATTACACCGCTGCAAGCTTTTGAAATGACAAAATTATCTTTGACCTTGGAATAAGAATTTTTAGTTGGAAATGTTCCAACATAAAACAATTGATTAATTATACAATAAGAAGCCGAGTACCTTAGTGTTACGAACATTGTAAAGGATATTGTATGCATCTAGAAGTTCATATGGATGAACTTGTGGGAGGTTCTAACCATTGGTGTCTCAGTAGTAATATTGTGACAACAATGGATCTACTGGTTAGGCAAAGGAATTTTAGATATCATACTACCGCACTTCCATCTCATACGAGTTATCGTACAATGAGGGGATGTGAAACATGCAATATACCGACTTGAAGAAAATGTTACTTGCCCGCTATAAAAGCACTTGTGTAGTAGAAACGTGGTGGACATGTTAAGATCACTTGGAATATGATTCGTGGGTGATTGGCTCTAAGTGCATGTGGGAGTCTATTGGTATGGTATGCCCAGAGAGCCAATCATATGATGATTGCAATGAGGCATATGATACTTGATTTGATAATGATAAAGGTAATTCTATCTATTATGTTTGTCTCATGCATGAGATGATGACACATACATGATATATGTCTAAAGAATGATGTGACTCGATGACATATGTATTTTAGTTAAGGACCTGAACAATGAGACCATATGTATGATAAGAGTACATACATTCTTATTATGTCCCTAGTCAGATATTAATGTGGAAGCAAAATAGACAACAATAATACTTAAGACTAGAGTGTGTGTTGACTGATGACAGAGTCTCATTAGTCATGATATATGATATCAAGTCAAGAACACATGTATATGTTATAGAACAGTATACCGGACAAACCCATTATAAGAGTGATACATGGATACCATGGAATGGTAGTCACAATCATCTCTCATAGTGATGGTGGTGATTGTGGTTCTTAGACCTGAAATCACTGCACTCATCACATGTGATTGGGTACACTTTGACATAATCAAATGTAGTCTTGAAACATGGGTTGTTATAATGGTGATGATTGGGTGACTTTGACACATGGGGACTTGACTATGAGTGATAGATATGGGATTTGTCCCTCCTACAAGGAGTATGATATCTAGGGCCCCTTGATAAGCGAGACTAAGAATTGCATGTCTATACTTATGTGATTCAATATATAATATGTGAATTCACATGCATCTCAGGCAGTCTGTTCTAGATCAAGGTACATGGATTGAATGTCAAAGAGGATGACGTTCCATGCCTCGAGTTCAATCTGAATGTCAGTGAAAAAAGAACTATATGATCACAGTAACACTAATCACAGATTGTAGGTTGAAGTTGTTCTCAAACTTTTCGAGTTACTTGGGTAGTAATGATGAGTTACTAGATTCTACTCATTGCTTGTGATGTCATAAGTTGTTATGAACATTCACAGCTAATGTAAATTGGAACCTATAGGGTCACACATAGTAAGAGAAGATTGTCCATGAATGATGTTTAGATTAAGACTAAAGGTGTTTAGGTACTCAATTAAACATAAAATTGACTAAATGGACTCAGAACAACAAGCTCAAGTGTTGAACTAGCTGGTTAGAGTGTCAGGTTGATTGGAGACTACATTGGCAATGTCAGGACTGCCAACCGACTGGTTCTCCTAGGTGAGCCGAATGGCTGGTTTGAGCCAATCGACCGGTTCACTTGGTGAAATGGGTGGCTCACAGTCTTTCCAACTGAAAAAATAAGGATTTGCCCAGTTGGAGGAAAACTTTCACGTTTCACTTGGTCAATTTGATTGGAATAATGATTAATCTTTGCATTAATTGAAAACGATCGAGGAAAGTCAATTGTGGGAAAGTCTGGGAAGTGAAATGACCGGTTCACTGGGTGAACCGATCGGCTCACCTACCCAAACGACCGGTTCAATTATGAATTGATCAGCTCACCTACCCAAATGATCAGTTCAGTTGTGAACATATTGGTTCGGCTGCCGCAGTACAAGCTATTCATGGAATTTCCGGATCCTTCTACTCCCGAACATATTGAGAACCCTGATCCTACCCTCTACTATAAATAGAGGGGTACTATGGGCTTCTTAGAACACACAACTCAGAATATCAGTTGCTCTACAAAGTTGTTGTCCTCTCTGGTTGTGGTAACCACTAGAGTCTGAACAAGTGCTACCCGACTAGGGAGGCACATCGAGGGAAAGACAACTGTAGAAAAGTAGTATGAGTTCGAGAGAGCAGGTTGGTGTTAGTATGCCAACAGGAGGGTCATCTCCTTCTTGCCAATTCTTCTAGAATGGAAGGAGTTCTAGCTGGTCTGTGTGGACTATCTACAGAGGTAGGATATGTCTATCGCTCAGGAGGACACGTCAGTCGTAGTTCATGGTGGAGGCCAGAGTCCATGGTGAAGACCAGGAGCTGCACAGACACCGTCTAAGACATGACGTTCAAGACTGCACATGGATACAAGGTATTGTCATTGGGCAAGCCCTAGGATTTGGTATATCTTGCTAAAACCATCCTTCCCATTACATAGTCATTGATGTGATCTCCTGTTATGGGTTAATGACCAGTAAATTTTTTATTTCCGCTGCCTACTCTGAGGCCATAAAACCCAATAGTTTTAGTTGCCAAAGGCATGAAAAACATGAATTTTTCTTCCTCAGCTTCAACTGTCATAGTGGATTGACTTGAAGAACCACCAACTTGGTTCTTCATCATATTCATCATGTTCGCCATCATTTTCATCATGTCGGGGTTGGCTATAGTCTAGGTTGGAACTACATGAGTGGGTGGAGGGATGTAGTTCCGGTCATAATGTTCCCCTTTAGTAGAAGCCTGATGGCTAGAATTCTCAACAAGGTGCTCAAACAAGGGCCATGACTCCTTAGGTGGCTTTGCCATGAAGGTGCCTCCACATGACGAATCAACATTATTCTAGCTCAACTCTACTAGCCCAGTGTAGAGATATTTGACCAGTTGCTATAAGGGTACCTCGTGATGGGGGCAGCCGCGCATGAGCTTTTGGAACCTTTCCCACGCCATGTGGAAAGGTTCATTTTCATTTTAGGAGAAGGTAGTGATACATATTTGATTTGGTCAGGTTGGAAATTGGAAAGAACTTCTTAAGAAACTTGTTCTTGACTACGTTCTACATTACAAACTCTGGCTTTGAGATGTACCATTCCTTGGGCCTTTTCTTCTAGAGAGAAAGGGAAGAGGGTCCTATAGATGGAGTCATCGGTGGCAGTGGGGGTGTAGAAGGTGTAACAAGTTTTAAGAAAGGCATCGATATGATGGTAGGGGTTTTCATTCTCCATCCCATAGTAACTAGGGAGGAGTCCAAGAAGTGAGGGTGGAATGGAGAATTTTTGACCCGATATTTTGTCAACAAGGGTGGCAATGGGGGAATTATAGTTCCCCAGAGTGAAGTACTCGTGGAGAGGTTCATTGGGTTGTGGTTGAGCATCTCCATGAGGTTCATTTTCATCCATGTCAGCTTCTTGGTGATGTTTGTGGCAGCTTTGGCACCTCCTCCTACCTATATCGGGGTCGTATAACACCAAATCAGTACAAGTCAAATGCGTACTACGCATGCACAACTGTCACCCACACAATACACAAACAAGCAACAACAACCAAGTTAGAATGACAATATGAAAAGTAAACAAAGAATAAATAATAACAATGGTGAGGGCAGTAGGGAAGGCTAAGCTAGACTAACTAGCTAGGTCGAGTGCCTCTAGTCCCTGACAACGATACCAGAAAGCTTGATGCAATTTTCCATGCATGTGTGATCTTTCAAATTTATAAGTCCCCAAACAAGGCTCACTCACAACACTAAAATATGCTCCTGCAAGCGCAAGGGGTCATGTTATAGTACAAATGAGAGGCAAGAAAAGGGGGTCGATCCATAGGGAGAGAGGGGGCACTAGAGCTAGGTTGTGTTGGCTACATTCCTAAAGAGGGGATTAGGGTTTGAGGGTTTTAATTTGGGTTTGGTTTGATTACACTACAATTGCAAGAAAGCAAGAGAAAGAAGGAGACTAAGTTAATCAAACACTCTAGGTGACTTTAAGAAAGCTAAGGCTATCAAACTAAGTAGGGCAAGCAATTAGACTAGAGCAAGGAGTTACACTATACTAGTAAGCTAAGTTGTCAACTAAGATGCAAGATAAGAAATTAGGCAAACAAGCGTCTAAGTTGTCACTAATTAGCCAAATTACCACTAGCAAGCTCAAAGGATCCCTAACTACTTGATCAAGAACTAAATATCTATAAATAAACAATTAGCTAAGAATTAGCAAAGCCAATTAACTACACTAACATTAACAAGCTAAGGAGGCAAAAGTGGGTTTTAAGCAATATGATGAATATGTGGGCCATTTGGGAATGTGACTTGATATTAGTTGGGGGAGGGTCAACATAGCATGCAAAACTCACATTTCAAACTAGATTACCAAACCAAACAACAAGGCAAGTGCTATTAGAATATACCCTATACTACTAGTTGGAGAACTAGGGTTAGCTGTAATTCTAGTAGGACTTCACAAGTCTAGGTTTCTAGGGTAAGTGGTATTAGGGCAATTGAGAGACATGGGTAAGAATGGGAGTCTAGATGAGGGTTTTTCACCTCATGTTACTTGCCATCTATCCTTTAGGAAGCTCTAGGAAATTACACTAATCACACTTACACTAGCTACTTAGATCTCACACTTACATGTAAAGGAAGGGAGATGTATGTAGGAACAAAGGGGGCTAGCTAGGGATCCACTAATTGGACCTAGGATCCATTCCTAAGATTGCCACATACATTCCAATTTCTCCTAGAAGCTAAGTGTCATCAAGCATCACAAAACAAGCAATTTATGTTTAAAAACACAAACCACATGCAAGATAATGGGAAATGAGATAGAAGCAAAAGGCAAACATCATAGAATGAAATTATGTTCATTTCATATTATTTTCCCCTAACATGGTATCAAAGTCACATTTTACCCCCAAACATCCCACCACTAGGGGCTTAGCTAGACATGCTCAAAGAAAAGATAAAAGAAATGAGAAGAAGGGGATAGGACTCCATGGAGCTCAAAGTAGATCCTCCTTCTTCACTTCCTATCTTTTATAGGGTGACCTCCCTCCTCCAAGGTGGATGATGGGCATGAAAATGAAGGGGATTGTGGTAGAAAACCTAGAAAACTAGGTTTCTATGGTGGAAATGAGGTGAAAATTATGGGTGGAGAGCATAAATGCAAGGGGAGTGCAATGAATGCTCTAGAGTAGGTGGATAGGAGTAATGGAAGATAAGGGGAGGCTAAACTTCATGATGTGGCCTCCACCTATGTATATATAGGTGGTGGGGAAGCACTAGGGTAAGTAGGGGCAAAGTGGGAAAATCAGTGGTGAAAATGGGTAGGTTTAGGTGGTCACCACAGCTGTGTTGAAGTGACACGGCCGTGGTGGGGGTTGCATGGCATGGTTGTGGTTAGTGGAATGTCCGAGGTGGAAAGTTGAGTTGAAATGATAAGTGTGTATGGTGGCCACGGCCGTGGCGGGGTGCCACGGTCGTGGTGGGTAGAGGGGTACCACAGCCATTTTGTAGGAGGGGGGCATGGGATAGGCCTCTTTGAGGTCATTGTGTCTTCAACCCACCACGGGTGTGGTGGGTGCGACGTGCGAGGTAGTCTTCATGGGCCACAATCATGCTGATGGCCATGACCATGGTCATTCACGTGTAAATTGGACCAACTCCCTTTTGATTTTTGGGATTCTCACGCATAATTTGCCACAATCGTGTTACTGACCACGGGCGAGGTGGAAGGCTCTGGCCACGGCCGGCCATTCTGGGGGCCACGGCCATGGGATCTTCAGTGACCATGGCTATTATGATGACGATGGCCATGGTCATTCATGTGTAAATTGAGCAACTTCCCTGTGACTTTTATAACATAATTCCCATGACCGTGGTGATGTGCCGTGGTCATTTTGGGGCTTTTTGGTGTTGATCTCTACTTCATATTCTTCATGTAGCCTCCTTTGCTTTGAATTTCTCTTATGCATCCAAGGATGGCTCGGGGAAGAGATAGGTCCACTCTTGGGGTGTAAGACCCCATAGACATTCTTCATCTCTCTCCCATGCATCAATGCATGCATAAGTGCCCTAAAATACACACAAAAGGAAACATAAGTGCATTTACCATAAAATATCATATTAAGGGGAATAAATTGTAATCTAAATTGTTCATATGTGATTATCATGCACATAGGCACACGATGAAGCCCTAAAATACGGTTGCATCAACCAGGAGGACCCCAAACTTGGTTTGGACCATGTCCCTGTTTGAGTTGGTGGGCATTCACTACTCCATCTGTATTTCCATACTATAAACTTCACTGATTTCTTGTCTTGTTGGGGTTATCATACTCATGTCCTGGAATGGAGTTGACAACATTTACTTCTTCAATGAGGGGGCTACTGTTAAACTAGGGTTGATGTATGTTCAAGGTGGCTCAGTATAGGTGATCACACTCTTGACTTGTGTGCCACTTGAAACTACAAACCTGATAGACCTCTTGGATTTCCCTACGTTGAAAAGAGGGTTGACCTCTCTACCCATTTCTTAGGAGAGTTGAGTTAGGGTTTTCTTATTTAAGGGATAAGGCCTTCAAGGATTAAGTAATAGCCTTGAGCTCAGATTTGTCTTATGGCATAGCAACCTTGATAACTCATATCTTTCATGAGGAGCCCCAATTTGCTTGGATCTTAGCACACCTATTTACCACCTTCCATTCATCATCAAAGTTTTTTTGTATGAATTTGCTATTAGAGGTGACATCTAGAAGCTTCTTGACATCATCATTGACTCCCCTATAAAAAGTTTCAATAAGTTGTACATTGGGAATGCCATGATGAGGGAATTTGCAAAGTATCTCTTTAAATATTTCCCAGGATTCAAATATAGTTTTTCCTAGGAGCTATTCTAATTGAGTAATTTTCCATCTAATCTAGTAGGTGAGTGAGGGTAGGAAGAACTTCTCAAGGAACTAGTTTTGAAGTTCCTCCCAAGTTTTGATGTTGTGATCATCTAGGTAGTTATACCTCACCATAGCCTTGTCAGTGAGGGAGTAATAGAATAGTCACAGCTTCATGGTTTTGTCGAACACACCAACCTACTTGCTTAGTCCACATAGATATGTGAAAGTTTGTACATGATCATGTGCATCCTCAACAGGTCTCCCTGCAAAATTGTTTTTTTATAATCATCATCCATTGTTTCTTGATTTCAAAGTTGGATTCTGCAATCTCTAGTTGGACTATTAGGTTATGGATTTTAGTAGCCTTTGGTATAAAGAACTTTGAATTCTACCTATTATTCTGATTCTTCTGGTGCCCATAACTATGCTTGCGCTACAATCGTGGCATCTGCCATGAGTCTATCTCTTTGTACTTAAAGTTATGGTTCAACTCTATAGTTCATCTCCTCATCTTACATATGTTCCTTAAATTCAAAAAGGAGCATCTAATACACTCTGTGATGTCCCGACGTGTAACAAAAAATATAAATAAAAAACAAACTTGAAATAAAACTAAAATGCGGATTACGATAAAATACAGGAAATGAAAACGAATTTCTTAAAAGCACCACAAGACAAAAACTCATCACATATAAGTCCACATCAGGACACATGTATGACATATCACATATATCATGGTGCTTACATCATGGTTCACAAGCAACCCTGCCATCAATTTTTTACAAGAGATATATGTTCCACTTACATGTACATGTACATATGCCATATCTATACATACATGGATCACAAGCTAAAAATCTCATACCGGTAGCATGTACATAAAACACAAATAGAACACCCTAAATACTTGAGTATATAACACTACTACAGAAATAGCGTTCAGCGTCGCTTTTCTGGGCGTCAGTTATTAAGGAAAACCGACACCTATAATATCAGGCGTCGGTTATTTAGGCAAACCGACGTCTATATTCGAAGACCAGACAGACACGGGTACCGCTTTGTATTCAGCGTCGGCTTACTATAACCAACCGATGCCTAAAAGCACCCGCGAAATCCAATTTTTGACCGAAAACAATTTGGGCCACATACAGCGTCGGGTTTTTAACTATTCACCGACGCCTATTTAAAATGAAATTCTGCGCGAAAAGTTCTACTTTAGGTGTCGGTTATCCTTGGATAACCGGCGCTGATAATAGTTCCCTCCAACTAATTTGGGGTCAGTTTTTTACTATCAACCGACGCTGAAGATAATAGGCGTCAGTTGTTTGTAACAACCGACGCTATTTGGGAACTTAATAGCCCCGCGAAACAGAGAACTCTTCCCAATTTCTCTGTTTCATTGCGAACCTCCTGCTAGGTCTGCCGATTCTTACCGCCGGTGCTCCCCGCCGTCGTTTCCCCCTCCCTCGCGCCGCCACCGCTGTTGCTCCCCCGCGCCGCTGCTCCTCTCCTTGCCGCCGCACCGCTCCTCTCCTCAGCTTTCCTCGCTGCCGCGCCGCTGCTCTTCTCGCTGCCGATGGCTTCTTTGGTGTTGTCCTTGCCGGCGCCGGCTGCCTGTAGGTCTCTGCTCAGGCCGCTGCTCTCCAGGCCAGGCATTCTTCCTCTTCCCTCAAGGTACTGCCTTCTTCCTCCTTCCTTCCTCTGCCATGTCCTTGAGGCTATTCTTTGTATCTAGAGTTTGAATATGTGCATGTCAGGTCTGGATAATAGGCATTTATCTATGTCCGCTAAAATTGGATATTCTTAATGGTGAGACTAAACCCTAACTTTGATATGCACTTTGAATTATCTTTTGGAAACCATGAACTCGTTCAGATGTATTCTTCATTGATATTTGAATTCCTGTTATATCTGGTATGGAACCTTTCCACCCATGATTAATAATTTTATCTTCTCATCACATCCTTCTATCACTTGAAGTTGTCCAAAATCAAATATAGTATCTTGACTTCTCTAATAAGTTCATCTTTCATTGGATACACTGGTAGTGTCTAATTTTAGTGGTGTATTCTAGTTGTTGATGCCTAATACACAAACCATATATTTTTAGTTTAGGATAAGAATGACAGCACATGTATTTGTTGGCCTAGAAACCCGTCCAAGATTTACTCATTAGGAGTAAATCTTGGATAGTCCCCGGTTTGGGACTGTTCTTGAACACCTAATCTCACTTAGGATGTAAGTGTATAATGTGTATTGGGTTTTCGAGAAAATTTCGATAGCATTTCCCCATTTGTTCTCTAAGTACATATGTACTTAGAGAAAAGCGGGGAAATGCTGCCGAAATTTTCTTGAAAACCCAATACACATTATACACTTACTAGTGAGATTAGGTGTTCAAGGATGGGATAGGTGGTACACATTTATTATATATAAGAATGACATCAAATGTGTTTGTTGGCCTAGAAACCCGTCCAAGATTGACTCATTAGGAGTAAATCTTGGATAGTCCCCGGTTTGGGACTGTTCTTGAACACCTAATCTCACTTAGGATGTAAGTGTATAATGTGTATTGGGTTTTCGAGAAAATTTCGGCAGCATTTCCCCATTTGTTCTCTAAGTACATATGTACTTAGAGAACAACGGGGAAATGCTGCTGAAATTTTCTTGAAAACCCAATACACATTATACACTTACTAGTGAGATTAGGTGTTCAAGGATGGGATAGGTGGTACACATTTATTATATATAAGAATGACATCAAATGTGTTTTTTGGCCTAGAAATCCGTCCAAGATTGACTCATTAGGAGTAAATCTTGGATAGTCCCCGGTTTGGGACTGTTCTTGAACACCTAATCTCACTTAGGATGTAAGTGTATAATGTGTATTGGGTTTTTGAGAAAATTTCGATAGAATTTCCCCATTTGTTCTCTAAGTACATATGCACTTAGAGAACAGCGGGGAAATGCTGTCGAAATTTTCTTGAAAACCCAATACACATTATACACTTACTAGTGAGATTAGGTGTTCAAGGATGGGATAGGTGGTACACATTTATTATATATAAGAATGACATCACATTATACACTTAGGATGTAAGTGTATACCCTAATCTTTTCCTAATATATACTTGTTTCCTAATATATACTTGTTTTCTGTGATCATAGAATGGATAGATCATGGATGTCCATTCGTAATCGTTGCACCCCAGAGTTTATATCTGGTCTTGATCAGTTTATTAGAGTTGCCGAGGAACATAGGAAAAAACCTACAGATAGGTTCTACTGTCCATGTAGGCATTGCGGTAACAACTTGAAAGTCAACACTGGTGAGGAAATCAAAAGTCATGTCATGTGCAACGGGATTTTACAAGGCTATACAGAATGGCACTGGCATGGAGAGATTTCAAAATCAAAACCAGTAGATGTTGATAGCAGTGCTTGGGTGGAAGAAGAAATTGCCTCCGATGACGTAAATGTGAACGAACCAGTTCCAGCAGACATCGTTGATGCGATGCTGGATAGTTGTAGGGTAGAGCACACCGATCCACCTCCTATCTTTAGAAACATTTTGCATGATGCTGAGATACCGTTATATACAGGCTGTGCTAAGTTTACGAAGCTTAGCGCTGTGTTGAGATTGTATAAGTTGAAAGCTAACAATAGATGGAGCGACAAAAGCTTCACTTCATTGTTGACTTTGTTGAAAGAAATGCTTCCTGAAGGAAATGAGATGCCAATCTCAACATACCAGGTAAGGAAAATGTTGTGCCCAATGGGAATGGAGGCCAAGAAGATACACGCATGCCCAAATGATTGTGTATTATTTCAAAAGGACTATGTAGATTTGAAAGATTGTCCAAAATGTGGTGCGTCAAGGTATAAATTGACGACTTCGGGGGAGTCCAAAATTGGTTCTCCTGCCAAGGTGTTGTGGTATCTACCTATAATATCATGATTTCAACGCTTGTTTGCAAATCTAAAAGATGCGAAGAATTTGAGGTGGCATGCAGATGTTAAGAAAAATAATGATGGGATCCTACGACATGCGTCTGATTCCCCACAGTGGAAGAAGATTGATCTATTGTACCCCAAATTTGGTGAAGAAGATAGGAATCTAAGACTTGGGCTTTGTACAGATGGGATGAATCCGTACGGGACATTGAGCAGCCAACATAGCACTTGGCCAGTCATGCTTGTTATATACAATCTTCCTCCCTGGATGTGTATGAAAAATAAGTACGTTATGTTGTCGTTGTTGATATCGGGCCCTAAACAACCCGGAAATGATATCGATGTTTATCTTGAACCTTTGATTGATGACTTAAAGAAACTTTGGGATGAAGGTGTGATGACCTATGATGCTTCAGCAAGAGAGACATTTCGTTTGAACGCTATGTTGTTTTGCACTGTTAATGACTTTCCAGCATATGGGAATTTGTCTGTATATAGTGTCAAAGGAGCTAAAGCGTGTCCTATATGTGAAGAAAACACTGATTCAATAAGACTAAAACATGGCGGCAAGACTGTATATCTTGGTCATCAAAGGTTTCTTTCAAAATTCCATCCGTATCGTAGGAAGCGCAAAGCATTCAATGGATGGAATGATGAACGGAGTGCACCTAAACCTATACCAGGGGATGTTGTTTATGCAAGAGTAAAAGACATTGTCAATGAATTTGGTAAGAAATCACAATGTAGTATGGCCACACGGAGTGACAATTCTTCATTCAAGAAGAAGTCAATATTTTGGGATCTTCCTTATACCAGGTAAGACTAAAGATGGGATAAAATCTAGACTGGACCTACGTGAAATGGGAATAAGGTCAGAATTAACAGAATTATGTGAAATGGGTAATAAAAGAACATACTTACCTCCCGCTTGTTACACATTGTCTAGAAAGGAGAAGAAAACTTTTTGTGAATGCTTGGTAAATGTTAAGGTGCCACATGGTTACTCATCCAACATCCGTAGATTGGTATCAATGAAAGATCTAAAGTTGATAGGTCTTAAATCTCATGATTGTCACACTCTAATGCAACAAATATTGTCCGTGGAAATTCGATCTATATTGCCGAAGCATGTAAGGTTTGCAATTACCAGACTTTGTTTCTTTTTCAACAGTCTATGCAGCAAAGTTATTGACACTGATACTCTCGATAATTTGCAAAGAGAAGTGGTTGTTACCCTATGTCATCTTGAGATGTATTTCCCTCCTTCATTCTTTGATATCATGGTACATCTTGTTGTCCACTTGACCAGGGAAGTGAAAATGTTGGGACCAGTTTTCTTGCATTGGATGTATCCCTTTGAACGATACATGATCATTTTTAAAGGTGATGTTCGAAACCGTTATCGGCCTGAAGGGAGTATTATTGAAGGTTATGTGGCGAGAGAGGTTATGGATTTTTGCAATGACTTTCTCAGTGGTAATGACACTCCTGATAATGACAAGAATATTGAGGAGGGCAAAGGAATTTTGGGATCACGAGTGAAAGTAATCAGCCGTGAGCAGTTGGAACAAGCTCACTTGTATATTTTACACAATATGGACGAAGTGAGTGTTTATATCGAGGAACATACCAATTTCATAAAGAGACAACATCCTCGAGCAAGTTCAATGTGGTTTGCTAGAGAGCATAATAAGACTTTTACTAAGTGGTTTGAAGATAAAGTCTTACATCAACTATCTCAAACACCAAATGATATTACAGAAACTATCAAATGCCTCGCCTTTAAACCAAAACTGAATGTTATGTCTTATGAAGGGTTTGACATTAATGGATTCACATATTACACAAAGCTCCAAGATGATAAGAGTGTCATCCAAAATAGTGGGGTCACTCTTCAAGCGTCGACTATGTACTTTGCAAGTGCAAAGGATAAGAGTCCACGTGAAGCTAAAATGTCATATTACGGTGTCATTGAAGACATATGGGAGTTTGACTACATAGATTTCAAAATTCCGCTCTTTAAATGTAATTGGGTTGATAACACCAAAGGAGTTATAGTGGATGAATTGGGTTTCACTTTGGTGAACTTTGAAAAGATTGGCGAGAAGGGTGAACCATTCATATTGGCATCACAAGCGAAACAAATATTCTATATCGATGATCCTGCAAATGATAAATGGTCGGTTGTTCTTCATGGCAAAAGACAGTTCATTGAAGATCCTATAGATGAAGAAGAGTACTATGATAAGTATGATGACTCCAGTCCATTCTCAGTTGGGTTGCCAACTCCACAAAATATTGAAGCTAATGATGACTTATATGTGCGCGGAGATCACAATGAAGGATTGTTAATTGATAAAAGATCACAATTTTAGAGACATGTATGTTTATACAAATGCTAAATGTTTGCCTTTTTCTAGTTAATACAAATGCTAAATGTTTGCCTTTTTCTAGTTAATACAAATGCTAAATGTTTGCCTTTTTAATGAAATTTTCAGATGGCTGACCATGATGAGCATGATGTCCATGATGAGCATGAAGTCCATGATGAGCATGCTGTCCATGACGAGCATGGCGAGGATACCAATGTAAGTTCTAAAAACATATCCTGTATTTCTATAAAATTCATTATCTTCTAGTTATGTCATATATCTTATATTTCTATATTGGGCTAATTTAGTGTGTTTACTTTTTTGTCAAATTTTAGGTTGATGATGCACATGTACCCACTGAAGCACTGGAGCAACTTGATGCGCAACACCAAACACTTAACAAGAAAAGGGGCATCACTCTGTTGAAGAAGTTAATAGCGCTTAGTGGCAGTGGATCCAAATTGGTTGTGGAGTTTGATAATGGAGGAAATGCAATTGGAGTGAACCGCAATAATTTTGTAAACTATCTTGGGTGTACCACTCGGAGCCATTGTGGTGTTAAGTATGATAATTGGAATAAAGTTCCTCAGCGGAAAAAAGACTTGATATGGAAGGATTTATGTGTGAGTTATTATTATTTGCAATTCTATTTTGTAGATTACAAATTCTATTATTTGCAATTCTATTTTGGATACTAGTTAATAACATTTCTATTTTACAGAATCTGTTTGCATTGGATGAGAAGTTGCATCGTAAAAGTGTGATGCAACGCACTGGAAAGATGCTTAGGAATTATAGGACAAATCTGAACAGAGAATACATAAAAGAGGGTGATAAGAAAAAGAAGTCAGCCCTTGAACAATGGAACTTCTTGGACAAAGAAGATTGGGACAATTTTGTTGCTTCAAGAAAATCTGAAGAATTCAAGGTATTAGGTGTCACTCCCAATTTAATTAATATACATTGTATTCACCTATTCAAGATTAACATTTAGTGACACTAACCAAATCATTAATGCGCATACTAACTAGGCCCTCAGTGACGCACAAAAAGCAAGGTGTGCACTGAATGTGCATGACCACACTATGGGTCCAAAAGGCTATGCAAGCGTTCGCCAAAGACTACATGCGGAGTTTGTGGCTACTCAGCAGTCTGCTCCTACTCAGGAGTCTGATCCTACTCAGGAGTCTGCCACACCCATGCCTCGCCATGATATCTGGATAGCTGGGAGGAAAAACAAGAAGGGTGAAATAAAGAAGCCCGTAACTGCTGAGGCGGCTGCGAAAATGGTAAAATACAACTCTTAGAGCAATCGTTTGAATGTTGATTATTTGTGGTGTTAACTTACCAATTTCTGTTGATGGTGATTAGCGGGAGCTGCACGAGCAGAGGAAACAAGGCACGTTCATCCCTCAGGGCACAAGGGATGAATTGACAGTTGCTCTGGGTAACCCAGAGCATCCTGGACGTGTTAGGGGTGCAGGAACTGGTGTGGGCATCAAAGCATTCTTTGGGCCATCCCAGCGCAAACCCAGAGCGGGACTTTCTCAAGAAGAGGTAACTTATTCTTTTTTTAGAATGTTACTGCAAAAGGAAATTCAATAATAAGAATCTAATGTTTGTTTTATCCATGTATAGGAGAATAAGAGAGTCGAGGATATAGTTGCTAAGAAGGTCAACGATGCAGTTGCTGAGAAGGTCAAGGAAGAATTGCTGCGGTGGCAGGCATCTCAGGCTTCCAATCAGCCTATGGCGACCCACTCTTCTCCTGATGCACAGACTGCGAGTAATCCTGGAGACCCATCGCCTAACACGTCTGCTGTAAGTATTGTTTATGAAATTGTAGCTAGTCTTTTCAAGATGATATGTTTTCAAGATGATATGTATATATGTATAACATTCTTTACGTAAATTTGTAGGCATTGAAGCCATGCCGCTTAAGAATACAAGACTAAGTTGTTGCAGAGGCACAAGCTTACCCGTCCCTTCCTGGGGAAAGGTTTCACGGGACTCCAATGCCACAGGGCTACGTTCGTGTGGGCCCATTACGTGTGTTACCCGATTGGAGGGAAGCTACATTGCCATATCCCCACCCGGATATTGATACACTTGCTGAGGCAGAAGGCGGGGTCATATTGTGGCCCAAAGCAGATTTCGTCTACACTACTGAAATTGTAAGATAAATTTACATTGATTTAGACTGTTAATGTGTATATATGATGTCAACTGATCTGAAATTATATATACAGGTTAAAAAGAAGACACCAGGAGCACCTAGGCCTCCACCTCCACTTCCCGCATTACCAACTTGGGTTCCAACTGACCTAACATACCCGTTAGGTCCTGCTTGTAGGGGAATGTCATGTTGGCTACGGGCACATAATATACATTGCCTGATAATTGTTTCTTTAGATGCAGATTATGCAGGTCAATCATATGATAGCTCTTTATTTATACAAGATATTATTGAGCTGTTTATGTATGATTGGCTGAATACATCAATGATAGAGACATGGATAAGGTGAGATCTTGTTTATACATCCATATACCTTGTGTAAGATCCGGTGATCTGGTTTCTTATATATTAATGCATACGTAATACATGTTTTGCAGCTACTTAGTCGAAGATCATTGCAAACAATTTGCATTTGATCATGTGGGATTTTTGATTCCATCATTGATTAGTATGGTAACTAAAGACCCTGATAATGTTCAACAATATTGTATAGATGCTTTTACAATTTTTGGTCAGCAAAAGAAGACGATAATAATAGCTCCATTCAATGTCAAGTAAGTTTACTTTATTTATAATTTGGACTTAAGAAAATTCCATTTTTATTGTGCATTTTGAGTTATTAATTGTTAACTTTTTACCTCTAGCGGTAAACATTGGGAGTTACTATTTATTGTCCCCGGGACGTTCACTGTTTATTATCTAGATCCCACGGGAAGTACATTAAACACTAAAATTGGACACATAATGAGAATGCCATTATTCTGGTGAGAAATATTTCATTTTTGTATCTGTTCACATCTGTTATTACATTACTATTTACTTATGTAATTTACTGTGTTATATTAACATGTAGGGGTTTAGATGCATTCAAAAAGGCTGGAGGAACGGTCCCAAGGAAAAAGAACCAGCCAATAAATTGGCAGAACGTACAAGTAAGTTCCCGACTCCAATGTATATATTATTGATGTGAATTGTGCTTAGTTGTATTATTTTGTATGTTTCAATTTATAGTGCGCTACACAAGACAATGGTTGGGCATGCGCATACTATGTGATGCGATTTATGCAGATGATTATCAAACATGCCGCATTGGACATAGATACCATACATGAGGTATTATATATAGTCTCATTAGTTAGTATGAAATATATCAATCTTATTTTTATATTATTACTTATATATATACATAATTCTCTTTGCAGGTGTTTAAAACTGACAACACTATAGGTAAACGCTTAAAAAATATACATGCTCCATATACGATGGAAGCATTAAATGAAATAAGAGAAGAATGGGCAAAAGCCATACAAGCAGTGGCAACTGTAAGATATAATTGGGATGTTGATAGCGATAATGAATGATACTTTGTAAATGAATATTTCTGAATGTTAATACATGTATTTGAATGTTTCTATATGTGTGAATGTGAGAATTGAATTGATGTCTGAATGTATCTACTTGTGTGAAATTTTCCTTGGGACTTTTGCAGGTTTGTGGCCTGTTTGTAGGCTGATATCAATGGATGTCGTAAACCTGCAGTTCAGAAAACTAAACTACAGGTTCTCATCCTACTGACCAGCCACAGCAGGCCTGCAAACTGATATGAAAAAAAAATAGATATAGGCGTCGGTTATTTACAGAAAACCGTCAGCAAAGACCTACAGCGTCGGGTTTCTGACCAAAACCGACGCCTAATGTGGCAAAAACCGTACTGGAAATGGCGTCGGCTGTTCGTGTCAAACCGACGCCTATTTAACATATAGGTGTCAGTCTTTTAGTAGATAACCGACGCCAAACTGGTTCGCGCCACAGAAAACAGCGTCATCTAGGACACTTTCTGCGTCGGTTACCAAGTAAACACCGACACTATAGTCCATATAGGCGTCGGTCTTTTAGTAGATAACCGACGCAGAATGTGTCCTAGATGACACTGTTTTCTGTGGCGCAAACCCTTTTGGAGTCGGTTATCTACTAAAAGACCGACGCCTATATGTTAAATAGGCGTCGGTTAAAAAACCGACGCCGAAGTGTTCGACCTTTAGCGGCGCCCACATAGGCGTCGCTCTGAAACCGACACCAAAGGGGGTTAAACAACCGACGCCAAAGGCTGTTTCTGTAGTAGTGTAAGGACGACTCTAGGACTCTAACACTAAAAGACAAGCAGCACAAGCAACCTTATTAGCTACTACTCTTGCTGCTACTCTTTCTCAGTTGCACGATCTCTACCTCTTCGTGCATGATATCTTAAAAGATGTGGAAACCCACTGGGTGATACCAAATGTCCCAGTAAGAGATGTAGCTCTCCACCAACATCTATTAATGCATAGATAACTAAGTAGGTAAATACAAGTACATAGCATGTTGAGTAGATTCAACTAAATGATATGTATTCAACATATACGACAAATTAAGAAAAAATAGGCAATTACCACTGATCAATAGGACAATTAATATTCTAAGAAGGAATATGAAGAACATGTATAACAGTTGACTTCTCTTACTGCCTTATAATTGAAGAAATCAATAAAAATATAAGGAAAAGGGCTCAACCAATGTTATTCGTATTTGACCCTAATAAAGATACACTACACAACTGTGTTACATCTTTTATTATTACCTTGAGGATTTGATTTGTATCACCCAAATCCAATCGACCACTGCTAAGTCAAAATGGGTGCCATACAAGGTTAGTGGAAGAGCCAGAATCCACGACTAGGGGTGTAAACGGTGCGGGTCTGGCCATACCCATACCCATACCCATCTAATTTAGCAGGTCCGGTTCCGGTTCTAGACCTGCATAATACAAAACCTAGACCCGCACCATACCCGTACCCACAATAATAGCGGGTATGCGGGTAAGCGGTTCTATAAAATATCATATTGTTTATGGAAGAGAAATGACTATGTTATATATATTTAACACAACAAGATATTGTTATCATATAGTATATTAACATGTAATAGTTATATTAGACAATGCTATATTCTATACAATAAAATTAATTGAGTAATTGTTTACATATTTGTAGTCATGATCATAACATTTAATTTATGTAGAAAGTAATGTAGATTAGTAGACATTTTAATTTTAAGTTTACATATGATGTTCGTTATTGTAACTAGAATAGTTAATTCTTAGTTATATGACTAGTCTCAACCTTAGAGTAGGATATAATCTCAATAATTATATTAATTAGACTAGTAAAGTATGATATATATAACATATTATTTTAATAGTTACTTATGTATAGCGGGTACACGGGTCTAGCGGGTCTGGGTCCAAGCATACCCATTATTGGACTCGCTTATATGCGGGTCCAAGGGTATACGGGTCCAAGGGTATGCGGGTATAAAAAATTAGACCCGTGACGGGTTTTTTAAGGGTCCGGATTTGCGGGTCTACCCGTACCCATTTACAACCCTATCCACGACCCCCCCCCTTACACCTCTTGGTCAATATAAGAGAAAACACTGCATAGACATATCAGTCAACTGCAACAATGACATATAGTCAAGATCAAGGATTGGCTCATGCATGTCCATCCACAGATATAATCATACCTATCCCACCTTGGTACATGTAATGGCACTAGAAGAACAAGCTCACACATGGACACTTTGAAAAGAAGGATTGACTCACTCATGGACATCCATATCACAAGGATATCATCTCACGCATGGTTCTCTAACACAACCTATAAATATGGATGCAAGGAGGTACTCAACCTACACCCCCACATATTAAAAAATATGAGCTCTGAGTTATACTCATTTCACCAATCCAGCAATTAAAATTGGCACTGGAAAGGATCTACGGCGCATGCCTCCTACATGATTAGAGTTTCACTTGATTAATTAATCTAATTGGGTATCTTTTAGCATCAATTGAGTTACAACATATAAATACATAACAAACTCTATAAGAATAAGAGTATAATACAACTCCATAAGATATAAAACGTATGAGGTACGAACTTGTCATACTATCACCACATGATACTTGTCACATTGCCATTCAGAAGGCTAATTCCAATGTCACATCACTGTGGGACATAAATCCCTCTATCACATCGCTAGAGGTTACCACCTCACAATAGACATTAAGCCATCACTGGGTCATATGACCCATCACATCAATTTATTTCATCATATATCATCTAGGTTTATAGCCAAAACATTGTATCACGTAACAATCACCATACCATATACAAGTCATGGCCTTCATTGCACCTTCATGGTTAGGAGTTTTAAATAGGAGAGTGACGTCCCCAGATTTTCTAAAACTTAATCTAATGTGTGACATCCAAATTGAAACCCTCACCTCAGCGAGAATCCCAATTTAAACATCCCACATAAGGCTAAGAAGAAGAAAATCAAGGGAGTCAGAAGGAAACACAGTAGCACATGTACATGAACAATAATAAAACCATACACACATGTTCACCATTCAACATATAATTGCAACATGAATTGTTACAACATTTGATATTACATATTGAACAGCAAACTACTACATAAACATGTACTACCACTAAACTATAGGATCTTAAGACAATAGGTCCACCTATACATCAGCTCGCCACACAACTCTCAACTATCCTGGATCTTCAAGAGCATAACCACAACCTAAACAAAAAGATTACATGCAGTACACGTCAACAAAATATTCCAGAATATTGTACTGAGTACGCCTACGTGTCTTTTATATACCTCTCATCATATCTTGGCAATAAGATAAAACTAATACTTAGCAGCATTAAACAAAATATAAGAAAAGGTGTATAGTTGCACAAAGATATTTGTTACCAGAAGAGAATACATATTTTAGGCACATTTCCATTATATGTAAACTTGATCAACCACATGCACTATTCTACCAAAGAGATTTAGTGCTCACATGTACTATTCTACCAAAGAGATTTAGTACTTCATAAATGCACTATTCTGCCAAAGAGATTTAGTGCTCACATGTACTATTCTGCCAAAGAGATTTAGTACTTTCATCAATGCACTATTCTACCAAAGAGATTTAGTGCTATCATATAATGGACCATATATCTTATGTTTCATGTGTTCATAGCAATAAGTATGGAAAATCATGCAACATATCATACAAGAATAATCATTTCAATCAATATCATATGCCAAGTTTGTACTGTCATATAACGCAAGCATATTGTATAATAATCCAAGTAAGAGGTAACAACGTACCTTGATCAAGTGACATTCTAATCACATATTCCTCATGTCATCTACATCCTTGGTCAACCCTGATTAAGACAACATCATATACTATCAGGTTCTCATCATTATACATCTCGTCTTAACCATAAATGTGTTCATTAGGGTTTCCCTTATCTCTTTAGTATATTTCCATTATTACTTGCATTCTTGTCTTAGATTTATCTTACTAATGTCATATTCCAGAGTATAGTTCATTATCTAAACATTAGGTTCCATATCCTTTTTATGCACATATTAACCCTAGTTACATGTATTACTCAAATTAGGGTTTCATCACATGTATTATGGGTCATCTTAATATAACATTAATTCCATGAATCTAATTGATATCTGAGTTACATATTAGCCTCACATTACTGATATAAACCTACTCTGTGAATTTTCATCAATTATTGAGCATGTATGTATTTATTTCATATTAATTAGGGTCATTAGCCCTAATTAGCCATATTAAGGAAAATACATGATTTCGTATCATAACATGACCATATCTGATATCATATGCATTGTAGACATGATTATGGACTTACTGACATATTATCATAATTTTAGGCCATCATTTGATATTTATAACTCATGAAACAAGCATAATACATCTTACATGATATCATTGATATTAAAGCAATTAAAGGCTAATATTATGCTTCCAAGTTATTCTATTCATTTTTTTGAGAATTTCAGTATATTGTTTGTATTTTTCTGCTGAACAACCTATTTACTATGCATTTTATAAGATCTAAACATTTCTAGGATTTTTACCTTGTCAGGCCAATTGGGCGCTGCCATGTGGCACTTGTGGGGGGGTGTGACTCCTTGTTGTTGGCCCCAAGTGAGCCTCCGGTTCACTGGTCATGTGGTCAGTTCGTTACCTGGACCCAGTCCACCTTATCCCCCCTTTCTCTGGTCCACACGAACTGAGCCCTCCGCTTCATTTATCATCGTGTCGATGTTCTTGCCCGTTGCTCGTGAGTCCTACCTCCTAGTCACCGTCGTGAGGGTTGGACCCCCAATGAGAGATCGACCAGGTTCTCCTCCTCCTAACTAAGCCTTCTGCTCAATGCCCGTCCACGCAACGCCGCCACTTGGTTTCGTCGGTCTGCCGCTCCTCTCTGGGCGTGTGCATCGCCAGGTCAGATTCCAGCAAGCCACCAACAGATCCTCCATTGCACTCCCTTGCACAGGCTGCCGCCTCACGGGTTCTTCTCCACTGAGCAAGAAACCTCACATGGGTGCTCCTAGATAGTTCCATTAGCTATGCACGATCCTTCCTGATCTTCTTGGTTCCACAATCTCTAGGTTTCGGCTTCAGATCTCACTCTCTGTGAGGTCACTGTCACCTGCATCATGAGCTCCGGCGATGAGATCCACCCCCCATCGCCTCCTCCTCATCACAACCCACTTCTTCGAGGAGCTTCGAGCTCCATCCCTTTGCGTCGCCGACCAGGTGCCTCAACGCCAGAGTCTTCCCTCTGTGCTAGGTTAGCACATCGTCGCCTACATCCTTATTGTGTGCTGCTAGCTCAGTGCCTCCACTCCGTCGGGTGCTAGTCCTTCTCTGTCTCGCTTCTCTACTATGGTAGGCGATGGAGGGACTGGGGTGTGTGTGGGGGTCTCGCTCTCTCTCTCTCTCTCCGCCGACTTGCATATGCCCCGAGAGAGAGGGTTCTATATGTAGCCCACGATCGGGCGAAGGAAACTGCCCATAAATTTCCCTCTAGGGCCACGACCTTGACGTGGGTTTTGGTTTTGGTTGTGGTGCGACATTGTAGTTGACCCCACGAATAGCTGATAACCGCAAGGAATGCAAACTGGACTTCTGAGTCCTCGCATGGATGAGATGCAACTACATTGGTGGCTCTTCCCATTTACCCAAAAGCATCATGCATCTAGTCGAAGGTTGTGTTGCTTTTATCCATAGATTCATCACTATCCAAGTTACGTCCAATCCAATTTTGACACCATGTTTCACTTATTTGATTAGTCAAACACTTTATCCAAGGTGGTTCATAATTAGGGTCATTAATCAAAATATTAGCATCAAACATATATACATCATCATCGTCATCACATTACATATTGACACATGTTCATTATTCTAATCTCCAACTGATGATTCAATTATCCAATTGTATATTTAAGAACATCAAAAATTCACTCCATCACATCCTACACACCTTAAAAGAAGTTCTTTCCTCAAAATTAAGCGAAGATCCACTCTATCACATCATATACATCTTAAAAGAAATTTTATCCTCAAAATTAAGCCATTCTCTTACTCCAAGGAAAATTAAGGATCTTCTTCCACATGTAGAGCACTGCTTTAGGTGTAACGTAACCACAAAGGTTACCTAGAACCATGTATTCAAAGGACTATTAGGGGGTTTACAACCATATTGGTGCACAAACACTCCATTTGAGGTTTAGAACCTTTGGTTATGCCATTACATATCTCATATATTAGGGTTGCATCCTTATATTTACCCATGCAATAGGGTTCCCACATTATATTACCATGTTCTAAAGGAGTTAACTAAGATTAACTCATTATCAAGGTGTCAACAACATTTTATTGAGATAATTTGTTAGAACATGTTCAACATTAACATATGCCTTTTAGGAGGGAGTTAACTAAAGTTAACCCACTTTATTCATCTAGATCATATCAAGGTGTTATAATCATTATGTTGTGCTAGTTGTCAAACTATATTTTTCATCTTTATTAAGCACTAAGGTTAATGCCTTATGTAACATGTTGCATTCATATGACCTTATTTCATCGCCCATAATAATTTGCAACATTTACTAGTGATTACATCACAAGATTAGCCATCAATTTTCACATAATCATCATTATTCATGTATATGGTTAACCATTATTGTATTGATATCTATTAAACCATCTCTAGGTTTTTATCATATCATGTCTATGTATCACATCTTAAGATTAGATCATATCCTTACATATATTGTATCATGGCCGTGCTAATAAACTTATGTGAGTGGCTTGATAAACATATATCACCACTTCATCTAGTCCAACTAAGGTTATCCTAACCCATATCATGAGGGTAGTTCCATGCTCAGTCTCTCTGAGCTAACTCAGCCCTACGAGTATCTCATATGTATATACTTTATCCTCCCTCCTTGGTTTAGGGTTTTTGGGTCTACCTCATTGGTACTAGCAATAGCTTTACCAGATCTAGCCACATAAGCACAAACCAAAATATGTTATGGCATACTCTTCATAGATCTCTAACCATGAATCCTCTTACCCAAAGCTCTCTTATATACACCACTAGACTCCTATGTGGGAAACCACAACCCAAGCATGAGGCTCCACCGAAACTAACATAGCTACCTCCTCCAGGGTCTTGGGCTCTCTCCCTCACCCAGATGGCAAGCACTCATATTGATGTTCACATATGCACATATGTAACCAGCCTCTCTCTTTCTCTAGGTTTTGGTCCTCCCAAGGACATCTAGGGTTCAGCAAGACTATAGGAATCATGCATGAAGCGACTCAACTCAAACACTCAGGAGTAGTCTAGTTTAGGGCATATCATATTACATATCTCAGAATTCTCATATCTTGGAGTTTAGGTTCTCTAACCTTATCCCAATGGGTCTCACTCTCTCTGTAGTTAACCCCAAAACTAGTCCTAATACTAGAGGTCCTCCTTCGTAAAAGAGATTGAGGCTCATGCTGACTGACAACCTAGTCTTAGCTTAAGACATATCTTATCTCATAAAAGCATATTTACTTGCATCATCAAAACTTATCTCAAAACCTCAAAACTGAACTTAAGTCCTCAAAGACAATCATAAATCATCATAAACCATCTTATATTATCTATATAAGACTTATATCATCATCTAAATATATTTCATCTATTCCATCTATCATATATTCCAACAAGGCTCTAGACATCTAATATAGAACTACTCTCTCTTCTAGACTGATGTCATTCACTTTCACTTAGGTTGCATGATCACCTCCTACTCATACATGTGTGGGGACACATTTTTGTAATACATATACATAATAAAATATTTTATAGTTTTTCTCTGATAAAACAAGCGTCAGAGAATGCTATCAAGGTTCGATCCGTTTGGAATCCAAAACCAAATCCAGAAAATGAGTGCCCCACACATAGTAGAGAGTCCAGTGTCATGAAAAGTAGTGAAAAGGGTGAGAACATGGTGTAGACTAGTGTAGCTACTCTAGACAACGTGTGCAATATGTCTAGGGTTTCTCTTCCTTTTATGTACGTCATTTCTAAATAGTGCAACGTCCCATACTGCTACACTATAACGAAAGAACGACATCTAAGGACTTGCTATTCCACAAGCACCAGTCTAGACCTAGTTCTCAGACATCTAGGTGCTAACCTAGAGGCTAGGTCAGATCTAGTCTCTAAAAGATGACTAATCTAACCGTAAACATTATTATGTTCAAGGTTCTTTAGTTTTGAGTTGCATAATGAGCACATCCCAGGCTTTGCTATTGTTCATGCTCTGATACCACCTGTGACGTCCCCAGATTTTCTAAAACTTAATCTAATGTGTGACATCCAAATTGAAACCCTCACCTCAGTGAGAATCCCAATTTAAACATCCCACATAAGGCTAAGAAGAAGAAAATCAAGGGAGTCAGAAGGAAACACAGTAGCACATGTACATGAATAATAATAAAACCA
Source organism: Alisma plantago-aquatica (assembly GCA_963693085.1). Taxonomy (NCBI): domain Eukaryota; kingdom Viridiplantae; phylum Streptophyta; class Magnoliopsida; order Alismatales; family Alismataceae; genus Alisma; species Alisma plantago-aquatica. Next base: position 1,905,069,145 of record OY856409.1, on the reverse strand, counting down.
TACACACATGTTCACCATTCAACGTATAATTACAACATGAATTGTTACAACATTTGATATTACATATTGAACAGCAAACTAATACATAAACATGTACTACCACTAAACTACAAAATCTTAAGACAACAGGTCCACCTATACATCAACTCGCCACACAACTCTCAACTATCCCAGATCTTCAAAAGCATAACCACAACCTAAACAAAAAGATTACATGTGGTACACATCAGCACAATATTCAAGAATATTGTACTGAGTATGCCTACGTGTCTTTTATATACCTCTCATCATATCTTGGCAATAAGATAAAACTAATACTTGGCAGCATTAAACAAAATATAAGAAAAGGTGTATAGTTGCACAAAGATATTTGTTACCAGAGGAGAACACATATTTTAGGCACATTTCCATTATATGTAAACTTGATCAACCACATGCACTATTCTACCAAAGAGATTGAGTGCTCACATGTACTATTCTGCCAAAGAGATTTAGTACTTCATAAATGCACTATTCTGCCAAAGAGATTTAGTGCTCACACGTACTATTCTACCAAAGAGATTTAGTACTTTCATCAATGCACTATTCTACCAAAGAGATTTAGTGCTATCATATAATGGACCATATATCTTATGTTTCATGTGTTCATAGCAATAAGTATGGAAAATCATGCAACATATCATACAAGAATAATCATTTCAATCAATATCATATGCCAAGTTTGTACTGTCATATAACGCAAGCATATTGTATAATAAGCCAAGTAAGAGGTAATGGCGTACCTTGATCAAGGGACATTCTAATCACATATTCATCATGTCATCTACATCCTTGGTCAACCCTGATTAAGACAAGATCATATACTATCAGGTTCTCATCATTATACATCTCATCTTAACCCTAAATGTGTTCATTAGGGTTTCCCTTATCTCTTTAGTATATTTCCATTATTACTTGCATTCTTGTCTTAGATTTATCTTACTGATGTCATATTCCAGAGTATAGTTCATTATCTAAACATTAGGTTCCATATCCTGTTTATGCACATATTAACCCTAGTTACATGTATTACTCAAATTAGGGTTTCATCACATGTATTATGGGTCATCTTAATATAACATTAATTCCATGAATCTAATTTATATCTGAGTTACATATTAGCCTCACATTACTGATATAAACCTACTCTGTGAATTTTCATCAATTATTGAGCATGTATGTATTTATTGCATATTAATTAGGGTTATTAGCCCTAATTAGGCATATTAAGCAAAATACATGATTTCGTATCATAACATGACCATATCTGATATCATATGCATTGTAGACATGATTATGGACTTATTGACATATTATCATAATTTGAGGCCATCATTTGATATTTATAACTCATGAAACAAGCATAATACATCTTACATTATATCATTGATATTAAAGCATTAAAAGGCTGATATTATGCTTCCAAGTTATTCTATTCATTTTTCTGAGAATTTCAGTATATTGTTTGTATTTTTCTGATGAACATGTTATTTACTATGCATTTTGTAAGATCTAAACATTTCTAGGATTTTTACCTTGTCGGGCCAATTGGGCGTTGCCATGTGGCACTTGTGGGGGTGCGGCTCCTTGTTGTTGGCCCCAAGTGAGCCTCCGATTCACTGGTCATGTGGTGGGTTCGTTACCTGGACCCAGTCCACCTTATCCCCCCTTTCTCTGGTCCACACGAACTGAGCCCTTCGCTTCATTTATCATTGTGTCAATGGTCTTGCCCATTGCTCACGAGTCCTACCTCCTAGTCACCGCCGTGAGGGTTGGACCCCCCAATGAGAGATTGACCAGGTTCTCCTCCTCCTTGCTAAGCCTTCCGCTCAACGCCCGTCCGGGGAGCGTCGCTGCTTGGTTTCACTGGTCTGCCGCTCCTCACTAGGCGTGTGCATCGCCAGGTCAGATTTCAGCAAGCCAGCAACAGAGCCTCCATTACGTTCCCTTGATCGCCTCACGAGTTCTTCTCCACCGAGCAAGAAACCTCACAGGGATGCTCCTAGATAGCTCCATTAGCTATGCACGGTCCTTCCTGATCTTCTTGGTTGCACGATCTCCAGGTTTCAGCTTCAGATCTCACTCTCTGCGAGGTCACTGTCACCTACATCATGAGCTCCGGCAATGAGATCCACCCCCCATAGCCTCCTCCTCGTCACAACCCACTTCTTCGAGGAGCTTCGAGCTCCATCCCTTTGTGTCGCCGACCTGGTGCCTCGACGCCAGTGTCTTCCCTCTGTGCTAGGTTAGCACATCATCGCCTACATCCTTGTTGTGCACTGCTAGCTCAGTGCCTCCACTCCGTCGGGTGCTAGTCCTTCTCTGTCTCGCTTCTCTACTGCGGTAGGCGATGGAGGGACTGGGGTGTGGGGGGGGGTCTCGCTCTCTCTCTCTCTCCTCTGACTTGCATATGCCCCAAGAGAGAGGGTTCTATATGTAGCCCACGATCGGGCGAAGGAAACTGCCCATAAATTTCTCTCTAGGGCCACGACCTTGATGTGGGTTTTGGTTTTGGTTGAGGTGCGACATTGTTTTTGACCCCACGAATAGCTAATAACTGTAGGGAATGCAAATTGGACTTCTGAGTGCTCGCGTGGATGAGATGCAACTACATTGGTGGATCTTCCCGTTTACCCAAAAGCATCATGCATCTAGTCGAAGGTTGTGTTGCTTTTATCCGTAGATTCATTGCTATCCAAGTAACGTCCAATCCAATTTTGACACCATGTTTCACTTATTTGATTAGTCAAACACTTTATCCAAGGTGGTTCATAATTAGGGTCATTAATCATAATATTAGCATCAAACATATATACATCATCATCATCGCATTACATATTGACACATGTTCATTATTCTAATCTCCAACTCATGATTCAATTATCCAATTGTATATTTAAGAACATCAAAAATTCACTCCATCACATCCTACACACCTTAAAAGAAGTTTTTTCCTCAAAATTAAGCCAAGATCCACTCTATCACATATATCATCAAGGTGTATAGCTAAAACCTTGTATCACGTAACAATCACCATACCATATACAAGTCATGTCCTTCATTGCACCTGCATGGTTAGGAGTTTTAAATAGGAGAGAGAAAACAACATAATAAGATAAACACTCCAAGAGAGAAAGACAAACACATCACATGGCCCAATATTATGGTTAGAGCTCCATACATGGTCAATTATGGTTTCATAGTTACATACAATCACCAAACACTAGGTACATAAACTCCCACTTTCTTGGAGCATATTAAGGAACATCATTAATCAATTATGCTTAGAGTCATATGTCAACAACACTAGGTATCACTACCATATGCATGTGCATTTACATATGAGATTACATTCCAAGTTTACATGTGCCATGACCTACCATCACACATAGAGCTCTCAACCATCTACCATATACATGTCGCGACCACCACCCATATGGGTCACGACCACCCAGTTATCAAGGTGTCTCAACCACCTTCAACCACAGTGTCTTGACCAGCTTCAACCATGGTGTCTCAACCGCGACAAACTCCATGTCTCGACTGCTATATCATCACATGTCTCCACCCCTCAAAGCTTAGGGTTTCGACCCCCCATCACACACATGTCGTGACCTCAAGAACATGGTCAAGTCTTGACCCAAAACCAAAAGCATTTCAACTGAAACCAAACCTGGGTCACGATTAAAACATAGACATATGTCTCTACCTCAAGAACCAAAAGTGTCTGGACCCTCAACCTATTGAAATGAAGTCACAGCCGCAACACTAGGTTATGCATCTCGACCCAAACCAAACCAAGGGAGTAGTGTCCACCAAAGTCATGCTACCACGAAGGCAACTAACCATCTTCAAGGAAGGGATAACCAAGATCAAAACAGATGATATCCATGGCTAAAACATGAGATAAAACCAAGATAATCCATCGTCTACAAGAAGAGAAACTCTGCACAAAATCGGTCACCAAAGACCCTAAAAGCATGTGTCATTAAACCACCATGAAAGAGCCTCAAGTAAGAGAGAGAAACCACATTTATCACCAACAAAAAAAACCTAAACTCCATAGAACATCAAGACACACTTGGATCATGCATGTGACCAAAACTAAGATCAAAAGATACCAAGAAAACTACCATTCCACATCCATCTCAAAAATCGGGTACCTTAGGTTAGGGTTTCAGATTCTAAGCAAACCAAGCATGTTTATTAGCATCAAACAAGATCTAGAGCATGGTATCATATACTAGCACATTAGGGGTACAATTTAGAGAGAGAAACAACAACATGCTTGTATGAAATGTGCAATAATATATAGGGAAAGTGTTATATAACCCACTTGTTTTGAAGAGAAAACAAGCTCCAAGCTCAAGCTCCAAAGGAGGGAAGGAAGCTCTAACAAGGATCACCACTTTGACCACAAGATTGCCTCTAAAAATAAGCACACCTTGGTCAAAGGTAGCTCAAGAAAAAAAGGGCAAGGAAACCCTGGGCTGAACCAAAGAAGAAAGGGGGAAAAGAGAAGAAAACATCCTCCCACTAGTTATTACCATGGATAGTCCATAGTCTAAGGCCTTTATGAAGAGGAGTTTCTTTCAAGGTGACCACTAGGTTAGAACCCTAGTATATAGTCAAGGAAAGAGGAAGAAGAAGATGGAGGTTCCTAAGGGAAACATGATCAATATTGTAAAACTACTTACCAAGGGAAGAAACCACCACATGGAGGAAGATATATCTTCAAGGCACCACATGCAAGGTCGAACCATATTCAAAACACCAAGGACAACACCTTCTTGCTATCGGCGAGTAGTAGCTCAGGTGGTCGCAGCATGGGGCCCCTCATGAAGGGTCCCGGGTTCAAATCTCCCTGGTGGTGCTATTCAGAATTGTTTCTCTTGTAGCGCAGCCGGCCTCTACACAACTTAATGGGCTATGCTCCTTATGGGATGGGGTTGAGCTCCCCAGGTTGGGCTCGGCGCAAGCCTTACGAGTCTCTTGGGTTACAAAAAAAAACCCTTCTTGCTCCCCCAAGATCCAAGAACGAGCATGAGGGATGGGATAAGAAGGATGGCCAAAAAACATAACCTATATGGAGAGAAGACGACTTATATAGAAAAGGACACTAGTACATAACCGACCTTTAGTTTCAGTTATTTAAGGCCTTTAGTGTCAGTTTCAAAGTGACACCTATGTGGGCGATGCTAAAAGCCCAACCGTTACACGTCGGTTCCAAAACCGATGCCAAAACCCTTCGCGCGCCACCGAAAATGCGCCAGCAGGGGACTATATGCGTCGGTTATTAGATAAGAAACTGACGCCATATACCTTCGTGCCACAGAAAGGGTGCCATCTGGGGCACTATCAGCGTCGGTTATTAGATAAGAAACTGACATCATATACCTTCGTGCCACAGAAAGGGCGTCATCTGGGGCACTATCAACGTCGGTTTATTAGTAATAACTGACGCCATATCACCCCCAGCACTACCACAGTCGTGGTGTCTGGCCTCATATAGGTGTCAGTTATTAGCTAAGAAACTGACGCCATATACCCCAGTACGGCCGTGGTGTTAAGGCAATAGACGTCGGTTACGAGTAGGGAAACCGACACTGTAACTATGTGGCGTCGGTTTTATACAAATAACCGACGCATATTGTTTTTTTTTCTGTCAGTCTGCAGACCTACTGTGGCAGGTCGCAGGATGAGAAACATGCAGTTTAGTTATGAACTGCAAGTTTTACGACATCCATTGATATCAGCCAACAACAGGCCACAAACCTGTAAAATTAACAACAAAAATATTCACACATTTAGCAACCTGCAGTTCCATTTAATTTTCATACATTTAGAAACATTCATGTAGCTAGTAATCTGTAGTTCCATTCATTTTCACATTCACACATGTAGAAACATTCATATAGCAACCAACAGTTTCATTCATTTTCACTCAGACACATGTAGAAACATCCAGACATGTAGAAACATTCACACATATATTATAATTCAGAAATTCATTTACAAAATATAATTCTTTAGTCATTATTCGCTATCAACATCCCAATTATATTTTAAAACCCCCACTACTTGTATGGTTGTTGCCCATTCTTCTCTTACTTCATTTAATTCTCCCGTCGTATAGGGAGAATGTACATCTGGTAAGGCCTTTCCTGTAGTGTGGTCAGTTTTAAACACTTGTAAAGAGAATGATGTATATATATAATTAATGAGCTATAAATAAGATTTATATATTTCATATTATCTAATGAGACTATATAATACCTCAGGAATAGTATCGATGCCCACTGCGGCATATTTGATAATCATGTGCATAAATCGCATCACATAGTATGCACATGCCCATCCGTTGTCTTGTGTAGCACACTATAAATTCAAACATACAAAATATTAAAAAATACAACTAATTAAGCACTGTTCACATAAATAATATATACATATATTGCAACCGGGAACTTACTTTCACGTTCTTCCAAATTATTGGCTGGTTCTTTTTTGTGGGGACCTTTCCTCCAGCCTTTTTGAACTCATCTAAACCCCTACATGTTAATGTAACACAGTACATTGCATAACTAAATAGTAATGTAATAACATATGTTAACGGATATGAAATTATATGAAATATTTCTCACCGAAATAATGCCATTTTCATTATGTGTTCATATTTTGAATTCAATTTACTCTCCTTAGGATCTAGATAATAGACAGTGAACGTCTCGGGGACAATAACTAGTAACTCCCAATGCATACCACTAGAGGTAAAAAAGTTATAAATTAATAACTCAAAATCCAAAATAAAAATGTACTTTTTTTAAGTCCAAATTATAATAAGCAAAGTAAACTTACTCTACATTGAATGGAGCTATTATCACCGTCTTCTTATTTTGAGCAAAATTTATAAAAACCTCACAACAGTATTGTTGAACTGATGGAGGGTCTTTAGCTACTAGACTAATCAAAGATGGAATAAAAAATCCTACATGTTCGAATGCAAAATCTGCACATATCTTGTCTAAGTAGCTACAAAATATGTATTAATTACGCATGCATTAATAAATAAGAAACCAGATCACCAGATCCTACACAAGGTATATGGATGTATAAAGAAGATCTCACCTTATCCATAGCTCTGTCACAGATGTATTTAGCCAATCATATCGAAACAACTCCAAAATATCTTGTATAAATAGTTTGCTTTTGTATGATTGACTTGCAGCATCTGAATCTATAGAAACAATTATAGGGCAATTTATATCATGTTCGCCTAACCATATTGCCATACCCCTACAGTTAGGACATAACGGGACAGGTACGTCCTGTGGAACCCAACTGGGTAATGTAGGAGGTGGAAGTGGAGGCCTAGATATTGTGGGTGTCTTCTTTTTAACCTGTATATATATATATATATAATTTCAGATCAACTGACATCATATACACACACTAACAATTTAATGTAATGTAAATTTACCATACAGTTTCAGTAAAGAGGACATCTGCTTTTAGCCACAATATCACTCTGCCTTCTGCCTCACCAAGCGTTTCACAATCTGGGTGGGCATATGGCAATGGAAGATCCATCCACTTGGAGAATATATGTACCGGGCTCACATGATTCCAACCAGCTGGTAATGGAGACCCATGAAACATTTCCCCTGGTAGGGATGGGTAAGCCGACGCCTCTGCAACGACATATTCTTTACTTTTTAGATGGCATGGCTTCAACCCCTACAATTTTTTGTGTAAAGAATGTTATATACATATATACATATCATCTTTTTTTGAAATGACTACAATACTTACAGTGGATGTGATAGGTAGTGGGTCTATAGGATTACTCCCAACCTCTGCAGTAGGAGTAGAGTGGGATGCCATAATAGGTACTGTCTGCTGAGTGGCAGTCTGAGATGCCTGCCACTTTTTCAGTGCTTCTTCGAGTTTCCTATCAACTAGCTTATCTACCTATACATGGATAAAAGAAATGTTAGCTTCTAATTATTGAATTCTCTTTTACAGTAACATTATAAAGAAAGAATATGTTACCTCTTCTTGTGAAAGTCCCACTTTTGGGACATGTTTGCGCTGGGATGGCCCAAAAAAAGCTTTGATGCCCACACCAGCACCTGCAGCCCTAACATGTCCAGGATGCTCTGGGTTACCCAAAGCAACTGTCAATTCATCCCTTGTGCCCTCAGGGATGAACTTGCCTTGTTTTCTCAGCTCGTGCATCTCCCTCTAATCGCCAAAACAAAAATTTGTAATTAAGTAAACACCACAAATAATCAATATTCGAACGATTGATGTAAGAGTTGTATTTTACCATTTTTGCAGCCGCCTCAGCAGTTGCGGGCTTCCTTATTTCTCCCTTCTTATTTTGCCTCCCAGCTATCCAGACATCATGGCGAGGCAGAGGTGTGCTACCTATAGTAGAGGACTCCTGAGTAGCAGTAGACTGAGCAGCAACCTCAGACTGTAGTCTTTGGCGAATGCCTGCATACCCCTTTGGACCCATTGTGTGGTCATGCACATTCAGTGCACGCCTTGATTTTTGTGCCTCACTGAGGGCCTAGTTAGTATGCACATTAATGATTTGGTTAGTAACATTAAATGTTAATCTTAAATAGGTGAATACAACATATATTAATGATATTGGGATTGACGCCTAATACCTTGAATTCATCAGTTTGTCTTGAAGCAACAAACGCGTCCCATTCTTCTTTGTCCAGAAAGTTCCACTGTTCAGTGGTTGTCTTCTTCCTCTTGTCACCTTCTTTTATGTATTCTCGGGTGACATTTGTCCTATAGTTCCTTAGGACTCTCCCACAACGTTGCATCATGCATTTATGATGCAGCTTTTCATCCAATTCAAATATACTCTTCAAAATAGAATTGTTATCAACTAGTATCCAAAAAATTAGTAATCTATAAAATAAAATTGCAAATTAATAACAACTCACGCATAAATCCTTCCATATTACGTCTTTCTTCTCCTTAGGAACTTTATGCCAAGAATCTATCTTACAACCGCAATGGCTACGAATAACATACCCAAGATATGAAACAAACGAATTGCAATTCACACCAGATGCATTTTCTACATTATCAAAATCCACAACAAGTTTGGGTCCATTGCCCTTTTGCGCTATTAACTTCTTCATCATAGTGATTCCCCTTCTCTTGTCAACTTTTTGGCGCTACTGATCAAGTGCCTCAAGTGCTTCAGATGGTACATGTGCATCATCAACCTAAAATTTGACAAAATAAACACATTTACAAGATATAACTATAAATGGACATATAGATATAAATATATGATATATTTTTAAAAGTTACATTATGAGGTGGCCCATTGATGTCCTCACCCTCACAGTAATCATCAGCACGGTCATCAGGAGAATGCTCAGCCATCTGAAAATTCACATTCACATTGTAAAGTTCACATTGTAAAGTAATTCAAATTGTAAAGCTCACATTGTAAAGTTCACATTCACATTGTAAAGTAATTCACATTGTAAAGTTCACATTATAAAGTAATTCACATTGTAAAGTTCACATATTCAGAAAAATAAAACAAATAAAAAAATATAAACATGCCTCTAATATTGCGATTTTTTATCAATTAACAATCCTTCATTGTGATCTCTGTGAACATACAAGTCATCATTAGCTTCAATATTTGATGGTGTTGGCAACCCAACTGAGAATGGACTGGAGTCATCATACTTATCATAGTATTCTTCTTCATCTATAGGATCTTCAATGAACTGTCTTTTACCATGAAGAAAAACCGACCATTTATCATTTGCAGGATCATCGATATAAAATACTTGTTTCGCCTGTGATGCCAATATGAATGGTTCACCCTTCTCGCCAATCTTTTCAAAGTGCACTAAAGTGAAACCCAATTCATCCACTATAACTCCTTTGGTGTTATCAACCCAATTACATTTGAAGAGTGAAATTCTGAAATCTATGTAGTCAAACTCCCATATGTCTTCAATGACACCGTAATATGACATTTTAGCTTCACATGGACTCTTATCCTTTGCACTTGCAAAAAACATAGTCGATGCTTGAAGGGTGACCCCACTGTTTTGGACGACACTCTTATCATCTTGGCACTTTGTGTAATATGTGAATCCATTAATGTCATACCCTTCATAAGACATAACAGTCAATTTTGGTTTAAAGGCGAGGCATTTGATAGTTTCAGTAATATCATCTGGTGTTTGAGATAGTTGATGTAAGACTTTATCTTCAAACCACTTAATAAATGTCTTCATATGCTCTCTAGCAAGCCACATTGTATTGGCTCGAGGATATTGTCTCTTGATGAAATTGGTATGTTCCTCGATATAAACATTCACTTCATCCATGTTGTGTAAAATATACAAGTGACCTTGTTCCAACTGCTCACGGTTGATTACTTTCACACGTGATCCCAAAATTCCTTTGCCAAATTTCTCATCAGTATTCTTATCATTATCAGGAGTGTCATTACCACTGAGAAAGTCATTGCAAAAACCCATAACCTCTCTCGCCACATAACCCTCAATAATAATCCCTTCAGGCCGATAACGGTTTTGAACATCACTTTTAAAAATGCTCATGTATCATTCAAAGGGATACATCCAATGCAAGAAAACTGGTCCCAACATTTTTCACTTCCCTAGTCAAGTGGACAACAAGATGTACCATGATATCAAAGGACGACGGAGGAAAATACATCTCAAGCTGACATAGGGTAACAACCACTTCTCTTTGCAATTTATCGAGAGTATCAGGGCCAATAACCTTGCTGCACAGACTATTGAAAAAGAAATAAAGTCTGGTGATTGCAAACCTTACATGCTTCGGAAATATAGATCTAATTGCCATAGGCAATATTTGTTGCATTAGAGTGTGACAATCATGAGATTTAAGACCTATCAACTTCAGATCTTTCATTGATACCAATCTACGGATGTTGGATGAGTAACCCTGTGGCACCTTAACATTTACTAAACATTCACAAAAAGCTTTCTTCTCCTTTCTAGATAATGTGTAACAAGCGGGAGGTAAGTATGTTCTCTGATTTTCCATTTCACAAAATTCTGTTAATTCTGACCTTATTCCCATTTCACATAGGTCCAGTCTGGATTTTATCCCATCTTTAGTCTTATCTGGTATATTCAACAAAGTACCAATGACACTATCACAGACATTTTTCTCAACGTGCATGACATCGATACAATGCCTGACTATCAAAGAACTCCAATAAGGAAGATCCCAAAATATTGACTTCTTCTTGAATAAAGATTTGTCATTCTGTGTGGCCATCGTACATTGTGATCTCTTACCAAATTCATTGACAAAGTCTTTTACTCTTTCATAAACAACCTCCCCTGGTATAGGTTTAGGTGCACTCTGTTCCTCATTCAATCCATTGAATGCTTTGTGCTTCCTACGATACGGATGGAATTTTGCAAGAAATCTTCGATGACCGAGATATACAGTCTTACCACCATGTTTTAGTCTTGTTGAATCAGTGTTCTCTTCACATATAGGACACGCTTTAGCTCCTTTGACACTATATCCAGACAAATTCCCATATGCTGGAAAGTCATTAATAGTGCAAAACAACATAGCATGCAAACGAAATGTCACTCTTCATGAAGCATCATAGGTCATCACACCTTCACCCCAGAGTTTCTTTAAGTCATCAATCAGAGGTTCAAGATAAACATCGATGTCATTTCCAGGTTGTTTAGGGCACGATATCAACAACGACAGCATTACGTACTTATTTTTCATACGCATTCATGGAGGAAGATTGTATATAACAAGCATGACTGGCTAAGTGCTATGTTCGCTGCTCAATGTCCCGTACAGATTCATCCCATCTGTACAAAGCCCAAGTCTTAGATTCTTGACTTCTTCACCAAATTCAGGATAAAATAGATCAATCTTCTTCCACTGTGGGGAATCAGACGCATGTCGTAGGATCCCATCATTATTTTTCTTAACATCTAAATGCAACCTCAAATTCTTTGAATCTATCGGATTGGCAAACAAGCATTGAAACCGTGATATTATAGGTAGATACCACATCACCTTGACAGGAGAACCAATTTTGGACTCCCCCGAAGTCGTCAGTTTATATCGTGAAGCACCACATTTTGGACAATCTTTCAAATCCACATAGTTCTTTTGAAATAATACACAATCATTCAGGCATGCGTGTATCTTCTTGGCATCCATTCCCATTGGGCACAACAATTTCTTTACTTGGTATGTTGAGATTGGCAGCTCGTTTCCTTCAGGAAGCATTTCTTTCGACAAAGACAACAATGACGTGAAGCTTTTGTCGCTCCATCTATTGTTAGCTTTCAGCTTATACAATCTCAACACAGTGCTAAGCTTCATAAACTTAGTATAACCTGTGTATAATGATATCTCAGCATCATGCACAATGTTTCTAAAAATGGGAGGTGGATCGGTGTGCTCTACCCCACAACTATCTAGCATCGCATCAACGATGTCTACTGGAACTGGTTCATTCACATCTACATCATCATAGGCAATTTCTTCTTCCACACAAGCACTGCTATCGACATCCATTGGTTTTGGGTTTGAAATCTCTCCATGTCAGTGCCATTCTGTATAGCCTTGTATAATCCTGTTGCACATGACATGACTTTTGATTTCGTCACCAGTGTTGACTTTCAAGTTGTTACCGCAATGCCTACATGGACAGTAGAACCTATCTCCAGGTTGTTTCCTATGTTCCTCGGCAAATCTAATAAACTGGTCAAGACCAGAAATAAACTCTGGGGTGCAGCGATTGCGAATGGACATCCATGATCTATCCATTCTATGATCAAAGAGAAATCAAGTATACATTACAACAAGATTAGGGTCGAGGGTTAACAAATACATGTGATGTCATTCTTATATATAATAAATGTGTACCACCTATCCCATTCTTGAACACCTAATCTCACTAGTAAGTGTATAATGTGTATTGGGTTTTCAAGAAAATTTCAGTAGCATTTCCCCGCTGTTCTCCAAGTACATGTGTACTTAGAGAACAAATGGGGAAATGCTGCCGAAATTTTCTTGAAAACCCAATACTCATTATACACTTACATCCTAAGCGAGATCAGGTGTTCAAGAACAGTCCCAAACTAGGGACTATCCAAGATTTACTCCTAATGAGTAAATCTTGGATGGATTTCTAGGCCAAAAAATACATGTGTTGTCATTCTTATACCTAAAATCCAAGTTCTTCAAGTTAGGGTGATTATTGATGTCTTTAAAAGCATGATTGGCAATTTAGGGAAAAGTTCATCATTTACATTCCAAGCCTGTCACATGTGTGCATTACAGTTCATCATTAAGCAAGAAGGGTGATTAGGATTCTCAATATACTCAACAATGAAACAAGTTACCAATTTCATAGTTAGGACGGTAGAGATACCCTAAGATCGAGATCTAATGGTTCATAATGAGCTTGTGATAAAGTACCATCACTATAAAGTTACATCACTAAATGATTATATAATTTCAAAAGTAGTACACAAATAAATTCAAATGATTAGATAACTAAATAAAAATAGTAGACAAAAAATACAAATAAGTAGATGAATAAATACAAATATATTGATAAACTAATATAAATAAGTAGATGATCAATTAATTGCTGAATCAGTACATAAATAAATACAAACATAAGATGAATACATACATATCAATTGAAAAATAAAGTTAAATCAGTTGATAAATAAATTTCATTAAGTAGATGATTAAATCATAACAAAATCAGTACATAAATAAACACAACTAAGTAAATAACTTAATAAAAAAAATAAAAAATGCCCAGCAGCAGCCTAGGCGTGCCTTGGCACCGCCCAAGCATCCGCCCAGAGGCCTAACTAGGTAGGGCACCTGGGCTTGGGACCCTAGGTGAACGCCTGGGTTGCCTAGGCGAAGGAAGGAAGAAGGAAGAAGGCAGGGTATACCTTGAGGGAAGAGGAAGAAGGCCTGGCCTGGAGAGCAACGACCGGAGTAGAGACCTAGCAGCAGGCAGCCGGCGCCGACAAGGAGAGCACCAAAGCAGCCACCGGCGGGGGATGCGGCGAGGAGAGGAGCGGCGGCGAGGAGAGGAGATCAGCATGAGCATCGACCAGGAGTGGCGGCGGCGTGGGGGAGCAACGGCGGCGGGGGCAACGACGGCGAGGAGCACCGGCGGCAACAATCGCCAGACCTAGCAGAGGTTCACAATGAAACAGAGACAATGGGGAAAAGTTCTCTATTTTGCGGGGCTATTAACTGTACCATAGGCGTCGGTTATTCAAACAAATCGACACATAAAATTAAAGGTGTCGGTTCTCCACAAAAATCGACACCTATTCTCAATTATAGTCGTCAGTTTTAACTACATAACAACCGACGTCTATATACATATGCCGATTAAAAAAATTGTTCTCGATTAATGACCATAGTCATCGGTGTCTTCTGAAAACTGACGCTTAAAGGGTGTGAAAAATTCCCCGCGAACAGCGTGGGAAAACTCATAAGCGTCAGTCATTGTAGTAAAATCGACGACCAAAATGTGCCCAATTTCTGTCTCGTGAATAACCTTTAGTCGTCGGTTTATTATTTATCAACCGACGCCATATGTTAAATTTTGGAGGTAATTTTTTTTGCTGGATATTTGGATTTGGCGGTTAATTTTAGGCGTCGATTTTTTATTAAGTAACTGACACTGAATAAAAGTGATACCCGTGTCTGGTCGCCCTTCATAGATTGATGTCGGTTTATGTTATCAACCGACGCTGTATAGTTTAGGTGTCGGTGTATTTATACAACCGACGCCTATAAAAGTGACATTATAAGCCATTTCTGTAGTATTGGGAGGAGAGAAGTAGGGTGAGGGATGATGTGTCAACATCAAAAGGCATCTAAGGGACAGTTGTCCACCCAAGAAACTAAAATGAAACCACTTAAACCTTGCATGCACGAGATGGCGATACAACCGATGTTGGGTCTTGACCACTTGGGTCACCGAACATATGGTCTGAGTCGTGACACACCAAGGACACACCACATGGTTGAGACAAAGAACCAAAACATCACTCGATTGAGACAAAAGGATCACCACAAACACTAGGTCGAGACACTTCACTAGAAGACAATTGTCCCAAACCAAGAAAAACCAAAATCATCAAATTTGAGACCAAAACACCTAGAGAAGGTGTCTTGATTGAGACACTCACAAGAAACCCTATAAAATTCGAGACAAGGGTCACCACCTTCAACAAGGTACACATGGTCGAGACACCCAAAACCCTAGAAACCTTAATCACCTCTAGTGATGCTACTATTCAAGCAAGGCTCAACCAAGGTGCCCCAAAGCATCACACCCTCTCTCATGAAGCCAAGAAAGACAAGGTACACTGTAGAGGTGAAAAATTGCAAGATAACCCCTCTCAAATGGGTAATTTGTAATTTGACCCAAAATAAGCATAAAAGCACAAGCACCATCCAAACAACGTCAAACTAGAAACTTAAGCTTTTCACAAGCTATAAAAACATCTCAAAGGATTAGGGAAAGATTATAAGTACTCAATAAAGCCAAAGAAAATAGGGTTAACCCAAAACACATGTCAAGGGTCTTACAAGCCATAAACTCCTAACAATAATTTCACCCTTGAAATCCTAAGTGAAAAGAGATGGGTACTTCCTATGAATATCTTACTCAAGCTACCAAGTGACTTCCTTAATGCCACTGTGATGGCAAAAAACCTTCACCAACACTATGTCCTTATTCTTCAACTTCTTCACTATTCTATCTAGGATCAACATGGGTTCTTCCACTAGGACATATCTTCATCAAGCTCAACCTCCACTGGCTGTAAAACCAACTCGATATTAGGGTGGCACTTCCTCAACATGGACTCATGGAACACTGGATGCAACCTGTGCAATTCGGGTGGAAACTCCAACATGTAGGCCACATTCCCAACATGTTCCACCCAGGGTAAGGTCCCATATATCCGGGAGCCAACTTACCCTTATTTCCAAACCTCAAAACACCCTTCCAAGGAGAGACCTTGAGATATGCTATGTCTCCCACATGGAACTCCAAGGGTCTTTGATAGTTATGTACATACGACTTCTATCTATCTTGGGCTACTTACAACCATTGTTGAATCACTTTAATCTTCTTTATTGTCTGTTGCACAAGCTCAGGACCAAGAATATGATATTCACCTATCTCATACCAACACAATGGAGACTTGCAACGACTCCCGTACAATGCCTCATACGATGCCATGTTGATGCTCCTCTAATACCTATTGTTATAAGAAAACTCTATCAGACTGATATGGATGCCTCAACTGCCTAAAAACTACATTACACATGCTCTCAATAGATCCCCCAAGGTCTCTATGGTCCTCTCAGACTGACCATCTATATGTGGGTGGAAGGCAGTACTAAACCTCAACTGCGTACCTAGGGCTATAAATGGGTACGGGTAGACCCACAGACCCCCAAATCCAGACCCTTAAAAAACCTATCACGGGTCTAGTTTTTTATACCTACATACCCTTGGACCCGTATACCCTTGGACCCGCATATAAGCGGGTCCAATAATGGGTATGTTTGGACCCAAACCCACTAAACTCGTGTACCCGCTATACATAAGTAACTACTTAAATAGTATGTTATATATATCATAATTTACTAGTCTAACTTTTATATTCTTGAGATTATATCCTACTCTAAGCACAATAAGGTTGAGACTAGTAATATAGTTAAGAGTTAACTATTCTAGTTACAACAATGAACATCATATGTAAACTAAAAATTAAAATATCTACTAATTTACATTAGTTTCTACATAAGTTAAACATTATGATGATGACTATAAATATGTAAAAAATTAACTCAATTAATGTTGATGTATAAAATATAACAATATCTAATATAAGTATTGCATGTTAATCTACTATATAATAATAATATCTTGTTGTATTAAAATATATAGAACATAATCATTTTTTTACATAAAGAATATGATGTTTTATAGAACCGCTTACCCGCATACCCACTATTATTGACGGTACGGGTATGGTGTCGGTCTAGGTTTTGTATTATGCGGGTCTAGAATCGGAACCAGACCTGCTAAATTAGATGGGTATGGGTATGGGTATGGCCAGACTCGCACCATACCCACACCGTTTACACCCCTATGTGTACCCAAAGTTGAATGCAAGTGCTCCCAAAAGTGGCTCATAAACTGAAGATCTCTATCTAACATGATAGCAACTAGAACACCATGCAAACACACCATCCCATCAACATAGATCTGAGTGAGATTCTCTATGGTATACATTGTCGTAACATGTAGAAAATGTGTTGACTTTGTCAATCGGTCAATGATCACCTATATGGAATCATGGTGTTTGGCTGACCTAGGCAAACCAACCACAAAGTCCATCACGACATGATTCTCCAAGATTTTCTCCCTAACACATGGTTTTTACAGCAGTTAGGCTTCCATCATCCACGACCGTGACCACAGTCGAGAAAGTAACACCACACCTTGACTGTGGGATCCACCGTGACCGTGGAGTCAACCATGACCATGGGATCCACTGCGACCGCAGAGTTGACTATGACCACGGCCGAGGCATCCACCTCGACCACGGCACGACCACGACCATCTTATGCCTTCACATATAAATACCCACCCCTCATGACCTGGAGGGGGTTCTGAATTTTGGAGGTTCCAGTTCCACTGTGGTATAGGTAACAGTTGCAACGTCCTTGCACGCTTCTGATGTTCCAATTTAACTTGTTGATACACAATAGACTTGGCGACAAACTCAACCACGTCATGCTTCAAGCCAGGCTACCAATACAAATTTTTAAGGTTATGCTACATCTTGGTGGTACCTGGGTGCATATCATACACTGAAGAGTGAGCCTCGTACAACGCCATCTTATTTAGATTATCAACATCAGGAACCACAACTCTATTGTGGTAACACAATGTCCCATTCTCTGCCTCATGAAAACCATCACGCTTCTCGCTGCCCTCATCGTATCTGTTGTATCATAATGTTAACATGTTGTGCCTCTCTAATTTTCTACCTCAACATGGTCTTCTGTAACATCCTCAAAATCTTAAACCTATCAATGATCCTTCATTCAAAACTCTAATTTCCAAGTTTATGATTTTATTTAACAAATATGATGTAATGTGACCTTTAAGTCCCAAATATAAGGAAATATTCTCCTAACATCAAATTTTGACTCATCCAACTCATTAAAGAAAGGATAATTTAATTAATCTCACCATTTAATAATATATACATTAAAATAGTGACCTATATGAGGTTGATGAACAAAAGCTAATTAAAACCTAAATCTAATTAGATAGGGAGATTCTAGAAGTCGAATTAGCTTATGGTCCAAATTTGAAGTCAATAGGACTTCATTTGACCCCTCAAATGAATTTTGAAAGATTAAATATAATTTGAACCCTAAATAAGTTGTTATTTGAATAAATCATTTCGATTGTATATGGTCTGCATATTTAAATGTCACGCAAAATATTCCAACTTTTTTCCTATAGTTCTGGTCACACGGATCTTGGATTTTGACTTATTTATGGACCGTTGGATTTTCATATGATGGCCCTGGACTCATCTCCTACCTCGAGTAGGATACCGAGAACATGCCATCAAGTTGTGATTCTTTTTTGACTTGGATATCCCTCCACATAGCTCAGTTTCCAAAACTTTCTTCACCAATGAACTAGTAATCTCCACATGATCACGATAGTCCCAGGTTTGTTGGGACTTCTCGTAGTAAAGAGAAAATAACCTTTAGGGCTGGGCTTTTCCTCACCGTCATAAGGTTACATGAGACCCCCATCGTCCATCGTGCCTATAAATATAGGTCCAAAATTGACCGCCAGACCTAAGGAATCCCTCCTCCACCCCCAATTTCATCGTGAATGCCCCCAAGACTCCTTGGCCTACTCGAGCTTCATCTTTGATGACTATCGCTTTGCCCCAAATGTGTGCATGTTTTTCAATGTAATTGACAGTCAGGTAAGCATCCTCTATCCCTTTTCTTTGTTTCTACATCACTGGCTTACCCTAGTTTTCCCTGATCGTCGTAACCTATAAGTCGACTTTGAGGTTTTCATCGGTGGTTATTGCTATGGCCCCTCAGGGATCCTCTATCCACGAAACTTCTCATCTTGGTTTCGCCTCACACTTGGGATTATATTGCAATCATCACATTTGAGTTTCATTTTGTTTCCTTTGGTTATGGAATTTTCATCCCCTCCTATGTTTCTGCAGTCTACACAATGGTTCTTGGGCCATGAGGGACCTTGCGCGATTAGAGTTATTGTTTTGAACCCGGGGAAGTCATACACTTCTATTCAAGTATTTTCCTTGGCCATTGTGTTGTGTTTCCAGTAGTAATCCTCCTACCTTGACAGTCATGGCAGTAGTGCTGGAGTCAGGGTTTTAGTGCACTCCGAAGCCTGAGACTTGGACCTTCGGCTGTGCCTTGGCACGAGGAGTTACCTTGTGCTTTCCCCTTCCCCTAGTCATTTGAAAATTACAAGTTTTGATTAAGGATTCCATTCCAGTTTCCAGCTGACAGATGTGGATTGGTCCACGTCAGGGCGTGGTCCCATGATGATTCAGTTTTACCCCCTTGCGTGGATTTTCCTTGAATTTCAATTGGTCCATTCTTTGAATATTCACAATAAATTACTTGATTATCAGAAAAATATGAATAAATATACGTTGGAAAGAATTTTTGACAAGGAACCCTATTTTAGTATTTTCAAACCCTAATTCCATTATCTCATACCATGTTTTCCTCAAAGGACCCAAATTAGGGTTTAGAATGTGCTAATGATGGTGATTAATATAAATCATATAATTTCAAGAGCATAGGAGTGACTCAAGATTAGGGAGACTGATTAGGGTTTTCTCCAATAAAGGTAAGTGGGTTCATGAACTTTGGTATTAAGTAATGATTCTCAATAGCTTTAATATTATTATATCATGACAATCAAGTTAAATTACAAGCATAACTATGTATTTAATTTTCAAAAATTCTTGCATTAATGTTCCTAAAGTTATTATATGATGCTTGTGCTTTCAAGTTCTATTTTCGATGTTTATGTAATGATTATATGAGATTCAATTCAAAGTAAAGAATTATCAAGTTAATGAAATTGGTTGTATTATTTTGTCCTCATCATGTTAATGTTGAGCCATCGGGCCTTATGAGTTCAAATGGAGCGTAGTGGCATGTATTTGCAATTCATGAGTTCAAATGGAACATTATGGCACTCAGGTGCAAATGATGAGCTCAATTGGAGCATAGTTATGGCACTTTGGTGCAAATCATGAGTTCAAGTGGAATATCAATTGAGCCTAGGGGCCTTATGAGCATAGTTGGTGCATAAGAGTATATGACTTTATAATTAATCACTAAGAGCATATTACATTCATCCAAATTTACTGATCAATTAATTTATTATTTCATCATTGCCAAGTTATTATTTTGCTATAACAATACTCAATGTCGCTTACTCTAACATGTTTTCCATTTTAAATGCATGGTTGGGGACACAATGTCAATAGGAGGAAATAATAATGGATGATCTTAAGCGAGGAACATACATCTCAAGGACAAACTAATAGTTTAGCCCTGGTGGGGTGCCAATTATCATATGGCATTTAATTTAGTTTTTCAATTAGTGTTAAGACTATGTACTAGTTTAGTTTAGTTCAAAGTTCAAGTTTTATGTTGTGGAACTTGAGACATGAGATTTGTAATTATGTATCTTGTGTTGGTTTACTAAACTTTATTTTTATGTAATGATTATCATTTTTGTGACATCCCAATGAGAATATGCTTCCACTCAATGAATTGTATGCTTTTAGAAAATTGGGGTGTTACAATATGATATCAGAGCAAAAAATATAGTTGGCCACCATTTTTTTCTCAAAATCTCATGTAGTTTATGTTCCCTTTTGTAGATGGCTCCCAAGAGGAAATTTGATAAGGGCAAGGAGCACATAGATGGGGAAGGAAGCTCTTCCAATGGGGGAAGTGATCATAGTGCTTCTGGAGGGGTTAACCCTAATGGTAACTCTAATGCACCTCTAGAAGTGCTCATCAAGGGTTATACTGATGCTTTAACCGGTCAGCATGGAAGACCACATCAACCGAGGAATCAAGAGTTGACCTTGGTAGACTTTCTGAAGATTAAGCCAAAAACCTTTTCTGGAGAAGCTGAGACCAATGTAGTTGGTTATGCTGAAGAGTGGATACTCAACATCGAACACTGTTTCTGCAACTTAGGATGTCTCAAGTCTTCTAAAGTTTGCTTTGGGACACACATGTGGAAGAGTGTAGCCCACACTTGGCGGGAGAACTTCACCAATGCTCGAGGACCCAATGCTGAGTCGTTGACCTGGGAGGAGTTCACTACTGCCTTCCAGAACCATTATATCTCAAAAGTTATGACTGAGAAGAAGGAGATGGAGTTCAAGTGAGTGAAGCAATATGACTCAACAGTAAGCCAGTACACAATGAAGTTTCACATGCTGCATAAGTAGGGGTATGGTTTAGATGAGACATGTCTGGCAAAGAAGTTCATGTGTGGCCTGAAACTAGATTTGGGCTATGCCCTAACTGGATGTGGCATCAAGACAATGTAGTAGGCACTCGAGTCTACCCTGGAGTTGGAGGACCACCCTAGATGACACTGGAAGAATGGAGGATCCTCAGGAAGTAAGAGAGAGTAGAAAAGCCATAATGACAAGAAGAGGAAAGCTGCAGAAGGACATCCTACTAAAGAACCTTATGCAACTTGTGGTAGACTTCATGGTGGACCATGCAAAAAAGGATTGGGATTTTGCTACTATTTTGTAGATTCAATTCATAAGAAACCAGAATGTCCCAAGCTCAAAGAAAAGAGTGATGCAGGGAAAAACCCTAAACTAGAGCAACGAGAAAAGAGACAAACAAGGGCCTTTACAATGGTTGATAGTGAAGAGGAAGAAGAAGGTACGATCTAGTTCTATCCATGATTTTAGTTTTGTGGATATACATGATTATTTTTTACAAATTAGGTGTAAGAAAAACCCTAAGGTGGATAGTGGTCTAACAAATATTTTGAGGACAAAATTTATTTAAGGTGGGTAGAATTGTAACATCCTCAAAATCTTAAACCTATCAATGATCCTTAATCCGAAACCCTAATTTGTAAGTTTATGATTTTATCTGACAAATAGGATGTAAGGTGACCTCTAAGTCCCAAATATAAGGAAATATTCTCCTAGCCTCAAATTTTGATTCAACCAACTCATTAAAGAAATGATAGTTTCATTAATCTCACCATTTAATTATATATGCATTAAAATAGTGACCTATATGAGGTTGATGAACAAAAGTTAAATAAAACCTAAATCTAATTAGATAGGGAGATTCTAGAGGTCCTAATTAGCTTGTGGTCCAAATTTTAAGTCAATAGAACTTCATTTGACCCCTCAAATGAATTTAGAAAGATTCAATAGAGTTTGAACCCTAAATAAGCTATTATTTGAATAAATCATTTTGATTTCATATGGTCTGCATATTTAAATGTCACACAAAATATTCCAACTTTTCGCCTATAGTTTAGGTCACGCGGACCTTGGATTTTGACTTCTTTTTGGACTGTTGGATTTTTCATCTGACGACCCATGACTCGTCTCCTACCTCGAGTAGGAGACTAAGAACATGCCATTGGGCCGTGATGCTTTGCCGACTTGGATATCCATACACATAGCTCCATTTCCAGAACTTTCTTCACCAATGAACTCATAATATCCACACGATCACGCTAGTCCCAGGATTGTTGGGACTTCTCGCAGTAAAGAGAAAATGCCCTTTCAGGCTGGGCTTCTCCTCACTATCGTAAGGTTACAGGAGACCCCATTATCCATCGTTCCTATAAATATAGGTCCAAAATCAACCACCAGACCTAAGGAATCCCTCCTCCACCCCCAATTTCATCGTGAACGCCCCAAGACTCCTTGGCCTACTCAAGCTTCATCTACGGCAACCGCCGTTTTGCCCCAACTGGGAGGGAATCAGAAATCCATAACCAAAGGAAACAAAATGAAACTCAACTGTGACGATTGCAAAATGATCCCAGGTGTGAGGTGACACCAAGGTGAGCAGTTCTGTGGTCAAAGGATCCCTAAGGGGTCGTACCAATAACCATCGATGAAGACCTCAAAGTCGATTTACAAGTTACGATGATCAGGGAAATACTAGGGTAAACCAGTGATGTGAAACAAAGAAAAGGGATAGAGGATGCTTACCCAATTTTGAATTACATCACACAGTCTGCACAATGATTCCTAAGCCATGAGGGAGATTGCACGATCAAAGTTATTGCTTTGAACTCGGGGAAGCCATATGCTTTTATTCAACTGTTTTCCCTGGCCATTGTGCCATGTTTCCAGTAGTAATCCTCCTACCTTGACGGTCATGGTGGCAGTGCTGGAGTCTGGGTTTCAGTGCACTCTGAAGCCTGACACTTGGACCTTTGGTTGTGCCTTGGCACGAGGAGTTACCTTATGCCTTCCCCTTCACCTAGTCATTTCCAAATTACAAGTTTTGATCAAGGATTCCATTCAAGGTTGCTTGCTCACTCCTAATGCGAAGAAGGAACAAGCCTGGTCAGAAAAGGACCATTGTTCCCATCCTATCTTAATCGAACCATCAACGGTACAAGGGCAATATCATGTTTTTATGACTTCATTTTATCTGTCCAATGAACTGCTGGGGAGAGCCCCCTTTTTCTAGTTGGCAGATGTGGATTGGTCCACCTCAAGGCATGATCCCATGCTAATTCAGTTTTTACCCCCCCCTTACATGGATTTTCCTTGAATTTCTATTGGTCCATTTTTTTAATATTCACAATAAATTACTAGATTATCAAAAAAATATGAATAAATATACGTTGGAATGGATTTTGACAAGGAACCCTATTTTAGTATTTGAAACCCTAATTCCATAGTCTTAGACTATGTTTTCCTCAAAGGAACCAAATTAGGGCTTAGGATGTGCTAATGATGGTGATTAATATAAATTATATAATTTCAGGAACATAGGAGTGACTCAAGATCAGGAAGACTAATTAGGGTTTTCTCCAATAATGGTAAGTGGGTCCATGCACTTTGAGTATTAAGTAATGATTCTCAATCACTTTAATATTATTATATCATGACGATCAAGTTAAATTACAAGAATAAGTATGTATTTAATTTTCAGAAATTATTGCATTAATGTTCCCCAAAAGTTATTATATGATACTTGTGCTTTCAAGTTCTACTTTAGATGTTTATGTAATGATTATATGAGTGCCAATTCAAAGTAAAGAATTATCAAGTTAATGTAATTGGTTGTATTATTTTGTCCTCATCATGTTAATGTTGAGCCCTCGGGCCTTATGAGTTCAAATGGAACATAGTGACATGTATTTGCAATTCATGAGTTCAAATGGAACATTATGGTACTCAAGTGCAAATCATGAGCTCAGTTGGAGCATAGTTATGGCACTTTGGTGCAAATCATGAGTTCAAGTGGAACATCAATTGAGCCTATGGGCCTTATGAGCACAGTTGGTTCATAAGAGTAGATGACATTATAATTAACCATTAAGAGCATATTACGTTCATCCAGGATTTACTGATCAATTAATTTATGTTTTTCATCATTTTCAAGTTATTATTTTTCTATAACAATACTCAATGCCTCTTACTCTAATGTGTTTTCCATTTTAAATGCATGGTTGGGGACGCGGTGTCCACACGAGGAAAGAATAAGGGAGGAGCTTAAGTGAGGAACATACATTTTAAGGAAAAACTAAGAGTTTAGCCCTGGTGGGGTGCCAACTCTCATATGGCGTTTAATTTAGTTTCTCTATTACTATTAAGACTATGTACTCGTGTACTTTAGTTTAAAGTTTAAGTTTTATGTTGTGAACTTGAGGCATGAGATTTGTAATTATGTATTGTGTGTTGGTTTATCAAATTTTATTTTTATGCAATGATCATCATTTTTGTGACATCCCAATGAGAATATGCTTCTGCTCAATGAATTGTATGTTTTAGAAAATTTGTATATGTCCCAACAACTTAGAAAATTGGGGTGTTACAGCTTCACTCGTATCTGTGCCAACAACCCAGCTAACAAAGAAACCTAAAGATTCACATTCATCTGACGTAAGGAGACCAACATGTTTCTCTTGTGGAACACCAAGGAACACAATTGTGCTTTCCCCATAGATGATGACGTAGAAGACTTTTTGCTCAAAGCATTTTCCATGACATTTGTCTTTCCTGGATGGTAATTAATGGTGCAATCATAATCCTTGATTAGCTTCATCCATCAATATTGCCTCGTGTTCAATTCCTACTACAAAAAGATATAACTCAAGTTCTTATGATATGTGAAGATCTAACACTTCTAGCCATAAAGTTAGTGTATCCATGTCTTCAAAGCATGAACCATTGCAGCCAACTCCAGACATGGGTTGGGTAGTTCTCCTTGTGCTTCTTCAACTGTAGCGACGCAAAAGATATCAAATTCTTGTCTTGCATCAGCACACAACTCAAACCATTCCTTGATGCATCACATAAAATTATGTATCCTTTCTCCTACTCAGGAAAAACTATCACCGGTGTACTTGTTAACTTTTCCTTCAACAACTGAAAGGCACACTGACATATGTCATCCCAAACAAAAGGCACATCTTTCCTTGTCAGCTTGGTTAGGGGTAACGCCACTGAGCTGAAGTTCTTAATAAACCCCCTATAGTAGCATGCCAAACCCAAAAAAACTACATACTTCCATCAGTGTCTTCAGCTACTCCCACTCCAGCATGGATTCAACCTTCTTGGGGTCCACACAAACTCCCTTAGAAGATATCACGTGTCCTAGGAAGGACACCTCCTTTAGCCAAAACTCATACTTGTTGAACTTTACATATAGTTGATGCTGCCTCAACACGATCAATGCCCGATGAAGATCTTGTTCATATTTGTTCACTATCCCTGGAGTATATCATGTTATCATCTATGAAGACCACCACAAACTAATCAAGAAACGGTTGGAACACTCTAATCATCAAGTCCATGAACATTGTCGGTGCATTGGTTATCCGAAACGACATAACTACAAAATCGTAATGACCATACCGAGTCCTAAAAGCTGACTTAGGTATACCATCTGCCTTGATCTGTAACTGGTGATATATCGATATCAGGTCTATCTTTGAGAGCACTTTGGCACCATGAAACTGGTAAAATAGATAATCTATCATCGGTAAGGTATACTTATTCTTTATCATCACCTTATTCAACTGTCTGTAGTCTATACATAGCCGCATGGATCCATCCTTCTTCTTTACAAACAACATGAGAGAACCCCATGGAGACGTACTTGGCCTAATAAAACCTTTCTCAAGCAGCTCTTGCAACTATTTCTTCAACTCTGCCATCTCAGCTGAGGCCATCATGTACAGTGTCTGAGCTATCGGCTGTGTGCCTAGGACTAAGTTGATCTCAAAGTCAATCTCTCTGACTGGAGGAACACCTGAAAACTCATATGGGAACACATCCTCAAACTCACAAAGCAATAGAACCTCTTGGATACTGGGTTTACTAACCTTACTATCCACCACATGTGCCAAAAATGCTTTGTAGCCTTGCCTCATTGTCCTATCAGCAACCATCACCGACATCAAACAGGTAGGTAAGATCTTCCTATCACCTTAGAAGACCCACATCACATCACCATCTACAAACGTCGCCACCTTGGAACTACAATCCAAGACCACCTGATACTTCTCCCAGGTGTCCATTCCAAGGTTCACATCGAATCCATGCATATCAAGTGGTATGAGATCCACTTGAATGTTGTGTTCTGAGAAAGAAAGAACATAGGAAGAACACACCTCCCACAACTCAGTGGAACCAACTAACGGGGTTTCTAAGCGAAGACTATATTGTCTACGACTAACAGGCAAAGAACAACTATCAATCACCTCTCGAGTGACAAAAGAGTGTGTCACACCTGGGTCAACCAAAACAAATATAAAGGAAGAAGAAGATAAATCAGAAGGAAATAACTCCATATGACATGTCACTACTCACGGGTTGACCACTCCTTCCAGCTGACTCATGGCGTAGAATCTAATCATTTCCTGTTGTCATCCCCGTCCTCTATTGGCCTGAGCTAATGAACCAACCTATGATGTTAGTTCACATCCTCAGCCTCCACTGCTACTAAACTGTTGTCTCTGCGAGCCCTACTGGCTTTGCCTCGGTTGCTGGGTCACCTTATCATCTTTCGCAGGGCAATACAACTTTGTATGTCCAACCTGGCCACACTTGTAGCACATCCTGCTCTCATACCATGGCCTCAACGACCCTATTACTGATACTGAAGTTATGTTGTGGGCTCCTTCTGGTGGAAGACTGCAGCCTCTGCCTTTACTTGGTGACCACTATGTATGTACAATTGACTTCTGTTGTGTTGGTGGTGCCAAGAACCTAGGCTTCTTAAATCCTCCAGAAGACGGTCCCTGATACCGTGCTGACCTCTTCTTAGCACTCTTTTCACGTTTCTCAACCACAAACTATTCAATCCTCCTGATAGACTACACAAGCATGGCAAACTTCTCATGATTCTCCAAAGCAGCCACTGGGGTAGACAACTCACCATTCATCCCCTTCTCAAAACTTCACATCCTCTCCTCATCTGTGGTAGCCATATGAGGATAGAATCTCAAAAGATTCATGAACCTTGCCTCATACTTGTTGATCGTCATGGATCCTTGCCTGATTTTCTCGAACTGATAGATCTTCTCATCCAAATAGGTATGCGGAAAGTACCTGCTAAAAAACTCTCATATGAACTCCTCCCAACTTATAGCAACACCTGGCCTCTTATCCTCTTTAATGGCCCACCAGTGGCTAGTGCTTCCCTTTAAAAGGTAAACAACATGCTTTACTTTATCTGCCTCAGGGATACTAAGGATCTTGAATTCCTTCTCCAACTTTGTCAACCAAAGATCCACATTCTCTGGATCCACCGTACCAGCATACTCAATAGACCCAACACGTCTCATCCTCTCAAAGGTCTTCACAAATCCCATAGATTCAACACTGGGAACAACTACCCTTGGTTGTGGTGTAGGCATTCTGTTTGCCATGTGGGTCATCATTGCCATGAACCATTCAAGAAAAGAGCAAAAGGCATGGTTTTCCATCATGGTCGGGTCAAACTAGGGGACCTCAGGAGCCCGATCTTCTATCGCCTAAAACCTTGCACCACCTCTAGGTGCAAAAACACTACTCTCTACAGTGTGTTCTTTGTGCTCTCCAAACATCTTTTCTACTCTTCTTTTTCTTCTTCTGCATAAGAAGAAGTCATGAAAAAACATATTGGAGCACACTAGAACAAACACAACCCTAGTCCTAGGTCCTTGTAGACTCAGTGAACCTAAAGCTCTGATACCAACCAAACTGTGATGCCCCAATGTGTCACAGACAAGATAACTTGGAAACAAACGTGGAATAAAATTAAACATACAGATTACAAGAAAACATAGGAAATCAAAACTGATTTCTTAAAAGCACCATTGGCCAAAAACTCATCACATATAAGTCCTCACCAGGACACCTATAGCACATGTCACATATATTATTGTAAGGGCCCTGACCTGCGTTTAGGGTTTACCCTATTTGTTTTGCTTGATCTTGGTGCTTTGGTGCTTGCTAATCACCTTTAGTGGTGATTAGGGTTTTGTTGTGCTTTGTTGGGAGTTGAGGGGGCTACTTGCAAATAACCCAAGTTTAGGGTTTTGTGTGCAAGTTTGCCATCTTGTGAGGTGTTTCCCTCTCTCTTTGCTTCCTCTAGGGTTGAGAGGAAGGCTTGGGCTTGTTGCTTGAGTTCTCTGGGCCTGAGTTGAGCTTGTTTGGGCCTTGAGGTGCCTTGTTTGGGCTTGCTTGAGCCTTGTGTCGGTCAAGACTTGTTTGTGTCGACCTAGAGTAGCTTGTGTCGCCCAACATGGTGGTGTGTCACCCAGAAGAGATGATGCATGTGTCGCCCATGTTGCTTGGTCTTGGTTGGTGGACACTTGGTGCATATCTTGGACAAGTGTCTCTTGGTGTGCTGTGTGTTGGTTTGAACCCTAGGACAAGTGTCCCTTGGGTGGACGACACTTAGCATGGATCCACCTTGGTTTCTCCTCCCCTTCTTTCTATATAGGTGGCTTTTTCCCTTGCCTTAGCTTCCTTTGCTCTTTTGGTCTCTCCTCCACCTTGAGTGCACGACACTCCTCTCCTTCTTGCTTGTGTTGGCTGATACACCCTCTTGGAGAAGCTTGGTGGACGATATCCCTTGGACCTTGGAGTGCTTCTTCTCCCTTGGAGCTTGGAGCTTAAGGCGGGTTGCATAATTTCTAACCCTAACTCCTTTACCTCTTGTTATAATCTTGTTCTTATGTTAGTAGCTTAGCTTAGTTCGTTGCTTTTGTACCTTTTCTTATGTACCTTTTGTGGCTGATCCTCCTTAGGGTTTAGGGTTTCGTTGTGACCTAGTATACCTGGTGATCTAGGGTTTGTGCTCCCTTGAGTTGGAGGTTGAAGATGACTTAGGTTGAGCGATACCCCTTCCTTGTTTGGTGTGTTGGATGATACCCACCTTTGTCTTGTGATGGACGACATGGTACCCTTATGATGGACGACATGATGAGGTGCCCTTGAGTTGGACGATACCCCTGCCCTTGTGATGGGCGATAGGGTGAGCTAGTGTGAGTGCTGGCCGATATGGCTATGTTGGACAATATGGACTCTCTTGTGTTGGATGGCATGATGACTTTCTTGTGTTAAATGATATTCTATGTTCTTGTGATGGACGATAGGATTAGGTATGGTCAGCTGGTTTGGGTTGAACGATAGGCTAGTATGAGTGTGTTGGCCGTTATAGTTGTGTTGGGCATATAGGGTTGGTATCGGGCGATACATCTAGTTGTGTGACGGCCGACAGGGTTGGGTTGTGACGGGCGTCACACCCTTTTTCTTTGGTACGTGCTGGCCGTTAGACCTTGGGTTGTTGTTGCACATTTTGTGGGAGTCCTTCTCTCTTGGTTGTTGAGGGGTTGTGAGCTGGACGATAGCCCTTGAGTATCGAGTGTTGCTTTTGGCTTGTGACGGGCGTCGCAGCAGAGGTGTGACGGCCATTGCCCGATAGGCACGGATGCCCGACACCCCAGACGTGCGACATCCTTGTAACGTTGTGTCGTGTTGAGTGTTGGGTAGCAACGCAGCATTGCTGCTCTTCTCCCCTCCATACGTTGTTGTGGGATGATTAGGTGAGGGTTATAATGGGTTTTAGTGAGGGTTATGATGAGTTGTAGTGCAGGATGGTTCCTTGTACCATGGAAGTGTTGGTTATACACAAATAATGATAATGATTCCTTGCTAGTAGTGATAACAATAACGTTGTTAATATTGGTAATGACGATGCTAAGTGACAGTTACACTAATAGCTTGCTTAATGACATAACAACAATGTTAATAATGCTAATGATAGCAATGATGTTAAGAATAATAATAAGTGATGGTAATAATGGTAGTAATGATGCTGATGGTAATATATGATGATGATAAGGAAGGTAGTGGTAATGAGATACATGAAGTAATCCTTATGTTTATTTGTTAATGGCAATAGTAATTGGTAGTTACATTAATGGTTGCTTAATGATTAAGATAATAATGATGATAGTGGATGGTGACAGCAATGACATTGGTAATAATAGTGTTTGCTCTGTATTCTCAGCATCTTGTTTATTCATATAAATCCTGAGATAAGGGTAAGCATGAATATGGTTTGTTAATGATGTGTTTAATACACTTGATCACCAAATAGTGTAAGAATGATAAGTAGAGTATCTTGAACGATCTTTCATGATAATAAGCATATCCCTTATGTTGGAACTATGATTATTGTGTATCCTAATCATGCAGGTGATGATTAGCCATGAAAAGGCTATGAGACATATGTAATGAGTAACATCACTTTGATAATTATCCTATGAGGTTATATAAATGATGTGTCTATCCCATGATGTTGATATGAGCCTTGAAGAGGCAGTGATAGTACATGATGAGGGATTGAGATCTCATGATACGTGATGATCCTTGAGATGGATCAGGTTGATGTGTTTCCATAATAATATAATGTTATTTACTTTCTGTTATATCTTGCATGTTATACAACTTGATTGAATCTTACAATCCATCTAAAAGATACTAATTAATCACAGTGAAATATATCATGTAGTTTGCCCTGGCCATAGATCCATCATCGTCAGGACTTGGTGATGGTGAAACGGGTTCTCCTACGGGTTAACCTGGAAGCGCATATTGTTGAATATGTGTAGATTGCTCCTAGCCTGAAATTAAGGAGGTAAGAGTGTAACTTCGGTTACATACTCAGATATGTATAAAGAGCATGGTGAACAGGCCCATGGCTCTGGATATGTGATATGATGAGCATGAATGCGTTCATGGCTCAGAGCATGGTGAACAGGCCTGTGGCTCAGTTTTACTAGCGCCGAGACCTGTACCAAGGCGGGCTAGAGTAAGGGTAGCCTATGGAGATGACCTTGTCACTTAGACCACTTCAGCATGTGATTACAGTCCTGCTTATGTTGTACTCGTGCACTGACCACGAGGTGGGAGGTCGTGGAGTCCGGCTCTTCCATTGACCTTGTATGGCATTGGATTAGGCTTCACAGCCAGAGGGTGGATTTGAATGGTACGATTCAAATCCTCAGGGCATAATAATACGTAATATAACCGTTTAGTATTTGCTGCTTAAGATAAACATGAAACATTGGTTGAGGCCTTGTTTGTGTAATATTTCTGTTACATCTTGCAGTTACTCTTATATTCATCATGTATGTGACAATATGTATGACCTTGATAATCAGGTTATGTGGCAATATCTCTTATTCTGATAATCATGTTACATAGTGATATATCTTATCTTGTCAGTCATGAGAGATATGTGGTTATATGCTTTTGTACAGCTGGTAAGCTTGTCGGTAAGAATAAGCTTTGCTTTATATAGACTTCTCTTGATTACACCTGTTTCCAATTATCTGTTGTTGTAGTTTATCTTGATGAGGTTATGTAGTTGTGGTGGGGAGTTATGTTTCCTGTTGGGATGATTGTTCAATTGTCTCACCCCACTGGTTTAACCCCTTTTTAGGTAGTCGAGGTAGGCGTGGTCGTGGTCGTGGTGTTGCGGCCGAGCAGCTTGACGAGCAGTAGAAGGCAAGCGATGAATATGCTGTTGTTTGGATGTTTTTGTAGTAGAGTCTAGCGTCATCCCTGTACTCTCAGGTCCTTGGCAGTGTTTTGACGATGTTTCATGATGAACGATCGATGACGTTTGTATACCCTACTGTTGGTTGGATGCGGGCCTTTATGTATATGAACAGGTGGTGAACTCATGTGATGGATGAACAGCTGTTTCTGTAAGCTGTAGACACATATCAGATCTCGTGTATGTATATATATATATGACATGTTTCTATGCAGGATGAGGACTGGAAAGTAATAGTTTCACAGTTTATCAGTTTCCTGAAATTGGTTTTAATTAACCTGTGTTTTCATAATCTGTGGTTATGGTGATTTCCGCACATTTTCACGTAACACCTCATTATCTGTGTGATAATGGGATGTGTTGCCACAAGTTTTGGTATCAAAGCTTTAGGTTCGCTGAGTCTACAGGGATTTAGGACTAGGCTGAGTTTGTTCTTATGAGTGTCCAGGTTTTCTTACAATATCTTCTGCCCTCAGCGGAAGAAAAGTCAAGATGTCTGGAAACCATGAAGAACACTCTGTTGAGTACAGTGATGCTGCATCGGTTGATGGAGCAGATGGATAGGCACATGAAGATTGGGTGCCTGAGGTTCCCCAATTTAACCCAGCCATACTTGAACATCCTGCTTACCAACAGCTTATGGGGTAGTTAATGGCTACGATGAATCTCATGGTTGAGCGATTACCAGTGCCTCCTCCGTGAGCACAGGTTCCCCATGGAGAAGCATCAGGTATTGGGATGACCTTCAAGCGGCTTCGCCGAGTCGGAGCTTCAGATTATGTTGGAACGGATGATCCAGCGGATGCAGATCTGTGGCTGACAAGTCTCGAGAAGGCTTTCCGGATCCTTGACATCCCCGAAGCGGACAAGGTAAAGCATGATGTCTACCTTCTGAAGGGTAGTGCTGGTCACTGGTGGACCATCGAGGAAGCAGAGGTCGTGGACAGAAAGCAACGACTTGATTCTATGCCATGAGTCAGCCGGAGGCGATAGTCAACCCACGAGTGGTGACAGGTCAGATGGAGTTGTTTCATTCTGATATGTCTTCTTCTTGCGTTATATCTGTTCTGGTTGACCCTGGTGCTACACACTCTTTTATCGCCTATTGTCCGGACAAACCTTCCCCGAATGCCACCAAACTTCTTGGAGTCTCTTTTGGGACCATTCTAAGGCATATGGAACAATCTCATGCGAGCAAAGTTGCACCGTTCTAACGGTGGGCGTTGCTTGAAAACTGTCATTTACCTGTTAGTTGTAAGAAGGATAGCTTGTTGTTAGAAACCCCTCTTGATGGTTCCTCTTTGCTTCGAGAAGAGTGTCCATCTTGTGTTTTGTCTTTCTCGGGACACCGTATCCAAGTGGATCTTATACCACTTGATATGCATGGTTTCGATGTTATCCTTGGGATGGATACCTTGGAGAGGTATAAGGTTGTTTTGGACTGTGGTTCCAAGCAGGCAGTGTTTGATGTTGCTGGAGAGAGGTGGACCTTCCAGGGAGATAGGAAGATTCTTCCGACGTGTTTGGTATCATTTATGGTGGCAGATAAGTTGTTACGACAAGGATGTGAGGCGTTCTTAGCTCACGTAGTGGATACCGTTGTGGTTACCAAGGCGAAAGGTCCTAGTCTTGAGGAGGTGTCAGTTGTTCGAGAGTTTGCAGACGTGTTTCCTGAGGAGTTTCCTGGTGTTCCTCCACCCCGAGAGATTGATTTCGAGATCAATCTAGTTCCTGGAACACAGCCTATTGCACAGTCAGCATATAGGATGGCTCCAGCAGAGATGGCAGAGTTGAAGAAGCAGTTGCAAGAGTTGTTGGAGAAAGATTTTATCCGACCGAGTACATCGCCGTGGGGTGCTCCCATGTTGTTTGTTAAGAAGAAGGATGGTTCGATGCGGTTGTGTATAGATTACCGGCAGTTGAACAAAGTCACGATCAAGAATAAGTACCCATTGCTTAGGATAGATGATATGTTTGATCAGTTTCGTGGTGCTACAGTGTTTTCGAAGATCGATCTACGGTCTGGATATCATCAGTTGAGAATAAGGCATATGACATACCAAAGTCGGCTTTCAGGACGAGGTATGGTCATTTCGAGTTCGTGGTTATGCCGTTTGGGTTAACCAATGCGCCTGCAGCTTTCATGGACCTGATGAACATAGTGTTCCGTCCGTTCTTAGATCAGTTTGTTGTAGTCTTTATAGATGACATCTTGATCTACAGTTGGGACAGGATAGAGCATGAACAACATCTTCGTCGAGCGTTGACTCTTCTTCGTCAACATCAGTTGTATGCCAAGTTTAGTAAGTGTGAGTTCTGGCTGGATGAAGTGACTTTCTTGGGTCACGTGATATCTGCTGAAGGAGTCAAAGTAGATCCAAAGAAGGTGGAATCTGTTGCGGATTGGGAACAACCGAAGACGCCGACAGAAGTTTGTAGTTTCCTTGGTTTGACAGGATACTACTGGAGGTTTATCAAGGAATTCAGTGCGACCGCGTTGCCAATGACGAAGTTGACCAGGAAGGATGTACCTTTTATTTGGGATGATCGATGTCAGCAAGCTTTCCAGAGTTTGAAGGAGAAGCTGACCAGTGCTCCAGTGTTGATCTTGCCAGAGCCTGGGAAAGGCTATGTTGTTTTCTGTGATGCTTCCAAGAAAGGTTTAGGTTGCATGTTGATGCAGGAAGATCATGTGGTTTCTTTTGCCTCGCGACAGCTCAAGAAACATGAGGAGAACTATCCGACTCATGACTTGGAGTTGGCAGCAGTGGTTCATGCATTAAAGATTTGGAGACACTATCTGCATGGGGAAGTATGTCAGATCTTTACGAATCATAAGAATCTGAAGTACATCTTTACACAGCAAGAGTTGAACATGCGACAGCGATGATGGATGGAGTTGATCAATGATTATGACTGCACGATCGAGTATCATCCTGGTAAGGTGAATGTGGTAGCTAATGCGCTCAGTAGAAAGTCTTCTTCTCTTTCTTCAAAGAAGGCACAGTTGAGTTCTCTGGTATGCCATAAGCGAGATATGTTTGTTTCTCTTCGACAGATGAATGTGCAGATGGAAGTTTCTTTGTTGTCTGGTCTTTTCACACAGATGCAAGTTAAGCCTACATTGAGACAGTAGATCAAGGATGCTCAGCAGACAGATGATGCGGTATAGTTGATCAGATCAGAGTTTGGCAGCGACAAGCGTGATGGGTTTCATGAGTCCGAGGATGGACTAGTTTGCTATCGTGATAGGATGGTGGTTCCAGATGCTGATGATCTAAGGAAGTTGGTTCTTGAGGAAGCACATACATTGATGTATGCTATGCATCCAGGTGTCACCAAGATGTACCATAGTCTAAAGGACTTGTATTGGTGGCCCAGTTTGAAAAGAGATGTAGCCGAGTTCGTGGCGAGATGTGCGGTGTGTTAGCAAGTGAAGGCTGAACATCAAAAGCCGGCAAGAATGTTGCAACCTTTGCCGATACCGCAGTGGAAATGGGATCATATAACCATGGATTTCGTAGTTGGTCTACCCCGGACAACTAGGAATCATGATTCCATTTGGGTGATTGTGGACAGATTGACTAAGTCTGCCCATTTTCTACCAGTGAAGACGACGTATACAGCTGAGAAACTTGCTCGAGTATATGTGGATGAGATAGTACGTTTGCATGGCGTGCCAGCAATGATAGTTTCTGACAGAGGACCTCAGTTTACGAGTCATTTTTGGGAACAGTTGCACAGAGCATTGGGAACGCAGTTGAGGTTCAGTACAACTTTTCACCCGCAGACAGATGGACAGTCTGAGAGGACTATTTAGATTTTGGAAGACCTCCTTTGAGCTTGTGTTTTGCAGTTTCTAGGCAACTGGGATGTACATCTGAGTTTGATAGAGTTTGCCTACAACAACAATTATCAGCGGAGCATTGACTTGGCTCCTTATGAGGCTTTTTATGGAAGGAAGTGCAAATCTCCTTTGTGTTGGTATGAGTCTGGTGAGTATCAGCTTTTGGGTCCTGAGTTAGTACAGCAGACATCAGATGAGATCAAGGTGATACAACAACATTTGAAAGTGGCACATGACAGGCAGAAGTCTTATGCAGACAATCGCTGACGACCTTTGGAGTTCCAGGTAGGAGACAAAGTGTATCTCAAAGTCTCACCGTGGAAAGGTGTGCTAAGGTTTGGGCAGAAGGGTAAGTTGGCACCCAGGTATATGGGGCCTTACTTAGTCAGAGCACGTGTTGGCAAGGTAGCTTATGAGTTAGAGTTGCCTCCAGAGTTGCACAGGTTGCATCCAGCGTTTCATGTCAGTATATTGAAGAAAAGTCATCCAGATTCAGGTACAGTGATACAGCCAGTTGAGGTTGAGCTTGATGCAGATGTGACCTACGAGGAAGGTCCTGTGGCGATCCTTGACAGAAGGATCAAGAAGCTAAAGAGGAAGGACCTGGTTCTTGTGAAAGTTCTTTGGCAGTGTCGTGGCATTGAGGAAGCCACGTGGGAGCTTGAGGCAGAGATGAGGAGGAAGTATCCCTCACTTTTCTCTTCGGATTTTGGGGATGAAATCCCTTAAAGGGGTTAGCTTGTAAGGGCCTTGACCTGCGTTTAGGGTTTACCCTGTTTGTTTTGCTTGATCTTGGTGCTTTGGTGCTTGCTAATCACCTTTAGTGGTGATTAGGGTTCTGTTGTGCTTTGTTGGGAGTTGAGGGGGCTACTTGCAAATAACCCAAGTTTAGGGTTTCGTGTGCAAGTTTGCCATCTTGTGAGGTGTTTCCCTCTCTCTCTGCTTCCTCTAGGGCTGAGAGGAAGGCTTGGGCTTGTTGCTTGAGTTCTCTGGGCCTGAGTTGAGCTTGTTTGGGCCTTGAGGTGCCTTGTTTGGGCTTGCTTGAGCCTTGTGTCGACCAAGACTTGTTTGTGTCGACCTAGAGTAGCTTGTGTCGCCCAACATGGTGGTGTGTCGCCCAACAGAGATGATGCATGTATCGCCCATGTTGCTTGGTCTTGGTTGGTGGACACTTGGTGCATATCTTGGACAAGTGTCTCTTGGTGTGCTAGTGTGTTGGTTTGAACCCTAGGACAAGTGTCCCTTGGGTGGACGACACTTAGCATGGAACTACCTTGGTTTCTTCTCCCCTTCTTTCTATATAGGTGGCTTTTTCCCTTGCCTTAGCTTCCTTTGCTCTTTTGGTCTCTCCTCCACCTTGAGTGCACGACACTCCTCTCCTTCTTGCTTGTGTTGGCCGATACACCCTCTTGGAGAAGCTTGGTGGACGATATCCCTTGGACCTTGGAGTGCTTCTTCTCCCTTGGAGCTTGGAGCTTAAGGCGGGTTGCATAATTTCTAACCCTAACTCCTTTACCTCTTGTTATAATCTTGTTCTTATGTTAGTAGCTTAGCTTAGTTCCTTGCTTTTGTACCTTTTCTTATGTACCTTTGGTGGCCGATCCTCCTTAGGGTTTAGGGTTTCCTTGTGACCTAGTATACCTGGTGATCTAGGGTTTGTGCTCCCTTGAGTTGGAGGTTGAAGATGACTTAGGTTGAGCGATACCCCTTCCTTGTTTGGTGTGTTGGATGATACCCACCTTTGTCTTGTGATGGACGACATGGTACCCTTATGATGGACGACATGATGAGGTGCCCTTGAGTTGGACGATACCCCTGCCCTTGTGATGGGTGATAGGGTGAGCTAGTGTGAGTGCTGGCTGATATGGCTATGTTGGACGATATGGACTCTCTTGTTTTGGACGTCCTGATGACTTTCTTGTGTTAAACGATACTCTATGATCTTGTGATGGACGATAGGATCAGGTATGGTTAGCTGGTTTGGGTTGAACGATAGGCTAGTATAAGTGTGTTGGCCGTTATAGTTGTGTTGGGCATATAGGGTTGGTATCGGGCGATACATCTAGTTGTGTGACGGCCGACAGGGTTGGGTTGTGACGGGCGTCACACCCTTTTTCTTTGGTATGTGCTGGCCGTTAGACCTTGGGCTGTTGTTGCACATTTTTTGGGAGTCCTTCTCTCTTGATTGTTGAGGGGTTGTGAGCTGGATGATAGCCCTTGAGTATCGGGCGTTGCTTTTGGCTTGTGACGGGCGTCGCGGCAGAGGTGTGACGACCATTGCCCGATAGGCACGGATGCCCGACACCCCTGACGCGTGACATCCTTGTAACGTTGCGTCGTGTTGAGTGCTGGGTAGCAACGCAGCGTTGCTACTCTTCTCCCCTCCAGCCGTTGTTGTGGGATGATTAGGTGAGGGTTATAA
This sequence comes from Alisma plantago-aquatica, assembly GCA_963693085.1. NCBI lineage: Eukaryota > Viridiplantae > Streptophyta > Magnoliopsida > Alismatales > Alismataceae > Alisma > Alisma plantago-aquatica. The sequence goes on along the minus strand of OY856409.1, from coordinate 1,905,030,344 downwards.
TGGGTTTTAGTGAGGGTTATGATGAGTTGTAGTGCGGGATGGTTCCTTGTACCATGGAAGTGTTGGTTATACACAAATAACGATAACAATACCTTGCTAGTAGTGATAACAATAACGATGTTAATATTGGTAATGACGATGCTAAGTGACAGTTACACTAATAGCTTGCTTAGTGACATAACAACAATGTTAATAGTGCTAATGATAGCAATGATGTTAAGAATAATAATAAGTGATGGTAATAATGGTAGTAATGATGCTGATGGTAATATATAATGATGATAAGGAAGGTAGTGGTAATGAGATACATGAAGTAATCCTTATGTTTATTTGTTAATGGCAATAGTAATTGGTAGTTACATTAATGGTTGTTTAATGATTAAGATAATAATGATGATAGTGGATGGTGACAACAATGACATTGGTAATAATAGTGTTTGCTCTGTATTCTCAGCATCTTGTTTATTCATATAAATCATGAGATAAGGGTAAGCATGAATATGGTTTGTTAATGATGTGTTTAATACACTTGATCACCAAATAGTGTAAGAATTATAAGTAGAGTATCTTGAATGATCTTTCATGATAATAAGCATATCCCTTATGTTGGAACTATGATTATTGTGTATCCTAATCATGCAGGTGATGATTAGGCATGAAAAGGCTATGAGACATATGTGATGAGTAACATCACTTTGATAATTATCCTATGAGGTTATATAAATGATGTGTCTGTCCCATGATGTTGATATGAGCCTTGAAGAGGCAGTGATAGTACATGATGAGGGATTGAGATCTCATGATACGTGATGATCCTTGAGATGGATCAGGTTGATGTGTTTCCATAATAATATAATGTTATTTACTTTCTATTATATCTTGCATGTTATACAACTTGATTGAATCTTACAATCCATCTAAAAGATACTAATTAATCACAGTGAAATATATCATGTAGTTTGCCCTGGCTATAGATCCATCATCGTCAGGACTTGGTGATGGTGAAACGGGTTAACCTGGAAGCGCATATTGTTGAATATGTGTAGGTTGCTCCTAGCCTGAAATTAAGGAGGTAAGAGTGTAACTTCGGTTACAGACTCAGATATGTTTAAAGAACATGGTGAACAGGCCCATGGCTCAGGATATGTGATATGATGAGCATGAATGCGTTCATGGCTCAGAGCACGGTGAACAGGCCCGTGGCTCAGTTTTACTAACGCCGAGACCTGTACCAAGGCGGGCTAGAGTAAGGGTAGCCTATGGAGCTGACCCTGTGGCTTAGACCACTTCATCATGTGATTACGATCCTGCTTATGTTGTACTCGTGCACTGACCACGAGGTGGGAGGTCATGGAGTCCGACTCTTCCATTGACCTTGTATGGCACTGGATTAGGCTTCGCAGCCAGAGGTTGGATTTGAATGGTACGATTCAAATCCTCAGGGCATAATAATACGTAATACAACCGTTTAGTATTTGCTGCTTAGGATAAACACGAAACATTGGTTGAGGCCTTGTTTGTGTAATATTTCTGTTACATCTTGCAGTTACTCTTATATTCATCAGGTATGTGACAATATGTCTGACCTTGATAATCAGGTTATATGGCAATATCTCTTATTCTGATAATCATGTTACATAGTGATATATCTTATCTTGTCAGTCATGAGAGATATGTGGTTATATGCTTTTGTACAGCTGGTAAGCTTGTCGGTAAGAATAAGCTTTGCTTTACATAGACTGCTCTTGATTACACCTGTTTCCAGTTATCTGTTGTTGTAGTTTATCTTGATGAGGTTCTGTAGTTGTGGTGGGGAGTTATGTTTCCTGCTGGGACAATTGTTCAATTGTCTCACCCCGCTGGTTAACCCCTTTTTAGGTGGTCGAGGTAGGCGTGGTCGTGGTCATGGTGTTGCGGCCGAGCAGCTTGACGAGCAGTAGAAGGCAAGCGATGAATATGCTGTTGTTTGGATGTTTTTGTAGTAGAGTCTAGCGTCATCCCTGTACTCTCAGGTCATTGGCAGTGTTTTGACGATGTTTCACGATGAACGATCGATGACATTTGTATACCCTGCTGTTGGTCGGATGCGGGCCTTTATGTATATGAACAGGTGGTGAACTCATGTGATGGATGAACAGCTGTTTCTGTAAGTTGTAGACACGTATCAGATCTCGTGTATATATATATATATATATATATATATATATATATATATATATATATATATATATATATATATATATATATATATATATATGACATGTTTCTATGCAGGATGAGGACTGGAAAGTAATAGTTTCACAGTTTATCAGTTTCCCGAAATCGGTTTTAATTAACCCGTGTTTTCATAATCTGTGGTTATGGTGATTTCCGCACGTTTTCACGTAACACCTCGTTATCTGTGTGATAATGGGATGTGTTGCCACAATTATGGTGCTTACATCATAGTTCATAAGCATTCCCATCATTATCTTGTTACAAGAGATATATGTTCCACATACATGTACATCTTCCATATCTATACACGCATGGCTCACAAGCCAAAGACCTCGTATTGGTAACATATACACAAAACACAACGAGAACACCCCCAAAGGCCTGAGTGTACATGGACAACTCTAGGACTCATAAGCTCGAGGTCTTATTATTGATGGATCCTAAATCCATCACCTTAGTGATCCCTTATGTGGTCTCATCTGGAGTAAACAACGTTGATTGAGGTTTGAAGCATAGATTTCAATATCTCTACATAGACATAGACCTGATCAAGAACCTAGACCTTCTCAGACCTGGGTCTCTGTGTTCAAGGTCATCTTAGCATACAAGTTCTTCAACAATCAAGGATATCACTCACATTTTGGAAAATTATTTTAGAATATTAAATGCCCGTCCAAAGTACACATTCTTCTTTGGGTCATAGGTCACAAAAGGTTGTTATTAAACCATATAAATGCTTCATTTGTCAAAGTCCAAAAAATATAGAAGATGTGTTTATTTTGTGTCCCTTCTCGTTGGACATATGGAACCACTTCCGACAGTGACATGACTACACACAACTACAATATGATAACATTTAATATTTGATTAACAAAGAAAATGCAAGTAGCAATAAAAAATCTTGTTCTTGAGAATTAGTGATATGTAGTTCCTTGGATATTTGATTAGAGAGAAAGAACATAATTTATCATTCTAAATCTAACACCATTTTCTCAGTTATTTGTAAATGTTTATATTCCTTATAACACTTGGTTACCAGCTTTCATGTCTCATCAGATGTTGGCTCGGTCTGCAAGGGCATAGCCATGTCACATGCATTATTTGCTAAAGAAGAGGCCACCATACCGACAGGTGTCATTAGATGTTGATGATGTGATGCACGACATGCCACCATACTAAGAGGTGTCATTAATTTTGATGTTGATGATGTGTTGCATGACTCCCCGAAAGGTCCCTCTCGCCCCCTCATAGTGATAATGTGTTGGCCAAGAAGCCGATGTTGTTGTTGATGAAGTTGATCCTTTTTTGGTGATGATCTATGTTGCTATTGTTCATGGGCCACCCTACACCCTACACCATCTGGTGCCCCAAGATTTTTTTCCTTCAACCTTCTAGTGGGTGTTTAAGAAAAACTCAAACCTATAAGTAGTTAACTCAATGGTAGGCGAAGACCACATAATTCCCCTTAGGAGTGGGTGTCTAAGGGGATCCCACCCCCATAAGTGCTTTCCTATCGGTACTTTGATTTGGGCTTGGTCTTTTTTTGTTTGGACGACCTTGATTGTTCTCACCCTCCTTCCCTACAATGGGCCCCTGGATTTTGAGTTTCCACACTCTTGATGCGCATGCTTATGTCTAGGGGTGGCAATCAGATTCAGGTCGAGCGAGTTTTATTTCAGGTCATTTTGGGCCATACTTTTTTATTAGACCCTAAACTTGCAAAAGATAGATATTTGAATCAAAATCCTTGACCCTAACTCGACCCACAAATATTTTTGGGTCTATCGGGTCTGTCCCGTAAATCCAATACCAAGAGAATAATTTAAAAAATATGCTATGATTTGTCTAATTATTGATGATTTCTAAGTGTAATTAACAAATTTCATTGTGATAAACTGTGATTGAGAAACACATATAAAGCCTATTGTAGTTTGTTTGAGAGTTCAAAAAACAAATTCATAATATAATTAGTATGCTAAATCATACAAATCAATACAAAATCATGTAGAATTTCCAAAATAAACTTCTTGTTTGATGGTTAGTAATTTAATAGGCCATTGGGTGTCTTAAATATAGTATTTCTAATTTTATTTGAAGATATAATTTTTGAATTTTGGGTCAATCGGGTTAATTCGGGTCCAAATTCCAAACTTGAATCCGACCCTAAATGAATTTCGGGTTCGGATCTGGTCAAAGAATCTTAGACTCTAAACTCACTTAAAATTTCAGATTCAGATCGGATCCAACAGATCAAGTCTTGCTTTACCTGTCCTATTTGTGCCTTTTCAGAAACAAATCTTTTGTGTCGTGAAAAGATCCAATCCTGAGGGGTGTTTTCTCAGGACGCCCTAAGCGCATTCTCAGCCACAAAAATGACATCTTTCGGGTATCTTTGGGGCATATTTCAACGAGTGGTCCAGATTTACGCGGGGGTATTTCTGGAAATAAAAAAGTGTGTTCCAGCTGGAGCACACTAAAAGATAGTGCGTTCCAGCTGCGCGCGTCATAAAAACTACAACGTATGATTATAATATATATGTACTCTGAAGTTGGTAATCAAAGAAGTATTAGTAGCCTAGTGGTAAAAGTGTTTGGCCTCTTAGTAAGAGATCTTGGGTTTGAATCTCGCTGTATACTTTCATTTTTAACGAGGTCCAGAACAAAAAGGGGGAGAACATGAACATAACGAGGAGAAATGGAGCAAAAAAGGGGAATAAAGGAATATGAATGGCGAGAAGCTGAATAAGGAATGAGTGAAGAAAAAAAAGGACAGAAAAAAGACATGGAAAAAAGGAACAAAAAAAGGGGTAACTAGAACAATAACGAGGAGAAAGGGAACAAAGAACGGGAAGAAAGGAGAAAAGGAAAGGAAAAAAAGGCGCATTCCAGTGCAGGAGAAAGAAACACAAATGGGAGAAAAGGAACAAAGAATAGGAAGAAAAGAACAAGAATGGCGAGAAACGGAACAGAGAAGGGGAAGAAAAGGAACATAAACAGAGCAACGAAGGGAGGCACATCTAGTACTGAGAAAAAAAGTGCGTTCCAACTGGAGCGCACTACAAGATAATACCAAAAATACCCCCGAATGATCGCTAGAAGCAAAAGTGTGTTTCAGCTGGAGCGCACTACAAGATGATAAGGGAGGCACATCCAGTACCGAGAAAATAAGTGTGTTCCAGCTGGAGCGCACTACAAGATGATACCAAAAATACCCCCAAGTGATCTTTAGAAGCAAAAGTGTGTTCCAGCTGGAGCACACTACAAGATGATACCAGTCCAGAGGAGAAAAATAACATAGGAGGGAAAGAAAGTAAGACTAATGACGAGAAATGGAGCAACGAAGGGAGGCGCATTCCAGTGCAGGAGAAAGAAACACAAATGGGAGAAAAGGAACAAAGAATATGAAGAAAGGAACAAGAATGGCGAGAAACGGAACATAGAAGGGGAAGAAAATGAACATAAACGGAGCAACGAAGGGAGGCGCATCCAAAGAAAAAAAGTGTGTTCCAACTAGAGCGCACTACAAGATGATATCAAAAATACCCCCAAGTGATATGTAAAACAAAAAAGTGACAAATATGCTATCCGTTTGGTCCGGATCGCTGTCAGCACCGAATCCGAACCCTTATGTGTCCATCCTCTGGATTTTTCTGGACACACCGGTTGTCCCGCGCGCGCACATTAGATGTGAACCTTGCCTTTTCTGTGTAAAGCATATACTGCCGAGTGCCGTTTATCATGTGGATTAATATAACAAAAACATTACTTTTATTGCTTGATATGACCTTCTTCGCGGCTCTCGGACGCGAGTTGAAACACAAATAATGGTTTTATAGAAAAAGGAATATATAACCCGCCGCGGACAAGAAACATAGAATCAGATGATCTATCACATGTCCGTGGTATAAAATGGGACTGTTCCTGGCGGAAAAGGTGCTAGAATCTTGTGCTTTGCTTCTCACCCCAGCTTGCCCCTCTCTCCTTTTAGTTCCAGTGAACACTAAGCAGAGAGGCATAGAGTGAGAGCAAGTATCCTACCTAGGCTCGCTTCGTGCTCCAGGCAAGCCTGTGTTTCCGCATGGCGTTCTGCTCCTGGTGCGGCTCTCCTCTTTCCAATGCCTGGTTCCGGAGTCAAGTAACCAGCCTGCCACTCCTCGTCTTACTTTTGTGCCTCGCACTAAGACCCGTACCTTTCCCTACATCAGACGCTCTGATCCTGGGCCTGCGTAAGCGGAACGGCGGCGGCAACCAGTGGCCAGGCACCGGCGGCGGAGGGAACCGGACGGGATGCAACATGTTTGTGGGCAGCTGGGTGCGGGAGGACAACTACCCTCTGTACCAGGCGTCGCGGTGCTCGGCGATCGATGCGCAGTTCAACTGCCAGCTGTTCGGGCGGCCGGACACGGACTACCAGCGGTTCCGGTGGAAGCCCAACGGGTGCGACCTGCCGAGGTTCGACGGGCTGGAGTTCCTCGTCCGGATGCGGGGAAAGACGGTGATGTTCGTCGGCGACTCCCTGGGCCGTAACCAGTGGGAGTCTCTCATCTGCATGCTGTCCGCGGCGGCGCCGGCTGGGTCGCCGACGCAGCTTGCACGGGGTGATCCATTGTCCAAATTCAACTTCTTGGTAGGAAGCATACTTATTGTTCTTGTTTGACCATGTTATATAATGACATTCTGATTATAACGACATAAACCAAAATGGCAGGAGTACGCGTTGTCTATCCAATTCTACCGGGCGCCGTACCTGGTGGACATCGGCGTGGAGCAGGGCGGGCAGCGTGTGCTGCGATTGGACGAGGTGTCCGGCAATGCCGCGGCATGGAGGACGGCAGACATCCTCTCCTTCAACTCCGGCCACTGGTGGGTGCACAGAGGAGCACTTCAAGGGTGAGTAGTCGTCATAACATCAGTCACTGTTAATTATTAAATTAGAGTTACAGCTAGCGCATCTGCTACTGCTGGCCTCCTCCTCCGGTTCCCAATTCCTGCCCCGTCCGTTTGCTCCCAAATTGAAGTCGCATCTCACCGTCCCACCGCCACCGCACCGCAGCACCAATCCATGAATCCATCCATCCATCCATTCATTCTCGACTGGATTACCGTCTCTGCTTCTGCTTGATGCTGCTGATTCATTGAATGCAATTGATCATCATGTCTACTCAGGTGGAACTACATGAGAGATGCCGGGGGACTCTACGCAGACATGGACCGCCTGGTGGCGTTCCAGAAAGGCTTGACCACGTGGGCCAACTGGGTCGATGCCAATGTCGACACTTCCAGGACCAAGGTCTTCTTCCAATCCATCTCACCAACTCACTACAAGTAAGTCGCAAGTTTACCAGTTTATTATCGCCGTTGTAAATCATAATCTCCATCACCAAGCGCCATTATCCTTCTCGCATCATAGAAACATGAAGCAGAGTCGATGGGGGCGGGTTTTCGAATGGTTTGTATTAGAGTTGAACAGAGTCAATCACGTTCCTCCATCTTCAGCTTTTCTACTGCTGTTCTTATCACCAACTCCCCAACTCTCCCCCCAACTGAAAATCCAGAACCAAAAGGAAATCCAGAAAGCTGCCGCCGCAAGGAAAAAACAAATATACTCCACATGCACTGCTGCAGTGCACTGCATCATGCTCCTGCACCGACTCAACCCCACCCACCACTAACTCTTTCCTCCCCTCCTCCTCTTCAAAATTTCAATCTTCAGTGTCCTAATTGGATCTGGTTGTAGCATCATGATTACTCGGTCATAGGCAATGATAATTACTGAAGATTCCCTTATCTATTTGAGCATGAGTTTAAGATTACCAAATCAGTTTCGGCAACTCCCGACATTTCTCCTGGGGAATCGTCAATAGCGTGTATGGTGAGAGCTGGCAATGCCAATGTAGCCCTACTTTAATACCTGCAACTTTTTTTGTTGTCTTTCTCTCCAGTAGTCAACTTGCCATCCCTGAAAACAACAAGACAAGATTGCTTTCAACTTTAAACCCCATTGCCAATTTCCTACTTCCCATTATTACCCCCCACGACGATGCAAGTCACGGGTTGCCATATACAGTGCAATTCGGCTGGTCATATGTGAGCATACCTGTTCGTCCGTCGGCAAGGCTGTGTCATCCACCGTAATTCAACAGTCTAAAATTCCGTTTCATCCATAATCATCCTGCCCCGGCCCATTCTACCCTCCTTGGGAACACTGCCAAGCACCACTGACACTGCTTGAAGCAGCAGAAGATGACACCGGTTAGGACAAGCCTGGGTTTGACGTAGTGGACAAGGAGCACGTGATGCACGGATAGATTCATTTTAGCGAGAGTGGTGCTGGGAAGAAACCAAACTTTTGCAGAGATCTCGCCTAGTACAATCATTTTCCCAGTTTGTTTCCTAGCGGTTATCATCACATTTACTCCTCCAATCCTATCTTCATTAAATCTTTCCCATCAAATGGTTCAATCCCTTTCTAGGAATCTGAATTAGCAAGGAGTTCAGCCCAAGCTTACATAATAGTCTATAAAACATCCACTAGTAAGGCGTTTTTATCTATTGATCCTAAGAAGTTGTTTTGTCAATTCAATTGAAATTCAGTCGCAATGTACTGTCTACTTTGACGAGCCAACTAGTTGTTCCTCCATTTATGAAATAAGGCATGTATCCTATTGCAGGTAAAATATTGTTAGTGAGTTTTAAAAGCTAACAGTTAGAAATAGCGAACATGAATAAGAGGGGGGGGGGGACTTGTTTTCTTTTGGTATCTAGACGAAACTTACTGGAGGCATAGAATGAAACAACTGAAAACAAATGTTGTGCGCTCAATGCCAGTCTTACATAGCAGGCCTTAGTTCCAAAAATAATAATGAACCAAATTATGAATTGAATTTGGCTTCTCTGAAAGGTTTCTCTGGTTTTGTTTCAGTGTTTTTATGGCTTTTTAAAAATATTCGATCGTCGATTTCATTCAATTATGTTCAATTATCCTTAGAAAGAGTACAACCAGAGTTTCGTTTGATTTAAACAACTATTTTAATTAGATCTTAATATAATCAACAATGTTTTAATTATGTTCTAGTGTTCGATACTTCTTTGTCAACATGATCCATTTTTTCATAAATATATAGAAAACTTTCTTCACATTTAACATATGAACAATGGATAACATCAGTGGAACTTCATATTTTAGATCATATATTTATTAAACATGGTTTGGAATGAAATCATTTTCAATTTTGCTTCGAATGATTTCATATGCATTACAAGGCAATGTTAATGAGCATGAATTAATCAAAAGTGCTTAAATAACTATTAGTATGTTGAATGGACGAAGAAGGTGCATACCAATCAATATAACCAAGATCTATGAACAGTAAGAGGCAGAGAACCCTTTATTGTTGTAAATAACCAATGCCAAGAATGAATCAAAAAGCCACTAATCCTCTCATTAATCATCACAATGAGGTCAATTATTCAAAAATTTGAAGCATATATATTGAGAAGACAACTTGGTTGGACGAATGATCACAATTCTTTATTTAAGAATATGACAAAACACATACACACACTTTATAGATAAAAGAAGATACACCCATTAGACCTTTGACTTTGTAGATAGTTCTTGTTGCTCTTGACGATGGTAGCAATGGTCTATAGTACAACACCACCTTTGTTATTTCCATGGCAAATGGCATGCTTTTCACACCAAGGACAAAATATGAGATCAGATATTCCTCCCAACAATTAGTGATTTTCTTGGACATTCTGTTCTGATTGATTAGTGATTGAAAAAACATTTTATCAAAAGAGAATGATTAGCTCAAAAATTTACAAATATTTTCTCATGATAAATCCATGAGATTTTAGACTTTGTAGATGTATCCCGTTGCTCTTGACAACTGTATTGCAAGGATCTACATTACCATATATACTTTAATATTTCCATCTTAGAGGACAAGTTTTTCACATTGAGGAGGGCAAAGTTCAGAGATTGAATATCCATCCCAACAAGTAGTGCTTTTTTGGACACTTCTATGATTTCTTAGTGATTGAAAAACCAATTTATCAAAAGAGATCCATTCGATCACAAATTTACAAATAAATTTCCAACGAGAAAGGAATTGGAATTGTTTGTCGAATATAGCTTGGAAAATTTGCCAACTCAAGTTTCTTTTCATAATTCTGGGATTGGTTTCATGTAAGTATGGAACTATAGTTCCAATGACTAACCGAAACGTCTTTACCGCCATATTTCTAAACAAAATTATTTTGGATCTTTTACAATCACACCTACAACAAACCAATTACATGTAAACTTCAAAAACTTTGGGTTTAAAAATTGAGTGTGAGTTCCTATAAAATGATTTCCATATAACTTACCACTAACTATAGACCTACAATGTGATACACCAATCACACCAAAGCGAGATTACTCAAAACAAATTGCGAAATTATCAGCTAACAACCATATTACCAATAAATAGGGTAAATTAAAACTGATCACATGTTATCATCTCAAGTGAAGACATATACATCAAGGTCCACAAAATTGTGCCATCTGTATCACGTATCATGCCACCGAGGTATTACTTAACTGTATGGCGGCCATCATGCCACAACTTGAAATCGGTTACAAGGATACCATGTCTACATATATATATACAAGGCATACACGTACAATCATGACATACTGCCGAAAACCCATTATCAATGTACAATATCTACAAAATACCCCCAAGGACATGAGAGTACATGGACGACATATATGACTCTACTACAAAATATTAGCAGCATATCCAATTTTTAATTACCACTAATCTCTTTGATGCTCTTCCTCAACCGCACGATCTCTACTATATCGTGCACGAACACCTAAAAGATATGAAAACCCATGGGGTGAGACCAACGTCCCATCGAGAGATATAACTCTCTGCTAACAACTATTGTAAAACTGATAGATATATAGTATGTTAAGCACTAAGAGTGGATTTATGTAAATGAATAATAAAAAATTCATAACACGACTTAGGCAGATTAAGAAGCTATAACTGATCAGTAGGACATCATATACTTTTAGAATAAATATGAAGAACATGTATAACCGTTATCAATTATACAGTAAAACAAACAAGACAAAACATCAACCAAAGTTATTCATATTTATCCCTATGAAGATATATTGCACGACTGTATTACGTCTTTTATTATACCCTGAGGATTTGAGTCGTACCACTCAAATCCAACTGACCACTTCTAAGTCGAAATCAGTGGCATACAAGATCTATGGAAGAGCCAAATCCACGATCTCACCTCCACCTCTCGATTAGTACGAGATACACTATAGAGACATAACAGTCAACTACCACCAGCAACATATAGTCAAGCTGAAAACACCTAGCCCCTCTTAGTACAGGTCACGACGCTAGACACCAAGATATGGAACTATGTCACCGAGTTACAACCACAATTTTCCTCTGAAATCACATCACATAATATAATCACCAAGACATGACCACAACTGTTCTCAAAACATTTAGGATCTGGATGGCAAGAATATTTTCCAAGCATCCCACATACTCAATAGTATGTGCTCTGAGTTTCTTATGGGAAGACTCGTTTCACCATCCAGCAAGTTCTGACACCGGAATAGATCTATGGCATATGGCAACTACATCATTAAAGTTTCACTTGATTAGTTACATCAATTGAGTATCTTTTATAGTGTATCAATCAAGTTACAACGTACAAATCCTATACAGATTCTACAAAGATAAGGGTGGATTGCAACATCAGAAGATATAAAACACCTTAAGCATAAAGCTAATCACATCACCACATGATGTGTCTCACTACCATACACAAGGCTATCGCCATTATCACATCACCATAGGATAAAAAATTCCACATCACATCATTAGAGGGTATCACCTCAAAATAGGCACTAAGTCATCAGTAAGGTCATTAGACCATTCTCATAGTTCCTACAAGATAGCATTATCATTATATCACCATGCCTCATCAAGGCTCATAATCACCACATAAATATCACACACATGACACCACATTAATCATTAGTCATGATGCTCATTCAACCTACAAATAAGATTACAACACTTAGAGAGAGGAATACTTCATTACATGCTAGCCACTTAAGCAAGATAAGCATTACATCATGTATTCAATGATTAGGGTTAGGGCTTTTCATAGTTAACCGATTAGGGTTTCCATAATAGCACCTGCTATCATTTCCTATTGGTTACCACCTCCCACATTCTTGGAAGACATAAACCAACATCATCAACATAAACAACCATACATGAGAACAACAACATGTAGCGACCACGTGAGCTACATCACCTCTAGCAATCACTAGGCATCAAATGTCCTAGAGACCACTAGGAATCAACTGCCCTAGCGACCACTAGGGTTAAGGCAATCCATAACGACCAACACCCACACATGTGTTGCGACCACTAAGGTTACACTATGTGTAACAACCATATCATATGAAGCCATTATGACTTATTATGGCTAAACTCCCCTTACGACCACTAGGCTTAGGTTGCCCTAGTGACCATTAGGGTTAGACCCTTATAGCGACCAACGAAGAAGCTAATCCATATGTAGCGACCACCAAGAAAACTCAAATGTAGCAACCACAAGGAAGAACAACTCACTTCGTCCATAATGAAGGTGCCCTGTTTGTAGCAACCGCAAAGCACTCATAGGTAACAGTCGCAACACATGTATCAAAGTATAACGTCCAACATGCATAATGATCATTACAAAGACTCAAGCATAGGGACCACACAACACATGCAACCCAACGTAGCGACCATCAAGACATGTAGCGACCCCAAATAGGTAGCTAACACCAAGAAACTGAAGAGTCACCAAAAGAAAACCTCATAGATAAGATGATAAGAAAAACCATAAAACAAGCATCACAAGGATCACATGGGTAAACCATGATATGAGGAAGAAAACCAAGCATTAAATGCATGCAAACAAGAACCAAAACTTTTATCTTCCACATGATAGCCAAACAAGATCATGGTGATAAAAATGAATATTCCAAAGGTTACATGTAAGAATCAACAACTCCATCATCTATTTGTTCTTGAGTACAACAAATTAGGGTTTAGGAGAAAGAGCAATCCATGCAAAGATCACCACATAATCTTAAACCCTAAAGCAAAGCAGCATCATCCATCAACTTCTAACCATGGTTTAGAAATAGAACAATAACATGCAAGCAAGATAACATGCATAAATAGAAGAGGGTAAAGTTATATAGCCCACCTTGAGGTGAAGGTCAACTCTAAAAGCCAAGAAGCTCCAAGAGAGAAGAAATGCCAAGCTTGGATCAACTCCACGACTAAGAAAGATCACCTCAAGAGAAGAAGAGAAAACCAAGGTCAAAGGAAGCTAAAAGGAGAGAGTGTACAAACCCTAGGTCGAAAAATAAAGGGGAAACAAGATATCTTCTTCGCATTCAGGTACTATCATGGAGAACCATGATTTCGACCTCTGTTGGAGAGAAGTTCCTCAAGAAAACCACCATGGAGAACCATAGTTCGGACAAGAGAAGAAAGATAGGGGTAGATTTCAAAACAAATGAGTTTAAGAAGAATAAACCACTTGCCAAGCACAAAGGTCACCAAAGGATCAACAAAGGAAGAAGCTCCAACCCTAGATCACTACATGCAAGGGGAAAACAATCGCCTTCTTCAAGCTTAAGACCATCACTTGCACCACCAAAAACAAGGTCAAACTCCAAGAAAGAAGAGGGAGACAAAGATGTTACTTTCATAAAAAATAAGGGGTATAAGTACCCGAGGGTGGGAGAGAGGTGAGGGATATGAGGTGTCAAGATACTAGAACCTCCAAGGACACTTATCCCTCAAAAACCTCAGCCATGCAAGCACTCAAGACATGCATGCACCAAAGATTGCCAAAACCAAGGTCATGTAGCGACCACTTGGTCCACCACACCCTTTTGGTAGAAACAAAACCAAAGGTTATCATGGTATTGATTGCTACCCATGAAACCCAAAGCAAAGGGTCACAACACATCAATACAAGCCAAAGCATTTCGACCAAGATCCTGGACAAGGCATATGGGTCGTTACAAAACACAACCAAGAATCATTTCGGTCAAAAAATTCTCAAGTAACACAAAGCACATTGGGCGCTACACAAAACGGATCAACAACATGGTCGACACCACCATCGACCCAAGCATCCATGTAAACCCTAGCATCAACACATGATGCCATCTCATCAACCAAAGACTAACAAGGTGCCCCTATACACCATTATCTCTCTCATGATTCCAAGACATAGGAGGCACAACCAACATGTGAAAAATTGCAAGATAAATCGTCAACATGGGTAAATTGCAATCAGGTCCAAAACAAGCATACATATAACATAACTAGCTCAAACATCAACCAAACTGGACCAAACTGAAAAAATAAATGTGTCACATGTTATTAAGGCATCTCAAGAGATTAGCTTAAGGTTTAAGCATCTTATTAAGCAAGACAAGTAAGATCAAGCACTAAGCTAGGTCAGGGGTCTTACATACAAGATCCTTAGGGTGATAATCAAATGATACACAATGATATGGATGCCATCTTAATTACACAAATGAAGTACATTTGTAACATGAATGATATCTGGTGTTGATAGTTAGTCTTGCTCTTCCATGTTGACTAACAAAGAGCCAAAAATAGATTTACATCTGTTTGATCCATTGTCAGTGTCATTCGGTTAGGGTGTGCCCTCATTGAATACTATGAAGGTTATGATCTTGGTCAAATCTTATATTGAGAACATTATCATCATTTATCATCCTTCTTTCATTCATTGTTGATGTCCATTTTCAAAAAGATCTTATTGCATCAGTGAAAAATGCCACTGTCTCCGAGACGTTCTCATCAATAGGCAGTTATTACCAAGTGCTAATTCCATAGTTGTTATTCTTCACTACTTAGTATTTGTAGCTAAGACTACAAGGGGTGATGTAGATATGCACAAGGAGGAGACGATATATATGAAAAAAAGGGGTACAAAAAGAACAAAGGGGTGTGGAGATTGTTCCAATACAAATATTAAATATCACTCTCACCTATAGAAATGTCCCATACTCACATAAAGTACAAACGTCTAGGTCCACTTTTAAAGTTGTGAGCCTAGAGGTGGTTTGCGGTTCGGTGCCGTCTCATTATCAAGTCACAATGATTTTATTGGTCACTGGGAGATTTACAAAGCTAGTATCATGTGCCAACTCTCAAAGCCATGGTTTTATAGATTTTCAAGAATTCTTTCAAGACATAATACTAGTCAATATGATAACCATCTGCAATCCAAGTACAAAGAAGTATTCAATCCAGTGAAACTAAAGAATCACTGCATGTTATGAAGCTATACATTTCCCCATTGACAAAAAGTGAGGGGATGTCATGTGTTTCTTAAGACTATATAAACATGGGAAAATGTAATGGGTAAGACAAAAGATTTGTGGAAGCCATCAACTTTTAACTTGTTGAAGGAAGCAAGTGTTGTGCACACTTGTAGGTGAGGTGGTCTACAAGGTTACATCTTATGTCTACATAATTTCAAATGTGAAGAGTTATGGTTTGTTTTAACTAATAAACCCTCAACAGGATAATGGGCTATATGGAAGAACTATCTTTATCTTTACATATTTTGAGGTCGCATGAAAAGTACTAGAATATTTCACAAAAAAGAGACGCTACTAGATCCTGATGAATGCTCGTATTGGTGCTATATATGATTCTTTACCTAAAAAAATGTGCCCCCAAATTTTAGTGGAAGGCTTAGAATAGAAACTCAATTCCATAATGATAAGAAAGGAAGTATTTCCAATAAGTTTATTGTGTTGCTTGCTTTGTTAAAGAGAAAAGGAATTAAAAATATTGAATTAAAGAGGATTCCTTAACATTTGAATACATGACTGCGATGTTGCATCTTTGCAAGTCTATTTGATATATACTTGGGTAGATAAGCAAAGAGGACTTTTGCAATTATAAACTTAATAGAATCAGCGTTTTCCCAAAATTCCTAGTTTAACATGTTACTTGAACGAGTCATCCTAATGAAGCATGGGATAGCTTCTCATGTTATCCTTTTTCCTTTATTCCGTAACTTCTATGGATCAATTTTCCGCTAGAGTATATTAGATATATTTGTGCTGCATGATTGACTCTTTGCTAGAGTATGCTAGATATATATGTGCCGAATGAATGGTTTGTTTTTAAGGAAGCTGTTTGAAAGCTATACGTATTATTTATCTTGCTCATTTTGAAGCCGATAAGAAATGGACGAGGCTTCTTCATGATAGTAGTACTAGAGGGCATATTAAAAGTCAAAACCTATCGATAAATAGTATTAGAGATCATACCAACCTGAACAGAGGATTGGTTTCATAACAACGAAAAAAAAAGTCTGCGTAACGACTAAAAACTCGTTTGCCTTGCAGACCATCGGAGTGGAGCGACCCGGTGTCCAAGAACTGCTACGGCGAGCGGGTTCCGGTAAGCGGGTGGTCCACCATGCAGGGAGCGTACGCAGACCCGAACCAGCAGATGCGGGTAGTCCGGACCGTGCTAGGTGCCATGCGGAAACCGCCATACCTCCTCGACATCACGGCACTTTCGGAGCTGCGAAAGGACGGCCACCCGTCCATCTACAGCGGCGACCTCAGCCCGGAACAGCGAGCCAACCCGGACAGGTCCGCCGACTGCAGCCACTGGTGCCTGCCGGGCCTGCCGGACACGTGGAACCAACTCTTTTACACGGCACTCTTCTTCTCATATTCTTGAGGACATCTTTAGCTAATTTTTTATGTGATACATTTTTACTTCCCCCTCTCCGTCCATTAGCCCTGTAGTGCTCTGACAAACAATAGAGGACTATAACTTGTAGTCTTCAGTCTGTTATAAACTACCGATTGATCTAATAGTAGGTGGCATGCGACTCCTCTTACAATATTATTTTTGTAGAGGTGGATCTAAAAGTTAGACGTGAATGTAGTGGCGGATTTTGGAGTGAAATATTGGGAGGGGTATAATGTACCATGAAGTAGTTAAGTGTATACATCTCAAAATTTCAAAAAAGTAAAAATTAAAAAATATATATTTTTTTACTTCAGGTGCAATGATATATTAGATTATAAAAGAAAATATAATAAATTTAATGACACAATATAATTCTAAAATTTTAAAATTATATTTTTTTCTTTAATGTACTTGGAGTCCAATAATAGAATTAGTGTCGAATGACTTTGTAATCACTCTTTCAATATGGACAATAATAGAATGCACGTTTTGTCGTGGCTATGGAGATTAGAAGAGTCAAAATCAGACAGATCAATCTATCAAGCAATATGTAGCAATATATGAATTTTGTTCTTTTTAATTTTTACTAGAGCACAACATAAATCTAAAAATAGTCAAAAGGTACATCTAATCTGGATTTTTTCAAGGTTATTTTGTTCTCTGTCTAGCTGACCAGTCCTCACAATTTCAGTGGTAGGCACATCTAATCTGGATTTTTTCAAGGTTATTTTGTTCTCTGTCTAGCTGACCAGTCCTCACAATTTCAATGGTGAGCTTATTGTTAGTGTGTGATTGTTCAGTTTATCAGGGTCTCTATGGCTTTGGATCCAGTTCTATGTCCGTGATGGAGTCTTATCTGCCGGAGTAGTAGCTGGTTTTTCTGGCTTTACAGATGAATTGATCGGATGATCTTTAGACATTTTTTCTTTGGCTTCAGATTGGAATTCTGTTGGCTGTGTAGTCCACTCACTTTCAAGAAGATGAGGTTAATGCCAGTTGTGCGATTGCTCAGTTGACTGATCCAATCTGTGAAAAAGGATTAATGGTTCGTAGGTTTTTGTGGTCTTTTCTTTGTCTGCCAGAAATCTGTTGACCCAGATGATAACATCGAACCTTTTTGTGGTGCTACTCCTGTGAGCTCCTGATCCTAAACTGACATTTCTGGCTACCCTTGTTGTCATTCTTTTAGAAGATGGTTTTAATGCTTTGTCAACATGAGCTGTTCGGGAGTGTCATTGTTTTTGTATTTCTGATCTCTCTGGAGTATGTACTGTTTAAATGTTTCTCCTGTCATCTAGGTTGTTGATTCTAGTTAGAATCTTAGTGTGAGAATGTTTTGTTTAGTTGGTTGGATGTTCCATCCAGGTCCGTATTGGGGCGCAATCTCTTTGTACCCAAAGTTTTGGGCATCAAATTTTAGTAACACGAGTTTTTTACCGAACAAAAAAATCTGGATTGGTAGGAGTATGTTCCATGAAATGACAAAATTGATATCTCAAATAAACTTTTTCTTGATCATTGAAATCAGATGAGTAGTATTTAAAAAAAAGACAAACTTTCAACAGTTATATCTTGTAAGTTATGCTATTGCGATGCAAAGTTAATATAAACAAATTTTCAACAGTTATAGAAGCAAATAAGTAAGTTATATAAAACCACACGTATGATAAATAAATGAAATCAATGACAAGATGAGTTACAAAATGTTTCCGTCACTCCATGATACGTGGATGGTGAATAATGAAAAAAATCGGCCAACATAAGAATCAACTTTCTTTCTCTTTGATTGTGTTTTTGTGCACACTTATGTGTGTTAAAAAAGGTAGAGACAACCAGTTTTCAAAGATTGTGTTGGTCACTTAAACAATATTGAAAGCAGAGTTTGAACAATGATGTGAAACTCTACTTGAAAATATCCATGTTTATCGATGTTTAACCGGTCATGTTGACGTTTGTTTAACAAAACATGGAGTTTGACACACCCGATGTTAGAAGTTTACAGATAGATTTATAGAGGCTGATTGTTTCCTTTATTTATGTTTGTTATTTTGGATAATGATAATTATCAAAAGACCAGAGGAGAGAGACCAAAATTATACTAAAAAAATAAAAAAAATGGTTCCTTAATTGTAAGAGACAATAGCACAAGAAATCTTCCCAATTGTAAAATCAAACCAAACTGAAAAGGAACCTACGAGCGCATTAAATTACTGAATAAATACTGAAGAGGAGTCAAAATGATATAGATTTTTTATTGCATTATTTAACTTGGTAAGTATAAAAGAACCATCAATGGAAACTCTTGGGGGGGGGGAGCTTATCAAATAAGAAACTATCAACGTAATAAAATAGATTAATTAACCTTTTAACCAAACCATATTCATTAATTAAAAAAATAAACGGAATAAAAATTATAATAGAAAATAACATAACATATCTTTTTTGTAATTGTAAAATCAGCACAAACTGAAAAAAAAAATCTAAAAATATATTAATTTAAAGGTAGAGACAACCAGTTTTCAAAGATTGTGTTGGTCACTTAAACAATATTGAAAGCAGAGTTTGAACAATGATGTGAAACTCTGCTTGAAAATATCCATGTTTATCGATGTTTAACCGGTCATGTTGACGTTTGTTTAACAAAATGTGGAGTTTGACACACCCGATGTTAGAAGTTTACAGATAGATTTATAGAGGCTGATTGTTTCCTTTATTTATGTTTGTTATTTTGGATAATGATAATTATCAAAAGACCAGAGGAGAGAGACCAAAATTATACTAAAAAAATAAAAAAAATGGTTCCTTAATTGTAAGAGACAATAGCACAAGAAATCTTCCCAATTGTAAAATCAAACCAAACTGAAAAGGAACCTACGAGCACATTAAATTACTGAATAAATACTGAAGAGGAGTCAAAATGATATAGATTTTTTATTGCATTATTTAACTTGGTAAGTATAAAAGAACCATCAATGGAAACTCTTGGGGGGAGCTTATCAAATAAGAAACTATCAACGTAATAAAATAGATTAATTAACCTTTTAACCAAACCATATTCATTAATTAAAAAAATAAACGGAATAAAAATTGTAATAGAAAATAACATAACAGATCTTTTTTGTAATTGTAAAATCAGCACAAACTGAAAAAAATATCTAAAAATATATTAAATTTAACGAGTAAATGTCGGAAAGGAGTTAAAACAATAAGGAATTTTTATTGTATGTTTAACTTGAAAAATATAAAAAACCATCAATAAAAAACTCATGGAGAGCGTATCAAATTAGAAATGGTGAATTTGTAGCATCCCATGATTTGAGGCATCAGATAGAATGATCTTAAAAGGAATTATTGGACTACCCATATCACTAAGGTGCACCTCTTTTTCTGGGAGCCACTTCCCCTCCAGTAGGTGGGGCCCATATGGACATGTGGCATGCTAGTCTTGAGTCGTGCGGTCCAGGTATGTTGGAAATGATTGTCCATGGTTGACGTAGCCACCCTTGCGCTGGTATTCCGTGATCGGAAGTTGGGTGTCCATGGGTCATTCTGGGTCTACACTAAAATGGGGAAATATTATGAGACCATTCTGGGTCTGCCTTGACGAGGACGTCAAGAGTCTAAGTGGGGGAGATTATAACATCCCATGATTTGAGGCATCAGATAGAATGATCTTAAAAGAAATTATTAGACTACCCATATCACCAAGGTGCACCTCTTTTTCCAGGAGCTCGTAAATAAAGAACTCCATAGTTAAGTGTGCTCAGTTTGGAGTAGTACTAGGATGGGTGACCAATCGGGAAGTTGACCCCAGCTTGCGCGTGAGTGAGGAAAAAATGCGCAATTAAGGCTAGTGGTAGTCTGTGAGGCCAGTTGTCATTCTTGAAACTCTACTGGAGCCTAGAGCAGTGGGCCCAAGTGTTACAGAACTTTTAACCTAACTATATTAATTAATTTTCAAAAATATTGAAGGGTGGGGGGCAGTCTTATAGGAGATCTACCACTGTGTGGATGAGAATCTTTTGTATACACATCAACTTTCAATACGAAAGAAAATAGTAATCACACATATGATTGCTATTATAATCGAAAATCTATATAACTTCCAAATTGACCTTGAAATAAAGACTATGTGAAAGGAACATATAAACGAGCATTTTTAAAAGATTGTACAATTACCAACAAAAGCCGGCAAGATGTGTAGCTTTACTTAACAACCACTAATTGTTCCTCAAGATAATGACCTTATGAATGAAATTGAAGAAAAAGTTTATGGATGAGATGGTGTCTAACGAACAAGTTTATCTCAACGGTTGTGACTTAGTCGTAGTAGAATAGGCATTAAACCATATATTTGATTTTTCTATCCATTGGATTAAGAGAAGGGGAAAAGGAGTTACTCCTCTTCGTATTTTCTCGTCAACATATTACATTCCTTATTTTCTTCAGAGTTAACTCTCCTCTGATAATATTTTTCGTACCTTCCTCTCACTCCTCATGTAACGTTGTTGAATATCCACGTTGGTTTAGCTCCAGATCGACTCGTGGTGTAAAAATTTGGAACCTGCAACCGGTTTAGACTCAAATTTCTATCAACTTATCTAACTGTATGGATCTAGATGTAGATTTGTGTTAACGTATTCAACTCAGAACTGATCTTAATTTATTAAAAGTAGAATGTAGAAACTAGGTGCCTCAAAACTCTAGTGTCGTCCAAGTTAATTTTTTTTTCTCGTCTGTTTGGAAACAACCCGGATTTAGACTCGTTCCAATTGGAGCCAATCAGCATTATAAAAAGCTAGAATCAGTATCGATCTGGACCCAAATTTCAGTCGTTTTGTCCTGATCCAAATTTCAGCCGTTTTGTTCAAATTCGAATTTTTGTCGTTTTGTCGAAATCCGGAATGTTCAGGATTGTAGAATTGGAATTTGGAATCAATTTTTCACAAATCGGATAAAATTGAATTCATTTATTGATGCCCAACTCTCCGCTCGGTACTATGTGTTTGGTTTCTTTATTTATTAATCACCGAGTCTTTCATCTTTTATGTTCATATAACTAGACAATACTTGAATTCTCTACACCAATTCATACATTGTTTCAGTTTCTCTTGTTTAATGAACATGTTGATTAATCAATTAACACGAGTGTATTCTACGCTTAGGCGAGGCCATTGCCTCATGAGGTGGGTAGAGGTCTGCCACTGCGTTATGCATTTTCAATTATTAAACTTTTGAAAAGGCAACCAATTAACTACCATTTGACTAAAACATTGACTGGAATAGATGACACAATAGCCGAGTTTGAGGGAGGATGGAGATTCTATTTGAATTTCCGTCTCCACTCTCATTTGCTGCTCTTAGTTTTCAATTTAAAAATATTTTGTTGCATTCAACAACGAGCCTCAGGCCAACCAACGCCACGCAGTGGCTTCTGGTTAAAGGCGTCATTCTATTTGACATCTTCAACTATAAGCCATCACGTGGTACTGGTCGGTCCCCAAGCAATCGTTGAGGCTCTTCTAATGTCAATGTTACCAATTGCCTCCAACAACTATATCCCCCCTACTCATTAGTTTTTTCTATACAAAGCCCTATTTTCTTCTCTACACTCATATTTGTTCACTCATGTTATATCCAAATTTCAATTCAAAAGAGCTATTGGTTTTTTTTTTGAGAAATCTTTCAAGGTGGATGTCTGAGTCCTATTCACTTATAATGGTCAGAGCGTGAAACTTATTTCTTCTTCTAATTTTCTTGTCACTAAATGTGGTCTCGCAACAAGTAAGTTTATTTTGTTATTGTTATATTATAAAATTTTAGCAGAACTTCACATCGTTACATGTATTGTTGCATCAACGTACATACAAAATTACCAACTTAGAATACATGTATTTCTGAGACATACTAATCATAGTTAATCTATTATTTTGTTTATAGTTGATCACAAATTAAGTTTAGAATTGATATTGCTACTTTGAAAAAGACTCTGCAAATCAAAATTTGATGGGATTAAATGCTAACACGAGACTCGTAGATTATTTTCTACTTTATTCATTTTTTAGTTCTCATGTTTTACTTTTTCCTTTAGAGTTATGACTTCTCATTAACTTGGTTTATGCTTGAAATAGATATCTTGTGCATGATATGTATCTATCTGTGATCTAGTCAGGAGTGTGCATCTTGTAATTCCAATCTTATGAGTTTCTTTTAGGTTTTAACATATGATTTAGGATTGGGATGTTTCACATATGGTAACATACTCAATTTTAGGTACTAAATTCACACTGAGCTAAGTTCACACCCCCCCCAACTTGAGCTTATTTATAATGTTGTCCTTCATTCCAAATCTCAATCACTTCTTTTGATTGAATTATCATTACTTTTTATACTGATTAGTCTTCAATGGATGTGTCTAAATTTATTTATTCTCTTCACTTGATAAAATATTTATAAATTAGTCCCTCATCTTATTCCATGAACTATCAGGTCAATTGTGCAAATATATCTTGATTTGACCATGAGTATAGAGTGGCCTTAAAATTATAACTAAAAGCTTTGGAATTAAATTGAAATAATACTTATTGTTATTGATATGAATATTGTAGAAATTAATGAGAGAAATTATATTCCCCAAATAGGATCTTTAAAGTAGAAAGTTAATATATTTTGAAATATTAATGGAGAAAATAAAAGGTACAAAGATCTTTCAAATAGGAGTTACAAAAGTGAAAGTAATTTAGAAGAAGGGGGTAATGGCATTAATGGACCGATTGAAGTATATTCAATTAAAAAAAGAGAGAAAAATACCTAGGTAATGCACACATGTCATCTTCTCTGCACAACCCGTGATTGTTACCTAGGTGTCATATGTTTTTCCTCTTCCTAGCCTCCTCCTCTCTTATCTTCCTATCCTCCTTCCTATTTCTTCCCTTACCATGCTTTCTCATCTCCTAGAAACCCTAGCCGCCACAAATCTCTTCTCCCCATCCCATCTTTCATGCACCCATCCGACTGGAACAGACCTACAATGATTGGTAGCTTATTGCCTAGACCAGTCTCTGACGCCGCTCAGTGGCCTACAACTGTGATCCAAGCCCCTTAGGAATCTCTGTGCCCCCTCATTTCAAGGAACATCACATTCCTAATACGTTAATCGAAAACCCTATCAGTCCCTTGGCGTCAACTTGCAACAAGACCTGCAAATGGTTGCACCTCTACTATTGGTGCTTTGCGTCATGGCAACACAATTTCTCTAAATTTCTAACATGATCCTATCATCTCTTTGAAGGTGATATGCGACAACTATCATCTCCTCTCTGGTCAGCAACAACCAACACCAATCCTAGTTCTGGTAGCCACCATAACTTCTCTCCTCACACAAAAAAGACACATCAACTAATATTGATGCTGGAAAAGATATTGTTGTTGAATTGCTCTTCAACATTGATTTAACATGCTAGGTGTCATCCAATAGGGGTCTATCTAGGCAGAGTTCAATCAATTTGGTATTATCCAACTGACTTTACTTAGTAGTATGCCTAATTACTCTTCAGCATTGCACCATGCGATAGTCTCATTGCAAATTCATGTGCATATCAACTCATAAGTAACATTCAACCTCCACCCGACTAGGAAAATTAATTAATACACACTTTCATCAATGCAATAATCTATATAAAATACTTACATTTTTCTATATTTTTTATATATAGAGTAATCATGTAATGTAATTTACTATATTGCCTTCTGGGGGTGACTAGTGAACGGAATGTTCTTCTGACTTTTTGTTACCATCTATATATCCAGATAGATTTTATAAGAAACACTCAAATACACTTATATAAGAAATGCATATACATAAAATATCACTTCACATCAAAGTCACAACATACACCATGGGAATAAGAACAACATAATAACCTAATATATAAAATAGAATTAAGATAGCAATGTCTATTATATAATTTAGTATATGATATGGTACATAAAAAAGGTCAAGTTGGATGAAAAATTTGATATATCTCTAAATATTATTGTAACATACTGGATTTTGGGTCCTATTCCATATTGAACTATAATTTACATTTTATACTATACTTGAGAACATCTACAAATATATCCTTCTATATGAAGTCTCATTTATCTATTTTGATCAATCATCAAATTTCTTGATATAATTAGTCTTCAATTTTGTTTATTTTGTCTATGTGAATTGTAACATCCCTGACCTGGTTTATGGCTTAAACCTAGAAGTTTTACTTAAGTAAGTTATTTACAAACTTGTTATAATCTTTGGAAAAGTAAATACGACTCTTTGTGAAGTTTATTTTCAAGAATGAGCTTAATTGCAAACTATTTGTGCATTATATGGTAGTCTGAGTGAAAAGTGAAATTTACCCAAGATGAGGGGTTACATTGCAATATGTCACATGTTAAATGTGTCCTAAGTATTTTTAATATCATAAAAGAGAGAATTATGCTAAGTGGTGGCTTGTGGAAAGCCTAAGTTCCAAGTATTGAGCTTGTTTGAACAATGCTTGTGCTTTGTGTACCAATTTTGGTACAAATTATAATTTACCCAAAATATAGAGTTGATATGAAAATTACCACATTTAGTGTGTCCCCACTCCCTCTATGTATCATTTATAGGAGAGAGAAATAAGGAGATGCCATGATGGAACCATCTTTGAATGATGGTGGTTTTAGTGATGAAAAGACCATGGAAGTTGTATAGTTGAAATCTTTGTATGAGTTATATCGATTTGTAGACTTAGAATGGGAGTCCCTATCAGCCAAGGGGCCATATAGGGAGTCTCGTATCAGTTTGTGGACTCTTGGAAAAGGCCATGACGACCTAAGTACCTCAGGGAGGTAATCCATGATGGGTTAGATGTTCCTTGCAAAAAGTGTATCAGTTTGCTTTATTTATGAGATAAAGATGAGATATCTTATCCAATAAGATAAGGAATGGCCGAAATATCATCTCTAGATTATCCTCTAGACTTTTTCATGTCAAAATATATATATGTGTGTATGCATGGACATGTGTCAACCATGCATGGCCACATGTCATCTAGTAGCATATGGTGAAGACACCTCTTATACACTCTCTTTCATGAACACCAAGTATATATACATCACCTTCCACCTACTTATGGAAGTTTACGAACCCCACAACTTTCTTTCTTGGAGATATCATGCAAACCACTTAGATATCGTGCATAGAAGCTCAAGGAGCAAGGGAAGCTCAAGCACCAAGCTTAAGGTAAGGCCATGGTCATCTTCAACCTTGGTTGAAGTATGATTTTGGGTTATAGATATTCCTCTCTTTTCTTCTTCACCAAGTTCTTAACTATGGCTATTTCTTGTATATGAAGGAGTGGTGAACGAGCCTTGGACCTTTGATAAGATCATCTTCAACCATAGGAACGTGAGGCTTTGGAGCTTGGAGCTTTGAAGTATTCATAAGGCGGGCTATATAACTTGAACCCAACTATATTATTATTCACCTTCAATATTGTTGAACTTATTGACCGACTTTCAATTTCGAAATCCTTTGATAAATTGATGATCCTTTAGTTCAAAAAGTATATTAGGACTGTTGTCCATAATCTAGAAGAATAAGAACAAGAAACTAGAGGTTGATGATTATGCCATCATCAAGGTCTAACCCGATATGGGTTGAAGCACCTCTAAACCTGACATGGTAGAATAAAGACACCATTAACTCGATATGGTAATGAGTAGGTATCTCTTACCTGGTATGATGATGAAGTGCATACCCCATGCACGATATGTTGTTAAGAAAACACTATATGCACGATATCAGATCAAGTCATGCACCCTATGCACGATAGGGAACATGAACTCCAAACCGATATAACAAAACCCTACAGGATAAGTAAACCGACATGTTGATATAAGGACACCATAAATATGATATAGTGAGAAGTGTTTATCTCATGAACGATATGAGTAATACATATAAACCCCTTGAGCACGATATGGGGTCATATATTCACCTTATGCACGATATGGTGTTAGGTTATATCCTAACCCGATATGGGTTGAAACCCTAAATGGTAATATGAAACCCAAGATGAAGGGAAACCCGATATAGTCGTGAGTGATACCACATGAAAGATATATCATGGACGATAGGAGTAGCACCTATTTACACCTTATGAATGATACAAGGGTAAGATCATGCCTTATGCACGATATAGTGTTACTTGAATACTCTACACGATATAGAGTTGAAACCCTAACCGATAGAGAGATGAAACTTTATGTGATGGCATAAAACCCGATATACCCTATCCTTTATTTAATGGATTGTGGTAAAAGGATTCAACTAGATACCTAGCTTGTCGTGTAATTATATGATAGAGTTGATCCTTAAAGGTATAAAAGGTTGTGAGCCTAAGGGTCTACCTTACATGGTAACCCGATATGTTACCCAACATGGAGACCCGATATGATAACCCAAGATGGGAAAATGATATGATAACCCAAGATGGAAAAATGATATGATAACCCAAGATGGGAAAACAATATGATAACCCAATATGGGAAAACAATATGATAACCCAAGATGGGAAAACGATATGATAACTCAAGATGGGAAACCGATATGACAACCCAAGATGGGAAACCAATATTGTGCACATCTTGTGCACGATATGGTATCAAGTATACCATGAAACCTAATATGAGGTCAATCATATAGCTTATACACGATATGAAGCTAACTTAAGATGATAAGATCTAAGTGATAGTCAATCCGATATGAATACATGATATGGTGTTAAGAAATACACCCTAAAACATGACATGGTGATATGGTTATACCACATGCCCGACAGGGATATACGATATGATGTGAATGTTGTATCTTAATCATGGTATGATAGTACACACACATCTTGATATCCGATATGGTGGGAATACCTCAATCATATGTATTTGATTGGGTGTCATATGTTGTGAGTTGTGTTAATTGCAATATAAAGGATAGTGTAATTTGATAATGGTGAACTAATGTAACATAAAAGGAGAATTGAGTCAACTTAATAAAGGTATGGTGCAATCAACATCCTAATCAAGATAAGAGAGAAACCTGTACATAAGTGATAATCATGTTAATAAGCATGCATTGATACTACTAAGATGAATGGAGTTTTAATTAGTGTTTGATTCTAGATCTTGAATCCTTAATTGTTAACAAGGGGAAAATCTAAACCTAATGAAGGGTGATGGTATGCTCTTACAACCCTAATCAGTTAGATTGAGAAATCCTAACCCTAATAATGGGAAGGTTGTATTTCTCTGATATCACATGGTGATGATGTGAATTTGAAACCCTATTTGGTCAAAATAGGCAATCCTAACCCTAAAAATGGGAAGAATGTATTTATCTTGTATTGCATAGTAATGTCATATACTGTTAAAGTGCAAACTATTCAAGAATCATGAGATGATGAACATAGCTAAGAACGAGCTATGATGTGTTATATGGTACAGATTTAAATGAGCCTTGTGAACTGTGTTAAATATATGTACAATAAGTATACTGATTATATAGTCTGATATATTAAAAGATAGATGTTGCCTAGTGAGAGGTGACAAGATAATTATTGAACCATGTGAGCTATGTGAAATACTTGTACAACAAATGTGTTGAATACCTTATTCTAAGGACCTCGAGGTAATAGTTACCTATTACATAGGTAATAATGCTAAGTGATGATCTAAGGGTTTGAATACCCAGATGTAGTAATCATGATGATGATGATGTGAAGGGATGAGAATTCCTAGTATTGTGATATGGGACTGAGATCCTGAGTGTTATACATTGAAAGTGTTCCAAAGATCTTAAAATTACTACACCTTTCTTTATAACATCTGTTATAATTCATGTTTGAAACTTGGTTGATGCTAAAATAATATTGTAATGTACCTAATTAATCAAGTTAAATCTCATCATGTAGTGCCATGACCATATATCCATTCAGTGTCAAAAATTGCTAATGGTGAAATGAGTTTAGCTCAGAGAGCATATTTTTGAATATGCGGGGGTGAAGGACAAAGTATATCCAAACGTCCCAATGGAGAATTGATGTCACACCTTCCCTATTTATCATGGGATGATGTAAATCTCCTGAACAAATAAGAAATTGATGTGTAAATACTTCTACATTTCTGTGTGGTATCGGGATTGAAGTATAAAATCTCCCGACCAGGAGAGGAATTGATGTTTAATCTTCCTTATCCTCATATTATAATCCGAGAAAGCTAAGTGGTCTTCTCCCAAAGAGAGTACATGCTACGACAGTAAATCTATAGAGAAGATGCCACTATACCCCGACATGCTATTTGCAGATGACATGAGATGTCCTGCTAGCATCTGACACGAGATGTCCTGCTAAATCTAAGTGGTCTCATACTGATCGAGACAAGTGAGGTCTTGACAGTCGGCTCTACCATTGACCTTGTATGGTACCAATTTCGACTTACTAGCGGTCGGTTGGAGCATGAACGTTATACTTCATCTCCTCAGGGTATAAGTGTGATTGTAAAATGTAATCAGTCTTGTAGCGTATTTGCTTAAGGATCAAATAGGAAAAGACATTGGTTGATGTACATTCCTTTTATACATCTTAGTTGGATAGATGTTATTCTTGTTTCTTTATATTCCCTTGTATAGTGAATAGATGATTTATTACTCTACCATAGATAGATGTATTATTTTAAGAGAAATGATTACTCTGTTCTAATTAGAACAAGTGATTGATCTTGCTTATTAATATAAAAGAACCTCTGCTCAGTTTTGTACTTCTTAAACTTGCATAATAATATAGTCAGTGGAGAGTTATATCTCTCGCTGGGACAATTGTCTCACCCTGTGGGATCCACAATTTTTAGGTGGACGTGCACAAGGAGGTAGAGACCTTACTGTAGAGGGAGAACAACAGTTGGGACAACAGTAACAACTCATGTTCAGTGTACCGTCTATCATGTCTTCTAGATAGAAGTCCTATGTGTCGTCTATGTGTTATCAGGTCCTTGGAGTCAGTACGTAATGGTTTTATGAACAATCTAAGATTTTGACTTGTGTATCTTGAGGTTTTATGTTGCTTCAATATATGTTTTGATAGAGCAACTGTTATATATTGTCCTCGAGATAAGATGAGACAATATATGTACAATGTGAATCATGATATATATATATATATATATATATATATATATATATATATATATATATATATATATATATATATAAGTTTTGGATCTCTCAGTGAGAGTTTCCAGGTATTGGATCTCCTTGCAAAATGGTTTTAATTCTTAGTGATTTTTTTAATCTACTGTTTATGGTTATTCCGCAATTATTACTGGTGATGACTGGATTTGTTTTTGGGTTGTTACAAAGTTTTGGTATCAGAGCTTAAGATTTGTTGAGTCTACAAAGACATATGACTACGATGTTGAGTCTGTTCTATTGTCCTCCAGTATATCTTATAGTGACTTCTGCTCATGCAGAAGATAGAGTAAAGCTTAAGGATGTCTAGAGAACACGAGGAACACATTGCTAAAAGCAATGTTGTTGCACCAAGAGAAGATGCAAGGGATCAGGCAAGAGAAGAATGACTGCCTGAAAATCCCTAGGTTGATCCAATCATAATAGAGAATCCTAATTCTTATGCTCTTGTTGGGCAGGTTGTAACAATAGTAATGCATATAGTGGACCAGATAATAGCAACAAAACCTAGATTACCAATCCCTAATAATGAAATTTTGGGCTCTAACAGGATTTCTGATCAACATAGTTATGTTGGAACAATGGAAAATATCGAATGAACTAGGTTACGATACGGAATCAAAGTTTGCTACAGGTGTAGGCAAACATGACATTGTATAAAGGACTATCCAGTAAGGAATAATGAGGTAGGAACTAAGAAAAGATCTATCCAAACTCAGGAAGAGATGCCTAGTAGCTCTAAAAAGGGGAAGTTTTTGGTGCCACCAATGTAACCAACAGGGCAGTGGCTACCAAGAGAGGGCAAATGACCTAATTTTCCACCAGTTAGAACTCTTGATTTATCTTCTAGATCAGTTATAAGGCTGACAAGACCAGGGAGTGCATATAAGATATGTCATAAATGTAGAAAGGTTGGACATATTAGATCCTCCTATCTGAAAAGAAAGGAGGGAATGACCCAACCTCTAAGGCAGAGTCAGCAAGACTCTCAAAGGCAATGGTTTAGCAGTGACACACGAGGATGTGGACAGGCATCCTGAGTAGGTCTATTTGCACCAAACGATAGAACACGACATTGGAATTAGGCAACGATGTGATTCTATGCAATGAATCAACTTGAGACAATAATCGATCCACGAATTGAGACATGTTAGTTGAAATTGTGTCATTTTGATATGTCATTTCATAATTTTATATGTTAAGTATGAGAAAGTAGTTATCGTTGAGCTTCCTTTGATTAGTCCTATGAGGACATAAGGAAGATAACTTACATTCTGCTCAGTAATCTTTAAAATGCTTTATAATTTCTTTTATCTGTGTAAAAGAGGATGAGGTGTAAAAGTGATGTTTGGAGAAAATCTAGGGATGCTAAGCCCTATAATTTGGATAAATATGAAAAGTAAGGTATATGATATTAAACCAGGTGCATACTACCTAATCTCAGTACTTGTATACCCTGGCTAGGTATTCAACTATTGATGAAAAGGTAATTATGGAACTCTTAGATTGTTATCTTTCTGATTACTCTGATCAAGTAATCATTTTGAGACAATCTAGTGAGCATAACAAAAATGGAAATATGGCATGAATATTTTTATCACATCCTAAGTGAAATAAAATGGAATCTAAGCTGATCTCAGATCAATCTGTGTGTATGAGAAAGTAAAAAGTATAATCCTCATGATAAGAGAAAAAGGAACAAGGGAGATGATCCATGTTCGATAAAGACTGTGTGAATAGTAAAGATCTTTTCTATAATGTGAAAATGAGAAATGTGATAAAATCATAAAATATTCATGAACATGTTAGACAATAACAAAGAAAGGAGTGATGACATGTAATCATCCTTATAATTCCTATGTTTATGGCAAGGAACCTAGGATGAAACAAGAGTAAATGACTCATGAACAGTTGAAAGTTCATGCAATAATCAAGGAAGATGATAATCTTCTTTCTTTGGTAGACAACCCTGAGTGAGGATGGGGTGATTAGAGGAATATGTTCCCATATGTTCTTTACTTATAGGGAAATGATAATTAAGTCTTATGACACTTTATGTGCATGAGTTAGAAGTGATCTTTTTATGGATACTTAGAAAAGTATCAGTTTTCCCTAGACTTTGGTTCTAAGATAACGTTATATGTGATAAGTAATGTCCCAAGATGAAAGAAAGGTTTTGTTATATGTTTGGCATTGGTAATAATAATAGGAAGATGGATATGATGAGGATATGATGTGTTTTTGGCACATGTAATGGATACCAAGGTAAGGAATC
Organism: Alisma plantago-aquatica; assembly: GCA_963693085.1. Lineage (NCBI taxonomy): Eukaryota > Viridiplantae > Streptophyta > Magnoliopsida > Alismatales > Alismataceae > Alisma > Alisma plantago-aquatica. Next base: position 1,904,997,727 of record OY856409.1, on the reverse strand, counting down.
CTAGTATCCAAGAACTTTCAGTGGTATAAGAAAATAAGAATATGACTCCTGATAAGATGAATCGTGTTTGATTACCTATAAGGGCCAACTTAGAGATAACTATAGTATGGATATCATATGTTAGGGGTTTATGCTTTGCATAAACATAACATCATTAAGGATGTATCAATTGAAGGGACAATTGTAGAATCATTTTGGGAAAAAGCTTATCAAGCTAAAAATAATTCCTTAGAATACCCCTACCTAGATCTGTTGAGGCAGTTTATACATGACATCTAGAGATACCTTTGAGATAAGTTCTTCTTTGATAAGTAGCCTCTTCTTATGACAAGGAAATAGACAACTAATGGATAGTTGGTATAAGTCACAAGGCAGTTTGGTATTGTGTTAGTAGATTAGAATGGCACAATAGAAGTATGATCAGACTGGTAGCCCCAAACAAGTGACAAAATGAAATTATAGTCTTTCCTTGGAGAAGAAATAATAAACCAAGTAAGGGGGTACGATAAACTCCCTAGAGTAAAAATCGTATTACATAAAATATGTAAGATGAGAACGTGATAAGTCAATAAGGTTTGACACCTGAATTATTCAAAGTATGAATAGTACTACTCTGACTTAGAAAGTGTTACCTGACACAAAATTGATATTACAATCTTTAATAAAAATGACAGTTAAGTGTGTATCTTGTATAACCCTATGTGAAAGGGCTTTTTATTGGTCAAAGTTCTATGTAACCTTCATGACAATGAGATGTTATGTGGAGACTTGATGATATGATGCATGAATAACAATTCTTTTCCTTCATTCGGGATTTTAGGGACGAAATCCTTATTAGGGGTTTATAATTGTAACATCCCTGGCCTGGGTTATGGCTTAACCCTAGAAGTTTTGCTTAAGCAAGTTATTTACAAACTTGTTCTAATCTTTTGAAAAATAAGTAAGACTCTTTGTGAAGTTTATTTTCAATAATGAGCTGAATTGCAAACTATTTGTGCATTATATGGTAGTCTGAGTGAAAAGTGCAATTTACCCAAGATGAGGGGTTACATTGCAATATGTCACATGTTGAATGTGTCCTAAGTGTTTTTAATATCATAAGAGAGAGAATGATGCTAAGTGGTGGCTTGTGGAAAGCCTAAATTCTGAGTATTGAGCTTGTTTGAACAATGCTAGTGCTTTGTGTACTAATTTTGGTACAAATTGCAATTTACCCAAAATATAGGGTTGATATGAAAATAACCACCTTTAGTGTGTCCCTACTCCCTATATGTATCATTTAGAGGAGATAGAAATAAGGACACCATGATTGAACCATCTTTGAATGATGGTAGTCTTAGTAATGAAAAGACCATGGAAGTTGTATAGTTGAAATCTTTATATGAGCTATATCGAGTTGTAGACTTAGAATGGGAGTCGCTATCGACCAAGAGACCATAGAGGGAGTCTCAAATCGGTTTGTGGACTCTTTGAAAAGGCCATTACGACCTAAGAACCTCAGGGAGGTAATCCATGATGGGTTTGATGTTCCTTACAAAAAGTGTATTAGTTTGCTTTATTTATGAGATAAAGATGAGATATCTTATCCAATAAGATAAGGAATGACCGAAATATCATCTCTAAATTATCCTCTAGACTTTTTCATGTCAATATATATATCTGTGTATGCACGGACATGTGTCAACCATGCATGGCCACGTGTCATCTAGTAGCATATGGTGAAGACACCTCTTATACACTCTCTTTCATGAACACCAATTATATATACATCACCTTCCACCTACTTATGGAAGTTTACAAACCCCACAACTTTCTTTCTTGGAGATATCGTGCAAAACACTTAGATATCATGCATAGTAGCTCAAGGAGAAAGGGAAGATCGAGCACCAAGCTTAAGATAAGGCCATGGTCATCTTCAACCTTGATTGAAGTATGATTTTGGGTTATAGGTATTCCTCTCTTTTATTCTTCACCAAGTTCTTAACTATGGTGATTTCTTATATATGGAGGAGAGGTGAACGAGCATTGGACCTTTTATAAGCTCATCTTCAATCATAGGAACGTGAAGCTTTGGATCTTGGAGCTTTGAAGTGTTCATAAAACAGGTTATATAACTTGAACCCAACTATATTATTATTCACCTTCAATATTGTTGAACTTATTGATCTATTTTCAATTTCGAAATCCTTTGATAAATTGATGATCCTTTGAGTTCAAAAAGTATATTAGGATTGTTGTCCATAATCTAGAACAGTAAGTACAAGAAACTAGAGGTTGATGATGATGACATCATCAAGGTCTAACCCGATATGGGTTGAAGCACCTCTAAACCCAACATGGTAGAATAAAGACACAATTAACTCGATATGGTAATGAGTAGGTATCTCTTACCCAGTATGATGATGAAGTGCATACCCCATGCATGATATGTTGTTAAGAAAACACTATATGCATGATATGAGATCAAGACATGCACCCTATGCACGATAGGGAACATGAACTTCAAACTGATTTAACAAAACCCTAGAGGATAAGTAAATTGGCATGTTGATATAATGACACCATAAATATGATATAGTGAGAAGTGTTTATCTCATGAATGATATGAGTAATACATATACACCCCTTGAGCATGATATGAGGTCATATATTCACCTTATGCACGATATGGTGTTAGGTTATATCCTAACCCGATATGGGTTGAAACCCTAGACAGTATTATGAAACCCAAGATGAAGGGAAAACTGATATAGTGGTGAGTGATACCACATGAAAGATATCTCATGGATGATAGGAGTATCACCTATTTACACCTTATACATGATACAAGGGTAAGATCATGCCTCATGCACGATATAGTGTTAGTTGAATACTCTACACGATATAGAGTTGAAACCCTAACCGATAGAGAGATGAAACTTTATGTGATGACATAAAACCCGATATACCCTATCCTTTGTGTAATGGATTGTGGTAAAAGAATTCAACTAGATACCTAGCTTGTCGTGTAATTATATGATAGAGTTGATCCTTGAAGGTATAAAAGGTTGTGAGCCTAAGGGTCTACATAACATGGTAACTCGATATGTTACCCAACATGGAGAACCAATATGATAACCCAAGATGAGAAAATGATATGATAACCCAAGATGGGAAAACGATATGATAAGCCAATATGGGAAACCAATATGATAACCCAAGATTGGAAAATGATATGATAACCCAATATGGGAAACTGATATGACAACCCAAGATGGGAAACTGATATGGTGCACATCTTGTGCACGATATGGTATCAAATATACCATGAAACCCGATATCAGGTCACACATATAGCTTATATACGATATGAAGCTAACTTAAGATGATAAGATCTAAGTGATAGTCAATCTGATATGGATACATGATATGGTGTTAAGAAATACACCCTAAAACATGACATGGTGATATGGTTACACCACATGCCCGATAGGGATATACGATATGATGTGAAGGTTGTATCTTAATCATGGTTTGATAGTACACACACATCTTGATATCCGATGTGGTGGGAATACCTCAATCATATGTATTTAATTGAGTGTCATATGTTGTGAGTTGTGTTAATTGCAATATAAAGGATAGTGTAATTTGATAATGGTGAACTAATGTAACATAAAAGGAGAATTGAGTCAACTTAATAAAGGTATGGTGCAATCAACATCCTAATGAGAATAAGAGAGAAACATGTACATAAGTGATAATCATGTTAATAAGCATGCATTGATACTCCTAAGATGAATGGGGTATGAATTAGGGTTTGATTCTAGATCTTGAATCCTTAATTGTTAACAAGGGGAAAATCTAACCATAATGAATGGTGATGGTATGCTCATAGAACCCTAATCAGTTAGATTGAGAAATCCTAACCCTAATAATGGGAATGATGTATTTCTATGATATCACATGGTGATGATGTGAATTTGAAACCCTATTTTGTGGGCTCCGATCTCGAAAACCATGATATAAACTTAGCGAAGCGTTCAATTAGATGTGGAATACGAAAAATTACTGGAAATTAAAACTTTTTGAGATAAGATTTGGAAACCATAACACTTCTTTTATAAGAAACAAAATGAACAGTTTACATCTCTGTTAAACCACTTCTTGAGTAGTTATATACAACATGATCCAAAAATCTCAAGAGCCAACACCAAAATCTCAAACCACTAACTCCTAGGACCTGAGAGTACAGAGACGGCATAGGACTATCTAACTACATAACTCAGCAGTCAGTATCTCCACCTAAGATTCACTGCTGCCCTTGGTACTGTTGTTTCTGTCATTGTTCATCCTTAAATGGAAACCTTCGTCTTCGACGACCACCTAAAAAGTTGAAGTCTGTGGAGTGAGACAATGTACAAATTGTCCCAGCGAGAGTTATAACTCTCGACTAGAAGCTTTATTATAACATTAAGGAATATCATAGACAAGGTAACTTAAATCATGCAACATCAGGTTTTATAACAAGTGAAGCAACTTCTACTTAAGAAGTCATTTCTTTAAAGCATATAAAGAACATGTATACAAAATATTTAAACAGATCATTAATGTAATCAATGTAACACCAAACATTGTTCCTCATAGTTCAACCTAAGTAGATATGCTACGCGGTTGGTTATGTTTTACAAACATTATTATGCCCTGTGGAGATGAGGTATACCGCTCATATTCCAACCGATCACTAGTAAGTCGCATCGGTATCATACATAGGTCATCAAAAGAGCCGGATTCTTATGACCTCATCTTCCTCAGTCAGTAAGAGGATTGTTTGCAGGACATCTTGTGTCTCTGCTGTTATAGCTTACCAGGGTAATCTGGTCCTTCGCTATTTTAGAGTCACAGTGGCGTTCTGTACTCTCTTCATCATCGGAAGATTTCTTATTTATCTCTCACCAATGCGGTGTTTGTGTTTTCTTTGGGAGATTCGTGGTACATCTCTTAGTTTGGATTTGTAGTGAAGGGTTGATGGATTATTCATCTACATCAATTCCTACACTAGGATGTAAGGATTTACGCATCCATTTCCCCCACATACTCAAAAGTATGTGCTCCAGGAGTTCCCTTGGGAAAACCTGTTTCACCATCATTTGGTCTCTGACAATGATGGATCTATGATCAGGGCTCTACATGGAATGATTATACTTGATTAGTTAGGTACATTTCAGTATTCTTTTAACATCATATATGTTCTCAAACATTAATCATTAGCATAGCAGCTATGAAAATAGAATACTAAATGTAACAAGTCTAACTCACATCAATTATCATTTCCCAATTATCTCATCACAGTCATCTGTCAAGCATGACCTTGATGATACTCATGGCTCTCACAGCCTATCAATTTCATTAGATGCCACTTGCTAGAAAACAGGGTATTTCACTATTCATAAAGTTAATAACATACTTTCAATGAATATGAAATCATCATCATTACCTGAACATGATCATCCTGATATAAGAACCTGCTTGGTTAATTTAACTGATAACAGTAAACAATTTATTTCAAAGAAGTTGTACCTTCCTACTCTTACAAGAGTTAGGTTCCCTGAATCTCATCAATTAGGATTATTCATTTCCTTTACTTATGATTAGGAATATGGATTCCTCATCTCATACTTCAATCATGAAGATTCATGCTTAAAAGTATGACTGGAAATAGGGTTTCACCTTATTCAATTTAAGGTTACTAAAATCTCTTTATCTATATGGCATCATATTTTGTAATTTGTTCACAGAGTTTATACCTAAAAGCATAACACAGGTATAAGGTTAACATACCCCATCCTTCATTAATTAATATTTCCTATTCAGATTATCAGTCCAACTCTAGTATGCAACTTTGCCATCCTTGGAAGCATACTAGGATATCATGAGTGTTTACCTTTAATTACAACATTTATCGAACATCATAGTGATTATCAATTCAAGGTATGAATTCATTTCTCATTCTTATCATAGTATGATTACATCATACTCATTGATTTGGATATACTTCACTCAAAGGCATTACCTTGTAGACATCTCCAAGATTTCATAATTGCTAGGTCATAAACTAGGCTCACTATTCATCCTACTAGGATTTCCATATTTTCATTTCTAATTTAGGGATTCTCATTCATATCACATCTCCTCTGGATTAGATTTATTGAACTCTTAGCTCACAAGGCATAAAGATTTCTCATATTACAACTTGTAATTAAGGTTTCATACTAAAAGGCATAACCCTGAATTACTACATTTATCAGATCACCCTAAATTAGGGTTTACTATTCACAATATATTTTATTACCCTAGAATTAGGGTTTACTATACACTCCTTGATGGATTGAACTTATAACATCATCATGTATGAGAAACATCATCATTAAAGCCCTCAGATAAGATTAAGATTCATCAATTATCATAATTAGGGTTTCCATGATCTCACATAGGTGGATCATTCCCTAATCATGCACATTCATATGTATTAAAGGTACTTTACTTGAATTTCAACCATAAAAGATACTTTCTCTCTCCTCTCACTAGTAGATGGTGATTACACCACTCTAGATTAGGTTGGGTTAAGTCCTCATTGACTAACATAAGCCATGTCACCACTAATATGTCATTAGGGTTTGATTAAAACAAGGTATCCTTTGATTTAACCCTTCAAGGGTATTTTGGTAAAGTACACGATTGATCACCATCATGGGTCAATTCATTAGTCACTTAGTCCCTTAATGTCCTAAGGTGCCATTAGGGTTTAGGTTAAACCACCATTGAACCAATTACATCTTCAAATGATTAAGTATAAACAACCTTGAAAATCTCCAATCGGTTACACATGTTCAACCTCCAAACGGTTTGAAACCGTTTGGATGTGTTGACCATTTGCTAGGTTTGACTCCAAGACCGCATGACACCCAAGGTCGTTTGCCCTCAAACGATCTTAAGACCGTTTGGGTGCGTTGACCGTTTGGGGAAAGTTGACCTCCAAACTGTTTGAGCTTATGCGGTTTGAAACCGTTTGATCATAAAATACTTGAGATCGGTTGGTACAAATGACCTTGAGATCATTTGAGCCCAAACGGTCTTGAGACCGTTTGGACCTCCAAAGTGGTTCAAAAGTTACAATTGGTCATGGATATGTATATTGAAACCTTCAATTAGTCAAGTCCATGACAACCACTTATAAATTGAGTCAACTAGGATTAGTCTTAATCAATTAGACATCAAATTGACCCTCAATTGAAAGTCGATTAGGGTTAATTCTAACTCAATTAGGGTTTCCAATCGGATGGTCATCAATGTTCAACAATGTGAGTCAATTCGAGGTTGAACCCATCGATTGACCTCCAATTGGGCCCAAACTTGGCCCAAACGGTCTTGAGATCGTTTGGACACCCTCCAAACGGTCTTGAGACCGTTTTCCTAAAGTTTGACCAAAAACTAAGTCGGTTGGATAAGGGTTGAACCCTAACTAGGTCTAAAATCAGCAATTTTATCAATTCTTCAACTTATTGCAATTGGACCCTCAATTCATCAAATTAGCTCAACCCTAGACCTCAAAACAGTCTTGGGTTGTCACCAAACGGTCTTGAGACCGTTTGGTTAAATCCCCAAACAGTCTTGAGACCGTTTGGGTCCTTCAACCCAAAACTCAACAAGATCTATACTTGAAATCAGAAATTTCAACCCGATTAGGTTTAGGGTGTTGAAGTACCTTCAATTCTCAATTGGTTAGGAATTAGATTATGATTCTTTGTAGGAATGAAATTCAATATATTACCAACAGACCCTCAAACGGTCGTCCCTTGGTCAACCCTATCAAACGGTCTTGAGACTGTTTTGATCCAAACGGTCTTGCAAGATCGTTTGAGATCAAACGGTTTGAGACTGTTTGACCTTAAACGGTTTGCAACCGTTTGGACCAAAAGGGTCCAAGGTCGGTTGATAAAGTGGCCTAGGAATTCATGCCCATCATCTTCTGTTGGATCAATGGGCTCTAGAAGGGGGGGGTTGAATAGAGCTTCACAAACTTCACAAAAGTGATTAGACCACCAAATTATATTAAGTGCAGAACTTAATTCAAAACAACAATTTGATGTCCTAAACTAGCATACAAAGCAAGGATAAGAGACAAGGAAAACATGCACTTGGACAGGTGGTTTAGAGTGGTTCCATGTCCTAAACTTAGGAGCAATGTCAGTCCACTACCTAGAGTTGGTTAGGCTCTAGGATTTGTAACTTGGTTCTCTTATATATATCACACAATAAGATTACAAGCTACAACTACCAACCATCCAAGGACTTATATATCAAGCCAAGATCTTCTACCTCACCAAGGACTTACCCACCAAGCAAGTAGTCTTCATCCTTCTTCAAAGGACTTACCTACTCTTGCTCTGGTCTTCGGCCTTGCAGGAATTACCCATCTTGCTTGAGCTTTGCCTTGCACCTCTCCTTCTCTTGGAGAGCTTTAGCACCTTCCTCCTTCACTCGGAGGCCTGGAGCAGCTAGCCTTCTTCTCCTTAACTTGGGGAAGAACAACAACCTTCTTCTCTTTCACTCGGAGAAGAAACTTCAATCAATCTTCATAGAGAATGGAGATGGGAGAAGTGGAAAGGAGAGCTTTACACGATTACAAATGATAGCTCTCATACATGGGATCCTAACTCACTCATACTCACAAATTTGCTTTGAAGGTAGAGAGAGAAAGGGGCTCAAAGGATTAGAAACCACTCAACTAAGGCTAGGACCAAGCATATGTGAATGAGCAACCTTGGAATGAAGTCCAAGAGGTCCTATTTATAGTTGAGGGTGTCCCTTTGAGGTTGGGAGAGTTAAGTGGCACAAACTAGCCGTTTTACAACTTGCAACGGATCTATTTTGAGTCCCACCAACTCCTCCAACGGTTGGAATTGCTTTTTCTGCATTCCAGTACAGTCCGATCGGCCGAGTTTCATTAAAGGCAACTCGGCCGACACACTAGGCGACAAGTCTGAGAGGCAGACTGTCGGCCGAGTTTCCATGGGGAAACTCGACCGATCGGTCGACCTTCAGTCTTGACCAACCAGTGGATCGGCCGAGTTTCCTATCATTGAAACTCGACCGAACAGGGATCGGCTGAGTTGGAAACTCGGCCGACAGCCCAGAAAATTCCAGAATATATGGATCGGCCGAGTTTGGAATTCGGTCGACAAAATCCCTGTTAAGGGTATTTTGGAATTTTCATAAACTGTACAAACGATGGATTTTTGAGTCCCAATCATTTTATCTATCTTAGATACAATGCAAAACATGATTATGAGTGATTACATAAAATGTTCTAAGCCTCTAAGGGCTATATTACAAAGCGGTTACAAGTCACATGTTTTGCATGTGCCGGAAGAGTAGCTTTGGAGATAAAGGAGATTCTTTTCTTGTATCTAATATCTGCAATGATCTCAAATAGATTTGTTAGATACATATGAATGGAATGGTTAAGTCATTATCAAAATATGGGCAATGTGCGACACCTAGGTCAACATTCTCCCCCTTTTTGACAATGACAAACCATTCCTCAACATATTGAAAAGAATGTGAAAATTATACCTTTTCTTTAGGGAATTGCAAGGGGATGCAAATATGATCAATTTGTAATGCTCCCCCTCAATTCATGCTTACTCGTTCCTGCATAGTTAGTTAACACACAAGCAGACATAGCATATATAGATACTATATGATTCTAAACAAGTCTAGATGCATTTCAGTTTATAGACAAGAAAAGAACCATACAAGCAATAAAAAACAATATGATTGAGGTCTTTCTCCCCCTTTGTCATCTCAAAAAGGCAGGGGGGGTAGAAGAGCATAAAAGCAAGGTCTTCTCCAAACACTCAATCAACCAAAACATAGAGAAACAGATAAATATCAAGATAAAGCACGAAAGCAAAAACCTATCATTCATCAAAATATGGAACACACTATAAGATAAGCCATACAAAGTGTTTCCAAAAGCAAACATAAGACAAAAACTACATGGACAAACGGAGTAGCAATAGTACAACTCAGATGATGTGCCTAATGTAAATAATACAATCATAGTCCAAAAAGATATATCATGGTCATCCGAGACTAAACTAGACACATCAACTCTAAGCTACACTAATCTATGTCAACATCATCAACGGCAGCCTCCATGTCCTCGTCGGGCTGGTAGTCCTCATCTCCATCATCTGAAGGAGGAGCAGCAGCTGGTGTAGCCTCGTCTTCAGCATCGGCATCGTCATCGTCGTCTTCGGCATCCGTCGCAGTAGCCTCATCAGCGTCAGTCTCAGCATCCTCCTGGTCAGCCATATCCTCGTCAGGAGGACCAAAAGCACGTCCGGGCCACCTCGCACTCTGCTCGGCCCAAGACATGCCTAGGGCATGTAACTCATAGGCAACCTCAATAGGGGGAGCAAAAGAGGTGTATTGGGCCAGAAGCTCAGGCAAACGGCCACCGGGGAGCGCCAGAACCGGAGAAGAGTATCCACCTGTAGAGTGGTCAGCGGAAGCAGAAGGGGGTGGAGGAGGATAAAACTGACTATACGCAAAAGAAGCGTAGTCACCACCGGGGTAGGGCTCGTAGGTGGGGTAGGGCTGAGGGCAAGACAAAGACATGGATGACATGATGTGGCACAGATCCTGATGGTGATGTTGCTGGACCTGCATGTTGTAGGCTTGCTGATGCATGAGGTACCCCATGAGGGCCTCATTGGAGACATGGAAGTCAGCAAAAGCCAGCTGCGGAGGAGGTCGGAAAGATGGCTCAGGAGGAGGTGGTGCAGCTGTGGAGGGTGGAGGAGGAGGTGCAGCAGATGATGATGGAGGTGGAGGTGGAGCAGAAGAAGATGATGCACCAGAGGTAGGGACACTCTTCTGAAGAGTGGTCTCACTGATATAAACTCCCTTACGATCGGGGCGGTAGAGAAAATCGAAAAAGAGAGATTTTCCAGTGGCATGCTGGAAAAGACCACAAATTAGGGCAGGATATGGAAGATGCGTGCCCTTGGTGTTCTTTCCCGAGTCAAAACAAGTCATATGGTGAAGGATGTAACGAGCCCATTTGACTCCTTGGTTGTTCAAGAGCAGATACATCATCATAGCTGTATTCTCAGCGATGTCCGTTTGATTCTTCTTTGGATGGACATTGCAACTGAGAACGAACGCCAAGACACGGCGAGGAGAGGACAGGGCAGAAGATGGCAGAGTGCCCTTCTTTCTATAAGGAAAATCGGGTTGCTTGAGAAACTTATGAATATCAGTCAAGTCAACCTCAATGGTCTTATAGACGTCCTCGGGATACAAGAGATCAAGATAAGCAGGGTAATCGGTAATCCACGAAGCCGTGCCAACATTGCCATTGAGATAGAGATTGAACGAGCGTTCAGTAATATGGAAAGGTTGGCCAGCAATCATAGACGTCAAAACGATTGAGGTGTCCGAAGGGGGAACCAAAGAGTCGTAATTCCACCGCAAGTTAGCGTAGAATTGACGTACAACTTTGGAGCTGTATTTTAGGTTATAAAAACGGGCATCCTCAATGCAAAGAGCTTCAAGATGATGTGTGCGAAAGAGTTGACAAGCTTCGAAAAGGTCGGCATGAAAGCTATGGGGCTGATAAAGAGCTCGAAAAGGAAAGGGAGAGCGAGGAAGGAGCTCTTTGTAGCGAGCAATAGCAGCATTGTCAACAAAAGAAAGATTATCAAACACCATATACCTAGGCGCAAGAGGAACCGCAGGAGCAGGGGCGGGAACAGCACGTTTCCGGCGTTGGGACCTCATTGGAGAGGAGAACGAGGAGAGGGAGCCGATCCACGCGGAGAGAGAGAGCAGGCGGCACGCCAAGGGCAGCAAGAACACACGAACATGTCGATTTTGGGAAGAAAATCGGCCGGAGAGAGAGAGAGGAGCACCAGGGGAGGAAGGGTCGGGCTGGGCGTCTAGGGTTCGGTCGACTTTGCTCTAGTTGAGAGGGAGCAAGTCGGCCGATTCCTATATATATTAAACCAGTCTGCCGCCGATCGGCCGAGTTCCAGGGAGAGGAAACTCGGCCGACAGAACACACAGGTGCCCTGTGCCCGACCGATCGGCCGAGTTTCCAACTCGGCCGACAAAAACCCTGATGTGGAAAAACCTAGATTCTAGCCCTAGCCTCAAATGACCTAAAGCAAATTTTTTGGTTGGACTAGATTGTATATTAAGCATATTTAGGCACATTCCCATCATCATAGGGTACTATTTGTCGATTAAAACCCGATTTGTGAGAAAAGCCCGAAGAAGAGATAGAAACAAAAGAAATTTTATCAAAAACAAGCATTTTGAGCAACCAAAGCATTTATAAGCAAGAGCAACACACATAAGATGTAACCAACTAATTAGAGAGCAATTCAACATCATCAAGAGAGGTTATAAGCAATTTTGATCTAAAAAAATTAAATTGTTCTCTAGCAAGCGGTTTAGTGAAAATGTCGGCCAACTGATTTTCCGTATCCACATGTGTGATATAAATATCCTTTTTGACAATGTGATCACGGAGAAAATGATGGCGAACTTCTATGTGTTTAGCTCTACTATGCAATATTGGATTATAGGAAAGATTTATTGCACTAGTGTTATCACAGAAAATAGGAGAAGCATCAAAATGAATGTTAAAGTCTTGGAGCATTTGCTTCATCCATAGGACCTGGGCACAACAACTTCCGGCTGCTATGTATTCAGCTTCGGTAGTTGATAATGCCACTGTGCTCTGTTTCTTGGAGAACCAAGACACCAAGCATGGTCCCAAGAGGAAGCAAGTGCCACTTGTGCACTTTCTATCAATCAAGCAACCTGCGTAGTCAGCATCACTATATGCTACAAGAGTAAAGTCCCTTGACTTAGGGTACCATAGTCCAAAATTTGGAGTTTTGGCTAAGTACCTCAAAATCCTCTTGACAGCAATAAGATGTGATTTCCTAGGGCTTGATTGAAAGCGAGCACACAAGCCAACACTAAACATTATATCAGGTCTAGAGGCAGTTAAGTAAAGTAAACTTCCAATCATACCTCTATAGAGCTTCTCATCTACCTTCTCACCTTCTTCATCCTTGTCAAGTTTTGCAGTGTTTGACATGGGTGTATCCATTGGCTTCATGTTCTCCATCCCAAAGCGTTTAAGAAGTTCAAGTGTGTATTTGCCTTGGTTGATGAAGTTACCCTCCTTGGTTTGTTTGATTTGGAAGCCGAGGAAGAAGGTCAGCTCACCCATCATACTCATCTCGAATTCACTCTGCATAAGAGAACCAAACTCTTTGCAAAGATCAAGGTCAGTTCCGCCAAATATAATATCATCAACATATATTTGAATTATGAGAAAATGGGTAGAAGTGTGTTTTAGAAACAAAGTACAATCAACTTTGCCCATGATATACCCGTTATCTAACAAAAAGTTCTTTAGTTTCTCATACCAAGCTCGAGGTGCTTGTTTGAGTCCGTAGAGAGCTTTTTGCAAGAAATAGACATGATTGGGTAACTTATCATTTTCAAAGCCTGGAGGTTGAGCAACATATACTTCCTCCTCGATTGTACCATTTAAAAACGCACTTTTAACATCCATTTGATAAAGCAAGAAATTTTTATAACTAGCAAAGGCAAGTAGCATACGAATAGATTCTAATCTAGCAACAGGAGCATAGGTTTCATCAAAATCAATACCTTCTTGTTGATTGTAACCTTGTGCTACCAACCTTGCTTTGTTCCTTACCACTTTTCCTTGCTCATCAAGCTTGTTGCGGTAGACCCATTTGGTACCAATGATCTTTCTATCATTTGGTCTTGGCACTAAGGTCCACACACGGTTCTTCTCGAACTGTTCAAGCTCTTCTTGCATGGCAAGGATCCACTCATCATCGCCAAGGGCCTCTTTGATGTTCTTTGGCTCCAGTTGAGAGATGAAGGCACTGTCTGCTTGTTCTTTGTTGTGTGCAGCTCGTGTCCTCACTCTTTCAAACGGGTTGCCAATGATCAACTCCTTGGGGTGATTCTTTGCAAAGCGGGGAGTAGGATCCTTTCTTTCTTCTTCTTTTTCTTCTTCTTCAACCTGCTTGTCTTTGTCTTTGATGTTGAGCTCTTTTAAGATAGGAATGATTTCATCTGCAACATCATCATCACCCAAATGCTTGCCAATACCAGGGTTAGTTTCAATAAATTTAACATTTATAGATTCTTCTATTTTAGATAGTTCAATGTTAAACACTCTAAAAGCCCTGCTAGTAGTGCTATAGCCTAGGAAGAAAGCCTTGTAGGATTTCGGATCAAACTTTTCGAGAGAGTCCTTGGTGTTCAAAACAAAACATGGACATCCAAACACATGAAAGAAATCAATTGACGGCTTCCTACCACGCCATAGTTCATAGGGGGTTTTCTTAAAAGTCGGATGAGTGAAAACTCGGTTTTGCACAAAACATGAGGTGCTAACGGCTTCAGCCCAAAACTTCTTAGGAGTGTCATACTCAAGAAGCATGGTCCTAGCCATCTCTTGTAGCGATCTATTCTTCCCCATCTTGAAGTTCTCAAGTAGGCCGCCGAGCATATAGACCTTGGCCTCCTTGACTTGCTCCGTCCCTTCATAGGTGACACACAACTTATGCCAAATCTCATGCGCCGTGTCCCAAGAAGAGATGCGGTTGAACTCCGATGGTGAAAGGGCGGCGTAGATGATGCTCACAGCTTTAGCATTGAGTTGAGCATGCTTCATCTCATCTTCCGTCCATGTGGTGATGTTTCCCTTCGGCTCTTCATACTTGAGATGGACTATCTTCCACATCTCGTAGCTCACACCTTGGATGTAGAATTGCATCCTTCTCTTCCAATATAGGAAGTTTGTGCCGTCGAAGACCGGGGGTCTCATGGAGAAGCTTCCTTCAAGATTGAGTGACCCAAGAGCTGAATCGCCCATCTTCTCCTACTTGTTGAAGTAGCTTGGAGAAGACCTGCTCTGATACCACTTGTTGGATCAATGGGCTCTAGAAGGGGGGGGGGGTTGAATAGAGCTTCACAAACTTCACAAAAGTGATTAGACCACCAAATTATATTAAGTGCAGAACTTAATTCAAAACAGCAATTTGATGTCCTAAACTAGCATACAAAGCAAGGATAAGAGACAAGGAAAGCATGCACTTGGACAGGTGGTTTAGAGTGGTTCCATGTCCTAAACTTAGGAGCAATGTCAGTCCACTACCTAGAGTTGGTTAGGCTCTAGGATTTGTAACTTGGTTATCTTATATATATCACACAATAAGATTACAAGCTACAACTACCAACCATCCAAGGACTTATATATCAAGCCAAGATCTTCTACCTCACCAAGGACTTACCCACCAAGCAAGTAGTCTTCATCCTTCTTCAAAGGACTTACCTACTCTTGCTCTGGTCTTCGGCCTTGCAGGAATTACCCATCTTGCTTGAGCTTTGCCTTGCACCTCTCCTTCTCTTGGAGAGCTTTAGCACCTTCCTCCTTCACTCGGAGGCCTGGAGCAGCTAGCCTTCTTCTCCTTCACTTGGGGAAGAACAGCAACCTTCTTCTCTTTCACTCGGAGAAGAAACTTCAATCAATCTTCATAGAGAATGGAGATGGGAGAAGTGGAAAGGAGAGCTTTACACGATTACAAATGATAGCTCTCATACATGGGATCCTAACTCACTCATACTCACGAATTTGCTTTGAAGGTAGAGAGAGAAAGGGGCTCAAAGGATTAGAAACCACTCAACTAAGGCTAGGACCAAGCATATGTGAATGAGCAACCTTGGAATGAAGTCCAAGAGGTCCTATTTATAGTTGAGGGTGTCCCTTTGAGGTTGGGAGAGTTAAGTGGCACAAACTAGCCGTTTTACAACTTGCAACGGATCTATTTTGAGTCCCACCAACTCCTCCAACGGTTGGAATTGCTTTTTCTGCATTCCAGTACAGTCCGATCGGCCGAGTTTCATTAAAGGCAACTCGGCCGACACACTAGGCGACAAGTCTGAGAGGCAGACTGTCGGCCGAGTTTCCATGGGGAAACTCGACCGATCGGTCGACCTTCAGTCTTGACCAACCAGTGGATCGGCCGAATTTCCTATCATTGAAACTCGACCGAACAGGGATCGGCTGAGTTGGAAACTCGGCCGACAGCCCAGAAAATTCCAGAATATATGGATCGGCCGAGTTTGGAATTCGGCCGACAAAATCCCTGTTAAGGGTATTTTGGAATTTTCATAAACTGTACAAACGATGGATTTTTGAGTCCCAATCATTTTATCTATCTTAGATACAATGCAAAACATGATTATGAGTGATTACATAAAATGTTCTAAGCCTCTAAGGGCTATATTACAAAGCGGTTACAAGTCACATGTTTTGCATGTGCCGGAAGAGTAGCTTTGGAGATAAAGGAGATTCTTTTCTTGTATCTAATATCTGCAATGATCTCAAATAGATTTGTTAGATACATATGAATGGAATGGTTAAGTCATTATCAAAATATGGGCAATGTGCGACACCTAGGTCAACATCTTCAACCTCTGTTCAGGTCGGTTACTCCACCGTTTTACTTGCAAAGATGCAAGGAAGAAGGAAAGTAAAAGAAGAACTAAACTTAAATTGCAAGAACATGTATATGCATAATAAAGCAAGGAGTTTAGAGTTATAAAACCCGCCTCAAACGTTGTTCCTAGAGCTCCAAGCTTCCAAGATTCAAGCCTCTAATGGTGTCTTGAGCTTCACAACTCGGCCAGAGGTGATTCTCCAAGAAAAAGATTGGGATGGTCGGCTAGAACAAAGAATCTAAGTGAGTTAACCATAGAACCAACCTTATATGATGAATTCATCTAAGAATCCGAGTTAGAAGATGGTTCCTACTCACCTTAGAACTACTTGGTCGTCTCCCTGAGCTCTAGAGTTTTGCCTTAGCTGTTTTGAGAAGGATGAGAAGTGAAGAGAATGAGTGATACGTTCTCTTGGTTTGCAAGGGTGAAGGCTTATATACTTTAGGCTATTTTCCACCTTAAGGACCTCTAGAACATGGAATTCTCATCCAAGTCCCTCCTTGTTTCTAAGGCAAGTCCAAGCCATCTAAATTTAAGCAAATCTCAACAAAACTCAAGATCTAAGGGTAAAGAAAACCTATCTTTCAACTAGGATACAAATATGAAGGGTCTTTATGCTCATACTAGGTGAAACTACTACAAAGGTCATTCTTTTCATCTGTTTATTCATTGATGTGCTCCTTTCATCATTTCTACTCTAAATGATGTCAAGAGTCATACTAGATAATCTAGAAGGTGTATTTTACAAGTTGCACCCCATAATTTGGGTAAAATTGCATGTTACTCCAAATTAGGGTTTTTAAGCATAAGGCTCATTCCACAAGCTTCATCTTGATGCCCAAGCTTGGGAAATCCATTATACTTCATCATATTCATCCTTATGTTATCTCATCATTAAAGGAACATATAAACATGTGTAATTTGCAAGTTAACCCCTTTGATTGAGTGAATTGCACATAGGTCCCTATACGCAAAACAATACTACAACATTGTTCATAGGGGACAGAAATGGAAACATATGTTCCATAGGAGCTTTAATTACATGCCAAAGGATAATTACAAACTTTTAATTTCATATTTAGGCAAAACATCTAGGGTTAGTTTATAACCCAGGTCAGGGGTGTTACATATTTGGTTAAAATAGGCAATCCTAACCCTAAAAATGGGAAGGATGTATTTATCTTGAATTGCATAGTAATGTCATATACTGTTAAAGTGCAAACTATTCAAGAAACATGAGATGATGAACATTGCCAAGTATGAGCTATGATGTGTTATGTGGTACAGATTTAAATGAGCCTTGTGAGCCGTGTTAAATATCTGTACAACAAGTATAATGATTATACAATCTGATATCTTAAAAGATAGTTGTTGCCTAGTGAGAGGTGACAAGATAATTATTGAACCATGTGAGCTATGTGAAATACTTGTAAAACAAATGTGTTGAATACCTTAGTATGAGGACCTAGAGGTAATAGTTTCCTGTTACAGAGGTAACAATGCTTAGTGATGATCTAAGGGTTTGAATACCCAGATGTAGTAATCATGATGATGATGATGTGAAAGGATGAGAATTCCCGGTATTGTGATAAGGGACTGAGATCTCGAGTGTTATACATTCAAAGTGTTCCAAAGATCTTAAAAGTACTACACATTTATTTATAGCATCTGTTATAATTCATGTTTGAAACTTGGTTGATGCTAAAAGAATATTGTAATGTACCTAATTAATCAAGTTAAATCTCATCATGTAGTGCCCTGACCATAGATCCATTCAGTGTCAGAAATTGCTGATGGTGAAACGAGTTTAACTTGGAGAGCATATTTTGGAATATGCGGGGGTGAAGGACGAAGTATATTGATGCGATGATTTTGAGTCGCATTTATAGACCTGTTTGATATGTGTTTTATGCTTTTATTAGTCATTTTTATGGTTAATGTTGCATAATTCATCCACTTTTGTCTTTGCTACTATTTTATGTCAAATCCCCTTTATTTCATTGTTTTGAGCATTAATTGTTGAAATATTATTATTTGTGTGAATTTATGTGGTTTCGTGTTTGAATTTCAGGGAAAACAAGTATCTGCTTCCGTCGATACCATCGACGGAAGTCGATACCATCGACCGGACCACAGGTTGCCAGCCGCCAGTGTCAGCAAGGCGTCGATACTATCGACAAGGATGTCGATGGTATCGAGCTACCATCAGGTTGCTAATAAGGGAGGAGTCGATAGTATCGACACCAAATCGATACCATCGACGCACGGAGGCTACAGCGATGCAAAATGACAAAACCGTCGCTACAGGTTCGTCGATACCATCGACTCACGTCGATGGTATCGAGATTTCATCAGGCGCTCAGACGAAAAGAGAGAAGGGTTGCCGCTACCACACTGAGTTGATACCATCGACTCATGTCGATGGTATCGACACCGTAAGATATGCGTTTGCTTTGGAATGATCTTAATCGGACGGCCGTGGTTAATTAGTGACCTAATGAGGGAGATATACCTAATGACGGCCGCCAGGACGTGAGGGGGATCTCATGAGCCATTGCACGAGTACCGAGGAGTAGTAGAGAGGAGAACGGAGGCCAGAAGCTCATACCAGTTGATCCGGACACCGAAGAAGACAGATTCCACCACCGGAAGGTGGGAGAGCACGTGTTCTACGCGGAGGATCAACCAGTTCTTCTCCGTTCAGGGGTTTCACCTCTCAATTCACGTTTTTCATATGATTTCCCCTATCTCTACCATGTACTTGCTTGAGATGAACATGCGGGGCTAATCCCCTTTATCTTTAGGACCGGGAGTAGCCCGGTAATTCATTGTATGACAATTTTATAATAGTAATTCATATTTTATCTCCTAAATCTGTGGTATGTTTTCGTTTTCTCAATATATTATTATGCTTGATCACCATAATAATAACCTAATGCCCTTAATCACTTTGAAAGAAGGATTAATGGCTGAAAAGAGACAGAATTCACATTAATCGACAAATCCCTTGAACAAGGTGGTGTAAAATTAATGGTGGATACCGAGAGATCGTTTATAATGCACCTAGTTTAGGGTATAGGTTACTACGACAGTGGAACTGACCTAGACATAGGTAGTGAATTGCACCACGACAGTGGGTAATTATGTTTTCAGGCCACTACCCGGATAGAGAGATAAAATTGAGGCATTATATAAAATCTAATACAATGAAAACCCGCGGTGAAACTGCAATCCTAAAGATACCCTTTTGAATTGATTAAATCAACATTTAATCGATTGTTTGTTTTGTTTTGTTGTTATTTTCTTTTAATTTTAACAAAAACTCTCAACTTGTTAATCGGCTTAGCTGATCGCGAGTAGTTAGTAGGAGTCCCCGACGATTGCACGTATCCCTGAGTTCGACTCGGGCCTCACAAAGGCCTGTACTACTCGACGCGTTCTCTTGCGTTTCAGCGCACAGTAAAATTGTGTCAAGTTTTTGGCGCCGTTGCCGGGGATACGGAAATTTGTTGGCACTTCGAGTGCTGTGAGCAGCCACTCTAGGCCACCTTTTTATTTTTTTTTATCATTCCAAAAATTCATAATCTATTTTCTGAGTATTTGTAATCGTCAGGCACAGTGCTAAGTTAAATTTTCCATTTTCAGGTACTGTGCATGGTGCAGACGCGTAGTACTGACTACACGCGACACGCACCAGAGGGTCCACTTACGGGACCAGAAGATGAGGACGGTTATAATCAGGACCATCTTGAGGAAAGAGAGTCAGAACCTGAACAAGAAGAGATGGAAGAGCCACAAACAATATGGGAGAAGATCAAGGCTTCTTCCGCATCCGCGTCAAAAGGGCCTATAAAGAAGCAAGCAATCAACATACCTACCTATAAGATTGATCCAGCTTTGATAAATCTGGTGAAGTCCAATGCTTTTCATGGGCTCAAGAATGAGGACCCCGTCGCGCACATAAGTCAGTTTGTTGAGAACTGTGACATGGTTAAAATCGACAGGTTTCCACAGGATGCACTTTATCTTAAGCTTTTCCCGAGTTCATTGGCAGGAGCCGCGCGAGAATGGCTACACAATTTAGATGATGAGTTTTTGGAGTCTTGGGACCATATGGTGGAGGTTTTCTTTGAGAGGTTCTTTCCTCTTGAGAAGATCAACGACATGATCAGGAAGATCCATAACTTTACCCAACAGGCAGGTGAGACATATTCTGAGACCTGGGAGAGGTTTCAGGTCATGCTGAGACGGTGCCCACATCACGGGATGGATAAAGAAACACAGGTAAAGATCTTCTATTTTTCTCTCTTCGAGCACGATAGGAGCAACCTTGATTCAGCTGGGTCAGGATTCTTTTTGAACAACACAGACACCAGGTGTTGGGAGATATTAAAGAACATGGCTAGGAAACAATCATGGGGCGAAAGAGGCGCCGTGGAGCAGGACTGAGCAGTAGGAGAATCTAAGGCAATAAAAGAACGGAATGAGAAGATGGATCTTCTCGCAAAGAAATTGCTCGCAAAGGAGGATACTGAGTCCGAGGACGAGGCTCAAGTGAAATTTATGAGACAGCAGCAAGGTTACAGGAATAACGATTATTCATGGAGAAAGGACAAGAAGTTCTCGTGGAAGGATCCAAATAATTTTCTGCAGGATCCGGATGCCAAACCCCAGCCAGTAGCAGAGGATAAGAGCACAGAGCTTCTCAATCAGGTGATAAAGCAAAATCAAGAACTCATGACTACGTTCGGCCAGCAAATTAAACAGTAAGGGGAGTTTATGAATCAGTTTGGGAAAACACTGCAGAGCCATGGGGCGCAAATGAGGACCATTGAGACATCTATGGCACAGATGGCAGCAAAGATAGCCAGTTTGAAGGAACCGACACATCCAGGTTTTCCGAGAAACACCAATGTTCTAGGGGGAAACCAGCAGGCAAAGGCCATCTTGCTAAGAAGCGGCAAGAAATTGTTAAATCCAAGGGCCGAGGAGACATGCACACCACAAGTTGAAGTAGAAGGTGACGCCAATGAGGAGCAGCCCGCACTGGTCACAAATCCAGTCAATGACACAGTTGTGGATTCTACTGAAGACTCGATTGTAGAGGAGGAAGGACCTCAGAAAAAGACACCCTATGTGCCACCACATCAAAGGGAACAAGCGGTCCCAGTCCCTTATCCAAACAGTGTCAAGGCAAGGAAGGTAGATGCGCAATTTAAGAAGTTCTTAGACAGTTTCAGGAAGCTTTCAGTCAATATCCCTCTATTGGAAGCCATTGAGCAAATCCCGTCTTACGGGAAATTTCTAAAGGACATCATTACTAAGAAGAGGAAAATTCCAGATACAGAGGTTGTCGTGCTCAAAGAGAAAGTGAGTGCCTTCATCATGGGCACTTTGCTGTCAAAGAGGCAAGATCCAGGCTGTTTTAACATTTCTTGTTATATTGGAAAAGTCAAATTTGGTGAAGCATTATGTGACTCAGGGGCAAGCATCAACTTGATGCCCCTTCCTACATTCAAAAAGCTAGGATTGAAGGAGTCACGGCCAAGCAACATGACTATTCAATTGGCAGACAATTCGGTGGTAAAGCCATATGGAATATGTGAAGATGTGTTAGTGAAAGTGGACAGATTTGTTTTTCCAGCAGATTTTGTAGTCATGGAGATGCAGGATGAACATGGCAATGAGCTATTACTTGGACGTCCTTTCCAAGCTACAGCCGACATGATTTTAGAGATGGGGAGAGGTCATTTGACCTTGGGTATAGCCGATGACCGATTTGAGATGGTCATTCCCTCAAGTACAGTGTCGTCTAAAGAAAAGGAACAATGCCGTGTGGTAAAACATCTGGATAATAATATTTCACTCTGTCTTGGGAAGCCATTTCTGGACATGGCTCATGTGATGAGCAAAGTGGACAAGGGAACTTTGGCTGTGGACATCATGGAACAGACCAAGGTAGTATCTCTGTGTAAAGCTGTAGGGTTCCCTAATGATGAGGATGAAGACAGTCCACCTTCTACGAAAGAGGATGTTGTTGCAATTTCTATTTTTGATGCATATCCTGAATTACCATTGGAGGCTTGCTTGGTAAATATTACACATGATTGGATGCGGAGCAAATCACTCAAGGAGTGCGCCAAAATGCTTCACATGCTTCTATGCGAGGCATTATGAAGATTTAGGTGAACTTCCCCCACCGCTTCAATCATCTCTGATCAGCCCGCCGGAGTTAGAATTAAAGCCGCTGCCACCACATCTCAAATATGCCTTTCTAGCTGAGGAAGACAAGTTACCTGTGATCATTTCTGCTTATTTGAGTGCGGATGAGGAGGAACAATTGTTGATAGTGCTGAAAAACTACCGGGGAGCTTTTGGGTGGTCTATTGCAGATATCAAGGGGATTTCCCCTACATTATGTCAGCATAAGATTCGGCTCGAAGAGGGAGCCAAGCCTGTGATCCAACCTCAACGACGTCTCAATCCAAGCATGATGGAGGTTGTAAAGAAGGAGGTTATTAAACTTCTTGCTGCAGGTATCATTTACGCAATATTAGACTCGACATGGGTGAGTCCCACACAGGTTGTCCCTAAAAAGGGGGGAATCACTGTCACCCAAAATATTTTAAATGAACCTGTCACCACTCGATTGGTAACTGGGTGACGAGTTTGTATCGACTACCGCCGTCTGAATGCCGCTACGCTAAATGATCATTTTCCTTTACCGTTTATCGATCAAATTCTAGAGCGTCTCGCTGACCGATCGCACTTCTGTTTTCTTGACGGGTACTTAGGGTACAACCAGATTTCAATCGATCCTTTGGACCAAGAGAAATCTACTTTCACTTGTCCCTACGTGACTTTTGCGTATCACCGAATGCCTTTTGGTTTATGTAATGCACCTGTGACTTTTCAGCGTTGTATGCTCGCTATCTTTTCTGACATGGTAGAACGCTGTCTTGAGGTGTTTATGGATGACTTTTCGGTGTATGGTGCATCGTTTGAAGAATGTCTCTACAATCTGGACAAAGTTTTACAGCGCTGCGAGGATACACATTTGGTCCTCAACTAGGAAAAATGTCACATGATGGTGACTGAGGGGATAGTGCTAGGACACAAGGTGTCTAGCAAAGGTTTAGAGGTGGATCCGGTAAAAATTGAAGTTATTTCCAAGTTACCCCCACCAACTTCTGTTAAAGGGGTAAGGAGTTTCTTGGGATATGCCGGATTTTATCGTCGGTTTATAAAAGACTTTTCAAAAATCGCGAAACCTCTATCCGAACTGCTTGAGAAAGACGATGTATTTGATTTCAATGACAAATGTCTACATGCGTTCAACGTGTTGAAGGAGAAACTGATTTCAGCGTCGGTTGTTCAAACGTCAGATTGGACTAAACTGTTCGAACTCATGTGTGACGCTTATGATTTTGCAGTAGGAGCCGTGTTGGGGCAGTGGGTGGACAATAAGCCCGCCGTGATTTTCTATGCTTCAAAGACTTTGAATGACGCCCAATTAAATTATACAACTACTGAAAATGAATTACTCGCCGTTGTTTTCACTTTTGAAAAATTTCGGCAATATTTAGTTGGATCTAAAGTAGTCATTTGGACTGACCATGCTGCAATTAAATATTTAATGGAGAAAAAAGATGCAAAGCCTAGACTAAATATGTGGATTTTGCTTTTACAAGAATTTGACATAGAAATCAAGGAAAAAGCTTGAATTGAAAATGTTGTGGTGGATCATCTGTCTAGGTTAGAGAGGGTGCATGAGAAAGATTTACATATACCCATAACCGAGACATTTCCAGATGAACATATTTTGACAGTTAATTCTAAAGACCCTTGGTTCGCTGAGATTGTGAATTATTTGGCTTGCAGGATCATCCCGGAAGATTGGTCATATCAAGAGAAGAAAAGATTCTTCAACTCTTTACGACATTATTTTTGGGATGACCCGATTCTTCTTAAGCAATGCAGGGATGGTATCCTACGCAGGTGTGTGCCTGAGGTGGAGTACAAGAGCGTTCTCCGTCATTGCCACGCACTACCTATGGGAGGACACCATGCGAGCTCTCATACGGCAGCTAAAGTTCTAGAGAGTGGCCTTTATTGGCCAACCTTGTTCCGAGATGCCTACGAGTTTGTAAGGAAATGTGACTCCTGCCAACAAGCAAGTAATATTTCAAAGAGACAGGAGATGCCCCTAAGTGTGTTCCAAGAAGTGGAGGTATTTGATCTGTGGGGCATAGATTTCATGGGACCCTTTGTGTCCTCAAATTCAAATTTATATATTCTTTTAGCAGTTGATTACATGTCGAAGTGGGTAGAAGCAATACCCATAAGGACTAACGATTCCCCTGTAGTGTGCAAATTCGTGAAAGAAAATATTTTCTGCAGGTTTGGAGTGCCCTGAATGATCATCAGTGATGGGGGTACGCATTTTAGGAATCAGAAATTCTCGGCATTGTTGAAGAAATATGGGGTCAAACACAACATAGGTACCCCATATCACCCGCAGACTCAAGGACAGGTGGAGGTTTCCAATCACAAAATTAAGAAGATTTTGGAGCGTACGGTGGCGTCCACGAGGAAGAATTGGAGTGCCCTACTACCGGATGCATTGTGGGCGTGCAGGATGGCTTACAAAACACCTATAGGCACCACGCCTTTTAGGTTAGCGTATGGTCGGGCTTGTCATTTACCGGTAGAGTTAGAGCATAAAGCACATTGGGCGCTTAGAAGGCTCAACTTGAGTTACGAGGGAGCAGGGAGGAAGAGATTTCTTGAATTGAATGAGTTGGATGAGCTGCGGATGACGGCATACAAGAACTCGTGGATATACAAGGAGCGCACCAAGTTAATCCACGATCGCCACATCTAGTTGTGCACGTTCAAGAAAGGAGATAGTGTATTGCTGTTCAATTCACGACTGAAGTTGCATCCCGGGAAGCTCAAATCCCAGTGGAGTGGGCCGTTCGTGGTAGAAGAGGTCAAACCACACGGTGCAATCTTGGTGCGTGATGGTGAGACCACGTTCTTGGTGAATGGACAAATTTTGAAGCTCTACTTTGGTGAAAATTACAAGAGGAAGGTGAATGAGGTCAAACTCATTTCACTTTCGGATGCATGAGGTGCCTAAAAGTCGTCTAGCCTAAGATGTTAAATAAGGGCGCTTGTTGGGAGGCAACCCAACCATTGGTACCTTAGTTTAGTTCATGTACGTTCGTAGGTTGATATGTTTTGGTTTAATTTTTAGTGTAAAAAAGATACCGTGATCGGTTTGTTCTTTATGCAGACTGAGGCAGAGTCGATACCATCGACACACTGGTCGATGGTATCGACCATGGAACAGGTTGACGACTGCAGATTTTACACTGCGTCGATAGTATCGACGACCTCGTCGATGGTATCAACAGACCTATAGGCAGATCGTAAAATCAAGGTCGATGGTATCAAGATACCTGTCAATACCATCGAGATCTCCGAAGATTTACAGAAGAAATTGACTCAGGAAAGTCGATACCATCGACGGGTGTGTCGATGGTATCGACACATTCAAGTGAAAAAGGTGGCGGCTGGGCCTCACGAGGATTTGCCCTAATCAGAGGGTCGATACTATCGACTCACATCGATGGTATCGACCATCCACGTCACCAATCCGTGCGAACAAATCAACGGCAGTCGCAGCATCAAGACGGTCGATCTGGGTGCAGCGTCGATACCATCGACCCATGTCGATGGTATCGACATGTCAGCGATCTGGGTTTCAAGATCCAGCCATCGGCGGCCGTTGATACCAGTGAGGGGGCGGATAGCATCGACAAGTGTCGATACCATCGAATCACGGCGATGGTATCGACGGGTCGATGGTATCGACGGGTCAACAGTAGCGTCGGCCACATCTATTTAAGGGGAGTGATTGCGTCAGTTGACATTACGCTTTCAGAGCAAACTCCTTCTCTTGTGCCAAGCGATCCCCCGAGCCGTCCAAGCCCGACGACGAGCAGCATCGAGCGAAGGTCTTCATCGAGCGGAGATTCAACTCTCCAATCTTAACCGATCTCTCTTTCTGATCCCCATTTCTCGTCGCAAACATGGCGCATATGGCCGGAGCTTCCTCCTCGCACGCGAATCCGATGGACATCCCAGAATTCGTGCCACCACTGCCATCGTCGATCGCACGTCCCCGACTTGTCCATCCTTCCTCGGAGGTCCGGAAGATCTACGAGGAGATCATGCGGAGGAAGATAGAGCCCACCCGGTATGTGGACTGGGAAATGATCCGAGATCTTGGATTCGAGGCCAACTTGGCCTACGTTCTGAAGGGGCAGGCCCTCCACACACCAATAAGGCCTGGCGAGCTGGAGTTTCATGCAGATGGCCAGCCATTCTTCGGCGACTGGCCCACGTACAAGGAATTGGTGGCGGAGTTCATGGCGTCGCTGGACGTCTGTGTCATTCCCAACGACATCGTAACTACCGATCGTGAGTGGATCAAGGGCCGGGTGTCTTTCCGGCTGTACAACCATGACTACACCCTCACGCTCAAGCAGTTCAACAGGATCTTCAACTGGAACCATTCGCAGTACGACCACCGGCGGCCGGACAACCGCACCGACTACGACGCCATCTTCTCCGAGCTGGTGACGGTGCCGCAAGGAAAGTCGGTGAGCTACCACAATGCCGCGGTAGCTGATTTTGAGCACCCTTTCATCCGAGTACTGCACCGGATGATGAGTTCTACGCTTTTTGCCCGGGGTGATCTGGCCCTCAGCAAATTTCAGGGGTCGGACCTATTCTTTTTGTATAAACTCCTGAAGAAACAAGAATGCAATTGGGGTGCCTTCTTTCTGCAGCGAGTATTGGACGTGAAGAGGAGTACGAGAAAAGCCCCGATTCACTTTGGCGGGCTTATCACTAAGCTGGCCATCTACCTGGGGTTGAATCCCGAGCAGCTGACTCCTCTCTCTACAAGAAGCAAGGTGAACTTGCAACATCTACATAGGTCCAATCTCCTACTTCTTCGAGATGGTTTGGCGTATGCGCATTGCCACATCAACCATGCCTATCAGGAGTGCTCGTTGCCTGATCCGGTCTTCAACATCGAGGGGGCGCAACACTTCCGATGGCCAATCATAGCCATCGCCGACTCCGATGACGAAGGCGGCTATGACGGTGGTGACGACGGAAATGACGATGAGGCTGAGGAGGAAGAGGAGGCATTCACTCCTCTTCGGGCACGAGTGGCACCACGGAAGTGTCCTCGGATGCATCCGGGTGCATCTTCATCATCACAGCCTACGCCGCCACCACCACCGCCCTCGCAGCCAAGCGAGGATGCCTATTCTATGCAGGGCATGTACGCGATGCTGCAAGACATCCAGCAGACCCAGCATAGTCACACAACCATCTATGCCGGTATTGAAGATACTACCAACCGGCTCTTTGTAAATCAGCAGGCAATTTTTGAGAATGAGCGCCTTCTTTTCGAGAATCAACAGAACATCCATGACAGGTTGCACAGGATGGAGGTGCAACAACATATGTTTTTCGATCATTAGTGGAGCCAGAATTATTTTGGGGGGTATCGACAGCCTCCGCCGATGCCCCAGTACGATCCGACATTCCAGGGGCAGTACCCTTCTTGGGACCCCACGGCGCCGCAGTACCCGCCTCCACCACCACAGGAGTGATCTGGTATCACTGTTCCAATCTTTAAGTTTGTTTTTGACTATGAGGCCATAGTCGAATTCAAGCTTAGGGGGGTAGTTGGAACAACTTTATCTTTTACTGTTTTTTAGTTTTTAACTTTATTGTTTTTGTTCTTGTTATTTGTTTCTTGCAATTTTAGTTTTTGTAGGATCCACATGCTATCTAGTGTAATCGTGGATGTCATAAAGTTTGTGTCATCTCATTAATTATGCATGGGAAAATCAAGGGAAATTTAAAAATTTTTGTGTGTTTGCAAAGCTTGTCTTGTTTAACCTTGGGCACATATCCTACGAAAATGATTGGTTTTGTCAACTTTAAAACAAAATTTCACAATTGTACTCCTAATGATTCATGAAAGTGGGTAGAAATGGTTGTTTGAGCCTAAAATGACCAAATGGTAATGAGACTCTAATTGGATGTAAGAGAGAGAAACCTCTTAACTACTACACAGGTCAGTAAGGAGGGACACATAATATCTTTCTAAGGTTCAGTCATCTAGTCTTGTGATCTTTCCACCTCTTTACTTTTCACAATCCACCACAAGAATTGGAAGTACTTTACAGTTTTAACTTCTTTGACAGCATTGCATATAGATAGGTCCTGCATTGAATTTATTTCCATATGTTTTGCATAAAAAGGAAAAAAATAGAATAGTGATACATGCACATTACCCTTAGGTGCATGCCATGTAGTTGCATTCATAATTTTCATGCATAAAGTATATCATGTATGTCAATCTTTCTCCAATGGTGAATTAAATTGTTCCATACCTTCTAAATAGTGCAAATTTCTGAGTATGAAGAAAAATAAGCCCAATAAAATATTCATTATCAATTATGGATAGAAGGGTTGAAATTTTTTTTTGAAAAATCTGCATAATGAAAAAAAAGAAGAAAAAGAGTTATGTAAAAGCAACAAGAATAAGAAGGAGAAAGGAACGTAATATCACCTGCAATTCAAGATAATTGAGTACATGATGTAGCTTAATTAGGTGTCCATCTCG
This sequence comes from Alisma plantago-aquatica, assembly GCA_963693085.1. Lineage (NCBI taxonomy): Eukaryota > Viridiplantae > Streptophyta > Magnoliopsida > Alismatales > Alismataceae > Alisma > Alisma plantago-aquatica. The sequence goes on along the minus strand of OY856409.1, from coordinate 1,904,968,398 downwards.
TTTTGAGATGGATGGTTAGTACATGCATCATTCCACCCAATTTTAGGCATTAGGGCATTTTTCATGTGCATTTGCATCATTTAGGACATTTTTGTTTTATGCATGTTGAAACTGTATGATACTTCCACTTCTTCCATGAGCCACCCATTTCATCCACCCGTTGCTCGGATTGGTAGGCCACTGTGAATTTCTCCTCACTAATGAATATCAGGAGAACTACTTCCATGTAGATGGTAGTTAGGGCGAGAAACGTAGTATAGGAGATCACAAGATGTACCAAATCTGAACCGACGAGTTTTATTATGTTAACTGCCTTATGTGATAGTGTTCATCAGTTTTGAGGTCAATTTCTTTTATGGATGATTACTGTCGCCTTCAAGGTAATTACCGTTCCATGGTTAAAGAGGGTCGGTATGTGAATGTCCAGTGGGAGTCATATGGGATGTTGGTTGTGGTGTGTTGTTCTTTAGTTGACCTTAGCAATTCTATTCTAAGGATTAGTGCTCAAGGGCGAGCAAAGTTTAAGCTTAGGGGAGTTTGATGCGATGATTTTGAGTCACATTTATAGACCTGTTTGATATGCGTTTTATGCTTTTATTAGTCATTTTTATGGTTAATGTTGCATAATTCATCCACTTTGGTCTTTGCTACTATTTTATGTCAAATCCCCTTTATTTCATTGTTTTGAGCATTAATTGTTGAAATATTATTATTTGTGTGAATTTATGTGGTTTCATGTTTGAATTTCAGGGAAAACAAGTATCTGCTTCCGTCGATACCATCGACGGAAGTCGATACCATCAACCGGACCACAGGTTGCCAGCCGCCAGTGTCAGCAAAGCGTCGATACTATCGACAGGGATGTCGATGGTATCGAGCTACCATCAGGTTGCTAAAAAGGGAGCAATCGATAGTATCGACACCAAGTCGATACCATCGACGCACGGAGGCTACATCGACGCAAACTGACAAAACCGTCGCTACAGGTTCGTCGATACCATCAACTCGCGTCGATGGTATCGAGATTTCATCAGGCGCTCAGACGAAAAGAGAGAAGGGTTGCCGCTACCACACCGAGTCGATACCATCGACTCGCGTTGATGGTATCGACACCGTAAGATATGTGTTTGCTTTGGAATGATCTTAATCAGACGTCCGTGGTTAATTAGCGACCTAATGAGGGAGATATACCTAATGACGGCTGCCAGGACGTGAGGGGGATCTCATGAGCCATTGCACGAGTATCGAGGAGCAGTAGAGAGGAGAACGGAGGCCAGAAGCTCATACCAGTTGATCCAAACACCGAAGAAGATGGATTCCACCACCGGAAGGTGGGAGAGCACGTGTTCTACACGGAGGATCAACAGGTTCTTCTCCGTTCAGGGGTTTCACCTCTCAATTCACATTTTTCATATGATTTCCCCTATCTCTACCATGTACTTGCTTGAGATGAACATGCGGGGCTAATCCCCTTTATCTTTAGGTCCGGGAGTAGCCCGGTAATTCATTGTATGACAATTTTATAATAGTAATTCATATTTTATCTCCTAAATCTGTGGTATGATTTCGTTTTCTCAATATATTGTTATGCTTGATCACCATAATAATAACCTAATGCCCTTAATCACTTTGAAAGAAGGATTAATGACTGAAAAGAGACGGAATTCACATTAATCGACAAATCCCTTGAACAAGGTGGCGTAAAATTAATGGTGGATACTGAGAGATCGTTTATAATGCACCTAGTTTAGGGTATAGTTTACTACGACGGTGGAACCGACCTAGACATAGGTAGTGAATTGCACCACGACAGTGGGTAATTATGTTTTCAGGCCACTACCCGGATAGAGAGATAAAATTGAGGCATTATATAAAATCTAATATAATGAAAACCCACGGTGAAACCGCAATCCTAAAGATACCCTTTTGAATTGATTAAATCAACATTTAATCGATTGTTTGTTTTGTTTTGTTTTTATTTTATTTTAATTTTAACAACAACTCTCAACTTGTTAATCAGCTTAGCTGATTGTGAGTAGTTAGTAGGAGTCCCCGAAGATTGCACGTATCCCTGAGTTCAACTCGGGCCTCACAAAGGCCTGTACTACTCGACGCGTTCTCTTGCGTTTCAGCGCACAGTAAAATTGTGTCATATATCCAAATGTCCCAATGGAGAATTGATGCCACACCTTCCTTATTTATCATGGGATGATGTAAATATCCTGACCAAATAAGAAATTGATGTGTAAATCCTTCTTCATTTCTATGTGGTATCAGGATTGAAGTATACAATCTCCCGACCAGGAGAGGAATTGATGTTTAATCTTCCTTATCCTCATATTATAATCCGAGAAAGCTAAGTGGTCTTCTCTCGAAGAGAGTACATGCTACGACAGTAACTCTATAGCGAAGATGCCGCTATACCCCGACATGCTATTTGCAGATGACACGAGATATCCTGCTAGCAGCTGACACGAGATGTCCTGCTAAATCTAAGTGGTCTCGTACTGACTGAGACAGGTAAGGTCTTGACAGTCGGCTCTGCCATTGACCTTGTATGGTATCAATTTTGACTTACTTGTGGTTGGTTGGAGCATGAATGGTATACTTCATCTCCTCAGGGCATACATGTGATTGTAAAATGTAATCAACCGTGTAGCGTATTTGCTTAAGGATCGAATACAGAAAGACATTGGTTGAAGTACATTCCTTTTATACATCTTAGTTGGATAGATGTTATTCATGTTTCTTTACCTTGTATAGTGAATAGATGATTTATTTCTCTACCATAGATAGATACATTATTTTAAGAGAAATGATTACTCTATTCTGCTTAGAACAAGTGATTAATCTTGCTTATTAATATACCCATGATGCATTATTTTAAGAGAAATGATTACGCTATTCTACTTAGAACAAGTGATTAATCTTGCTTATTAATATAAAAGAACCTCTGCTCAGTTTTATACTGCTTAAAATTTGATAATAATATAGTCAGTGTGTAAAGACCAAGTCTCTACTATAAACCATGGCAACCAAAATCATCAATTGTGTAGCAGCGGAAGAAATATAAAACTTGACTTTATTCAAAATGTATAAAGAGTACATTATAAAAAATTCCCAAATGGGAGTACAACTTTATACAAGAACAAGGATCTAGGTAGAGGAAGACTTAAACTAAACCAATATTGTCTCCAAACAAAACAACTTAATATATAAAAGTAACTATGATCATGCAAGCTATATGTTTCTTTTTCTTCTTGTCCTATCCTTAGCCTTAGGTTCACCAAGCTTCCATGCGCACTCTAATCCTATCCTGGACGGTTGGGATCATCAAGAAAGAGAAAGATAAAAGTATGTGTCAATCAAAAGGAATGGGACAAGTAATAGCCAACAACATTGCATAATAAAAGATTCTCTATGCTACAAGATTTCAAGGGAATGAGACAAATATTCAAATAAGAAATAGAGAACTGCCATAATCAATCACCACAATAACAATCACATAGCATGAATATATTAAGACTCAAACTCATCTCAATGTAGGGTGAGGCACCTACCGGACCTCACCAATGGCAGGGGGACTAAAACCCCAGTGCCTAAAAAGTGGCAGGGGGACTAAAACCCCAGTGCCTAATATATAAAATGGCAAGGGGACTAAAACCCTAGTGCCCGGTAGGAGGACTAAAACCTCAGTGCCCTGTGGGTGGTTTGTACTCATGTACACTACATTGTCATTTGGCCTAAAATACATCATGCTTAATAGTCACTTGGCAGTATTGAGAAGTATAACAAGATTGCAACATTGCAAAATGGGAAATAAACCCAAATAAATAATCTCAATCAACATGCCATCATAGGCAACAACATTATACAAGTATTTCAAAAGATGATCCAACATAGGCAATAGCAAGATTCAAGAGTTACAATTAAATGAGCCCCATAGACAACCACAATATATAATGTTTCCAAGTATTTCAAAAAGGATGGGCCAACACTGGCCATAACAAGATTAAATGTTCCACATAAGTGAGCCACAAATGTATTGATTCATCAAAGAAGTAAAAGAGCCAAAATGCATTTAGGAGAATAAAAAGGCTAGCACAATAATGATTGTGGGGTTGGAAAAGACCCAACTGAGAGATTAGGATGGTTTGTACAATAATCATTCACAATTAGAATAGGGCTCATATACAAAAATAGGTTTTCACATACACAAAAATAGGATCCACATACCAAAAATAGGCATAAAATACCTTAGTTTATATTCATTACCATCACATCCACCAAACTGATTGTATCCAAACCATATTTCCCTAGTTACAAACATTACACATGTATTAGGTTACTTAAAGGTACTTTAAGTGTAAAATGTCCATATTTATAAACCATGGATTAAAACTTTAGATTTTGGGTCTGGAAACAGGGCCAAATGATTCCTAATATTTTTCTACTTGAGAAAACATATTTATTTACCAAAAACAGAGTTAAAACACTATTATTATCATTTTTTAACACTTTATACATTTAAATTAGAATTTGAATTAATTATCAGAGTTGGGATAGAAAACAGGACTCAAAAACTGGAAATTCGGATTCTACTCGAAAAATCCTTTCCAACGAGTATCTATTTATATTTTTCCAATAACCAAGCGATTTACTACGAATTAAACAAGATGAGCCAATTAATTGCTAAATGGGTAAAAAAACAAGGTTTCGGATGACGAAACTGCCCCTGGCGAGAGGATCAGGAAAAGAGGGCGCACGGGGGCAAAATGGTAAAAATCCACCCGAGCTTCTTCAAGCTTGGGCGCAGCCATGGCGCCGAGGTGTATCTTGGGAACTTGGGCGTTTTTGCGTTTCTCCACCAAAATCGTCGTGCAGGTACTCGAAACGAAGAGAATCGAAACACGAACTCACCTAGCCAATAAATTTCGAAGCACGAGCACTCCAGCTCCGGGGAGAGGTGCTGCAAGGTCAGAAGCTATATCTCTACGCCGTCGGCTAGACGCACATCTTCAGACCAAATTGATGGGTTGGGAAAGTTGCTAGGGAGCCGACGTAGCTGTGTAGGAGGATACTTATAGGTGGGGATGTTTGTGGATGCGAAACAGAGGTGGAGGTGAGAAGCCTTGGCCGGCGCCCCTTGGCGTTTAGGCTACGCCGTACCTCGCTGGATGGGTAATAGCTCAAATGAACTGGGAGGAGGAGACGAATCGAACGGAAAAGAAATCTCGCAAAATGATCAAGTATACAAGGAGATCGAAGCTGAAGAGTCTAGGCCAGTTCTACGTGTAACTGTCGGAGGTGGAAGATGAACTCTTGGCCCTTAGATCATGATTGGGATAAAAAATAGCCGTTGGATCTGCGTCCCTTGCTTGCGTGACACTCATTTAAGCCCAACTTTGGCTTAAATGATGTGTATAACTAATGTATTGATTGATTTTATATCACACTTTATTAAAAACTTGTTTAATGCATTTGGAAGGTCAAATGAACTCCAAATGACCTCAAATTTTAACCCCATGTTTCTAATGACGTCTAGATTCATTCTATATAATTAGATTTGCATTTTACGCAACTTTTGGCCTCCAAAAAATTATTTTGATTATTAAAGCATATATTAATATAATGCTTGGGCAAATAATTATGCATTGCTGTTATAAGCAACCTTTGGTTCCCAAATCCGAGATTTGGAGTCCAAGAGTCCTCCACTCACTTATTACATGCATTTTCAACTTTTATTATCCCATATTAAGAGTGAGGTATGAAGGTGGGTTATTATTCACCATTTTAATTTACACTATATTAAAAGTGTATTAAAATCATTTTGAGGGGTCAAACCAACTCCAAAAATCACCAAATTTTAACCACATGCTCATATTAAAGTCTAGAACAATCCTATGCAATTACTTTCTCGTTTTACTCATAATATGGTCCTTAATAAATATATTTCTCATTAAAGTGTATATTAATATATTAAAATGAATGAATTATATGAAAAGTCTTCTTTTTATGAAACATGTGAGTAAATTTCGAGATATTAAATACATTAAGATTTCAATAATCATTTCTCAATTAAATAACATATTTTCATGAATTAAAATCATATCTTGTGGAGAGAGAAACAATTAAGGTTAATGTTCTCATACATTAACTTAAATACACATTTTTGCTAATATATTTATCCAAAAAGCTCCAAATTAATATTATCTACTTATATCACTCATGAAACTTTATTTTGCATCATTAGCCCTTAATTATTACCTTAAGTGGGTTATTTGTGCAAACACCCCTTTATTATCATAAATGAGGGAAAAATGTAATTTCAACCTTGAATTGTGCTCAAATTGCACAAGGAGTCCAAAAAGAATATAAAATAAGGGAAATTTATGAAAAAGGTCCAAATGGACTAGAAGGCAAAGAAAAACTCAAAAGTGGGTAAATTGTAGGGAAGACCCTGAGATTCAGTATGTTACACAACAGAGAGTTATATTTCTCGCTAGGATAATTGTCTCACCCCGTGGGATCAACAATCTTTAGGTGGATGTGCACGAGGAGGTAGAGACCTTACTGTAGAGGGAGAACAACAACTGGGACAACAGTAACAGCTCAGGTTCAGTGTACTGTCTATCATGTCTTATTGATAGAAGTCCTATGTGTTGTCTCTATATTCTCAGGTCTTTGGAGTCAGTACGTAATGGTTTTATGAACAATCTGAGATTTTGACTTGTGTATCTCGAGGTTTTATGTTGCTTCAATATATGTTTTGATATAGCAACTATTATATGTTATCCTCAAGATAAGATGAGACAATGTATGTACAATGTAAATCATGATATATATGAGTTTTGGATCTTTCAGTGATAGTTTCCCGGTATTGGATCTCCTTGCAAAATGGTTTAATTCTTAGTGATTTTTATTAATCCGCTATCTATGGTTATTCTGCAACTATTACTGGTGATGACTTGATTTGTTTTTGGGTCATCATAGACTTAATCTCTTCTCTTAAGAAATATTTTCAATTTAGTCCCCCGATCTATCCTCGTGACATCAATTGATATAACAATGACACACCTACGTTCAAATGCTTTGAGTAGACATTCAATTTCAACAATACATCTTATTTCAATTAATGGTTTTGGAATAAATGAAAAAAACCATTAAAAATTTAGATATTAATTATTGAGTGAATTATAATAAAATAAATGATAAACTAAGAGTTATAATGTTGAGGGTTAATATTCTCATAATTTAGCTTAATAAAAGTCACACCTATGGTAAATAGTCTTAGAGCAATGATATTTTTGTTTAGGAGTTAGAAAAATTTAGAAATCGTGACTAAATTAGTAATAATTACCAAATAATAGTTACTTCCTTATTAAAGTGGAAGGACCACATATTCATCTTCACCAAGCCACACACTTTATCGATGACATAAATGAAGCAACAAGGCCTTCACCCTTATGAGCTACCCTAGGCCCTAAAGCATAGACCGCCTCCTCCTCACTAGATTTCCTCACCATAAAGACCATCTCAGGCCGTGTATTTGAACCCTAACCACCACCATCATGGTCCTTCTTCCTAGAAACCCAGTAAATGGAAGTTCAACCATTACAAATCTGCAACCCCACTTTCTATGACTCAATCTCTGACTTTGTTGCATCTTGACAATGCTCCTCCTCTTTGCCACATAACACATCACCCTGGGGCCACCTGTCTACCTTGTAATACATGGATCTCTTATGTCGACCTGCAACACAGCTAAGCCCTAGTAATCTTGTCCCTCTCCTTATGCCTGACACACAATAGATTACAACCACTCCTGTGACAAACCGATGCCACACAAAAATGAGATTACTCAAAACAAAGCACATAACTAACACTAACATCCATGATTACCACAAAATAGAGTAAATCAAAATCGGTTCCATATAACCACAAAAGTGGAAACATATTGTCACACCCCAAAATTTTGTTAAGTATCTTTGTGAATGAAAGTACTACTAAGAAAAACCTAGCTATGTGAGATCAAGACTAGTGAGTCAAGTTTTACACGTTTTATCATGTATTAGAGTCCAATTATATGTATCTATAACCTAAGGAATTTTTGGTGAATTGATCATCATGGGATGCTAGAAAGATCATACAAAAATTTAAGGTTGATTAATATGGTCATAATGAGGTTTTTCTCGGATTTGAGGACATTCTAACTATCAGTGGATTATATAATATACTTAAGAGTACCTTAAGATTTTTCTATGTTAGGCTCTCCAATGTATGTAGCAATGAAATCTAGGACTAAGTAGGTATCCTCAATGACATATAAGAGGTGACACAACTTTGGTGATTCAATTTTTTGATCTAAATAATGGGACAAGTGAAATAGAACACACTATATTGGTGTAGTCCATGTAGTGAGTTATGTCATGATAATTTGATACAAAAGATGATAGTTATATGAGGTGTTGGACAAATTTTGGGAGAAATCTAGATTAATCAATAGCATGTAGAAATTATATAAGAAAAGCAATATTTTAATGTCTTTTAGGTAGTGAACCAAGAAAATAGAAAGTTGAACCATTGGTTTATGACCAACCCTTTGGTTCATTTGAATCAGGCCAATTCTGCGAAGAGCACTGGTATATGAGGATGTCCCATGATCATATAGGAAAATCATCTAAATTTGGGTTGAGTCCGGTCTCATTACGAAATTGAGAAGAAAGGGCCTATAAAACCCTCAGGCATTGACATTGTGAAGGAGAAAGTTATGTAGGGTTTGGAGCGGATGAGAGGGACTAGTATAATGAACAACCATAGAGAAGAAAGGAGAGGAAGAGGAGAGTGACGGTGGCTAACACACCAACCCTCTCCAGATCTGCACCCTCCTCAAGAAGCAAGAGGAGCAAATCTCAGACGTAGATGTTGTGCCTGCCGTGATATGAGGTTCCAAGGAGCTTCCCAAGCGGTGTGAAACTCCGATACAGGAGAATCGAGGGAGAGAGAGAGTTGCAACAGTGGAGATCAGGGTGGGTGGCCATGGAGGTTAGTTTCCAAGCTCCATTACATGACCCCTTTATCTTTGAGACCAAGTTTCCTGTACCCACAAGAGCAAGGCAAAGCTAACGAGGGTTTCTTTCGGCGAGCTACAGTGTCGAGGCAGAAGATGGATCGAAAAACCACCAGGGGTGGCTGCTCTGTTTGTGATGCAGAAATGGGGGAGGCGAGCTCCCAGTTAGGCTGTGCGGGTGAGAAACTTTCTCAGTCGAGCTCAGAATCCACCTCTATGCATGCCTTATGGTCAAGAAGAGGGAGTGGTGGTGACGCCGACCAAACATGGCTGCTGGATTTGGTCTTGGACGACTAGACTTCGCTGGAGAAGAGACCAGGAGTCGGCGCTCTGTCTCTGCGGCAAAACAGGGGTGGTGATCCCTGGACCCCGCCCCATAAAGCGAAGGAGAGGGACAAAGTCTGGGTCCCTCCTTGTTGGGCCGCCAGTCTGAGGCCCAATTAGGCTTGAATGAATAGGAAAACAAGGTAATATGTATGATTCAAATTTGATTTGTTAAAACTTTGGGGATTCGTGGAGATTAATTTGGTTGTCACAATAGGGTGATTAAGGGCTCATTGGAAAAGATACAAAGAACGCCTTGAATGATTTTCTAGAATCTGAAAAGATATGGGTAAGGTAATTATGTTTATGGAAAGATGTATATGATTGTATGTGTTGATGCTTTGTTAATTCAATGTGATAGGTGTGAACCTCGCCATTGAACTTAAAGAAAGTGTTACACTATAAGTTTCAAAGGATTTAGAACCGACTAGAGGAATTCAAGATGAAGATTTTATCCTCTATGAAACAGGTAAGTGGTTCGTGCCCATGAGTATTTATGTTTATCAAACTAAGTACATTTACATGCTTCTTAGTTAAGACCTTCATGTCCTACATTCTAAGTTAAATATGTAAGAAAGATTTTATGTGCTTATGATTGTAGAATTTCATATGATCAATACCTTAAGTAGTGATGTGTCATGGAATGATTCTAGATCATGAAGTTAAGTTCATAAGAAGGATAAGAAAATATAGTTCTATCATATCTCTTAAATATAGATGTAACCATGTATTGAGATTTCAAAAAGGAACATGTCATCAAGGTTTCTTATATATGTAGCGATCTAAGAAATTAAGAAGTGAAATATATTCCTTAATATGGTTGATGTTTAAAGTTAAGTATTATGTGAGAATTTGGGTGTTGCACATGGTAGACCATGGCCCAATTTCCAAGATAAATATACTTTTGGGATTAGAATATATCGTAACATGAGTTTATGATGATAATACCAAATTATGAGACATTAAGTCATGATTAGGTTGCACGTTGAGACTCTATATAATTTCTACTTTAAGATTTAAGATATAAGTTCATATGAATGTACTGAGATGACTTATTGAGGTTTTATAGATTTTGAGTTACCTTTTCAGAAATCACATTAGTTTATATATTTGATACTTGAGAACTCTCATATACTTCATATTTCCATATTTAGTTCAGATCCTTTCCCTAAGCCTATAGGCTTAGTTGTCATATATTTAGTATAAAAAATAGCTACGGTATTCCTATCAGATTGAAGTATTATATTAAGGATTATCTTAATAATATGGATATTATATTTATATCCAGACTTAGACTACTCCTTGTGTGAGTAGCCAGATTATGAATAAAGATACATGATAAGGGTTTTAGAGCCAATCTCAATTATGAAGTAATTGAGATCCATATTCACATTCAGTTGTAGATTTAGTTTATCACTTAAGAATAAAAGATTTAGATTCAGATTCAGATTTAGATTTAGAATTTAGTACCTGCTCAATACTCAGTAATCAGTTTCAGATAAGATCAATTATCAGTATTCAGTTTAATATAAGATAAGTTCAGATTCAGTATTCAGTAAAGCAATTAGTATTCAGCTTCAGTTTAGATTAATAATTAAGTAAGTTTAGACTTTAGATAATTAAGTTGAAACCTTCACATTAGACATTAAATGATAAGTCCTCATTCAGTAGTCCGGGGACGATTCAGAGGCATATGTTGCCAATTCAGAGGAGTGTTTACTCCAATTCAGAGGTGTTGCGACACTAATTCAGGGCGTAGTCACGTCAATTCAGAGACACCTCAGTGTCATTCAGAGGCATGTAGTGCCAATTCAGAGGTACCTTGGTACCAATTTAGGGTGTAGATACGCCAATTCAGGAGGACTTATTGTATAATGGTGGCCACAATTAGATAAAAGTCATAAATAAAAGATGTCTTAGTTTAGAGAATGTGCATAATCTCATTTATAGGTATAATGAAAGAGATTAAGATAAGAGAGGCATGACACAGGCACCTTAGTGCAGGTCATGAGACCCAGGTACTAGAGTACATGTCTCCAGAGAAAGATAAGATAAAGTAAAAAGATAAGAGATAAGCTAAAGAAAGAAGATAGATTTATGTTTCAGATCTTATACAAAGTTTAATGTTAGATTCATTGTTATAATGTTCAAAGATATTTTGTAACATTTTATCTCTTTAGTATTATGCATATTAGAATACTCATGCCACTTACACTAACAATCATTTTTCTAATACATGGCTGGGGACGAGATGTCCGTAGGTGAGAGTAGGAGCAGAGTAGATCTCAGAGATATAGAGCACAAGGATAGAGCAAGATAAGATCTGGTGGGGTGCCAACTATAAGATGATCCTCAGGTTTATAGACTCAGTTATATATTTCAATGATAAAAACTTTAGAGTAGAGACTATGTCTCAAGATGTTGAGTTAGTTTTTCATGTGATATCCATTATGTTCCTTTTGTAAGAACAATTATGAGAATGTTTCATATTTTCACTTTGTGTGATTGACTATATTTTTGTTATGAATGCCAGTTTTATGTAATACCCCCCTTAACTGCACAAGTTATGGATAACTCAGTGTTGCTTCCGCTATGTGCATGTGCATGCTTAGGGAGGGTGTTACAATATGGTATCAGAGCAACATTATAGTTGGCCACCAGATGAGTTCTCATGTTCTTACTTAAGATCACACCATAAGAACTTAAGTTAGAGTAGGTTACCAATTTAGAAAGGTAACTAGTAGCCATTTGTATAGAAGTGGTAAGTGAAAGATATTAGAAATCTAAGTAGAGCTTTAAATAGGAGACAAAAGTTTAGATAATGATTAAGGTTATGTGCCTAGATGTTTTACACTTTTTATGTTAACACTATATTTGTATATAACATTCTCTATCTTTTTCCCACATGTTTGTGGTATGGGACACATGCTTATGGGGTTTTGTAGAGAGAATGTTATGTGCATAATCATACTTGTCTTGTCCTTTCAAGTGCATGTGGTATGGGACATGTGCGCGAGGAAGTGCCAAGACAAGTGTGATATGACATGTCACCTATGAATATATGACCGGTGACGTGTATTTTACTACGCGCTTAAACGCAAGTATACGCGTCGAGTAATATAGGCCTTTGTGAGGCCCGAGTCGAACTCAGGGATACGTGAATTATTGGAGACTCCTACTAACTAATCGCAATCAGCTAGGCCGAATGAAAAAATAGGGTTTGTTGTCGAAATTAAAAAGAAAACAAAATGAAACAAAGAAAACAATCGATTAACGATTAATTTAATCAATTCAAAGGAGTAACTTTAGGATTGCGGTTTCACCGCGGGTCAACATTGTATTAAGTTTTATATAATTCCTCACTCTTCTCTCTCTATCCGGGTAGTGGCCTGAAAACAGAACTACCCACTGTCGTGGTGTAATTCACTACTTAGGTTTAGGTTGATTCCACCGTCGTAGTAATCATTCCCCTAAACTAAGAGCATTACAAACGGTCTCTCAGTTTCCACCATTAATTTTACACCTCCTTTGTCAAGGGATTTATCAATTAATGTAGGTTTTGTCTCTTTTCAACCGTTAATCCTTCTGTCGAAGTGATTAAGGGCATTAGATTATTATTATGGTGATCAAGCATAACAATATATATGGAGAAAACGAAACTATACCACGGATTTAAGAGAGAAAATATGAATTATCAATATAAAATTGTCATACAATGCATTCCCGGGCTACTCCCGGTCCTAAAGATGGAGGGTTTTAGCCTCTCATGTTCATCTCACACGAATACATGGTAGAAATAGGGGAATTCATAAGAAAAACGTGAAACAAGTGGGAAAACCCCTGAACAGAGAAGAACCGGTAGATCCTTGGCGTAGAATACGAGCTTCCCCGCCTATCGGTGGTGGAATTCATCTTCGGCAGCGTCCGAATCACCCGGGTTGAGCCTCTGGCCTCCATTCTCCTTTTTCCCTTCTTCGGCACTCGTGCAATGCAAAAGAATGATCCTCTCATCTGGGCGGCCGTCATTAGGTATAAGTCCCTAATTAGGTCGTCAAATAACTCCAGCCGTCCGATTGAGATCAAAACGAATCTAACGCATATCTGTCGGCGTCGATACCATCGACGCGGGTCGATGGTATCGACCCAGCGTATTAGCGGCAACTTTATTTTTCTTTTCGTCTGAGCGCCTGTGGTCATCTCGATACCATCGACTTGGGTCGATGGTATCGACTATCTTTAGCGTCGGTTGTTGTCGTTTAGCGACGCTGTAGCTCCCCATGTGTCGATGGCATCGACTCTCGTCGATGGTATTGACTCTGTGCTGCTCCTCTCGGCTAGCAACCTGTGTCTTGGTCGATGGTATCAACTTCCGTCGATGGTATCGACGGAAGCAAATACTTGTTTTTCCTAAAATTCCACAATAAGACCAAGTAAATCCACACAAATTATGATAATATGATAAATAATGCTAAAAAATGGTAAAACAAAGGGGATTTGACATAGAATGATGACAAAGACCGAAATGAGTGAATTATGCAATATTATCCACAAAAATGAGTAATTAGAGCACAAAACACATATGAAAAAGGTCTATAAATGTGACTCAAAATCATCGCATCAAACTCCCCTAAGCTTGAACATTGCTCGCCCTCGAGCAACTAGTCCTTAGAATAGAATTGCAGATGTCAACTAAAAATCAACACACCAACCCAACATCCCATGCGACTCCCACTGAACGTTCTCAAACCGGCCTTCTCTAACCACAAAACAGTAATTACCCTAAAGGCGACAATAATCATCAATAAGAGAAATTATCCTTAAAACCGATGAACACTATCACATAAGGCAGTTAACATAATAAAATTCGTAGATTCAGCATTGGTGCATCTTGTGATCACCTATACTACGTTGCTCGCCCTAACTACCATCTACATGGAAGCAGTTCTCCTGATAATCATTAGTGAGGAGAATTTCACGGTGGCCTACCAATCCGAGCAACGGGTGGATGGAAATGGGTGGTTCATGGAAGAACTTGGAAGTATTGCACAGTTTCAATATGCATAAAACAAAATGTCCTATGTGATGCAAATGCACATTAAAAATGCCCTAATGCCTAAATTGGGTGAAATGATGCATGCACTAACCTTCCACCTCAAAATGAGATGGATGTCTAATCAAATTACATCATGTACTCAATTTCCTGTAATGCGAGTGATATCCTGTTTTTTTCTCCCTCTTATTTCACTTCCTTCTGAATTCTCTCTTTTTTTTCTTCAGATTTTCAGAATTTTTTTTTTCTTTAGCCCACATATCCATAATTGCTTAAGGACAAGTTTATTGGGCTATTTTCTTCATGCTTGGAAATCTTTGCAATATTTAGAAGGTATGGAACAGTTAAATTCACCTTTGAGGAAAAATTGAGATACATGGCGTATTTTATTCATGATAATCATGAAAGTCATGAGTGCAACTACATGGCATGCACCTAAAGGTAATGTGCATGAATCCCTATATTTTTCTCTTTTTATGCAAAAGTATGGAAAATATCAATGCAATTCCTATCTAAATGCTATGCACACAAGAAGGAATTAAAACTGTACTTTACTTCCAATTCTTAGGTGGATTATGGAAAAATGACGTGGAATGATCACAAGATTAAATGATTGAACCTTAGAAGGATATTATGTGTCCCTCCTTACTGACATGTGTAGTAGTTTAGAGGATTCTCTCTCTTACATCCAATTAAGGTCTCATTACCATTTGGTTAGGTTAGGCTCAAACAACCGTTACTATCCACTTTTCATGAGTCAATGGGAGTATAGGTGTGACATATTGTTTTAAAGTTGACATAATCAATCATTTTCATAGGATAAGTTCCCCAAGGAAAACCAAGTCAAGCTATCCAAAAGACACAAAAATTTTAAAATTCCCTTAAATTTCCCATGAATACACAGCGAGATGACAACTTTTACGACATCCACAGTTACACTAGATAGCACGTGGATCCTACAAAAACTAAAAATGCAAGAAACAAATAACACTGCTAAATAAAAGAAAAGATAGAGCTGTTCCAACTACCAAACTCCCCTAAGCTTGAATTCAACTATGGCCTCATAGTCAAAAACAAACTTAAGAGTGGAACAGTGATACCAGATCAGTCCGATGGTGGTGGAGACGGGTACTGCCAGGGTCGTGGGGTCCGGATTTGCTCTGGATGATGTGACTTCATTTGACCAATAACCCCGTCTTGAATAACTGACACCGACACTGCTGTGTGCCCGTCGATACCATCGACGGAAGTCGATGGTATCGACTCGCTGATTAGGGCAACTGCCTCGCGAGTCCGTCCGCCGCCTTTTTCTCTTGAAAATGTCGATACCATCGACACACCCATCGATGGTATCGACTCCACTGAGTCGATTTCTTCTGAAAATCTCCAGAGATCTCGATGGTATCGACTGGCATGTTGATACCATCGACTTTGATATTGCGATCTGCCTGTAGGTAGGTCGATACCATCGACTAGGCCGTCGATGGTATCAACGCAGAGCAAAATCTGCAGTCGTCAACCTGTAACCCGGTCGATACCATCGACCAGTGTGTCGATGGTATCGACTCTGCCTCAGCCTGCACATCAAACAAACTGATCACGGTATCTTTTTTATACTAAAAATTGAACAAAACAAAAGCAATCTACGACTATAACTAAACTATCGAGATGGTTGGGTTGCCTCCCAACAAGTGCCCTTCTTTAACGTCTTAGGCTAGACTGCTTGACAATCATCATCTTTTCACCTTGGGAATTGCACTTAGAGGATCATTCGGTAATTTGAATTCAACACGATCTCCTCCAATTTCCAAGGACAGAGTACCTCTCCCTAAGGCAGTCACGACATCCGCCGTTGCTTGAAACGGTCTTCCTAGGAGAATTTCACAGCTGTGGAGTGGTGGCATATCCATGACGACAAAGTCCACCGGGAATATGAATCTATCCACTTTGACGAGAACATCTTCACATACTCCATAGGGTCTCACAGTAGACCCATCCGCCAATTCAATCGTTGCGGCTGACCTCTTTATCTCTTTTAACCCCAGCTTTTGAAATGTCGCCAAAGGCATGAGATTTATGCTAGCGCCAGAATCACATTGCGCTTTAGGAAAATGTTGACCACCTATTGAGCACGGTATGTAAAAACCTCCTGGGTCCTTTCTCTTCTTTGGTGAACTCCCGTGAATCATAGAGCTCACCGTCTCATTCATCCAATAAATTTCACCGTCTTTTATCCGCCTCTTCTTAGTGATGATTTCCTTGATGAACCTCCCATAAGCGGGTACTTTCTCAATCATCTCCACTAATGGAATATTGATGTGGAGTTTTCGGAATATCTCCAGAAATTTCTTAAAGTGACGATGCTCTTTCTTTGACTTCGGATTGACCGGATCTGAAACATCAGCTACACCAGCACGCCTGTGAGGTGGCACATAAGAGCTTTTCAGGGGTACCTCCCTTAAGCTTGCTTCAATCACTCCCTCCGACGTGGGCTTTGGCGAGACATCCTCAATAGTAGCAGCTTGTTGTGGTTTCTGTCTTGCATTAGATGTTTCCACACGTGCACAAACAGCCTTCAATTGTTCTTCTTGCCTAGGAGGAGACGTGACCACCATGGGCTCTTGGCGGCTTTTCCAAAAAGAAAAAGTGCTTCCGCCCGGTAGTCCATAGTAAGTGCGAGGGTAAGGTATTGCCGGTGTCGCCTCCGTATTAAAAATCAGTTTTCTTTCCTCTTTAGCTTCTTGCACCTGAGATTCCTCCTCATTGCTTACCACAGAAATATACTTGACCTGATGGTGTGCTTGGGCCACATTTGCATTCTCGGCCGGTTTCTGTTGATTGGCGTGCTTGATGGCTGCCACTTCACTAGAAATCTGTGCCACGGTGGTTTCTAATGCCCGCATTTGTGCTCCATGGCTTTGCAGCGTCTGTCCAAACTTGGTTAGAATATCACCTTGAGATTGCAATTGCTTACCAAACATGGCCATCATCTCCTGGTTCTGTTGTACCATTTGACTCAGTAGTTCAGTATTCTTATCCTCTGCTCTAGGCTGTGGCTTGGCATCTGGATCCTGCAGAAAGTTGTTAGGATCCTTCCAGGAGAACTTTTTGTCCTTCCTCCATGCGTAGTCATTGTTTCTGTAACCCTGTTGTTGCATGAATTTCACTTGGGCTTCCTCATCCTCAGATGCATCTTCCTTAGATAGCAGCTTCTTGGCTAGAAGATCTAACTTATCGTTTAGCTCTCTCATTGCCTTTGATTCACTGGCGACTCGTGCTTGCTCAACTGGGCCTCTCTCTCTTTCTCCCCAAGACTGCTTTCTAGCCATGTTCTTGAGTATCTCCCAGCATCTGGTGTCTGTGTTGTTTAGAAAAAATCCCGACCCGGCTGAATCCAGATTACTCCTATCATGCTCGGAGAGAGCAAAATAGAAGATTTTCACCTGCGTTTCCTTGTCCAGCCCGTGATGCGGACACCTCCTCAACATAACCTGAAATCGCTCCCACGTCTCAGAATATGTTTCACCAGCCTGTTGGGTGAAATTATGAATCTTCCGGATCATGTCGTTAGTCTTCTCAGGAGGGAAGAACCTCTCAAAGAAGACCTCTACCATATGGTCCCAAGACTCCACAAACTCATCGTCTAGATTATGTAGCCACTCTCTTGCTGCTCCCGCCAAGGAACTTGGGAAAAGCTTGAGATACAATGCATCTTGTGGAAACCTGTCTATTTTTACCATGTCACAGTTTTCAACGAACTGGCTGATGTGTGCAACAGGATCCTCATTCTTCATCCCATGAAACGCATTTGATTTCACCAAATTAATCAACGCTGGATCGATCTTATATGTCGGTATGTTGATCGCCTGCTTTTTTATAGGCCCCTTTGAAGCTGATGAGGAAGAAGCTTTAATCTTCTCCCATATGGTCTGTGGCTCGGCCATCTCTTCTGTTTCCGATTCGGAATCTACCTCTTCTTGGTACTCTTGCTCGGAATGCTCCTCGTCCTTAGGTCCCAAAAATGGAACCTCGGGTGCGCGTTCTGCGTAGTCAGTACTACGCGTATGCACCATACACAGTACCTGAAATAAGAAAATTCGAGTTCAGTACTAATCTTAGACGAGTATAAATAATTAAAGCACAATGTAAAAATATTTGAAATTGAATGAAAAATATAAAAAAATTGTGGCCTAGAGTGGCCGCGCGTAGCACTCGAAGTGCCAACAATTCGCCGTATCCCCGGCAACGGCGCCAAAAACTTGACATGTGTTTTACTACGCGCTTAAACGCAAGTATACGTGTCGAGTAATATAGGCCTTTGTGAGGCCCGAGTCTAACTCAGGGATACGTGAATTATTGGAGACTCCTACTAACTAATCGCAATCAGCTAGGCCAAATGACAAAATAGGGTTTGTTGTCGAAATTAAAAAGAAAACAAAATGAAACAAAGAAAACAATCGATTAAAGATTAATTTAATCAATTCAAAGGAGTATCTTTAGGATTGTGGTTTCACCGCGGGTCAACATTGTATTAAGTTTTATATAATTCCTCACTCTTCTCTCTCTATCCGGGTAGTGGCCTGAAAACAGAACTACCCACTGTCGTGGTGTAATTCACTACTTAGGTTTAGGTTGATTCCACCGTCGTAGTAAACATTCCCCTAAACTAAGCGCATTACAAATGGTCTCTCAGTTTCCACCATTAATTTTACACCTCCTTTGTCAAGGGATTTATCAATTAATGTAGGTTTCGTCTCTTTTCAACCGTTAATCCTTCTGTCGAAGTGATTAAGGGCATTAGATTATTATTATGGTGATCAAGCATAACAATATATATGGAGAAAACAAAACTATACCACGGATTTAAGAGAGAAAATATGAATTATCAATATAAAATTGTCATACAATGCATTCCTGGGCTACTCCTGGTCCTAAAGATGGAGGGTTTTAGCCTCTCATGTTCATCTCACACGAATACATGGTAGAAATAGGGGAATTCATAAGAAAAACGTGAAACAAGTGGGAAAACCCCTGAACGGAGAAGAACCGGTAGATCCTTGGCGTAGAATACGAGCTTCCCCGCCTATCGGTGGTGGAATTCATCTTCGGCAGCGTCCGAATCACCCGGGTTGAGCCTCTGGCCTCCGTTCTCCTTTTTCCCTTCTTCGGCACTCGTGCAATGCAAAAGAATGATCCTCTCATCTGGGCGGCCGTCATTAGGTATAAGTCCCTAATTAGGTCGTCAAATAACTCCAGCCGTCCGATTGAGATCAAAACGAATCCAACGCATATCTGCCGGCGTTGATACCATCGACGCGGGTCGATGGTATCGACCCAGCGTATTAGCGGCAGCTTTCTTTTTCTTTTCGTCTGAGCGCCTGTGGTCATCTCGATACCATCGACTTGGGTCGATGGTATCGACTATCTTTAGCGTCGGTTGTTGTCGTTTAGCGACGCTGTAGCTCCCCATGTGTCGATGGCATCGACTCTCGTCGATGGTATCGACTCTGTGCTGCTCCTCTCGGCTAGCAACCTGTGTCTTGGTCGATGGTATCGACTTCCGTCGATGGTATCGACGGAAGCAAATACTTGTTTTTCCTGAAATTCCACAATAAGACCAAGTAAATCCACACAAATTATGATAATATGATAAATAATGCTCAAAAATGGTAAAACAAAGGGGATTTGACATAGAATGATGGCAAAGACCGAAATGAGTGAATTATGCAATATTATCCACAAAAATGAGTAATTAGAGCACAAAAAACATATGAAAAAGGTCTATAAATGCGACTCAAAATCATCGCATCAACCGGCTGACATGTATCCAAAGGAGACAAAGAAAACAAGTGTTGGCATTAAAAGTTTGAAACATATAGTCACATAAACCTAATCATGCACATATTAAGACCAAGCATGTATATGAAGGGTAGATATTTTGGCATTGATAAGTGAGTTAGTTTTAAGTGAACCAGAACCCTAACAAAACCATAGAGAAGAGGCAATCTAGAGTCTTATCATGATAGATGGTGAATGTGTAGTTTAGATCTCGAAATTCATTAGTAGTGCATGCACATATACGCTTGATAATGATAACCATGATAAATTTTCACCATGCACATGCTAATGAGGCAGTTAGAAAATATTAAAGATAATTGAATGTATAATGTGTAAAACCCTAAGGTGGGTATACTAATTGAATTTCAAGGACGAAATTACCAATAAGGTGGGTAGTATTGTCACACCCCAAAATTTTGTTATCTTTGTGAATGAAAGTACTACTAAGAAAAACCTAGCTATGTGAGATCAAGACTAGTGAGTCAAGTTTTACATGTTTTATCATGTATTAGACTCCAGTTATATGTATCTAGAACCTATGGACTTTTTGGTGAATTGATCATCATGGGATTCTAGAAAGATCATTCAAAAATTTAAGGTTGATTAATATGGTCATAATGAGGTTTTTCTAGGATTTGAGGACATTCTAACTATCAGTGGATTATATAATATACTTAAGAGTACCTTAAGATTTTCTATGTTACGCTCTCCAATGTATGTAGCAATGAAATCTAGGACTAAGTAGGTGTTCTCAATGACATATAAGAGGTGACACAGTTTTGGTGATTCAATTTGTTGATCTAAATAATGGGACAAGTGAAATAGAACACACTATATTGGTATAGTCCATGTAGTGAGTTATGTTGTGATAATTTGATATAAAAGATGATAGTTATATGAGGTGTTGGTCAAATTTTGGGAGAAATATGGATTAATTAGTAGCATGTAGAAATTATATAAGAAAAGCAATATTTCAATGTCTTTTAGGTAGTGAACCAAGAAAATAGAAAGTTGAACCATTGGTTTATGACCAACCCTTTGGTTCATTTGAATCAGGCCAATTCTGCGAAGAGTGCTGGTATATGAGGATGTCCCATGATCGTATAGGAAAATCATCAGAATTTGGGTTGAGTCCGGTCTCATTACGAAACTGAGAAGAAAGGGCCTATAAAACCCTCAGGCGTCGACATTGTGAAGGAGAAAGTTTCGTAGGGTTTGGAGCAGCTGAGAGGGATTAGTATAATGAACAACCATAGGGAAGAAAGGAGAGGAAGAGGAGAGTGGTGGCGGATGACACACCAACCCTCTCCAGATCTGCACCCTCATCAAGAAGCAAGAGGAGAAAATCTCAGACGTGGATATTGTGCCTACCGTGATCTGAGGTGCCAAGGAGCTTCCCAGGCGGTGTGAAACCCGCATACAGGAGAATTGAGGGAGAGAGAGAGTTGCAACAGTGGAGATCAGGGTGGCCGGCCATGGAGGCTGGTTGCCAAACTCCATTACATGACCCCTTTATCTTTGAGACCAAGTTTCCTGTACCCACGACAGCAAGGCAAAGCTAACGAGGGTTTCTTTCGGCGAGCTACGATGTCGAGGCAGAAGATGGATCGAAAAACCACCAGGGGTGGCTGCTCTGTTTGTGACGCAGAAATGGGGGAGGCGAGCTCCCAGTTAGGCTGTGCAGGTGAGAAACTTTCTCAGTCGAGCTCAGAATCCACCTCTATGCATGCCTTGTGGTCAAGAAGAGGGAGTGGTGGTGACGCCGACCAAACATGGCTGCTGGATTTGGTATTGGACGACCATACTTCGCTGGAGAAGAGACCAGGAGCCGGCGCTCTGTCTCTGTGGCAAAACATGAGTTGCAATCCCTGGACCTCGCCCCATAAAGTGAAGGAGAGGGACAAAGTCTGGGTCCATCCTTGCTGGTCCGCCAGTCTGAGGCCGAATTAGGCTGAAATGAATAGGAAAACAAGGTAATATGTATGATTTGAATTTGATTTGTTGAAACATTGGGGATTCATAGAGATTGTTCTGGTTGTCACAATAGGGTGCTTAAGGGCTCATTCGAAAGTTTGAGATACAAAGAATGCCTTGAAGGATTTTCTATAATCTGAAAAGATATGGGTAAGGTAATTATGTTTATGGAAAGATGTATATGATTGTATGTGTTGATGTTTTGTTAAATCAATGTGATAGGTGTGAACCTCGCCATTAAACTTAATGAAAGTGTTGCACTATAAGTTTCAAAGTATTTAGAATCAACTAGAGGAATTCAAGATGAAGATTTTATCCTCTATGACACAGGTAAGTGGTCCATGCCCATGCATATTTATGTTTATCAAACTAAGTACATTTACATGCTTCTTAGTTAAGACCTTCATGTCCTACATTCTAAGTTAAATATGTAAGAAAGATTTTATGTGCTTATGATTGTAGAATTTCATATGCTCAATACCTTAAGTAGTGATGTGTCATGGAATGATTCTAGATCATGAAGTTAAGTTCTTAACAAGGATACGAAATTATAGTTCTATCATATCTCTTAAATATAGATGTAACCATGTATTGAGATTTCAAATAGGAACATGTCATCAAGGTTTCTTATATATGTAGTGATCTAAGAAATTAAGAAGTGAAATAGATTCCTTAATAAGGTTGATGTTTAAAGTTAAGTATTATGTGAGAATATGGGTGTTGCACATGGTAGACCATGGCCCAATTTCCAAGAGAAATATACTATTGGGATTAGAATATATTGTAACATGAGTTTATGATGATAATACCAAATTATGAGTGATTAAGTCATGATTAGGTCGCACGATGAGACTCTATATGATTTCTACTTTAAGATTTAAGATATAAGTTCATATGAATGTATTGAGATGACTTATTGAGGTTTTATAGATTTTGAGTTACCTTTTCAGAAATCACATTAGTTTAGATATTTGATACTTGAGAACTCTCATATACTTCATATTTCCATATTTAGTTCAGATCCTTTCCCTAAGCCTATAGGCTTAGTTGTTATATATTTAGTATCAAAAATAGCTACAATATTCCTATCAGATTGAAGTATTAGATTAAGGATTATCTATATAATATGGATATTAGATTTATATTCAAACTTAGACTACTCCTTGTGTGAGTAGCCAGATTATGAATAAAGATACATGATAAGGGTTTTAGAGCCAATCTCAATTATGAAGTAATTGAGATCCATATTCACATTCTGTTATAGATTTAGTTTATCACTTAAGAATAAAAGATTCAGATTCAGATTCAGATTCATATTTAGATTTAGAATTTAGTACCTGCTCAATACTCAGTAATCAGTTTCAGATAAGATCAATTATCAGTATTCAGTTTAATATAAGATAAGTTCAGATTCAGTATTCAGTAAAGCAATTAGTATTCAACTTCAGTTTAGATTAAGAATTAAGTAAGTTTAGACTTTAGATAATTAAGTTGAAACCTTCACATTAGACATTAAATGATAAGTCCTCATTCAGTAGTCCGGGGACAATTCAGAGGCATATGTTGCCAATTCAGAGGAGTGTTTACTCCAATTCAGAGGTGTTGCGGCACCAATTCAGTGCGTAGTCACGCCAATTCAGAGACACCTCAGTGTCATTCAGAGGCATGTAGTGCTAATTCAGAGGTACCTTGGTACCAATTCAGGGCGTAGATACGCCAATTCAGGAGGACTTGTTGTATAATGGTGGCCACAATCAGATAAAAGTCATAAATAAAAGATGTCTTAGTTCAGAGAATGTGCATAATCTCATTTATAGGTATAATGAAAGAGATTAAGATAAGAGAGGCATGACACAGACACCTTAGTGCAGGTCATGAGACCCAAGTACCAGAGTACATGTCTCCAGAGAAAGATAAGATAAAGTAAAAAAGATAAGAGATAAGCGAAAGAAAGAAGATTGATTTATGTTTCAGATCTTATACAAAGTTTAATGTTAGATTCATTGTTATAATGTTCAAAGATATTTTGTAACATTTTATCTCTTCAGTATTATGCATATTAGAATACTCATGCACTTATGCTAACAATCATTTTTCTAATGCATGGCTGGGGATGAGATGTCCGCAGGTGAGAGCAGGAGCAGAGTAGATCTCAAAGATTTAGAGCATAAGGATATAGCAAGATAAGATCTGGTGGGGTGCCAACTATAAGATGATCCTCAGGTTTATAGACTCAATTATATGTTTTAATGATTAAAACTTTAGAGTAGAGACTATGTCTCAAGATGTTGAGTTAGTTTTTCATGTGATATCCATTATGTTCCTTTTGTAATAACAATTATGAGAATGTTTCATATTTTCACTTTGTGTGATTGACTATATTGTTGTTATGAATGCCAGTTTATGTAATGCCCCCTTAACTGCATGAGTTTATGATAACTCAGTGTTGCTTCCGCTATGTGCATGTGCATGCTTAGGGAGGGTGTTACACATATTATATCTAAGTCCACAAATTATGCCACTTGTGTTACATATCATGCCACAAGATGATACATATCACTGCTCACTTGGCCAACTTGGCACAACCTGTTACATATGATAACATGTTCACATATACAAGCCATTTTTGTACAACCATGGCATACTGCCAAAAACTCATATCAATGTACAACATCTACAAAACATCCCCAAACACCTGAGAGTACATGGAAGACACGTAGGAATCCACTACAAAACACTAGCAACATATCCAACCTTTAACAACTACTACTCCTCTTGTTGCTCAGCTTCAACTACACGATCTCTACCTCATCGTGCATGACAATCTAAAATATGGGCAAACCCACGGGGTGAGACCAATGTTCTAACAAGGGATATAACTCTCCACAAACAACTATTATTAACACAAATATATTAAAGCATGAAGATAGAATTATTATCAAGATGAGCAGATTCAACTAAATGATCTGAGTAAAGTTGTTAACACTAAGTAGGCAATTTAGGCATCTAAAACTGAGCAATAGAGTATCTTATACTTTCAAAAGGAATATGAAGAACATGTATAACTTTTACCAACTAACAACACAAGAAACAAGGCATGGGGTCATCCAGTGTGAGTCGTATTTGACGCTAACAAATATACTACATGGTTGTGTTACATCTTTTATTTTGCCCTAAGGATTTGATTCATACCAACTAAATCCAACTGACCACTTCTAAGTTGAAATTAGTGCCATACAAGATCTATGGAAGATTCAGACTCCATGATCTTCCCACACTACTCGATCAGTTCGAGTTTGCATGCAGTGACATGTCAGTCACACTACCAAACATCAACTTATAGTCGAAGTTATAGTCTTATAAACATAAACAAGAACTTACAATCAAAGCTATAGTCCCATAAACACCTAGCCCGCCTTGGTACATGTCATGGCACTAGAATCTAGGGTATATAACCCAATCACTAAGGTACAACCACATCTATCCTCTATCATATCTTATCACATTCTTATCATCACCAAGACCCGACTGCATTCATTATCAAAACACTTGGGATCAAGATGTCAAGGAAATACAGTCACTTGCATCTGGCATACTCAACAATATGCACTCTGGGTTTCCCTTGGGAATACCCTTTTCACCATCCAATAAAGTTCTGACTCTGGAATGGATCTATGGGATAGGGCACTATGTTATTAGGGTTTCACTTGATTAGTTATGCCAAATGGGTATCTTTTAACCTCAATCATGTTATAATGTATGAACCCTAAACAAACTCTATGAAGATAAGGGCATGTTGCAACATTAGAAGATATAAAACAAATAAGTTGTAAACTTGTCACATCATCACATAATACCACTACCATATTAGGCCATCACCACATCACTAGGGTATAGAAATCCCTCATCTCATCACTGGAGGATATAACCTCACATTAGGCATTGAGCCTCTACTAGGTCATACGACCCAATCACATAGTTCTTGAACATCATCATTATCTCATCATGTCGTGTAATGGCTCATAATCAACACTCTGTGTCATATCAAACACACCATAGCAATCACTATCTATGATATTCATTCCACCTACAATGTTAGGGTTACACAAGTAGGAGAGAGAAAACATCAACTCATGCTATTCATTCAAGAAAGTTCAACAATTACATCATACACATGAGAGTTAGGGTTAGGATTTCTCATATAGCTGATTAGGGTTTCCATTTCCATACTTGTCATCAAACCCTAGGTACATCATTTCCCATATTCTTGGAGCACATTAGGGTTAAGCATCATAGTTATGATCCATCAATCATTCCACACAACACTATGTATTGACCATCAAGATCCAAGATGTAATGACCATCCAAACAAAAACACGTGCTCTGACCTACTAGGTTAATACATTGTAGAGACCATAGTGTCAACCCCATAGGTAGAGACCATAGGAGGTTAACACCTTGTTGCGACCAAGCTAGGTATTTGTAGTGAGATGTCAAACAAAAACATGTGTTGCAACCGCAAGAAGACCACATGTAGCGACCACACCAAGCTCAAACATGTGTAGCGACCACCCACTTAGGGTTAGGGTTTGTTGTGCCCATAACACATCAACAAAATTTAGTGACCTCAAGGTCAATCCACATAAAATAGCACATAACCAACTCCAAAATAAAGTTAAAACACGGTCAAAATAGATGATAACATCAAGGAAACTAAACATCATCAAGGGAAAAGCACCATGCAAAGATGGTCATCAAAAAACCTAAAACAAACACCACCAAGGTAAACATGGAAAACCATGATGATAGAAAGAAAACCATGAGTCAAAATCTTACAACCAAAGATCAAAACCTCCAACATCATATGATGGCCATAATACGGTGATAAAATCAAGGATTAAGATGCGTCTAGAAATAACAACTCCTTTATCACTTAGAATTTGGGTGCATGAATTAGGGTTTAGGAGAAAGAATAATCAATGCAAGAATACTTTAAAATCTTAAACCCTAGATCATGATAACATCATCTAGAATCTTAGTATCAAATTTTAGAGATAAAACAGTAGCATGTAAGCAAATTAATGGTGTAATAATAGAAGAGGGGAAATTTATATAATCCACCATAAGATGAAGATCAAGATCCAATGCCACAAGATCCAAAAGAGAAAAGAAGCTCCAACTTGGATCAACTCCTCAACCACAAGATCACCTTAAGAATAAGAAAGCATAATAAGGTCAAAGAGAAGCTTTGAAGAAAGAAAACACAAACCCTAGATCGAACAAAGAAGAAGAAAGAGGAAAGAAGAAAGCTTCATATCACTTAGGTACTACCATGGTCAACCCATGGTCTCGACCTCTATGAAGAGAAGTTCCTCAAGATATCCACCATAGAAGAACCATAGACCATGGCCAAGAAGAAGAAAATAAGGTAGGGTTCAAAGAAAATGAGATCAAGGATACGACACCACTTACCAAGAAGAAAAATCACTAAGGATCACCACAAAGAAGATGATCAAGCTCAAGATCACCACATGCAAAGATTATCGACCACCAAGATCCAGGATCACCACCTCCTCAAGCACCACCAAGATCAAGGATGAACTCAAGCAAGAAGAGAGGAAGAAGAGTTGTACATGAGATACTTGCATGTGAAATAGAGAGTGATGTGCACAAATAATATCATCTTCTAGATCATGTTTGGTTGCATATCCATGTTGTTTTGACTCAATTATCACTCTCATTCATGCTAGGTTCTATATTTTTAGCTATTCTTACTTGTCTCATGGTTTGGATTGTAGGTACTACATTTTGCAATGAAATGATGAGGAATATATCATATTATCACTTATTGGATCACTCAAGTATCGACATATTTTGGGGTTCAAAACTACACAAATACCACTTTTTACGGCATGTAAAACTGACCTACACATTGTAAGTTATGAGCAGAATACACAGTAGCCCAGAACAGCCATTGACACACCGTGTCTTAATTAAGAAACCCCATGTATTAAAAAGACATGAAGTGTCTTATTAAGGACACACCGTGTCTCAATCCAGAAATTGAATGCAGAACTCCAGATTTGCAACAAAATGCCATGTCTTATTAAAGACACGTTGTGTAACCTCTCAGAACTCAATCCAAACTTCAGTTATTGTATAAGACAAGTTTTTTCTTATAAAAGACACGTTGTGTGACCTGTAGATTTTACTCAAACACGAATTTAACTGTCTCACACTTATATATACGACCCCAAGCCGTCTTGGGACAGTTATTACAGACTATTTGGGACTTTTTGGAGGGCAACTCGACTAGAGGGATTCCAGGAGAAGTTGGAGGAGACCAAGGGAGATAGGAGGTGGTTACTCGAGAGAGAACCCTCTTCTTCTTATTTATTCTTCACTATTTGTAGCAAGGATCTTATTCTTCCTCTTCTATCCACTTGGGAGTGAATAAATCTGGAGAACGTGCAGCGAGCAAGGATAGAGCTTGACTTCTTGCTAGAGTTCTTCTTCGTTCTACTACTTCTCACAGACATACTAGTTCTTTCTACTCTTTTACTATGTACTTTGTTGTTTTTTGTTGCTTGTACCTTCTTGGACATGGGAGAGTAACTCCCGTGTCATAGCTTGTATGAACTTATGAATTTTGTACTAAATATTAGTTTCTTGCATGTTCCAAGAGTTGTTTCAAATTTGAAATGCTTGTTTGTGTGATTGGCCATCATACTTGCATGTTTTATGCTTTCTTTCATAATCTGAGAAGATGTGTTTGAGAGTATGGAGTTACTCTTTTGGCAACTTGTCCTTTACCATGAGAGTGGATGGGATTAAGTTGAGGTGCAAGGTTTGTGATTCGTAATGAAATACATACACGAGAGTGATGTATGGAGTTAAAATCGTCATCACTTCACTGGGAGGTGATCGATGACTACAAACCTCCTTTGCAAGTTAATTAACATGTTTAAATTTGTATTTTAATATAAGCTATGATGTGATAGTGAAATCCCAAGTCTAGGATCCTCCTAAATCTGAATCTTAACCTTTCTTAAGTGATAATTTACTATTTTGTTTTAAATTTGTAATTTAGTTGTTCTAATCTAATCATCTTGTATACAACGATCTAGATTATTGAAAATCATAACTCTTGCGCCTAGCTAACCAATGCTCCTTGTATTCGACCTCGACTACAACTACTCTCGTATACTTACGAGAAATAGCTAGTTGACTAAAAGTTCATTCTTATGATTGAAACTCATTAGTGTAACAAACCAATAGAGAGCATATATATTTAAGGGGTAGGAGGGAGGTAAAGATATGAGGTGTCAAGGTATGAGAGAATAAAAAGGTCACTTGTCACAAAGGATCGTCCATGAAACATACATGCAAGAGGGTCATTAAAAACAAGGTACTGTAGTGACCACTTAGGTCCACTACACCCCTAGGTCGAAAAAAAACCATGTGTATCACCACGTAGCGACCTATACATGATGTATCTCAACAAAACATGTCGCAACACCCCATAAGAGCACAAAACCTAGTGACCAAAACCAAACCTAAGGCACCAGGGTTGCAACAAACATCAACTAAGAGAGTGTGAAGTCACAACACTTCAAAAACCAACATATAAGGTTGAAACACCATAAAATCAAGCATCCATGCAAGGCCATGCAAATCCTAATATCATCTCATGATGCCACCTCATCAACCAAGGTCCAATAAGGCATCCCTAAGCATCATTCTATATGTCATGATTCTAAGAAAAAAAAGGCACAATATACATGTGACAAATTGCAAGGTAGACCCTCACTATGGGTAAATTACAATTGGTTCAAAACAAGCATAACTTGCTCAAACATCAACTAAACATGACTGAACTGAAAACATAAACTTGTCACATGTTATTAAGGTGAATCATATGATTATATTAAGGTTAAATCATCTTATTTAAGTAATGAAACCACAATAGAGCACTAATCTAGGTTAGGGTTCTTACAACTACAAACCTATAACAAGGATTTCGCCCCCAAAATCCTACGTGAAAAGAGATGGGTACTTCCTATGAATCTCTTCCTCAAGCTCCCACATAGCTTCCTCTATGCCACAATGATGTCATAAAACCTTAACCAAAATGATATCCTTCTTCTTCAACTTATTCACCCTCTGATCAAGAATCAAAACCGAATCCTCCACATATGACACATCCTCATCTAGTTCAACGTCTACTAGTTGCAGCACCAACTCTGTGTCAGGGTGACACTTCCTCAACATCAAAACATGGAACACCGAATGCATCCTGTGTAGCTCAGGTGGTAGTTCCAACTTGCAAGCCACCTTCCCAACACAGGGTAAGGTCCCATAAACCTGGGAGCTAACTTACCCTTCTTCCCAAACCTCAACACACCTTTCCAAGGAGAGACCTTGAGATACACCTTGTATCCCACTTGGAACTCCAGGGCCTACCAAGATTATCAACATAAGATTTCTGCCTATCCTAGACTGCCTTCAATTGTTGCTGGATCACTTCGATCTTCTCTGTTGTTTGTTGCACAAGCTCAAGACCTAAAAGTTGATATTCTATAGTCTCATACCAACACAACATAGATCTACAATGTATCCCATACAAAGCCTCGTATGGTTCCATATCAATGCTCCTTTGATTACTTTTATTGTAGGAAAACTCTATCAAAGTGAGGTACACATCCCAACTTCTAAAAAACTACAATACACAAGCTCTTAATAGATCCTCCAAGGTATGTATAGTCCTCTCAGAATATCTATCTATCTGTGGGTGGAACACCGTACTGAACCTCAACTGCATACCCATGGTTGTGTGCAAACGATCCTAAAAGAGACTAGTAAAATGAGGACCTCTATATGCCACTATGGTAAATGGAATACCATTAAAACCAACTATCTCATCCACATAAACCTATGCCAACTTCTCAGTTGTATATGTTGTCTTCATAGAAAGGAATTGCGTTGACTTGGTCAACCTTTCAACAATCACCCAAATGGAATCATGGCCTTTGGGTGTCCTAGGAAGTCCAACCACAAAGTCTATTGTGATATGATCCCATTTCCATTGCTTTTTATGCAACAATTGCAAAGTCCATGTAGGTTTCTAATGCTCTTCCTTAACCTGCTGACACACTGTGCACTTAGCCACAAACTCAGCCACGTCTCATTTCAAACTAGGCCACCGATACATGTAAAGTTGTTATACACCTTGGTGCTACCTGGATGTATAGCGTACATCAAAGAGTGAGCCTCTTCTAGAACATCAACATCAGGTACCATTTCTCTACCATGTTAACATACTGTCACATCCCCTGACTTGTGAAATCCATCACACTTCTCATTATCAAACTCTATTCAAATATGTTGAATTGCAGTATCATCACATTATGCATCTCTAGTCTGTTGCCTTAACATAGGATTCACTTGTAAATAGGCCAACAATCCTACTAACATGACACCTCCATATTTACATTCATCTAACACAAGAAGACCAACATGTCTCTCCTATGGCACACCAAAGAGCATAATGTTGGCTAAATGGACATCATTTAAATCCCCTTGTTTTAATAATGAAAAACATTTCATTCTTGTCGATCTAACGTGCTACTTGAGTGTTGCAGGAATAAGGTGGATGACAAATATTTGGAAGATATATATGCTAAATTGCTTTAATTTCATGAATGTAATCAATTATAAAACTTGTACAAATATATAATGTACAAGTACTTAGACATCATGTAAATCAAGCGTTAGATCTTCCCTAGCCAATCACTACACTTGGATAGGTCATCCCCTTCAATAGTGTCACATATGCACACTCATACATACACTTAGCACTTCATTTAAAACATTGAAACAGGGTCAATCTCGGTCGACAAAATCCTCGACCGAGACACTTTCAGTCGACAAACTCCTCGACCGAAAAAGACCCAAGTAGCCGTTAGACACAACAGACAAGGTAGTTGGCAGTTGGAGATGGACGTTGTATACACTTGCTCCAGACAGTCTTTCAGTCGACAAGCCCTCGACCGAGAAGGACTCTCGGTCGACAATTCTTCGACTGAGATGTGTTTTGTCTGCAACTTTTAGAATTAATTAACTAGCCATTACTAAAGCAACTAAAGTGTACCTAACAGCTAGTTAAGCACTTGGAACCCCCTAGAAAGTGTCTAGAATGTCCTTAAGCACTTGTAGGTCATTCCTATAAATAGGACATGCCTTAGGGTACCTAAACTCACCAAAAAAATATACACTTGTGCAATCCTTGAGCTTACACTTGCAATTGGAAATCTGTTTTGAGCAATTGAGTAATACTAGCATTGGCTATTCATTTCCTTGCATCAAATTCGTGTCCTATAGGCTAGCATCTCCTATCCACCAAATCTACACTTCAATATTCATTGATTAGGAGATCCATACGCTTGATATAGGCAAATCAAGCCTTGTTCTTCAAAGTGGTAATTGTAATTTCCATTTCCTTTCTTGTTCACTCTTATTGCTTGTACTCTCCTTGCTACTCCTAGGGTTGGAGGCTGCGGATTGGAGAGGGTTTTAATCTTCTTGGTGAAGAAGGAGGCTTTGGACTACTTCTAGAAGGTTGTTGCAATGGGAGGCTACTTCAAGGGGGAGCTTGAAGTTACTTCAAGAAGGCTGCTTCAAAGTTGGTGCAACTACTTCAAGGTGAAGGCTGTCCAAAGGGTGTAGAAAGTATTGTAATTTTATGTAAATTCCTTGAGAGGTAATAAAATTTAATACTTTCAAAATCCCGATTGGGTAAGCAACCAGGTAGTGGATTGACTGGCTTAGTATTTGCTAAGGTTGGAACCACTCTAAACACCTTGTCTCCTTCTTATTATTTCAATTGTGGTTGTTTGAGTTAAATTATATTAAAATTATCATAAAACCCTATTCACCCCCTCTCTAGTGGTTTTTCAATTGGTATCAGAGCTAGGCTTCAAGGAGATCTAATCTAGTCTTGAAGAATGAAGGGTGGTGGTGTCTACAACAGCAAGCAAAGGAAAATCATGAACCAATCTTCAACAAGTTGCAATTGGTGCTTAGGAACAAGCCACACAACACCTAGCTGCCCATGGAGATAAAAGAAGGAAGATGAGCATAAAGAGTGCCTTATTTCTACAACAAGTGAAGAAGAAGAAGAAGAGGTAAGCCTTTTTTATTTACCTAAAGAAGATTTAATTGTTAGTCTTCAAGAAACACATGAAAAATATTTTGAGTGCAAGAAGAAATTAAAGAAATCAAATAAAGTAAATGATGAGTTAAATGCCAAACTTCTTGCTCTCACTTCTGAAAATGAAGATCTCAAAAAGTCTATTGAAGATCATAATGTTAAGTTGAAATCAATAGAAGCAGATTGCAATCTTCTTTCCCTAGAAAAGATAAACTTGCAAACTCATGTAAATGATCTTAAAACACAACCTATTTTATGTACACATCTAGATTATGATACTATTGTGAAAGAAAGAGATTCCTTGTTATCTAATCTAGATCAAGCAAAGTTAGACATAAATAAAAGAATGGATGAAATTGTTAAGCTGCAACAAAAAGTTAGTAGATTAAGTAACAATGATACCCTTGATAAAATTTTAAATGATTCTTATCGTCAAATTGGAAGGAGAGGACTAGGTTATAATCCTAAAGAAAAATCTTATCAAAAACCTAGTTGGGGAAGGACACAAGTGACAAAGAGTCAATCTATGTATGTACCTAGAGGCAAATATACATATGTACCCAAGAACAACCTAGAACAAAATCATAGAAAGAGACATGAGGTTGATTCTATATGTTGCCATTATTGTTTACGTCTTGGACATTATTCCTTCTCATGTCCTTACAAGAAAAAGGATGTTGAGTTAGTATGGATTCCAAAACCCCCAAACTAAAAGAACAAAATTAAGTTGAGATATGACCAAAGACTCTAGTTGTATCTCTATGTCTATCTCAACTTAACATAATGAAATAACAAATTGATTCAAGTAATTAAAATTTCTAAATCTACGAATCTACAGAGACACATCCTTGAAAATTTGTCTTAATTAGGGTTCTTAAAATCTAAAGATTTGAATAATATTAGTTGAGATTTGATCAAAATGTTGCCTTGATATTCATATGTTTTATCTCAACTAAACTGAGTTTTAAATTGCATAATTGAATTGGAAGTGATATATGTTTTATTTAGAAACAATTACTGAAAACAATACAGAAACAGTAACAATTTCAGTCGAGAAATTGTCGACCAAGACAATGTCGGTTGAAAATTTTTTCGACCGACTAAAACTCTGGCAAGACTGTTTAAATAAAAGACACTTAAATCATAATCAACTTAAGCATATAATGAACTTTATATATTCTTGTGCTTTAAATATTTGAATGATCCAAATCAAAAGAAAGAATATATGAGCATCAAAACAAAATACTTTTCGTGATTAAATTATCAAGTATACAAGATAAAAGGATCGATTTTACTAAAACTGCTGCAAAAATGTTGCTTGCAAAGAAAAATGATACTGAAATCTATACTCTTACTACAAGTAGACATACTTGATTGGAAAAATAAGTCACATATCTTGAAGACAAATTTCTCAAGAATATTAGTAGTTTGCATCATTACATATATGTTAATAACATCCTTATTAAACTTGATGCAAACCAAAACTTGTGAAATTCTGATCTATATGCAAATTGAAATTGATTATGATTTCTTTGAAAATTAAAATGTTATCAAATTTCAATTGCTACTTTCTTGAAAAAGATGATTAAGCATAAATAGTCTATCTTAAAATTTTCATTAGATTGATAAATATAATTTGTTCTAAGAAAATCAAAAGAATAAATATCATTGTGACACCTAAATATATATGCACTAATTAAGTTTGACATATGATCAATAATCTTGAATTGAGCAACATTATATCTATCTCAACTTCACACAATTGAATAACATATAAATCAAAGTATTTCAACACATAAACTAGAACATACAGATTGCTGAATAAAATATGCAGAAACATTCTCGGTCAAGAAAATACTTCAATCAAAAATAATTCGGTCGACAAATTGTTCAACCGAGCAAGAGTCTGGAAAATATGTTCTGCTGTTTCTTATTTGCTATAAATTCAACATTGATTTAATCGAGAATCACAATTCTTGGAGATCATTTTTGAAGACATATTGATCTTTTGCATCATGAATTGTTGAATGAAGGTATTTGAAAATTTATGAACCAAGTTGACTTTACTATTCTATCATTCACATGATTTATTCCAAGTATTCTCTGGTCTATCTATATAGGAACCATGTGTATTGAAATTTGGTTTAAATGATCATGATCATTGTATTTCATTGTATTATATGCTTGTTTCTTGATCATTGTATTGCAGATACGCTTCTATGATCTATCATAATCATTGTGCCATGATCATTGTGTTTTATTGGTTTGTTTAAAATAATCTTTGATCTATATATACAAACCATAAATGTACAATGTTTTCAAATGATCATCGTAATTCAACTCATTACAAATAAAGATGATGCTATCATTGGAAATGTTATTTTTGCATAACTCTAAAACTCTATGGCATAAATTTATATTGACATAATAGAAAATGATTATTGAGTGCATGGCTTGTAATAAATGAATGATGATGCTATGAAAAGCTAAATAGTATCTCTTAGAACAAAAATATAAATGTTTTATCTAGTTATTTGCAAAATCCTGACTTTAAGACATTAACCTTGCTTTCAAGGATATATGTTTCTAAAGAATCTTATGATTAATCTAAAAATAAGGGTACAAGAAGAAATGGGATTTGATATTTATGTACCCATAGCAAAGTTTATGAGACATCATTCACAATGAATGTAAGACATACATTCTAGGAAAATCAAGGACAATGACTTCACTGTGATGCCCATATTAAGTTATTCATGATAGGTATCACTCAAAATGCTTCAAATTGATATTCATTTAATCAAGTTACCTACAGACATTATACTTCACATATGAGTGTTCAAATTAGAAATCTGTAGAAATTGCCTCTTGGTTGAAATCAAGTTTGACCAAGGGGCGCTATGGTCGAAGTCAAGGTCGACCTAAAATAAGCTTGACAAAATGCTTATTTTGTACATCCTTTTACTGCACTCAACCTTAGTATCTTGATTCAAAAAATGTGTTCTAATAAAAGGACAAAATAAAATCTTACAAATCATTTGTGATCTTAGAATCCTTAAATTGTCTTAATTATAAGATTAAGGGGGAGCTCACAAAAACAATTTTGATTATAAGATTAATAAGCTTACAAAACTTTGAAGCTTATTATGACCTTAGTTGTAACATCCCTGACATGGGTTATGATTTAACCCTAGATGTTTTGCCTAATAAGGTTAAGTAGATTCTTAATATTATCTTGGGAAAAGTAATTAGGCCTCATAAGAAACTTATGTTTCAATTTTGGTCCTGTTTGAGCAATGTTGAAGCAATGTTTGCTTATTTTGGACCAAAGTGCAAATTACCCAAGTTGAGGGGTTAAATTGCAAATGTTGTATGTTAAGATGTTCCTCTGATGTTGAGACATCATAAGAATGAATATGATGTAGTGGTATGGTTTTCACAAGCTTGGGCACCAAGATTAAGCTTGTAAAGCAGTGTTGTGCATTAAAACCTAGTTTTGGTGAAAAGTGCAATTTACCCAAGACCTAGGGTTCAATATGCAAATTACCACTTCAATAAGGTCCCTAATGTTTCTTGGAAATATGTAGAGCAAATAAAATGAGATGGGTGCCTAATTTGAATTAAGTTGGAGGAGAGAGAATCTTGATATTAAAATAATCAAGATTAATGCCTAATTGAAACCCTAATTTGATTTAGGGCAAAAATGAATAAAAATAATTGAAGGGCTTTCAACCAAAATGTTTTGGGTTGATTTTGAATAAGAATGAACGTTCCTTTGCCAAGATAAGGAACGAAAATATCCTAAGTAGGTGAAATTCCACTCACCTTATTATAAGAAAAAGAAAACCCACTCACATATGGATATTAATATAATAAGCATTAAGGTGCTTAATTTGATTTTCTTTAAATCAAGGATAATGAAGGAGAATTAAAGGAAAAGGAAGGTTCCTCGTCCTTAAGGGATTTGAGGGGGAAGAGGCGGCCATATTTTTG
Organism: Alisma plantago-aquatica; assembly: GCA_963693085.1. Taxonomy (NCBI): domain Eukaryota; kingdom Viridiplantae; phylum Streptophyta; class Magnoliopsida; order Alismatales; family Alismataceae; genus Alisma; species Alisma plantago-aquatica. The sequence continues at coordinate 1,904,930,940 of OY856409.1, read as the reverse complement.
GAATTTAATGCATTTTTATAAGGCATATTCTCTCTCATCAATTTCTTTATAAAAGTGCCATTTCCAAGCCCAAACTAAGGCCTTTTTCGGATTTTCTTCTTCCCCTTGCTTGCAAAACCGACCAAGGAGCTAGGGAGGAGCAGGGAGCACGTCCCCAACCTGTGGGTGAGCCCTTGACCTTCGTTCTCCTTGATTTCATGGTGGAAATCAAAAATAAATTATGGATTCCTTCTTATTTCGATCTCCTCTTCAACCCTAGCCAACTTTTGCAATCAAAAGCTTGAGAACGAGCCTAGGGGGAGTTGCAAGAGCTTCATCCACCATTAATGGCGTGAGCTTGGAGCTTTGGAGCTCAATTGGAGGCGGGTTTTATAACTCAAACCCTTAAACATTGCTATTGCATCAATTCTCTATGCTTTGTTGATTGATTTCTTCAATTTGATACACTCTTGTTTCTTTGCTGCAATTTCCATCAAGAACGGTTGCTGTTCTTGGTTGTTTGAAGAAAGGGGATGATTACATCATCCTAGATGCTTAACCAAAGAAAATTACCAAGAAACACCGTTTTGATAGCTACTCCAAATCGTTTTAATTTGATTGGTTATGCGGTTTCAGAAAACCGTTTAAGGGCAAACGGTTTGAGACCGTTTGGGAGAAAACGGTTTCAAGACCGTTGGAGATGGTTGACCAAGCGTTGACCGTTTGGGAATTTTGTTCCTAATTATGTAGGCTGATAACCCTCCAAATTGGAGGGATTAACTCCAAAGGAATCGAGAGTTGAAGGCCAATCAATTAGGAAATCGAATTGAATCATGTGCTGATTTTCAACCTGATTAACTTGACCTGGTTGAGAAAACGGTTTCAATACCGTTTGAGATGGTTGACCAAGCGTTGACCGTTTGGGATTCCTGTTCATAATTATGTTTATTAATAACCCTCCAAATTGGAGGGATTAACTCCAAAGGAAGCGTGAGTTGAAGCCTAATCAATTAGGGAAACCTAATTGGATTAAGTGCTGATTTTAAATCTGATTTAATTGAACGTTTTGGGCAAACGGTCTCAAGACCATTTGAGTGCGTTGACCAAGCATTGACCGTTTGGGATTACTGTTCCTAATGATGTTGGTTAATTACCATCCAAATTTGAGGGGTTAACGCAAAAGGGATCATGAGTTGAAGGCTAATCAATTAGGCAAACCCTAATTGAAAATAGTGCTGAAATTTCAATGAGTTAAGTTGAGATTTTGGGTGGATTAGCCCAAACGGTCTCAAGACCGTTTGGAAATCACCCAAACGGTCTCAAGACCGTTTGGGGATCACCCCAAGACCGTTTGGAGGTCTGGGGTCAAGTATAGTTGACCAATTGAAGGTCCAAAGGTACCAAATCATACTACAACTAAATGCTGATTTGTTGATCAACTCGATAGACCAATCCATGATGATGTTTCACTAAAGTCCAAAGGTTGGATGGGACAAACGGTCTCAAGACCGTTTGGAGCTCATCCAAACGGTCTCAAGACCGTTTGGTGGTCACCCAAGACCGTTTGGAGGTCTAGGGTTGAGTATAGTTCAGTGGTTGAAGGTCTAAAGATATCAAGTTGATCTGCAATAGATTGCTGATTTGGTGAGCACTTCAATGAACCAAACCCTAATTAGATTGCTTGGATTTGAGTGATATGATGGGAAAACGGTCTCAAGACCGTTTGGAGGTCATCCAAACGACCTCAAGACCGTTTGGGGTCATGTCTTACCCCATTTGAATGGTGGTTCAATAGTTATGAAGTATGGGTGAAGGTCCAATTGATGAATGGTTCCATGAATTCAACCCCAACATAAACTCAATTGAAGTATGGGTGAAGGTCCAATTGATGAATGGTTCCATGAATTCAATGATTGAAGGAATCAACATTAAAAACCCTAATTCAATTGAATCAAACCCTAATTGATGATTAGTTGAGGGTGATTCAATGTGAAACCCTAGTTGAGGGTGATTCCATGTGAAACCCTAGTTGAGGGTGATTCCAAGTGAAACCCTAATTGAGGGTGCATCCATGTGGAACCCTAATTGTGGGTGATTTCATGAGAAACCCTAATTGGGAATGCATCCCTAATTGCTTATAGGACCAATGACTTGGTACCCTATGTTAATCATAGTTGTATGCATATGATTGAAGGGTTGATGTGACCTAATCAAGTTGAAAGGATAAAATAATAGAATTCATATATATAAATATGATTCATGTGATGATCCTATGTAGCACGACCGTGCAAGGCAGCACGGCCGTGGCGACTTCACTCTGCACGACCGTGCAAGGTAGCACGGCCGTGGTGGCCTATGCTTGACTTAGAGCTGAATTGAAAGTGACCTAACATGGTCGTTTTGTTAATTCTCAACTTAAGGATGAGAGAGATACTCATACCTTGTGATGATAATCATTTAATGATAATTGATGAGAATAAATAAGTATGATTGAATACTTATGGTATAAATGTTGGCTCCTAGATGTGGGGAGCAATGAACTAGGGTTTGATCATTGATAATATGATCTTGAAAACCTAAATGGTTAATAATGGAAAACCCTATTCTTAATGAAGGGTAATGATATGTGAGAGAAAGCCCTAATTGATGGTAAACCCTAACCCTGGTAAGGGAATAGTGGTGTTACCCTATATTGCATGATGTGTTGTGAACTTGATAAGTCTATTATCATGTGTGACAATCATGCAGGTCTCATGAGTTGATGATCATAGCCAGGTATGAGCTATGATGTTTATTTGATAAGAATTGATTGGCCATATGTGCCATTATGTTTTTGTTACTGAGAAAGAAGTAACAAGATGAGTTGGGCTTGTAAGCCTTAGTTTTAAGTTGTTGCCTAGTGAGAGGTGACAAGATGTGAATGGCCTTGTGCGCCATGTGAATAAAGTTGTTGCCTAGTGAGAGGTGACAAGATGTGAATGGCCTTGTGCGCCATGTGAATAAAGTTGTTGCCTAGTGAGAGATGACAAGATGTGAATGGTTTTGTGAGCCATGCGAATAAAGTTGTTGCCTAGTGAAAGGTGACAAGATGTACAGTGTTCTGATGAGCTATGTGTGATGGAAATCCAAATCCTGGTAAAGGATTAAGGGTAATACCCTTGAATTATTAATACATTGTTTTTGCATGGTATTGATAGATAATTGATGTACTGCTATTATATGTGCTAACCATGCAGGTATCATGAGATGATGAGCATAGCCAGGTATGAGCTATGATGTGTTATTAGTTTGAATTTGTTTATTGGGCCTTGTGTGCTATAATATACCTTGTGCCTGGTAAGAGGTGGCAAGAGAGTTAATGTGCATCAAGTGCCATGATGGATGCTTGTGTAGCAAGTATCATACTTACCTTGGTCAAATGACCTAAAGGTGTTAGTTACCTGAGAAAGAGGTAACAGTGCTCAAGTGATGAACAAAGGGTTTGAATACCCATGATTTCATGGTTATGGTATTGAAATTGTGAAAGGATGAGAAAAACCCAGTGGTGAAGTGAGGGATTAAGATCCCAACACTTATGAAAAGAGTATGGCTACGGGCCATGACTCCACATTGATAATGCCAGGCTTTAGATATATGATCTAAGCCTGAAGAAAGTTAATGCAGTGGTAATGATTCTGTTGTTTGAATAGATGTTATACATGTTCTTCCTATTCATTAAAGGATAAGTGACATGTTAATTCTATCAAGTAATAACTGAAATGCTTCTGATATAGAATAATGTTCTAATCTGTTAGACATTAAAATATTTGCTGTCAAATAGATATGATTCTCATGTTCATATTCATCTTCTCAAGTTGCAATAATAATGTTTCTGGCGGAGAGTTATATCTCTCGCTGGGGCAATTTTTATAATTGTCTCACCCCCGTGGGAAACATTTTTAGGTATGCATGAAAGGCAGAGCAGAAACCCTAGAACAGGGAAAGAGCAGCAGCAACAGCAACAATAGGGACAGCAATAAGATCTCAGGTGGAGATATTGCCTGTCTAGTCATATAGATAGTAGTCCTATGTGTCGTCTCTGTACTCTCAGGTCCTCGGAGTTTTTAGTCAGTGTTTTTGATATATCATTCTGAGGTTTTGGCTTGATGCCTCGAGATTTGTATGCTGCCTGCATATATGTTTATAAGGCAGCTGATGATGTAGTCTCTGGAAAGAGATGGTACAGGATATGTACGTTTGAAACAGAATGTATATGATATACAATGGCATTTGTTGGAAAAGATTTCCTATGTGTGGATCTCTTTGCAAAAAGTTTTAATTTTTAGTGATTTTCGCTAATCCACTGCTTGATGAACGCTTCCACATTAGTTAATCTTATTTTCGCGAGACGATCATCACAATTTAGTGGTATCAAAGCTCTAGGTTCGCTGAGTCTACAGAGACATAGGACTAAGGTTGTAGAGTTTGTTCTAAGCATCTTCCAGTTTATTTGATAGTATCTTCTGCTCACATAGGAGAAGAAGAACTTGAAATTGACTGGAGAACACGAGGAACACAATGCTAAGGGCAATGTTGCTGCACCAGGAGAGGGTGCATGGGACCAGGCAAGAGGAGAACAAGTGCCTGAGAATCCCCATTAAAGACCTGATCAGGATAGAGAATCCTATGATCATGCTCTTATTGGGCAGATTAGGGCAACAGTAATGCATATAGTGGACTGGATACTAGCCTTACAACCTAGATTATCAGTCCTTAATATAGAAAGCTTGAGCTTTAAAAGAGTTCCCAAAAGACTTAGTCATGTTGGAACAAGGGAAAATCATGTGTGTATAATGATATGAAAAGAAAGGAATATGATAGCATGTAAGTGCATACTACTTGATCTCAGTATTTGTAAACCCTGGCCAGGTATACAACTATTGATGATAAAGTGAGTATGGAAACTCTTAGATTGGTATCTTTTTGATTGACTTGATCAAGCAATCATTCTGAAACAATCTAGAGAGTATAATGAAATCAAAAGGGAAGAGCTATGTGAACATTCCCAACTAATAGGAAGAGCTATGTGAACATTCCTAATCAAAAGGGAAGAGCTATGTGAACATTCCCAACTAATAGGAAGAGCTATGTGAACATTCCTAATCAAAAGGGAAGAGCTATGTGAACATTCCCAATTAAAAGGAAAAGCTATGTGAACATTCCCAATAAAAAGGAAGAGCTATGTGAACATTCCCAATTACATAGAGTTTGCTAAGTGAATTATCTATGTTAGATATATATGTTTTTCCTTTTGATAAGTATTCTTGAGTGATTATTGAAGTATGTTCTTTTATGCTTCTTCCTTTCAATGATATGGACATCATATGTTAGGGGTTTATGCTCTGCATAAACATTGATGAGGTTGAACTAATGAAAGGAGCTTTGTGTGGAATCACAGAGTTCATGATATCTCCATGATATTAAGATGATATGTGGATACTTGAGGGCATGATTAATGAACAATATGTTCCTCCTTTTCCTGGGATTTTGAGGACGAAATCCTTGTTAGGGGTTTATAATTTGTAACATCCCTGACCTGGGTTATGATTTAACCCTAGATGTTTTGCCTAATAAGGTTAAGTAGATTATTAATCTTATCTTGGGAAAAGTAATTAGGCCTCATAAGAAACTTTTGTTTCAATTTTGGTCCTATTTGAGCAATGTTGAAGCAATGTTTGCTTATTTTGGACCAAAGTGCAAATTACCCAAGTTGAGGGGTTAAATTGCAAATGTTGTATGGTAAGATGTTCCTCTGATGTTGAGACATCATAAGAATGAATATGATGTAGTGGTATGGTTTTCACAAGCTTGGGCACCAAGATTAAGCTTGTAAAGCAGTGTTGTGCATTAAAACCTAGTTTTGGTGAAAAGTGCAATTTACCCAAGACCTAGGGTTCAATATGCAAATTACCACTTCAATAAGGTCCCTAATGTTTCTTGGAAATATGTAGAGCAAATAAAATGAGATGGGTGCCTAATTTGAATTAAGTTGGAGGAGAGAGAATCTTGATATTAAAATAATCAAGATTAATGCCTAATTGAAACCCTAATTTGATTTAGGGCAAAAATGAATAAAAATAATTGAAGGGCTTTCAACCAAAATGTTTTGGGTTGATTTTGAATAAGAATGAACGTTCCTTTGCCAAGATAAGGAACGAAAATATCCTAAGTAGGTGAAATTCCACTCACCTTATTATAAGAAAAAGAAAACCCACTCACATATGGATATTAATATAATAAGCATTAAGGTGCTTAATTTGATTTTCTTTAAATCAAGGATAATGAAGGAGAATTAAAGGAAAAGGAAGGTTCCTCGTCCTTAAGGGATTTGAGGGGGAAGAGGCGGCCATATTTTTGGAATTTAATGCATTTTTATAAGGCATATTCTCTCTCATCAATTTCTTTATAAAAGTGCCATTTCCAAGCCCAAACCAAGGCCTTTTTCGGATTTTCTTCTTCCCCTTGCTTGCAAAACCGACCAAGGAGCTAGGGAGGAGCAGGGAGCACGTCCCCAACCTGTGGGTGAGCCCTTGACCTTCGTTCTCCTTGATTTCATGGTGGAAATCGAAAATAAATTATGGATTCCTTCTTATTTCGATCTCCTCTTCAACCCTAGCCAACTTTTGCAATCAAACGCTTGAGGACGAGCCTAGGGGGAGTTGCAAGAGCTTCATCCACCATTAATGGCGTGAGATTGGAGCTTTGGAGCTCAATTGGAGGCGGGTTTTATAACTCAAACCCTTAAACATTGCTATTGCATCAATTCTCTATGCTTTGTTGATTGATTTCTTCAATTTGATACACTCTTGTTTCTTTGCTGCAATTTCCATCAAGAAAGGTTGCTGTTCTTGGTTGTTCGAAGGAAGGGGATGATGACATCATCCTAGATTCTTATCCAAAGAAAATTACCAAGCAAAACCGTTTTGATAGCTACTCCAAATCGTTTTAATTTGATTGGCTATGCGGTTTCAGCAAACCGTTTAAGGGCAAACGGTTTGAGACCATTTGGGAGCAAACGGTTTCAAGACCGTTTGAGATGGTTGACCAAGCATTGCCCGTTTGGGAATTTTGTTCCTAATTATGTAGGCTGATAACCATCCAAATTTGAGGGATTAACTCCAAAGGAATCGAGAGTTGAAGGCCAATCAATTAGGCAATTGAATTGAATTATGTGCTGCTTTTCAACCTGATTAACTTGACCTGGTTGAGCAAACGGTTTCAATACCGTTTGAGATGGTTGACCAAGTGTTGACCGTTTTGGATTCCTGTTCATAATTATGTTTATTAATAACCCTCCAAATTTTAGGGATTAACTCCAAAGGAATCGTGAGTTGAAGCCTAATCAATTAGGGAAACCTAATTGGATTAGGTGCTGATTTCAATCTGATTTAATTGAACGTTTTGGGAAAACGGTCTCAAGACCATTTGAGTGCGTTGACCAAGCGTTCACCGTTTGGGATTACTGTTCCTAATGATGTTGGTTAATGACCCTACAAATTTGAGGGGTTAACTCAAAAGGGATCATGAGTTGAAGGCTAATCAATTAGGCAAACCCTAATTGAAAATAGTGCTGAAATTTCAATGAGTTAAGTTGAGATTTTGGGTTGATTAGCCCAAACGGTATCAAGACCGTTTGGGGATCACCCCAAGACCGTTTGGAGGTCTGGGGTCAAGTATAGTTGACCAATTGAAGGTCCAAAGGTACCAAATCATACTGCAACTAAATGCTGATTTGTTGATCAACTCGATAGACCAATCCATGATGATTTTTCACTAAAGTCCAAAGGTTGGATGGGCCAAACGGTCTCAAGACCGTTTGGAGCTCATCCAAACGGTCTCAAGACCGTTTGGTGGTCACCCAAGACCGTTTGGAGGTCTAGGGTTGAGTATAGTTCAGTGGTTGAAGGTCTAAAGATATCAAGTTGATCTGCAATAGATTGCTGATTTGGTGAGCACTTCAATGAACCAAACCCTAATTAGATTGCTTGGATTTGAGTGATATGATGTGCAAACTGTCTCAAGACCGTTTGGAGGTCATCCAAACGACCTCAAGACCGTTTGGGGTCAGGTCTTACCCCATTTGAATGGTGGTTCAATAGTTATGAAGTAACTAGTTACACATTGATGAATATTGAAGGTTCATTGATTCTAAACCCTAATTCAATTGATTCCAACCCCAATTGATGATCAATTGAGGGTCAATTGAGAGTCAAATCAGTTGAAGGTTGAACTATTAAACTCAATTGAAGTATGGGTGAAGGTCCAATTGATGAATGGTTCCATGAATTCAATGATTGAAGGAATCAACATTAAAAACCCTAATTCAATTGAATCAAACCCTAATTGATGATTAGTTGAGGGTGATTCAATGTGAAACCCTAGTTGAGGGTGATTCCATGTGAAACCCTAGTTGAGGGTGATTCCAAGTGAAACCCTAATTGATGGTGCATCCATGTGGAACCCTAATTGTGGGTGATTTCATGAGAAACCCTAATTGGGAATGCATCCCTAATTGCTTATAGGACCAATGACTTGGTACCCTATGTTAATCATAGTTGTATGCATATGATTGAAGGGTTGATGTGACCTAATCAAGTTGAAAGGATCAAATAATAGAATTCATATATATAAATATGATTCATGTGATGATCCTATGTAGCACGACCGTGCAAGGCAGCACGGTCGTGGCGACTTCACTCTACACGACCGTGCAAGGTAGCACGGCCGTGGTGGCCTATGATTGACTTAGAGCTGAATTGAAAGTGACCTAACATGGTCGTTTTGTTAATTCTCAACTTAAGGATGAGAGAGATACTCATACCTTGTGATGATAATCATTTAATAATAATTGATGAGAATAAATAAGTATGATTGAATACTTATGGTATAAATGTTGGCTCCTAGATGTGGGGAGCAATGAACTAGGGTTTGATCATTGATAATATGATCTTGAAAACCTAAATGGTTAATAATGGAAAACCCTATTCTTAATGAAGGGTAATGATATGTGAGAGGTGACAAGATGTGAATGGCCTTGTGCGCCATGTGAATAAAGTTGTTGCCTAGTGAGAGGTGACAAGATGTGAATGGCCTTGTGCGCAATGTGAATAAAGTTGTTGCCTAGTGAGAGATGACAAGATGTGAATGGTTTTGTGAGCCATGCGAATAAAGTTGTTTCCTAGTGAAAGGTGACAAGATGTACAGTGTTCTGATGAGCTATGTGTGATGGAAATCCAAATCTTGGTAAAGGATTATGGGTAATACCCTTGAATTATTAATACATTGTTTTTGCATGGTATTGATAGATAATTGATGTACTGCTATTATATGTGCTAACCATGCAGGTATCATGAGATGATGAGCATAGCCAGGTATGAGCTATGATGTGTTATTAGTTTGAATTTGTTTATTGGGCCTTGTGTGCTATAATATACCTTGTGCCTGGTAAGAGGTGGCAAGAGAGTTAATGTGCATCAAGTGCCATGATGGATGCTTGTGTAGAAAGTATCATACTTACCTTGGTCAAATGACCTAAAGGTGTTAGTTACCTGAGAAAGAGGTAACAATGCTCAAGTGATGAACAAAGGGTTTGAATACCCATGATTTCATGGTTATGGTATTGAAATTGTGAAAGGATGAGAAAAACCCAGTGGTGAAGTGAGGGATTAAGATCCCAACACTTATGAAAAGAGTATGGCTACGGGCCATGACTCCACATTGATAATGCCAGGCTTTAGATATATGATCTAAGCCTGAAGAAAGTTAATGCAGTAGTAATGATTCTGTTGTTTGAATAGATGTTATACATGTTCTTCCTATTCATTATAGGATAAGTGACATGTTAATTCTATCAAGTAATAACTGCAATGCTTATGATATAGAATAATGTTCTAATCTGTTAGACATTAAAATATTTGCTGTCAAATAGATATGATTCTCATGTTCATATTCATCTTCTCAAGTTGCAATAATAATGTTTCTGGCGGAGATTTATATCTCTCGCTGGGGCAATTTTTATAATTGTCTCACCCCCGTGGGAAACATTGTTAGGTATGCATGAAAGGCAGAGCAGAAACCCTAGAACAGGGAAAGAGCAGCAGCAACAGCAACAACATGGACAGCAATAAGATCTCAGGTGGAGATATTGTCTGTCTAGTCATATAGACAGTAGTCCTATGTGTCGTCTCTGTACTCTCAGGTCCTCGGAGTTTTTAGTCAGTGTTTTTGATATATCAGTCTGAGGTTTTGGCTTGATGCCTCGAGATTTGTATGCTTCCTGCATATATGTTTATAAGGCAGCTGATGATGTAGTCTCTGGAAAGAGATGGTACAGGATATGTACGTTTGAAATAGAATGTATATGATATACAATGGCATTTGTTGGAAAAGATTTCCTATGTGTGGATCTCTTTGCAAAAAGTTTTAATTTTTAGTGATTTTCGCTAATCCGCTGCTTGATGAACGCTTCCGCATTAGTTAATCTTATTTTCACGAGACGGTCGTCACATTAGTATTCTTAAAAGTAATTTTTTTTATGAAAACAAAGAAATTTACAAAAATTCATGAATATGACATATATATTGTTCTTAATATCTCGTGCATTTAATTAGAGATACTTTCTACTATAAGCTTAAAAGAATCTCACATCATTTCAGGGCTTAACATCCCTTATAAAATGGGTGAGAAATCAATACACAAATGCCATGAACTTAAAAGAAACTCATATCATTTCAAGGCTTAACATCCTTTGCAAATGATTGAGAAATACATTGTGGCTAAATTTGACAATAAATGGCTTACATTTATATTAATCCCTTGATTTTAAATTGAATATCTCTTTATGGGGGATATCAAATTAAGGGGGAGCTTTTCTATTTTTAACGGATATCTTTTTGAAATGACAAAGGGGGAGAAATAAGTGTAAATCTTAAAATGGTAACTTTAAAAAAACTCAATCAATGAGTTTCATAATCTCATGGCTTTACATTAAAAGTTGTTATATTCCCTAAAGAATTGGATTTTATGTTCCATACTTCTTTTGGAATAATAAGCACACATCTCATAAACAAGAGAAGAAATTCACAATGTAAATCTCAGGTATGAAACTCAACTCATTTTAAAGACTAGTTGATTTATATTTTGGAAATGTTTGTCATCTTCAAAAAGGGGGAGATTGTTGGCTAAATGGACATCATTTAAATCCCCTTGTTTTGATAATGACAAACATTTCATTCTTGTCGATCTAACGTGCTACTTGAGTGCTGCAGGAATAAGGTGGATGACAAATATTTGGAAGATCTATATGCTAAATTGCTTTAATTTCATGAATGTAATCAATTGTAAAACTTGAACAAATATATAATGTACAAGTACTTAAACATCATGTAAATCAAGCGTTAGATCTTCCCTAGCCAATCACTACACTTAGATAGGTCATCCCCTTCAATAGTGTCACATATGCACACTCATACATACACTTAGCACTTCATTTAAAACATTGAAACAGGGTCAATCTCGGTCGAAAAAATCCTCGACCGAGACACTCTCGGTCGACAAACTCCTCGACTGAAAAAGACCCAAGTAGTCGTTAGACACAACAGACAAGGTAGTTGGCAGTTGGAGATGAACGTTGTATACACGTGCTCCAGACAGTCTTTCGGTCGACAAGCCCTCGACCGAGAAGGACTCTCGGTCGACAATTCTTCGACCGAGATGTGTTCTGTCTGCAACTTTCAGAATTAATTGACTAGCCATTGGTAAAGCAACTGAAGTATACCTAACGACTAGTTAAGCACTTATAACCCCCTAGAAAGTGTCTAGAACGTCCTTAAGCACTTGTAGATCATTCCTATAAATAGGACACGCCTTAGGATACCTAAACTCACCAAAACAAAACATACACTTGTGCAATCCTTGAGCTTACACTTGTAATTGGCAATCTGTTTTGAGCAATTGAGCAATACTAGCATTGGCTATTCATTTCCTTGCATCAAATTTGTGTCCTATAGGCTAGCATCTCCTATCCACCAAACCTACACTTCAATATTCATTGGTTAGGAGATCCATACGATTAATATAGGCAAATCAAGCCTTGTGCTTCAAAGTGGTAATTGTAATTTCCATTTCCTTTCTTGTTCACTCTTATTGCTTGTACTCTCCTTGCTACTCCTAAGGTTGGAGGCTGCGAATTGGAGAGGGTTTTAATCTTCTTGTTTAAGAAGGAGGCTTTGGACTACTTCTAGAAGGTTGTTGCAACAGAAGGCTACTTCAAGAGGAAGGCTACTTCAAGGGAGAGCTTGAAGTTACTTCAAGAAGGCTGCTTCAAAGTTGGTGCAACTACTTCAAGGTGAAGGTTGTCCAAAGGGTGTAGAAAGTATTGTAATTTTATGTAAATTCCTTGAGAGGTAATAAAATTTAATACTTTCAAAATCTCGGTTGGGTAAGCAACCGGGTAGTGGATTGACTGCCTTAGTATTTGCTAAGGTTGGAACCACTCTAAACACCTTGTCTCCTTCTTATTATTTCAATTGTGGTTTTTTGAGTTAAATTATATTAAAATTATCATAAAACCCTATTCACCCCCCTCTAGTGGTTTTTCACATAATTGCGCCTTATCCACATATGATGATGAAGAAGATTTCCTACTCAAGGCATCTGCCACCACATTCACCTTCCCTAGATGGTAGTCTATGGTGCAATCATAGTCTGATTAACTCCATCCAACATCTCTATCTCATGATCAGCTCCTTCTTCGAGAAGATGTACTACATGTTCTTGTAGTTGGTGAAGATCTGACACTTCTCACCATAAAGGTAGTGTCTCCATATCTTCAAGGAATGAACCACTACTGCAATATCTAGATCATGCGTCAGGTAGCTCTACTTGTGTTTATTAAGTTGTCATAGAGAAAAAGAAATCATGTTCTTATCTTGCATCAGCACACAACCCAAACCATACTCCGATGCATCACAGAATATGGTGTAACCTTTCCCTTTCTCTACCAGAACCAACACTAGAGCACTAGTTAGCTTCTCCTTCAAAATCTAGAAATAATGCTAACACTTGTCATCCCAGACAAATGGCATGTATTTCCTTGTCAACTTTATTAAGGGTAACGCCACTGCACTAAAGTTCTTGATGAACCTCCTATAATAGCTTGCTAACCCAAGAAAACTACAAAACTATGTCGGTGTCTTCGGCTGCTCCCACTCCAACACAAACTGAACCTTCTTGGGATCCACACGTACACCCTCAATATATATCATGTGCCCAAGGAATGGCACCTCCTTTAGCTAAAACTCACACTTGTTGAACTTAGCATACAACTTGTGTTGTCTCAACAAAGTCAACACATGTTGTACATGTTGCTCATGTTGTTTTCTATCTCTGGAGTATATCAGGATGTTGTTGACGAAAACAACCACAACTAGTCTAGGTAAATCCGGAACACCCTATTCATCAGGTTCATGAATGTTGCTGATGCATTGGTTAGCCCAAACGACATAATGACAAACTCATAGTAACCATACTGAGTCCTAAAAGCTGACTTGGGTATGCCATCAACAATGATATGCAACTGATGATATCTTGACCTTAGATCTATCTTTGAGAACATTCTAGCACCTCACAACTGGTCAAATAGATCATCTATCTGTGGCAAAGGGTACTTGTTCTTGATTGTCACCTTGTTCAACTATCGATAGTCGATGCACAACCTTGTGGATCCATCTTTCTTCTTAACAAACAACACTAGAGCACCCCAAGAGAACATGCTCAGTCTAATAAATCCCTTCTCATTGAACTCCTACAACTTCTTATTCAGCTCTTGCATCTTAGTTGGTGCCATCTTGTATGGTATCTGTGCTATTAGTTGTGTACTAGGAACCTGATTGATCTCAAAATCAATCTCTCTAGGAGGGGATACACCTGGTAACTCATCGAGAGACACATCATCAAACTCACAAACAACTCACACTTCCTGGACACTATAACTTCTCACCTTGATGTCCACCACATGTGCCAAAAATGCTTCACAACCTTGCCTCATCAACCTCTCTACTGTCATAGATGACACCAGACACGTCATATGAATATTCCTATCTCCTTGGAAGATCCAAAATATGCAACTGTCACAAAATGTTGACACCTTGGCACTATAGTCCAAGATCACCTGTGTGACGCCTCATGCCACAAACCATGAGATAACTAAAACTAAGCATAGAAACAAAACTAAACAAATAGATTACTAAAAAACACTAAAAATTAAAAACATTTTCATTAAGCACCAAAGCAACAAAAGCCTTTACATATGGGTCCTCATAGGACACCTATATCAGATGTCATAAATCACAATGTGCTTACATTTACCACATGTACCATTATCCTGCTACAAGAGAAACATGTTCCATGCATATACATATCTGCTATATTTTTACATCGAAAGGGACACAAAAGACAAAACACATATCGATAGCTTCCCTAAAAAACACACCCAAAAACCATACCAAAGACCTGAGTGTACAAGGACAACTCTAGGACTCTATACCAAAGACTAGCAACACTTCCAACCTTATCAGCTATTGTCTTTCTTGATGTTGCTCTACCTCAACTGCATGATCTCTACCACCTTATGCACATCCAACTAAAAGATGTGGAGAACCCATGAGGTGAGATTCCATATCATAGCAGGAGATATAACTATCCAACAACACTGCTATTAGCACAAATAAGGTAATTAAAGGATAGAAGTAAAGCTACAACTACGATAAGTACATAATCATTACTAAACACTATAAGCAATTGCAATTGGATTGTGGAACGTCTTATCATACTAAAAGGAATATGAAGAACATGCATATCTACTACCAACTATACTATACAAAAGCAAGCAAGGCCTCATCCAATGTTTGTGTATTTGGTCCTAAGCAAGTATACTACATGGATGACTACATATTTTACTACGCCCTGAGGATTTGAGTCGTACCACCCAAATCTTGCCGACCACTACTAAGTCAAAATCGGTTCCATACAAGGTCTATGGAAGAGCTAGAATTCAAGACCTCTCCAAACCTCGTGGTCAGTACACAAGTACATAACAGAGACATATCAGCCAACTGCAACCTATGACATATAGTCTAACAATAAAAGTCTGATCCCACCTTAGTACATGTCACAACGCTAGTGAAATTGATCTACGACCCGCAGCCGCACTCCTGCCAGGGCATGGACCACAACCAATCCTATGAATCCTCATAAGCGACACATTAGTGAGCTACATCCCGTAGTCGTACTCCAACCAGGGTATGGCCTACAACCAATCTTGTGAATGCATATACTCAACAGTATATGACTCCAAGCTTTCACTAAGGAAAGCTCGTTTCACCATCCAACAAGTATTGACACTGAGATGGATCTATTGTACAAGGTAAAACTACATGATTAAGTTTCACTTAATTCGTTAAGTCAATTAAGTGTCTTTTAGTATCAATTAAGTTACAATGTATAAAGTCATAACAAACTCTACAAAGATAGGGTCATGATAAAACTCTAGAAGATATAGAATGTATAAGGTGTGAACTCATCACACTATCACCACATTATGCCTCTATCATTTCCATTCACCACATCACCAATACCAGAGTCACATGCTAGGGGATATCAATCCCTCAACTCATAATTCATATATCACAGTGTTTCAACATACCTCTTGATGGCTCATACAACATGTATCATGTTAAATCACCATAGCATACACTAGCTATGATTATCAAGCTCATAACACCTGCATGGTTAAAAGTTCATAAACCAGAGAGATAACCACATAACATCATAATCATTCCATGAGGGAGAAATAAGCAAGTCTCATTACACTTTATTAGGGTTAGTGTTTCTTCTTAACCAATTAGGGTTTACAAAGTTAGATTCAACCATCAACCCTAAATTCACTGCCTCCCATCATCTTGAAGTATATAAGGATTAAGTAATAGAATTAGAGTTGGTTAGATGTTATTCCAAACAACACTATACACGCCCTATGCATTACACATACAACAATATCATTAAGCATCCAAGAATACTCCTCAACCATCATCATCATCATGTGTTGACCACATAACCACTAGGTCGTGATTACCCAACCTGATCCATGTTATGACCGCAACACCTATTATGTCGCAACCCCTCACACCGATAGTTCACCCTTTCATCTAGACCATGTCACGCCCACGCCATCTAGGGTTAGGGTTCTAACCTACCATCAACATCTCAAGCTAGAAGTGTCTCTACCTCAAGGCTGTCTCGACCGCCATCCGACCACTAGGTTGCAACCACACCAACTAGGACATGTCGTGACCGTGACTCCTAGGGCTAGAGATCCAACCACTCCCATCTGTCACAACCTCACCCTAACATCATGTTGTGACCCAAAGGACAACATGTCACGACCTCAACATCTATGGTGGCTTGACCGTGACACTTAGGGGATGACATTTTGATCTCAAAATAGAACCAAAACCAAGGAGAAAACAATGGTCACCATAAAGGAAGGGTTCAAGAAAAAGATCACCAAAACCCTAAGATACAGGTCAAGAAACAACCAATAAAGAACCTTGTTTAAGGAATAGGAAACCATGATAAAGGTACCCAAAATAGAACTTAACCTCCCTCCAACATATAAGGACACATCTGTAACATACTAGATCTTGTACCCTACCCTATAGCTTTGACCTTTTGAGCTTATCCAAACAAGGTTGAGTGTTGGACCGAAAAAAGATGTTTAATAAAGTTCTAATGAGCTAGTATATGTAAAATCACCCTAATGAAACCTAATTGAATGAGTAATTAAGATATTGGGCTACTACTGGGCCATATGACATATCTCATTAAAACAAATCCCAAAAGTGGAATCTAAGTTAAAAATCGTGTTCCTTGGGTCCCAATTGCCTTGGGAATCAAGTTTCACATTATTCACATAATAATAATTAATTTAATTCATTTAGGAAAGAGAAGATCTAAGTTTTCTCCAATATATCAAATGAAATAATATACAAATCCAAAAGAGGAAAATAATCTTAGATTCATAATCTAAAAAATAAATATAGCCTTTGGGTGAATTTTCATCCAATTTGCAGAAAGTTTGCTTAAAAGGTGAAATCAGGAGAGAGAAAGTGTGTAGAACTTTCAAAATATTAAATAATTATACAAATAGCTCCAACATGTGAAATTGATGGCACATTCGTATCCAAGACATTAAATATGACTTGTGGGTGAAGTTTCATCAAATTTGGATAATCCTAATGTCATTAATGCATGAGGAGAGAGAAACAAAGGTTTGAATAATTAATACATTAAAAGTTCTCAAAAGGCAAATATAATAGCAAAACTAGAATCTACATGTCTTATTTAGCATATGTACAAAATTTCATATAATTTGGGTAATGTTTGCACCTCAATTTAAGTTGGTAGCAAAACACATAATTAATTAAATGTCACTTTCTTTGATTTTTGATTTCCTAAAGTGAATAGGATTTTGATTTTGTCATGCCTGGTTTATTTACAGACTCTGTTCTGGCCGTTAGATGTTGACCGTATGATATCTGTACTCTCTTCCTCCTTGCCTCTTTTTCCCTCTCGTGTCCCTATAGCAGCGTGGCTTTCTCGATCCTTCCTTCTCTGATTTCTCCCTCATCTCTCTATCTCCTTCTCCGATTTGTTCTCCCACTCCTTCCTTTATCTTTTCCACACTTATTGATCCTAGTTACTGGGATATTTATACCCCAATGGTCCCAAAGCCACTGGCGCCACAATGATGCCCTGTACACACCCTATTTCTCCCATGTTTCCCACCTTCTCTCCCTCTCCTCATCCCTCTAGGTCTTAGGACCTCTGGGAAAGGACTCCCTAACCTCCGCAGTTCATTTTTCCTATAGTGTTTTGGCCTAGGTAGCCTCCGGGCATGGTTCCCCTTCCTCGACCATCGACGCCGGGAACTGGACTTGGGGTTGGGGGCTTCCAACACCACTAGGAACCCGTTGATGGCTCGGTAATCTTCTCTATGTCAGTGTGAAGGTAACTTGCAGTTCAATTGCTTTGTTTGTTGCAAATTTCAAGCTTTCCCCTTTTGTGCCCCATCTGTGTTCTTGACGACAGGTATGTCTTGAGGCCATAGTCGCCTTAAACCTACCGATCCCTATGCTCGTTCCATTCGGTCTTGTATGGGGAATCCAGTGAGAACACTTCCCGTTGAGGTGATGCCCTCGATCACAAGTTTGCTACTCAGATTTAAGTTTCATTGTGTTGGCTTTCTGCTGTATCAAAGGTAGAAGATGAATTGTGTTCGAAAGTCTGTTGTGCCCTCTATTTTGGTCCTTGCTTCTTTGTTTTTCCGGAGGGGTGTTATGGTCTTTTTGTATCTGGTTTTCTCCTCTGACCTCCATGCTTGACTTAAGTTGACTCGACTCAGTTGGCCTATTCCCATTGGTCCAACTCAGCTTGCTTTGACGCATATAAGGATTTCTTTGCCTACATGGATTTTCCTAAATTTTTGATTGATGGTTATTGTAAAATTCATAATAAATAATTTATTGGTCAAAAAAATATAATAAAAGATATTTTGAAACCAAAAAATTATAATCTACCTAATGATACTAGTTTCATCAACAAATTCCAAATTAATGTGTATGTGATAATTAATGGATCTTCTTTAATGGATATTAACTTGTAAAATTCATAACTAAATATATATAAGTCTAAAAAATATAATAAAATATGTTTGGACTCCTGATAATATAAACTTAAATGTGGTGGAATTTTCATGACCTAATTCACACCTTAATAAAAAGGTGGTTTTTGGGGTTTGATTAATGAATATAAAGTTGACTCAAAATCTACATATGTGCTTTATAGGTGCTTTGGAAACCTAGATTTGAACCTAGGTCAGACTTAGATTTATATGGACTCTGAAGTTGAGGTATGTTGTATCCTCTATTCCTCTATATTAAGCAATTCACCTATCTTTTCGTTCTCTTGTATTAGGCCTACACAATATGTCTTATCCATTGATCTCATGGTTCGTGTGAGCTATCTTGCTTGTTGTGGTCTTGGATATTCTCTTGATATCTATCTTGTGCCTTGGTGCATGTTGGTCTTATATAATGATATGTGCCTACTCTGAAGTGGATGTTTATATGTTTGTTTTGTCCATTATGTGATGGCAACATTGTATAATTCTGACTATACTTTTCTACCTGCCTCTACATTTTACATGCTATGTGATTCAAGAGCACTAGAGTAGTGTAAATTACATTGGTTTTTGGGGCATTATTTCCCTATTATTTATTGAGGAGAGTAGCAGTATCCCATTCTTTATACACGAGTTTGGCAGTATTCCATTCTCAATTTTATATATTTGGGAGATGGGCAATATTCCTTTCTCTATCAGGTTTGATGTTTATGAGACTTGGCCGCCTTTGCATTTATATTTCTCAAGGGCTATGTTTAACTCACATGCATGTAGGATATTGATGATTGTGGGGTGTGTGCCCTACTTTCTTTATGTGCCAGTATTGCACGAACTTTATTGTTGTTGTTTATGGCAAGTATCTTCTTCTATGATGATGATTCATATCTTTTATGCCCTGTTTGTGTAGTCCTTGTCTTTTCTTTGGGAAGACTTTTATTCTTGTTGTCCTATATTCCAATTATATTTCTCAATTTGCTTTTTAGTATGCACATACCAACCTTTGCTGGTGACTTCTATTTTTCTCTTCTTGTCGAGGTATGCTTCCAACCCTAGGTGAAGGATATGGTGGACATGGACTTAAATTGAGAAGTTAAAGATTGGAGACAATCTTGATGTGGATTAGATTTTCCTCTACATGGATCCTTATGATGTAATCTACATGTAAGTCTAAGATGCTCCTTTGTAACCTTATGAAAAATTGAATACAATTAATGTTTTTATTCCTATGCTATACTTTGGTAGTTTTGTATACCATAAATAAGATTTGAAAAATTTACACCCACTCCAACATATCTTTTAGGTGTGTTTGGAATGGAGGTTCTATTGTTCAAATTTTTAGTAGGGAGTGGTTTTCCTCTGGGATCCCACTCCTTACAACATGGTATCAGAGCCCATGGTAGTAAAAATCTGAGTATTTGAAATTTGTCTCCATATAGAGCCCTTGTTTTGGATAGTGACCTCTAGGTGAGATATCAACCCCAAATATGATCTTTGGATACAATAAGGTTTGATTTGAGATGAAATTAAGTTATGAGTATGAGTAAGTGGTAGGATAAGAAGTCTTCATATGGAAATTTGTGACTTGGTTCTTGTATTGACTTTTATGCCAGCATGTTGGTTTTACATCGCAAAATATTTCATCAACAAAAATTATTTTCATTATACTACTATATGTACAAAGATTTTCTCTGGTTTTTTGATGTTTTCTTGAACTAAGTCACAATGAAGAGAAACCCTAGAATTAGTTGATTAAAATCTAACCCTAGTTTTGATGAAGTGACTAGGATTGATACAAAGGTGTAGTTGACCTACCCTATGACTTTTTGATGATCATGTAGGGTTGATAGGTTAGAGACACAAAGACCTAAAACTCAACCCTAGATGGTAACTCATAGTTGGATACATGAGAAACATAAATATCTAAAAACTTTCACAACTAACTTATATGTCGGTAGCCTTAATACCTTTATGATTATTAGTTTAACTTGTTAGGTTAAACCTTTTAAGGGGTGGGGAGTAGTAGGTTGTTGATGTTTGGATCAATTGACTTCGAGGACAAAATCCTTTTAAGAGGTGGAGTGTTGTAACATACCAAATCTTGGACCCTACCCTAGAGCTTTGACCTTTTGAGCTTATCCAAACAAGGTTGAGTGTTGGACCTAAAAAGATGTTTAATACGGTTCTAATGAGCTAATACATGTAAAATCACCCTACTGAAACCTAATTGAATGAGTAATTAAGATATTGGGCCACTACTGGGTCATATGACATATCTCATTAAAAGAAATCCCAAAAGTGGAATCTAAGTTAAAGATCATGTTCCTTGGGTCCCAATTGCCTTGGGAGTCAAGTTTCACATTATTCACATAATAATAATTAATTTAGTTCATTTAGGAAAGAGAAGATCTAAGTTTTCTCCAAAATATCAAATGAAATAATAAATGACTCCAAAAGAGGAAAATAATCTTGGATTCATAATCTACATAATAAATATAGCCTTTGGGTGAATTTTCATCCAATTTGGAGAAAGTTTGTTTAAAAGGTGAAATTAGGAGAGAGAAAGTGTGTAGAACTTTCAAAATATTAAATAATTATACAAACAACTCCAACATGTGAAATTGATGGCAAATTCGTATCCAACACATTAAATATGACTTGTGGGTGAAGTTTCACCAAATTTAGATAATCCTAATGTCATTAATGAATGAGGAGAAAGAAATAAAGGTTTGAATAATTAATACATTAAAAGTTCTCAAAAAGCAAATATAATAGCAAAACCGGAATATACATGCCTTATTTGGCCTATATACAAAATTTCATATAATTTGGGTAACTTTTGCACCCTCAATTTAAGTTGGGATCAAAAGACATAATTAATTAAATGTCACTTTACTTTGATTTCCGATTTCCTAAAGTAAATGGGATTTTGATTTTGTCATGCCTGGTTTATTTGTGAACTCTTTTCTGGCCATTAGATGTTGATAGTATGGTATCTGTACTCTCTTCCTCCTCGCCTCTTTTTCCCTCTCGCGTCCCTGTAGCAGCACGACTTTCCCGATCCTTCCTTCTCTGATTTCTCCCTCATCTCTCTATCTCCTTCTCTGATTCTTTATCCCACTCCTTCCCTTCTCTTTCCCACACCCATTGATCCTAGTTACTGGGATAATTATACCCCAATGGTCCCAAAGCCACTGGCGCCGCAAAAATTCCCTGTACACGTCCTATTTCTCCCATGTTTCCCTCCTTCTCTCCCTCTCTCGTCTCTCTAGGTCTTTGAACCTCTGGGAAAGGACTCCCTAACCTCTGTGGTTCATTTTTCCCATAGTGTTTTGGCCTGGGCAGCCTTTGGGCTGGTTCCCCTTCCTCGGTCATCGACGTCGGGAACTGGACTTGGGGTCGGGGGCTTTCTACACCACTAGGAACCCGTTGATGGCTCGGTAATCTTCGCTATGTCAGTGTGAAGGTAACTTGTGGTTCAATTTATTTGTTTGTTGGGAATTTCAAGCTTTCCCCTTTTGTGCCCCTTCTATGTTCTCGACAGCAGGCATGGCTTGAGGCCATAGTCTCCTTAAACCTATCAATCCCTAGGCTCGTTGCGTTAGGTCTTGTATGGGGAATCCAGTGAGATTGCTTCCCGTTGAGGTGATGCCCTTGATCGCAAGTTTGCTACTCAGATTTAAGTTTCGTTTCATTGGCTTTCTGTTGTATCAAAGGTAGAAGATGAATTGTGTTCGAAAGTCTGTTGTGCCCTCTGTTTTGATCCTTGCTTCTTTGTTTTTCCATAGGGGTGTTATGGACTTTTCGTATCTGGCTTTCTCCTCTGACCTACATGCCTGATTTAAGCTGACTCGGCTCAATTGGTTTATTCCCATTGGTCCAATTCAGCTTGCTTTGACGCCTATAAGGATTTCTCTTCCTACATGTATTTTCCTGAATTTTTGATTGGATGTTATTGTAAAATTCATCATAAATAATTTATATGTCAGAAAAATATAATAAAAGATGTTTTGAAACCAGATTATAATCTATCTAATGATACTAGTTTCATCAACAAATTCCAAACTAATGTATATGTGATAATTAATGGATCTTCTTTAATGGATATTAACTTGTAAAATTCATAACTAAATATCTATAAGTCAGAAAAATATAATAAAATATGTTTTGGACTCCTGATAACATAAAATTAAATGTGGCATAGTTTTCAAGACCGAATTCACACCTTAATAAAAAGGTGGTTTCAGGTTTGATTAATGAATATGAAGTTGACTCAAAGTCTACATATGTGCTTTATAGGTGCTTTGGAAATCTAGATTGAACCTAGGTCTGACTTGGACTTATATGGACTCTGAAGTTGAGGTATGTTGTATTACCTATTCCTCTATATTGATCAATTCACATATCTTTTCGTTCTCTTGTATTAGGCCTACACAATATGTCTTCTCTCTTAATCTCATGGTTCATGTGAGCTATCTTGCTTGTTGTGGTCTTAGATATTCTCTTGATATCTATCTTGTGCCTTGGTGCATGTTGGTCTTATATAATGATATGTGGCTACTCTGAAGTGGATGTTTATATGTTTGTGTTGTCCATTGTGTGATGGAAACATTGTATAATTATGACAATACTTTTCTACTTGCCTCTATATTTTACATGCTATGTGATTCAGTAGCACTAGAGTAGTGTAAATTACATTGGTTTTTGGGGCATTATTTCCCTATTATTTATTGAGGAGAGTGGCAGTGTCCCATTCTCTATACATGAGTTTGGCAGTATTCCATTCTCAATTTTATATATTTGGGAGATCGGTAGTATTCCTTTCTCTACTAGGTTTTAAGTTTATCTCACATGCATGCATGATATTGATAATTGTGGGGTGTGTGCCCTACTTTCTTTATGTTCCAATATTGAACAAACTTTATTGTAGTTGTTTATGGCAAGTATCTTCTTCTATGATGATGATGATTCATATCTTTTATGCCCTGTTTGGGTAGTCCTTGTCTTTTCTTTGGGAAGCCTTTTATACTTTTTATCCTTTATTCCAATTATATTGCTCAGTTTGCTTTATAGTATGCACATACTAGCCTTTGCTTATGTCGTCTATTTTCCTCTTCTTGTTGGGGTATGCTTCCAACCCTAGGTAAAGGATATGGTGGACATGGACTTAAATTCAGAAGTTAAAGCTTGGAGACAATCATGATGTGGATTATATTTCCCACTACCTAGATCCTTATGATGTACTCTACATGTAAGTTTAAGATTTTCCTTTGTAACCTTATGAGAAATTGAATATAGTCATTGTTCTATTCCGTTGCCATACTTTGGTTGTTTTGTATACCATAAATAAGATTTGAAAATTTTACACCCACTCCAACATATCGTTTAGGTGTGTTTGGACTGGAGGTTCTATTCTTCAAATTTTTAGTAGAGAGTGGTTTCCCTCTGGGATCCCAATCCTTACAACATCCACCATGCATGATGGAAAGATAAAGGTCAAAAGATAGGGAAGAACCTCCATAACATATCCACTATAAAAAATGGGTGCAAGTAGGTTAGGGTTTCAGATTTACACCAAACCATGCAAAATAACTCCATCAAACAAGTACTAGAGATTATCATCAACTACTAGCATGATAATAGATCATAAAAATGCATAAAAGAGTCCAATAATAGAGCAGGTTGAGCGTCATATAACCTTCCTTAAGAAGATCACCACGAAGGATTCCAAGCTCCAAGATCAAGAGCTCCAAGCACAAGATCCAAGCGTTGAAGAAACTCCACCAAAAGCTACACTCTCGGCCACATGAGCACCTCAAGAAGGAGAAGGCACCAAAGTCAAAGACCATCCCAGAAATGAGAGATAAAAAGCTCTAGGATGATCCAAAAGAAAAAAGGGGGAAAAGAGAGAAGAAACTCCCTCTCAATTGGGTGTCGCCTTATCAAAACATGGCATATTATCCTTGTGATGAGAAGCTTACTCTCAAGAATGACCACTATGTCAAAATATGGTCTTGGGCCGAGAAAGGAAGATGATGGAGGTAAGAGATAAAAAAAACATCATCAAGGAAGTAAACACTTACTAAGGGTTGAAGATGAGCTTGGGTCACCACAAACACCACATGCAAGAGGAAGTCGATCACCAAAGCTCCAAGGTTGGATCTCCTCGCTCCACCAATCTCCAAGAACAAGAAAAGGAAAAGGAAGAAGATGGAGGGCCAAAAGGGATACAATAATGGATAAATAAGGGTTTGTATAGGAGGGAGATGAGAGAGCAAGCAAGGTATGATGTTTCAACACTCCAAGGTACCAAATGGACACTTGTCCACACAAAAGACCAACATACACCCACATGCAACCACCTTAACCATACATGAAAGACATGGTAATACACTCTAGGTTGGATCTCAACCACCTAGGCCATCCAACCCCCATGTTGCGACTGCAACACACTAAGGGATCCATCCATGGTCGTGACACACTACCAAGGACCACTAGGTCGCGACACAAGGTCACCACAAACCCTAGGTCGAGACACTCTTCACATGAGCACCGATCTAGACCCAAGACACACAATACCTTATCGAACATTAAAACCACACCTAGAAAAGGTGTCTCGACTACAACACCCTCCAACCAAGCCCTAGGTCACAACCTAGGTCGAGACAAACCAACAAGGGTCACTAGATCAAGGCACACCAACCCTAGAAAACCCTAATCACCACTAAGGGTGAAACCACTCAATTAAGGGTCAAAAAAGGCACCCAAAGAACCAAAATCTCTCTCATGAAATCAAAAGAGAGAAGGAACACTCTAGAGGTGGCAAATGGCACATCAATCCCCCTATTTTGGGTAAATTGCAATTTGCACCAAAATTAACACATAAAGTACAAACATCATCCAAACATATCAAAATATTGGGGAAAGGTTCTAAACACATGATTAAGTCAAAGCAAATACGGTTACCCAAAAACTTAGGTCAAGGGTCTTACAAGCCATAAACCCCTAACACGGATTCCCCCCCCCCCAATCCTAAGAGAAAAGAGAGGGGTACTCCTCCTCATATCATCCTCGAGCTCCCATGTGGCTTCCTCAACACCAAGGTGATGCCACAAAACCTTTACAAGAATTGTATCTTTCTTCTTTAGCTTCTTTACTCTTCTGTCAAGGGTCAACACTAGACCTTACACATAAGACATATCCTCATCAAACTCCACCTCCACTAGCTGTAACACTAACTCTATATCAAGATGACACTTCCACAACATACTCACATGAAACATAGGATGCAACCTATTCAACTTAGGTGGCAACTCCAACTTATAGGCCACCTTCCCAACATGTGCCACTACATGGTAAGGTCTCATAAACCTGGGAGCTACTTACCCTTCTTCCCATACCTCAACACACTTGTCTAAGGAGAGACCTTGAGATACACTCTGTCTCCTACCTAGAACTCCAAGGGTCTATGGAGGTTGTCTGCATACAAA
This sequence comes from Alisma plantago-aquatica, assembly GCA_963693085.1. Classification (NCBI taxonomy): domain Eukaryota; kingdom Viridiplantae; phylum Streptophyta; class Magnoliopsida; order Alismatales; family Alismataceae; genus Alisma; species Alisma plantago-aquatica. The sequence continues at coordinate 1,904,904,696 of OY856409.1, read as the reverse complement.
TTTTGCCTATCCTAGGCTACCTTCAATAGTTGTTGAATCACTTTGATCTTTTCTTTCATCTGCTACACAAGCTCATGACCAAGAAGTGGGTGCTCACCTATCTTGTACCAATACAATGAAGAACTACAATCCCTCCCATATAACACCTTATAAGGTTTCATGTCGATGCTTCTCTGATAATTATTATCGTAGGAAAACTCTATCAGACCGAGGTGTATAGCCCAACTGCCCAAAAACTAAAGAACACATGCTCTCAGTAGATCCTCCAATGTCTGAATGGTCCTCTCAGATTGACCATCTATCTATGGGTGGAAAGCAGTGTTGAACCTCAACTGCGTACCCAAGGTTGTGTGTAATTGCTCCCAAAAGTGACTTATGAATTGAGGACCTCTATCAGACACAGTAGTTGTTGGAACACCATGCAAATGCACTATCTCATCAACATAGATCTGAAAAAGCTTCTCAGTTGTATACATTGTCTTCACAGGAAGAATATGCATTGAGCTGGTCAACTTGTCAATGATAATTCAAATGGAATCATGTCATTTGGCTATCCTAGGCAGACCAATAAAAAATTCCATAGTTACATGATCCCATTTCCATTGTGGTATAGGCAACGATTGCAACGTCCCTGCAAGCTTCTAGTGCCCAGCCTTAACTGCTGACACACAACACATCTCACAACAAACTCAGCTACATCATGCTTCAAGTCAGGCCACCAATACATGTCTTTTAGACTATGATACATCTTGCTGCTACCTGGATGCATAGAATACATGGACGAGTGAGCCTCCTCCAGAACTATCTTCCTTAGGTCATCAACATCAGGAACCCCACATCTACCATGGTAACACAATGTCCCATCATGTGATTCATGGAAGCCATCATGCTTCTCACTACCAAACTCAGATCTAATCTGCTATTTTACAATGTCAACCTATTGTGCCTCTCTGATCTGCTGTCTCAATGTGGGATTTACCTACAATTATACTAACAATCCTTCTAGAAAGGAAAATTCCAACTTAAAATTCATTTGACGTAGGGAGATTATCATTCCTCACTTGTGGCATGCCAAGGAACACAACTACACTTTCTCTACATATGAAGATGAAGAGGACTTCCTACTCAGTGCATCTTCCATGACATTCACCTTCCTTGTATGGTAATCAATTATACAGTCATAATCATTGATTAACTCCATCCAATGTCATTGCCTCATATTCAACTCCTACTGTGAAAAGATATACTTTAGGTTCTTGTGATCTGTGAAGATCTAACACTTCTTGCCATAGTGGTAGTGTCTCTAGGTCTTCAAGGCATGAACCAAAACAACTAACTCCAAGTCATGGGTTGGGTAGTTCTCCTCGTGTTTCTTGAGCTACTGAGAAGTGAAAGAAACTATATTCTTATCTTTCATCAACACACAACCTAAACCATTACTGGACGCATCACAGAAGATGATCTATCCTTTTCCTTGCTCAGGTAAGACCAAAACTAGTGCACTTGTCAACTTCTTCAACATCTGAAACACACGCTGACTTCTGTCATCCTAGACAAATGGCACATCCTTCCTTGTCAACTTAGTCAGTGGTAGAGCTATAGCACTGAAGTTCTTAATGAACCTCCTATAATAGCCTACTAAACCCAAAAAGTTGTGCACCTCTATCAGTGTTTTTGGCTGCTCTGATTCTATCATAGGCTCAACCTTATTGGGTTCCATAGCACACCCTAAGAACAGATGACATGCCCTAGAAAAGCCACATCTTTCAGACAAAACTCACACTTGCTGAACTTAGCATATAACTTATGTTGTCTCAACAAGGTCAATGCTTGATGGAGATGCTGCTCATGTTTCTAGATGTCATGACTATCTATCAAGATCTCATCTATGAAGTCTGCCACAAACTTCTCAATAAATGTCTGAAACAATCTGTTCATCAAGTCCATGAACGCTTCCGGTGCATTGGTTAGCCCAAACAACATAACCACGAATTCATAGTGACCATACCTTGTAGAAAGCTGAATTAGGTATGTCATTCTTATTGATCCTCAACTAGTGATATCTTGACCTCAGGTATATATTTGAGAACACTGTCGTGCCATGCAACTAATCAAATAGGTCATCTATCCTCAGCAAGGGATACTTGTTCTTTATCGTCACCTTGTTCAACTGGCTATAGACTATACACAACCTCATGAACCCATCCTTATTTATCACGAACAACAGTGGAACACCCCAGGGTGATGTACTCGGCCTGATAAAACCTTTGTCAAATAGATCTTGCAACTATCTCTTCAACTCTGTCATCTTAGTTGGAGCCATCATGTACGGTGTCTAAGTTATCCATTGCGTGCCTGGGGCTAGATTGATCTCAAAATCAATCTCTCAGGGCAGGGGAACATCTGGAAACACATCCTCAAACTCTCTGACAAATAGCACATCCTGAATACTAGGACTCCCCACTCAGTATTCAACACATGTGCCAAGAATGTCTCACAACCCTGGCTCAACAACTTTCCCACCACCATCTCTGACACCAGACACGTCTGAAGAATCTTCCTATCTCCATGGAAGATCCATATCTTATTACCATCCACAAATGCCACATGCTTGGATCCACAATCCAAAACCACTTTATACTTCTCCTTGGTGTCTATTCCAAGAATTACATCGAATCCATACATATCAAGTGGTATGAGTTCCACTTGAATGTTGTGCCCTAAGAAAGAAAAGACATAGGAAGGACACACCTCCCACAACACTACAGAACCAAATAATGAGGTTTCTGAAAACAAACTATTTGTCCTATGACTAATAGGAACAAGACAACTATCAAGAACTTTATGAGAAAGAAAAGAGTGCATTGCACCCGGGTCAACTAAAACAAATAGAAAGCAAGAAGAGGACAAATCAGAATGATATAACTCCATCTAACCTATCACCACTCATGGGTTGACCACTACTTCCGGCTGACTCATGGCGTAGAATCTATTTGTTGCCCCCGTCCTCTGCTTCCCTGAGTAGATGATCTATCCTGTGATGCTTGACCACATCCTCATCCTCCTGCACTGCTGAACTGCTGCCTCTGTGAGTCATGTGGGCTCTACCTCGGCTGTTTAGTCATGAATATTCCCGCCTTAGATGTCCCACCTATCCACACTTATGGTAAGCTCTGGTCTCAAACTGTAGCCTAGATGGCCCTGTCACTAACACTGACATTGTGCTGTGAGCTCCAGCAGGTGGAAGGCTACAACCTTTGCATTTACTTGATAACCACTGCATCTACACACTAAACCTCTATGATGTTGGTGGTGCAGAAAACATTGGCTTCTTAAAGCCTCCTGATGACTATCCCTAGGACGGTGCAGGCTTCTTCCTGGCATTTGCATCTTACTTTTCTATCATAGATCTCTCTATCCTCTGAACAAACTCCACAAATGTGCAAACCTTTCTTGATTATCCAAAGCATCTGTCGGGGTAGACAACTCAACATTTGACCCCTTCTCAACATGGAAAATCCTCCCATCATCCATAGAAGCCATGTGAGGAAAGAACTGAAGAAACTCCATAAACTTAGCCTTGTACTCATAGACATGGATCCCTATTAACCTGACTGGTCTTCTCATCTAGATAGGTCTGTGGGAAGTACTGACTGACGAACTCACATTAGAACTCCTCCCAACCCACCTCAACACTAGGTCTCTTCTCCTCTTCTATGGCCCACCAATGGCTAGCACTCCCTTTTAGAAGGTACACTGCATGCTTCATCTTATCAACCTCTGGGTAAAGATCTTGAAGGATTTCTCAAGCTTAGTTAGCCACATACACCATACTACACTACCCCAACATGACAAAGCCACTCAAAACTCTTCCCAGTACCTGAAGATTCTGCATTGGAAACTGGTGCCCTAGGCGGAGGTGCGGGCATCCTATTCGTCGTATGCATCATGGTAGCCATGAATAGCCCAAAAAGAGACTGAAAGGCAGCATTCTCAAGCATGTCTGGGTCAAACTGGGGGACCTCAGGCACCCGATCTTCTCATGCCTAGTTTCTTAAACCACCACCTGGTGCAGCAACACTACTTTCAACAATGTGTTCTTCATGTTCTCCAAACATCTTTAAGCTTTTCTTCTTCTTCTGCATAAGTAGAAGTCACTATAAGATAGTTTGGAGGACATAAGAATAGACACAAACCCTAGTCCTTGGTACCTATAGACTCGGCGAACCTAAATCTCTAATATCAACCAAACTGTGACGCCCCATGCCACAAACCATGAGATAACTCAAACTAAACACGGAAACAAAACAAAACAAATAGATTACCAGAAAACATTGAAAATTAAAACCATTTTCATTAAGCACCAAAGCAGCAAAAACCTTTACATATGGGTGCTCATAGGATACCTATATCGAATATCATAGATCACAAGGTACTTACATTTACCACATGTACCATTATCCTACTATAAGAGAAACCTATTCCATGCGTATACATATTTGCTATATTTTTACATCGAAAGGGATATGAAGCCAAAACACATGTCAATAGCATCTTTATAGAACACACCCAAAAACTATCCCAAAGATCAAAGTGTACAGGGACAACTCTAGGACTCTACACCAAAGAATAGCAACCCTTCCAACCTTGTCAGCTACTGTCCATCTTATTGTTGCTCTACCTCAGCTGCACGATCTCTATCTCCTCGTGCACGTCTAGATAAAATATGTGGAGAACACATGGGATGATATTCCAAATCTTAACGTGAGACATAACTCTTCACCAACACTATTATTAGCATAGATAACATAATTAAAAGACAAAAGTACAACTATAACTAGGATAAGCAGATAGTCATTACTAAATAGTATAAGCAATTGCAGTTGGATTGTGGAATGTCCTATCATCATAAAAGGAATATGAAGAAAATGCAAGTTTACTCCATCAATACTATACAAAATCAAGCAAGGCCTCATCCTATGTTTGCATATTTGGTCCCAAAAAAGTATACTATAGTACTAATTACATATTTTATTATGCCTAGAGGATTTGAGTTGTACCACCCAAATCCAACTGACTACTACTAAGTCAAAATCGGTGCCATACAAGGTCAATGGAAGAGCCAAAATCCATGACCTCACCAAACCTCATGGTCAGTACACAAATACACAGTACAAACATATTAGCCAACTGCAACCTGTGACATATAGTCAAATAGTAAAAGTCCTAGCCCACCTTGGTATAGGTCACAACACTAGTGAAACTGAGCAACATCCAACATACACACTCGTGCTAGGGTATGGCCCACAACCAATCTTGTGAAGCCTCATAAGTGACATATCACTGAGTTATAGCCCATAGTCGTACTCATACCAGGGTATGGCCCATAGACAATCCCGTGAATGCATATACTCAACAATATATGACTCCAAGCTTTCATTAAGGAAAGCGTGTTTCACCATCCAACAAGTGCTGGAAATGAGATGGATCTATGGCATAGGGAAAAACTACATGATTAAGTTTCACTTGATTAGTTAAGTCAATTAAGTGTCTTTTAGCATCAATCAAGTTACAATGTATAAAGTCATAATAAACTCTACAAAGATAGGATCATGATACAACTCCAGAAGATATAGAATGTATAAGGTGTAAACTCATCACACTATCACCACATGATGCCTGTATCATTTCCATTCACCACATCACCAATACTAGAGTCACATGCTAGGGGATATCAATCCCTCAACTCATACTTCCTATATCAGAGTGTTTCCACATACCTCTTGAAGGCTCATACAACCTGTATCATGTTAAATCACCATAGCATACACTAGCTATGATTATCAAGCTCATAACACATGTATGGTTAGAAGTTCATAAATAAGAGAGATAACCACATAACATCATAACCATTCCATGAGAGAGAAATAAGGAAGTCTCATTGCACTTTATTAGGGTTAGGGTTTCTTCTTAACCGATAAGGGTTTACAAAGTTAGATTCAACCATCAACCTTAAATTACTACCTCCCATCATCTCAGAGTATATACGGATTAACATCATTAGAGGTGGTTAGATTTTATTCCAAACAACACTATACATGACCTGTGCATCACACATACAAGAGTATCATTAAGCATCCAAGCATACTCCTCAACCACTATCATCATCATGTGTTGACCACATAACAACTAGATCACCATCACCAACCTGATCAATGCTATGACCATAACACCTATGGTGTCACGACCCATTACACCAATAGGTCAGGACCCCTTCCATCTAAACCATGTCATGCCCACACCATCTAGGGTTAGGGTTCTAACCTACCATCAACATCTCGAGCTAGAAGTGTCTCTACCTCAAGGCTATCTCGACCATCATTTGACCACTAGGTCACGAACACACCACCTAGGCCATGTTGTCACCACAACTCCTAGGGCTAGATCTCCAACCACTCCCAACTGTTGTGACCTAGGGATGTCTCAACCTTAAACTAGCAACTTGATGCGACCCAAAGGACACTATGTCACGACCTCAACATCTATTGTGTCTTGACCATGACACCTAGGGGATGACATTTTGATCTCAAAATAGAACCAAATCAAAGGAGAAATCCATGGTCACCATGAAGGTTGGGCTCAAGCAAATGATCACCAAAAACCCTAAGACATGAGTCAAGAAACCACCAAGAAAGAACCTTGTTTAAGGAAGAGGAAACCGTTATCAAGGTACCCAAAATAGAGTCTAACCTCCCTCCAACATCTAGTGACACTTCCACCATGCAGGAGGGCAAGATCAAGGTCAAAATATAGGGAAGAATCTCCATAACATATCCACTATAAAAAAACAGCTGCAAGTAGGTTAGGATTACATATTTCCACCAAACCAAGGAAAATATCTCCATCAAACAAGATAGAGATTATCATCAACTACTAGCATGATAAGGGAGCATTTTATAGGGAGAGGATAGTATTAAAAATGCATAAAAGTGGGAAATAATAGAGTAGGTTAAGTGTTATATAAGTTGCCTTAAGAATATCACCACCAAGGATTCCAAGCTCCAAGATAAAAAAACTCCAAGCACGTGATCCAAGGGTTGAAGAAACCACACCAAAAGATCCACTCTCGACTACAAGATCACCTCAAGAAGGAGAAGGCACCAACATCAAAGATCATCCCAGAAAAGAGAGACAAAAAGCACTAGGCTGAGTCAAAATAAAGAAGGGGGAAAAGAGAGAAGAAACTCCCTCTCACTTGGTTGTCGCCTTTCTCAAACATGGCCTATTACCCTTGTGATGAGAAACTTACTATCAAGAACGTACACTATGTCAAAACATGGTCTAGGACTGAGAAAAAGGAATAAGATGGAGGTAAGAGATCAAAAGAAACATCATCAAGGAAGTTAAACACTTACCAAGGGTTGAAGATGAGCTTGGGTCACCACAAACACCACATGAAAGAGGAGGTCGATCACCAAAGCTCCAAGGTCAGATCTCCTTGCTCCACCAAGATCTAAGAACAAGAAAAGGAGAAGGAAGAAGATGGAGGGACGAAAGGGATACAAGCATGGAGATATAAGGGGTTATATAGGAGGAAGATGAGAGAGAAGGCAAGATATGATGTGTCAACATCCAAGGTACCAAAGGGACACTTATCCACACAAAATACCAACATGCATCCACATTAAACCAACTTAACCATGCATGTAAGACATGGTGAAACACTCTAGATTGGATATAAAAAACCTAGGCCATACAACCCCCATGTTGCGATTGTAAAACACCAAGGGATCCATCCATGGTCGCGATACAAGGTCACCACAAACCCTAGGTCGAGACACTCTTCACATGAGCACCCATATCGACCCAAGACACCTAAGACCATATCAGTCATTACAACCAAACCTAGGGAAGGTGTCTCAACTGTGACACCCTCCAACCAAGCCCTAGGTCATGACCTAGGGTGAGACAAACCAACAAGGGTCACTAGGTCAAGGCACACCAACCCTAATCACCACTTAGAGTGACACCACTCAACAAAGGGTCAAACAAGGTGCACAAAGCACCACTCTCTCTCTAATGAAATAAAAAGAGAGAAGGACCACTCTAGATGTGGTAAATTCCACATCAACCCCCTATTTTTGGGTAAATTTCAATTTGCACAAAAACTAGCACATAAAGCACAAACATCATACAAACAAGCTCAAACTTGAAACTTAAGCTCTCGTAAATCCCTAATTACATCTAAAATGATTAGAGAAAGGTTATAAGAACATGATTAAGTCAAATAAAATAGGGTTACCCCAAAACTTAGGTCAGGGTTCTTACAACCTGATACTTATCTAAATTATCCATTCTAAGGATCACATTGAATCCATACATGTCAAGTTGTATGGGATCCATTTTAATGTTGTGTCCTAAGAAAGAAAGAAAGAACACAAGATGGGCACACCTCCCACAACTCGAAGGAACTGACCAAAGGGGTTTCTAAGCAAAAACTATCAAATATATGACTAACAAGCAAAGAACAACTAGCTATCACTTCTCTGGTGATAAAAGAGTGAACCACACCCGACTCAACACAAACAAATACAAAGTAGGAAAAAGACAAATCAAAATGAAATAACACCATCTGTGAAAAACACTAGAGGGGGGGTGAATAGAGTTTTTACAATATTTGACAATTATTTAACTCAAACAACCACGATTATAAATGGAAGAAGGAGACAGGTGTTTAGAGTGGTTCCAACTTTAGCAAATACTAAAGTTGTCAGTCCACTACCCGGTTGCTTACCCAACCGAGATTTTGAAAGTATTTATTTTATTACCTTCACAAGGATTTATACAAAATACAATACTTTCTTTACACCCCTTGAACAGCCTTCACTTGAAGTAGATGCACCAACTTGAGGTAGCCTTCTTGAAGTAACTTCAAGCTCCCTCTTGAAGTAGCCTTCCTCTCTAGAAGTAACCTCCCGTTGCACCAGCCTTCTTGAAGTAGCTCAAGGTCCCCTTCTTCACCAAGAAGATCTCCACCCTCTCCAATCCGCAGCCTCCAACCTAGGAGTAGCAAGGAGAGTACAAACAATAATAGAGAACAAGAAAGGAAAACGAAATTACAACTTATCCTTTTGTAGCACAAGGCTTGATTTGCCTAGATCAAGTGTATAGATCTCCTGGCCAAAGTGTATGTAATTGTAATTGCAGTGGATAGGAGATGCTAGCCTATGGGACACGAATTTTGAGCTAAGAGAAGAAGTAGCCAATTGTCACAATGCTCAATTGCTCACAAACAGATTGCACAAAGTCAATGTATGCTCAAAGATTGCTCAAGTGTAACAAGTAAGTATGTTTGGGTGTCCTAAGATATGTCCTATTTATAGGAATGTCCTACAAGTTCTTAAGGACGTTCTAGACACCTTCTAGGGGTTTCTAAGTGCTTAACTAGCCGTTAGGTACAAGTTTGTTGCTTTAGTAACGGCTAATTAATTAATTCTGCAGTTGCTGTCAAAGACCATCTCGGTCGAGAAATAGTCGACCGAGACTCCTACTCGGTCGACGTTTTGTCGACCGACAGGCTCTCTGGGTCAAGTGTATGCAACGTTTATCTCCAAATGCCAACCGCCTTGTCAGCTGTGTCTAACGGCTACTTGGGTCTTTCTCGGTCAAGAAGATTGTTGACCGAGAGTGTGTCGGTCGAGGAGTTAGTCGACCGAGGTTGACCCTGTTTCAATTTTTCAATTAAAGCACTAAGTATGTGTATGAGTGTGCATATGTGACACTATTGAAGGGGATGACCTATCTAAATGTGATGTTTAGCTAGGGAGAATCTAACGCTTGATTTACATGAAATCTAAGTACTTGTACATTATATATTTGTACAAGTTTTTACAAAGTGATTACATTTCATGAAAATATAAATATGTAAGCATATGGATTTCCCTAGTACTTTGTCATCCACCTTGTTCCTGCACACTCAAGTAGCATGTTAGATCGATAAGAATGAAATGTTTGTCATTATCAAAACAAAGGGATTTATAGATGTCCATTTAGCCAACAATCTCCCCCTTTTTGAAGATGACAAACATTTCCAAAATATAAATGAAGGAAATATAAAACATATGAGTTTCATACCTTAAGATTTACCTTTTGTAGCTTTCCTTCTTGTTTATAAAATGTGTGCTTATTATTCCCCATGAATTATGGAACATGAAATCCAACTCTTTAGGGAATATAGCAACTTTCAATGTAAAGCCAAGAGGTTTATGAAACTCATTGATTGAGTTTTGCATAATTACTAAGTTTATATTTATTTCTCCCCCTTTGTCATTTCAAAAAGATATCCGTGTAAGAAATAAAACTCCCCCTTAATTAGATGTCCCATCAAAATCCAATGAAAAAGATGTCCATTAAAAGCCAAAATGATGCAAGTGAAAGTTATCGTTATGAAGTACAAATATCAAAGAAAACATCTTCCAAAGGAGTGATAAGCAGTTGCTTCCTAATTTTGTTAAATTGGTCTAGGGGAAGCGGTTTTGTAAAAATATCAGCCAATTGTTCTTCCGTATCAACATGATGAAGGGAAACATGATTCTTGGAGATATGATCCCTTAAAAAGTGATGGCGCATTTCAATATGTTTAGCTCGGCTGTGTAAAATAGGATTATGTGCTAAGTTTATAGCGCTCGTGTTGTCACAAAAGATAGGCGTAGATGAAAGAGTAAAACCATAATCATTTAACACTTGTTGCATGTAAAGTACTTGAGCACAACAAGATCCGGCTGCCATATATTCAGCTTCAGTTGTAGAGAGGGCAACCGTGTTTTGTTTTTTGCTAAACCAAGATACTAAAGCTCTCCCTAACAAGAAACAGCCACCACTAGTGCTCTTGCGATCAAGTCGACAACCAGCATAATCTGCATCAGTATAAGCTTTAAAATCCAATGATTGTCCTTTTGGATACCATAAACCAAAACATGTAGTGCCTGCTAAGTATCGAAGAATTCGTTTAACTGCTTGAAAATGAGAATGCATGGGTTGTGATTGAAATCGAGCACAAAGACCAACGGAAAACATAATGTCTGGTCTAGAAGCAGTTAAGTAAAGCAAACTACCAATCATGGCTCTATATAAGGAATCATCAATAGGTTCCCCATTTTCATCCTTATCAATTTTAATAGAAGTATCCATAGGAGTAGTAGCATGTTTGCACTGATCCATCCCAAAACGTTGTAAGAGTTCTTTAGTATACTTTTCTTGGCTTATAAAGATTCCGGCAGACGTTTGCTTAATTTGAAAACCAAGAAAGAAAGTTAGTTCACCCATGAGGCTCATTTCAAATTCTTTTTGCATAATGTCACTGAATTGTGTGCACAATGAATCATTTGAAGCTCCAAAAATAATGTCATCAACATATATTTGCACAACTAGGAAATCAGATGTATATGTTTTGAAAAATAAAGTAGAATCTGAATTTCCAATAGAAAAACCATTATCAAAAAGCTATGTCTTGAGCCTTTCGTACCAATTTCTAGGTGCTTGTTTTAAACCATAAAGTGCTTTCTTAAGTTTATAAGCATAGTCACCTTTTTCCGGTATTTCAAAACTGGGTGGTTGAGCAACATATACTTCTTCTTGAATGATACCGTTTAGAAATGCACTTTTTACATCCATTTGGTAGAGTTTGATGTTTTTATGTGCAGCAATAGCTAGCAACATTCTAATAGCTTCAAGTCTAGCTACTGGTGCATACGTTTCGTCAAAATCTATTCCTTCTTGTTGATTATATCCTTGTGCTACTAACCGAGCTTTATTCCTTATTACTTCTCCTGCCTCATTTAGCTTATTCCTAAAAACCCATTTAGTTCCAATGACGGTTTTATCTTGTGGTTTAGGAACTAAATCCCATACATCATTTTTAGTGAATTGATTCAATTCTTCTTGCATTACTATTATCCAATAACCATCTTTAAGAGCTTCAGATATCTTCTTAGGTTCAATGATAGAAACAAAAGCCATGTTTGCAACATCCTTATAGGAAGACCAAGTTTTTACTTTATCATTAGGATCTCCAATAATTAGTTCTTGAGGATGATCCTTAATAAGCCTAGGTGTGGATTGTGGTTCAGCTTGGTGATTGTTTGTAGTAACTTTCTCACTATCATTTGGTATGTTTAAGTTTTCAAATTGATTAGTGAGATCAATTATTTCTAGATTTTCATATTTGGATTCTTCATGAAAAGAAACATGAATAGATTCCTCAACTTTTCTAGAGATAGTATTATATACTCTAAATGCTTTGCTAGAAGTGGAATATCCCAAAAAGAATGCTTTGTGTGATTTAGAGTCAAACTTATCTTTATCATCTTTGGTATTTAAGATATAGCATGTGGATCCAAAAGTATGAAAATAGTCAACTCTAGGTTTCTTAGAATGTATTATTTCATATGGAGTTTTCTTCAAATGAGAGTGAACAGTTACTCTATTTAACACATAACATGCGGTGTTCACAGCTTCAGCCCAAAAGGTTTTGGGTGTGTTATGTTCGAGCATCATAGTTCTAGCCATTTTTTGTAGAGATCTATTTTTCCTTTCAACTATACCATTTTGTTGTGGAGTGCGTGGAGCAGAAAAGTTGTGAGTGTATCCTTGAGATGTGCAAAATTCTTCAAATACATGATTTTCAAATTCTCCACCATGATCACTTCTAATAGTACATATTTTGCTTTGTAATAGATTTTCAATCATAGGGCAAAATTTTATAAAAGCATGAATAGTATCATCTTTGGTTGCAATAAAATGTACCCATGTATATCTACTATAATCATCAACAATAACAAAACAATATCTTTTGCCACCGATAGATTGTGTCCTCATAGGTCCAAATAAATCCATGTGAATTAATTCTAAAGATCTACTGGTGCTAAGTTCATTTTTTTGTTTAAAAGAGGTTTTTGTTTGATTTCCCAATGTACATGGCTCACAATTTTCAACTTGATCAAAGGATAAAGTAGACAAACCACGAACAAGATCATATTTTACTAACTTTTTGATAACATGTGAACTAGCATGTCCTAGATTTTTATGCCATAATTGTAAAGTATTTTCATTTGCAAGCAAGCATTTTCCTACTACAGATTTCATAGAGTTAGGTCTAAGAATATAAATATTTCCAACTCTTTTTCCTTCATAAACAACATTTGTAGTGTTTTCTATTAATAATTTGCAGCAGTTTTTGTTAAATAAAACATCATAGCCACTATCACATAATTGACTAACACTTATCAAATTATGGTGCAAACCATCAACAAGTAGAACATTCTTTATTTCGAGGTTTGTACCAATATTACCTATTCCAACGATTGTACCTTTACCGTTGTCTCCAAAGGTGACTGTTCCACTTTTCTTTCCTTCAAAAGTTTTAAATGCATCCTTGTTTTCGGTCATATGTTTGGAACATCCACTGTCAACTACCCAATCCTGCATGAAAATATAGATTTTGGTACCCATGTGATGGTCCGATATGGTTAGAACCACTTAAGTATAGATTGCATAAAGATTCTGATTCAGAAATCCAGTCGGTCGACAATTGTTCGACCGACATCTTTCTCGATCGATTAATTTTCGATCGAGAAGGTTACTGTATGACAAACATAGAAATTCAGCTCGGTTGACCAGTTTTCGACCGAAATAGTTGCTGTAGATTTTGATTTGTTATAGGCATCTGGTCGGTCGATAAAAGTTCGACCGATTATATTTCGGTCGATAATACTTTGACCGACTATTTTTCTGTTTCAGTACAGCAGTTCAGAAAATTACCAATATGCATGAAAACCTTTTGTTAAGTTGAGATGAGACAATATAAATTGCAAATTGAGCGTTTGATCATATCTCAACTGTATGGCTTTTGATTCTACTAAGTTTGGGGTTTTGGGACCCAAACTAAATCGAAATCCTTAGTCTTATAAGGGCATGAGAATGAATAATGTCCAAGACATAGACAAAAATGACAAGTAATAGAGTCAACTTCATATCTCTTTTTAGGAATTGTATTTTTAGGTACGAACACAGTTCGAGTTCTCTTGGGTTGATTTTTCTTTGGAGCATATCCCAAACCTTTTCTTCCATTGAAACTAGAGGAGGCTTTTAGGATGTTGTCAAGCATATCTTTTCTTCTTAACTCATGTAGATTCTTTTGTAGCTTAGCAATGTCATTCATCTTCTTGTGTAAATCTTTTCTAGCTTGATCTAAATCAAATAACAGGGAGTCTCTTTCCTGTACAACATTTTCATAGCCTAGATGGTTACACAGAATTGGTTGAGTCTAAAAATCTTTTAGTTTAGCTAACAATTCAGTCTTTTCTTGAGAGAGAAGATCAACATTTGTTTCTAGAGAGAGTAGCTTGTTAGTGCAATCATTTAAAGATGTTTTTAAAGACAAATTCTCAAGATCAATGTTGTTCTTTTCAGAAGAGAGATCATTTAATTTAGCATATAGCTCATCATTTGTTTTGATAACCTTCTTTAGTTTCTTCTTGACATCAACATATTTATCATGAGTTTCTTGTAAACAAGTAATTAACTCTTCTTTAGGAAGATCAAGTAGGCTTACCTCTTGAGAGTCTTCATTATCTTCTCTTGCCATTAGACATTCCACCTTTTCTTCCTCGCTTTCACTTTCACTTGACTCATCCCATACAGCTTTATAGGCTTTTTCTCCCCTCTTCTTGTGTGAGCTTTTCTTTCCTTTCTTTGCTTTAAGACATTCATTTTTGAAATGTCTTTTCTTTCCACACTCAAAGCACCTAGGAGGAGAAGAAGAAGAACTAGAAATTTTGTTAGATTTAAATCTTCTATATTTCTTACCATTTACAATCAATGCCTCTTCTCCTTCCTCTTCACTTGACTCCTCACTTTCTGGTGTGATTATCTTTGAAGCTTTTAGAGCCACATCCTTCTTCTTTCCTTGCTGAAGTTCACGTTCTCTTCTTTCTTCCTCTTCTAGAGTTGCTTCATGAGCTTCTAGATTTCCAATGAGTTGCTCCATTTTCAGCCGAGTGAGGTCATTAGCTTCTTCAATGGCTGTCACCTTTGGCTTGTATTTAGAAGGAAGTGATCGAAGGATTTTTGATACCTGATCTTCTTCAAGAACAGTTTTTCCTAGGGCATTTAAACCATTAACAATAGAAGAGAATTTTGCAAACATTTCACTAATAGATTCATTTGGATCCATACGGAAATGTTCAAACTTTTGTTTAAGCATGCTAATCTTAGAATTCTTGACTTGAACTGTACCCTCATAAGTTCTGGACAATCTATGCCAAATGTCATAGGCTGTGTCACAGTTTGATATCCTATTAAATTCTCCTACTGAAATTGAACAATATAAAATGCTTACAGCTTTGGCATTCATTTGAGCCAACTTTACCGTGTTTGCATCCCACTCTGCATATTGTGTTTGAGGAAGCTCGTATGGGGTTGACACCATCCTCCATAAGTCCCAATTGATGCCTTGGAAGTAGAACTGCATCCTTCTCTTCCAATATGTGTAGTTTGTTCCATCAAACGCCAGAGGTCTAGCAACAAGTGTGCCTTCAAGGTTAAGGTTGTTGAGCACTCCGTCCCCCATTCTTCAAGACCTTGTTAGGGTTCCTTGAATCCTGCTCTGATACCAATTGAAAAACACTAGAGGGGGGGTGAATAGAGTTTTTACAATATTTTGACAATTATTTAACTCAAACAACCACGATTATAAATGGAAGAAGGAGACAGGTGTTTAGAGTGGTTCCAACTTTAGCAAATACTAAAGTTGTCAGTCCACTACCCGGTTGCTTACCCAACCGGGATTTTGAAAGTATTTATTTTATTACCTTCACAAGGATTTATACAAAATACAATACTTTCTTTACACCCCTTGAACAGCCTTCACTTGAAGTAGATGCACCAACTTGAGGTAACCTTCTTGAAGTAACTTCAAGCTCCCCCTTGAAGTAGCCTTCCTCTCTAGAAGTAACCTCCCGTTGCACCAGCCTTCTTGAAGTAGCTCAAGGTCCCCTTCTTCACCAAGAAGATCTCCACCCTCTCCAATCCACAACCTCCAACCTAGGAGTAGCAAGGAGAGTACAAACAATAATAGAGAACAAGAAAGGAAAAAGAAATTACAACTTATCCTTTTGTAGCACAAGGCTTGATTTGCCTAGATCAAGCGTATAGATCTCCTATCCAAAGTGTATGTAATTGTAATTGCAGTGGATAGGAGATGCTAGCCTATGGGACACGAATTTTGAGCTAAGGGAAGAAGTAGCCAATTGTCACAATGCTCAATTGCTCACAAACAGATTGCACAAATTCAATGTATGCTCAAAGATTGCTCAAGTGTAACAAGTAAGTATGTTTGGGTGTCCTAAGCTATGTCCTATTTATAGGAATGTCCTACAAGTGCTTGAGGACGTTCTAGACACCTTCTAGGGGTTTCTAAGTGCTTAACTAGACGTTAGGTACAAGTTTGTTGCTTAAGTAACGGCTAATTAATTAATTCTGCAGTTGCTGTCAGAGACCATCTCGGTCGAGAAATAGTCGACCGAGACTCCTACTTGATCGATGTTTTGTCGACCGACAGGCTCTCTGGGTCAAGTGTATGCAACGTTTATCTCCAACTGCCAACCACCTTGTCAGCTGTGTCTAACGGCTACTTGGGTCTTTCTCGGCCGAGAAGATTGTCGACCGAGAGTGTGTCGGTCGAGGAGTTAGTCGACTGAGGTTGACCCTATTTCAATTTTTCAATTAAAGCACTAAGTATGTGTATGAGTGTGCATATGTGATACTATTGAAGGGGATGACCTATCTAAATGTGATGTTTAGCTAGGGAGAATCTAACGCTTGATTTACATGAAATCTAATTACTTGTACATTATATATTTGTACAAGTTTTTACAAAGTGATTACATTTCATGAAAATATAAATATGTAAGCATATGGATTTCCCTAGTACTTTGTCATCCACCTTGTTCCTGCACACTCAAGTAGCATGTTAGATCGATAAGAATGAAATGTTTGTCATTATCAAAACAAAGGGATTTATAGATGTCCATTTAGCCAACAAACTGACCTATCATGACCCTTGTGGTTGACTACTCCCTCTGGCTGACTCATAGCATAGAATCAAAGCCATTGCCTGTTGTCAACCCCATCCTCTGTTGGCCTATCCAGACGAACCATCCTATGATGCCTGACCATGTCCTCTGCCACCACCACTACTAAACTTTCACTGTTGTGACCCTTGCTGACTTTGTCTCAACTGTTGTGTCACCTTTTCATCCTTCATAGGACAAACCCACTTTATATGCCCAACCTTCCCACACTTATAGCATGTCTTTCTCTTGTACCATGACCTAGACGACCCTGTCATTGATACTAATGCAGCATTGTGAGATCCTATTGGTGGAAAACTATGGCCTCTACCCTTTCTTGGTGACCACTAGGACTATATTGCAAACCTCTGCTGAGACTAAGGTGATGAGAACCTAGGCTTCTTGAAGCCTCCAGATGACTTTCCTTGATATTCTATGGTAGACCGCTCTATCCACCTCATGGATTCCACAAACATCGTAAAACGCTCACGGTTTTCTAAAGTTTATATTGCTATCATCAACTCTTTACTCAAACCCTTCTCTAACCATCTAATCATCTCCTTATCTGTTGTAGACATATGTGGAAAAAACCTCAGAAGCTGCATGAACTTTGCCTCATACTCATTTATCATCATAGATCCCTATAGGATCATCTCAAACTACATGATCTTATCATCTAGATATGTCTCCAGAAAGTATCAAGTCACAAAATCTTACCAAAAATCTTCCATACTGATCACAACAGCATGAATTTTCTCCTCCTCGATGCCCCAAAAGTTTCCAGCACTCCCCTTCAATAGGTAAACCAGTGCTTCACCTTATCCTCTTCAGGGATATTGAGGATCTTGAAGGCCTTTCTCAACTCAATCAACCACACATCAACATATTTCGAATCTGCTGTAACGACATACTCCAACACCCCCACACACCTTAAACTCTTAAAGGTCTTCCCAAAACCTTGAGATTCCACATTGGGGACTGATGTCATGGCTTGGGGTATGAGCATTCTATCCACCATATGCATCATCGTAGCCATAAACTGTCCAAACATGGACTGAAAAGTAGGATTGGCCACAGTTGCTGGGTTGAACTGAGGCACTTCAGGCACTCCATCAAACCTTGCCTACCTCCTGGTACCAACATTACTCTCAGGTTGTTCTTTGTGTTCTCCGAACATATCTTTTATTCTCTTGTTCTTCTTGTGCATAAGTAGAAGTCACCGTTGACTATGTCAGATAACACGAGAACAGACAAAAACCCTAGTCCTATGTCCCTATAAACTCAATGAACCTAAAGCTCTGATACCAACCTTTAACTGTGATAAACTAATGCCACACAGAAATGAGATTACTCAAAACAAAGTGTGGAACTAACACTAACATCCAGGATTACCACAAAATAGGGTAATTAAAACTGATTCCATATAATAACAAAAGAGGAAACATATTATATATGAGTCCATAAACTATGCCACATGTATTATATATCATGCCACAAGATGATACATATCATTTCTCACTTGGACAACTTTCCACAACCTGTTACATATGATAACTTGTTCACATATACAAGCCAAATCTATACAACCATGGCATACTTCCAAAAACTCATATTGATGTACAATGTCTGTAAAACACCCCCAAAGACCTGAGTGTACATGACCAACACATAGGACTCTACTACAAAAATATAGTAGCATATCCAACCTTTAACAGATACTACTCCTCTTACTGCTCAGCTTCAACCACACAATCTCTACCTCACCGTGCACGACCACCTAAAAGATGTGGAAACCCATGGGGTGAGACCAACATCCCAAAAAGAGATATAACTCTCTACCAACAAATATTATTAACACAGATAGATTAAAACAAGAAGACAACATTATTATCAAGATGAGAAAGTTCAACTAAATGATATGTGTAAAGCAGTTAACACTAATTAGGCAATTTAGGCATCTACAACTGAGCAATAGAACATCTTATACTTTTAGAAGGAATATGAAGAACATGTATAATAGTTATCAACTAAAATCACAAGAAACAATAAATGGGTTCATCCAATGTGAGTTGTATTTGATCCTAAGCAAATATACTACACATTTGTTTTATGTCTTTTATTTTTCCCTAAGGATTTGAGTGGTACCACCCAAATCCAACTGACCACTGCTAAGTTGAAATCAATGTCATACAAGATCTATGAAAGAGCTAGACTCCATGATCTTCCCGCACTACTCGATCAGTTTAAGTCTGCATCACACTGACATATCAATCAAACTACAAATCAACAACTTATAGTTGAATTTATAGTCTTGTAAACATAAACAACAACTTTTAGTCAAAGCTATAGTCCTGTAAACACCTAGTCCCCTTGGTACATGTCATGGCGCTAGAGACTAAGGTATATAACCCAATCACTGAGGTACAACCACAACTGTCCTCTATTACATCATATCACATTCTCATCATCACCGAGACCCAACCGCAGTCATTCTCAAAACACTTGGGATCAAGATGCCAAGGACATATAGTCACTTGCACCTCGCATACTCAACAATATGCTCTTCGGCTTTCCCTTGGGTATACCCGTTTCACCATCCAACAAAGTTCTGACTCTGGAATGGATCTTTGACACAAGGAACTACATTATTAGGGTTTCACTTCATTAGTTATGCCAATTAGGTATCTTTTTACATCAATCAAGTTACAACATATAAACCCCAAACAAATTCTACAAAGATAAGGAAATGTTGCAACATCAGAAGATATAAAACAAATAAGGTGTAAACTTGTCACATCATCACATAATACCACTGCCATACAAGGAAATCACCATTATCACATCACTAGGGGATAACAATCCTCATCTCATCATTGGAGGACATCACCTCACATTAGGCATTGAGCCTCTTCTAGGTCATAAGACCCAATCACATAGTTCCTGTACATCATCATTATCTCATCATACCTCATAAAGGCTCATAATCATCACCATGTGTCATATCAAAAACTAGATATGATATTCATTCCACCTGCAATGTTAGGGTTATACAAGTAGGATAAAGAAAACATCAACTCATGCTATTCATTCAAGCAAGCTCAACAAGTACATCATACACATGAGAATTAGGGTTAGGGTTTCTCATATAGATGATTAGGGTTTCCATTTCAATACTTGTCATTAAAACCTAGGTATGTCATTTACCATATTCTTGGAGAACATTAGGGTTAAGAATCATAGTTATGATCAATCAATCATTCCACACAACACTATGTATCAACCATCAAGAGCCAACATGTAACAACCTTCCAAATAAAAGCATGTGTTGCGACCTACTAGGTTAATACATTGTAGTGACCATAGTGTCAATCCCATAGGTAGTGACCATAGGAGGTTAACACCTTGTTGCGACTAAGCTAGGTATGTGAAGTGACCAATCAAACAAAAACATGTATTGTGACCACAAGAAGACTACATGTAGCGATCACACTAAGCTCAAACATGTGTACTGACCACCCACTTAGTGTTAGGGTTTGTTGCACCCGCAACACATCAACAACATGTAGCGACCTCAAGCACCAAAGTGAGTGTAGAGACCTCAAGGTCAAGCCACTCCAAACAACACATAACCAATTACAAAATAGAGTAAGAACATGGCTGAAATAGGTGATAACATCAAGGAAACTAAGCATCATCAAGGGGAAAAGCTCCATGCAAAAATGATCATCAAAAACCCTAAAACAAATGTCACCAAGGTAAACATGAAAAACCATGATGATAGAAGGAAAACCATGCATTGAAATCTTGCAACCAAAGATCAAAACATCCACCATCATATGATGGTCAAAACATAACATGGTGATAAAACCAAGGATTAAGATGCATGTAGAAACAACAACTCCTTTATCTATTAGAATCCAGGTGGATGAATTAGGGTTTAGAACAAAGAGTAATCTATGCAAGGATACTTTAGAATATTAAACTCTATATCATGATAACATCATATATCATCTTAGGATCACAATTTAGAGTTAAAAACACTAGATGAAAGCAAATTAATGGTGCAATAATAGAAGAGGGGAAAGTTATATAACCTGCCTTAAGATGAAGATTAAGCTCCAAAGCCACAAGCTTCAAAAGAGAAAAGAAGATCCAACAAGGATCAAATTCTTGGCCACATGGTCACCTCAAGAAGAAGAAAGCATACCAAGGTCAGAGAAAAGCTCAAGAAGAAAGAAAACTCAGATCCTTGCAAAACAAAGAAGAAGAAAGAGGAAAGAAGAAAGCATCATCTCACTTAGGTACTATCATGGTCAAACCATGGTCTAGACCTATATGGAGAGAAGTTCCTCAAGATATCAACCATGGAAGAACCACAGTCCACAACCAAGAAGAAGAAAAGAAGGTAGGGCTCAAAGGAAACAATATCAAGGATAAGAAACCACTTACCAAGAAGGAAGATCACCAAGGATCACCACAAATAAGATTATCAAACTCTAGATCCCCACATGCAAAGATAATTATCTACCAAGATCCAAGATCTCCACCTCCTCAAGCACCACTAGTCTCAAGGCTGAACTCAAGCAAGAAGAGAGGAAGAAGAGTGCTAAAGGGGATACTTGCATGTGAAAGAGAGAGCATATATACTATGAGGTAGGAGGGAGGTAAAGATATGAGGTGTCAAGGCATGAAAGCATAAAAAGCACACTTGTCCCATAAAGTATTTGCCATGAAACACACATGCAAGAGGGTCATTGAAAACAAGGTAGTGTGGCTACCACTTAGGTCCACTACACCTCTAGGTCAAAACAAACCAAGGGTATCACCATGTAGTGACCGCTACATAATGTCTCTCAACAAAATAGGTCGCAACACCCCATAAGAGAACAAACCCTAGTGACTAAAACCAAAGCTAGGGCACCAAGGTCACAACAAACATCAACTAAGAGAGTGTGCGATCTCAACACTTCAAAAACCAACATACCAAGTCAAAACACCGTCAAACTCAAGCATCCATGTTGGACCATGCAAACCCTAATATCTTCTCATGATGGCACCTCATCAACCAAGGTCCAATAAGGTGCCCCTAAGCATAATTATATCTCGCATGATGCTAAGGCACAAAAGGCACAACCTACATGTGACAAATTGCAAGGTAGACCCTCAGCATGGGCAAATTGCAACTTGGTCCAAAATAAGCATAACTTATTCAAACATCAACCAAACATGACAAAACTAAAAACATAAACTTGTCACATGTTATTAAGGTGCCTCATATTATTATATTAAGATGAAAGCATCTTATTTAAGAAAAGTAGGCACAATCAATCACTAAGCTAGGTCAGGGGTCTTACAACTCATGCCAAGTGCAAGATTGGTAATGGAAATGCAGTTCCATCGATCACCCACCACCATTGTAATTATCACTGACCTCCTCCACTATGGTTCTGCAGAGGTTGGAAGCCATGCAACCATAATCGATGTCCTCTCTTCTAACTTCACCCTCTTCCTCCATCCTACAACCTACAACATAGGAAACTACTGTCCATCATTATTGATGTGTTGCTGGGAACTCCAATCCTTCACGACACCACCAAAGAGTCCCTTCTTCCTCCTTCCCCTAATCTTACTCGATGCTCCAAAATCCCTAGCCACAGTTCTTCTTCTCCTCTCTTTGCCAACCTTCTTAATGCAAACATGCAAGTGATCCTCCAGACAACTATAACAACAAATATGAAGGTGGTTCTCACATCCACATTTGTAGTGGTCCCTAACCTCATCATGATATTTAGAGATGACAGTCTATTTTACATAGAGTTGCCACTACTCTACCTAGTCAGTTATACCATGCCTAAACTGGCATCACGTCTTCTTCAAGCTGCCAAAGATAGACCCAAAATCTTCAGACACTAGACTACTGGAATGAGATCTCCAACTATGAACAATGGCTTTCCCTATCCCCTTCTATCATGAGGTACAACCCCTACATCCCTTGCAATATGCTTCTCCTTAGTTTACCAACCAACATACTAGCCAAAGTTATCGGGTGGATAAAACAAGAATCAAGAACTCAATTGGTTGGTCAATAATACCTAAAAATACATAGATTCATTAGAGTAGTTATATCATATGGGTTCAGATATGTGTATAAATACCTAACAGAGTATCAGTAAATTATGTAATCCATATACGGTATCATAAGAAACCCATTAAAAAAGTTATTCTACACTAAAAGATTTAATAACAATCTCATCATACAATTTTCGTATTAACCTAGTGTAGTTCAACCATTATGTAAATGCTAATCACAATATTATGTACATTTATTCTAAACATATAAATAATAAGTTATTTATCATGAATAATCTATCTTCATTATTAGTACAAATTGTATAAGTGGACATGATCAAATATAAAAAAAATATGAGATTGACTTGTGAACCGTCTTAACCTAAGTCAACATATCTTAATGAAAACATAAAGAGAATACCCAGAGGAGAACTTATTTGACATCATATTTCTAAATAACATCTAAAATGAAATTTGATTATTTATACGATAATTTATTCATTCACATGATTAGTATGAAAAATATGCATCTTGAGATCTCGGTATGAGTTTGTGACAAATATGTGTTTAACTATGCATAAAATAAATCCTACATATCCCTTGCAAGGGTACATTCACAAACAAACATATTTCATCCTAGTGATTGAATTGAATTATATCACATATAAGACAAAATAACACTTTAGGATCTAATCTAGACAAAGTGTAATAAAAATATTTGAGTATGAACACCGATTACGTATACATATATAGGACCTAGCTATGAATGAGGATAATGGGGGAACCACAAAATAATAATTACACTAATTGGGAAGAAATTCTAAATAGAAAAGATTGAAGAAAGGATTGATTGCAAGCCATATATGACAAATATTTCGCTATCTTTGTAGATATCTCTTTCTTTTCATAAATTATTGGAGCTTAATTCTTGAGATTTGGATTTCCGTATTCTTTTGATCCAAAGGTACAGAAATTTCTATTTCTATTTGAAAACTTATTTCCTTCATTGACTTCATGCATAATTAGATAGGTCTGTAGGCTTGAAATTGATGTAAACATTCACCCTCCTCCTTGAAAGCCACCAATAATAAATCTTGGAAAATAGTAGCACGGCATTTAAACATCAATAAAGGTATAGTGCCCATAGTTTAGTGGAATAGAACTTCTATGAATCTACTCAGAGAGAATGACATGAGGTCCCTCAATATACTGGAAAACACAGTTGGTGTATTGTTGTTCTAATGAAGAGAACATATGGCTTCCCCAACAACATAGATAATGGCATGTTCTTCTATTGAAATTTTGAAGAGATTTGGATTTTGAATCTTTATGAATTTAAAAACCCATTGCTACCTTTTGATTCCTACCTATGTTGTTCATTATTTTGCATTTTGTCATAAAAATCATTCACAGTTAGGTACATATTGTTTTATTTTCCAAATATTGATTTTAAACCAGCTTTACTGACCCATGTTCCCCTTGTTGGGGCCCATGTGTGGTTTTTGTTTTCCTTGGGAACTCATGGGTAGGTGATCAAAGAAGACCTAGAAGAGACGTGCAAGAGTTTCCCATTATGGAAGATTAGATAAAAATCAATGACTATTCATAATTTTGTAATGTTATGTAACGATTATGTGACTCTGATGTAAAGGATGTTTGTAAAAATATATGTTTATATTTTTTTTAAATATTCAATCGTAAGAATCATATCTTTACAGCATGGTATTAAAGTTTATAAATAGTTGATACTCATGCACATCTTGGAAAACTAGACTTAGTTAGGAACAAAAATGGAATAGAAAGTTGACAATAAACCCTAATATAATTGACTCAATTCTTGGGATATACCTAGACTACAAGTAGGAAACACTAAGAGCCTAAGAGGTTGTATATGTACCTTAATAGAAAGTCATGAAACACACCTAGCTCATAAACTAGTTATTAGACTCCTCTAGGTGTAGATTTATTTGAAGGCATTATTGAGCAATGAGTATTTAGCACACATGTATGTATATTTAGAATATGGCCCTTGGAACATCTTATCACCACTATAAGTATACAAAATGGGAAGGATACTCTAGAATTCCCTTTTAGTTAGGTACGACCACAAATAATTGAGAAAAAAAGGAGAATAAAAAAATCATAAACCCTAGAGTGGTAAGTTTCACATTATTGATAACTTCCATTCAGAACTTTAAAATATATGTGAAAGTGATGTAACACAAATAATGTACTCCAAAATTTGTTAATTAATAGTCCATCACCATGTAAATGAAATGAGATAAGGTGTCTAAGGAAGGATTTTTAGTGAAGGTTCTGGTAAAGTTACTCCTAATCCACTTAGATTGCGTCAGAGTTTCCTTATTTTACATACCTGCCTGGCCAAAGTGATTCCTACTACTTTGAAAAGTCCTAATCTTGAATCTAGTCAATAATCTGATTTTTAAAAAGAATAAATGTGTGTTTAGGTTTAACCACCTTCAATGGAGAGGAAATAAATGATAATAGTATATGACTTATATAAAAAATCCTATTAATATAGACCAAATAAAAAAATTTACCTCCTGAAAACTTTGACACAAAACCCGTGCAACATATAATAATTGGGAGTTAAATAATAGATTCTCCTCTTATATATGCAATTATGATGTTTTTTTTGGTCGGTCAAAAAAGTGTGTTACTATAGAAACCAAAACTTTCGGCATTAAGTACCCCATTACATCGACAGGAGCTAAAAAAGCTCAACCAAAGATCAAACTCCCCACGTAGGGGGAAACACAAGGTTTCTAGACGAGACAAAACTAAGAATACCTATCTAACTACACAAGCTAGCTCCAAGCAATCCAACCAGAAGAAGACTATTACAAACCACTATTACATGCATTCAACGTACCCACAATTAGTAACAGAAGCTTGGTATAGAACAAACACTGATTTTCTTGCTTGTAGCTAGCCTTGAAGCTTCTGACCTTCTTATCTACCAGAACATCAGGTTTCTAAATGGGCAAAGTCACCCAAAAAAGGAACCCCTAAAATCCAGATCAACAAAGAAGCTGATCCAGCCAAAACAGAAGCAAGAACCAGCACATTTAAGCAGTAGAGCATGGGAGGGAAAAGAATAGCTCCAATTCACTCCTTCATGCTTAGAAAATCACCAACTATCTATTAAGAGTACCCACAAAGTGTGGTACTATGCCAATATTAGAGAGATCCTACTAACTGTCATCCCGCCCACAACCAAGTAGCTAACCCACCAGGTCCTTGATCTTCAATAGATGCTTTTACACAACACCATACCATCAAAGCCGGGGAAGATGCCCAAAGATACTGTTTGCACATAGGCATTCCAACAAACACCATGAGAGCATCACACATCAACAGAGGGGGGAGAACGCCCATTGCAGCACGACAACACCTCAACAACCCTTCAGTCAGTTGTGAACCTCAATGCGACCGGAGAGAGTTCATGACTGCTATGTCAGGGATTTTAGAGCTGGGGGCACTTCCAACCAGGGAGCATCGCCGTCCAGACAGGAGATGCCCAAACTTACCAACGAGGCTCGACCACACCTGGAGAGAGAAAACATCTGCAGATCGAGGGAGAGGCCCTTCAATAGGATTACACATGAGAGTAGACGCCCGTCGAGACGCCCAAACTCTACTTTGGATGCCAAAATAGGGCTAGCTGTAGGCGACAACGCTGTGAACCTGGGTAACCAGGTCATTTCACAGAGGGAAGGTGGCACATGTGCCATGGTCAGTGGAGCAACAAACATGAGTGATGATAGGGGAAGGCTCTTCTCCATTTGTCTCTCTTGAACAAGACGGAGTCGATTGAATCGAAATGCGCCGACCTCGATCAAGTCACATCTCACGCATCGCAACTCGCCCGCACTTTTCGGAACCGATCGGGCACCCGTCGGAGCAATTGGTAGCTCAACGCCTTTTTGTTTAGGAGTACACACTCTTAGCCTCAGTCACCTTGGATGATTGGAAGCCAAGGGGAGGGCGCGCCAGAGATGACGCCCCTCCCCCCAGTGGCGCCACCGGGTAGAGAGAAGCTAGAGCAGTATTGCAATTATGATATTTGTAGAACAAAAAAAATATAAAAAATCCAAACCCAAAGTTATACCTTTATAGATGTAAAAATAATAATTTAAAATTGTATCCACATCCATATTAAAAATTAAATGATAAAATGTGAAAAATATTAGGTTCTCTAGATTTTTAGAACTCCCAATTTTCAAAGATATATAAAACTTTGGATAATTCTATGTTGAACTAAGCATTATATTGATGTAAAACCCTAACCACCAAAAATGGAGAAATAATAGCAAGTATATCTAAAATTTTAACCCAATAAAACATCACATAGGGATCAATGACAATGATATTGAGTAAAATTTAATAAAGTTCTAAGCTTGTTCACAATAAATATAGTTTATCAAATGATTTTGTGGGTGACACAAAATTTTGATGTTCATAATTCAGATTTTAACCTAGAAATGTGTACATGACCCTAGAGGAACTATATGGACCAATCATTCCTAAGTGCTCAAGTGACTCTTTATGTTTCACAAAAATATATATTCCTAAAATATGTCATGTAGATGGAATTATGGAGGAATAGTAAATATAATTAAGACTTCATGTGATTGTGACTTAGTTCTCACATTCATTTTGGCCATTTTTCAATTCCATACCGAAAAGTTTTCTCATCAGAAATTATTTTCTTTATAACATTATATGTACAAAGAAAAAATATGTTATGGAATTTTACCAATGATTTCTTGAGAAAAGTCACAATCAAGGAGGTATGAGAAAACTCAAGAGGAGAAACCTAGAGTTGGTGAAGGATACTACATTGTAGCCAATACACCTATTTAGATTTCTAGTTGAATCCTTTTAAGGGGTGGAGAATAATACATGATTAGACCACTGATATACTAATTTCAAGGATGAAATCTTCTTAAGGGGTGGAGAGTTGTAACGAATAGATTTTGGGTCATAATCCTATATTGAACTATAGTTCATACTTTCTTCTATACTTGAGTACATCTACAAATTTGTCCTTCAATATGAAGTCTCATTTATCTATTTTGATCAATCACCATATTCCTTGATATAATTACTCTCCAATTTTGTTTCTTTTGTCTAAGTGACTTGAATCTCTTTTCTTGAGGAATATATACAATTTAGTCCCCTGATCTATCCCAGTGACATCAATTGATATAACATTATCACCCCTACATTCGAATGCTTTGAGTAGACATTCCATTTCAATAATTCATCTTATTTCAATTAATAGCTTTGGAATAAATGAAAAACATCATTAGTAATATTATAGTGTCCGACTAGAGTAGCTCGGGTGGTTGAGGCTCGGTCAGTCCCAATGAATGACCTAGGTTCGAACCTGTGAAAGGAACTCCACCCTAATTTGGCATGGGAGGGGGTTGACCAGACCACACCCTCTCATACCTTGATATTTTACCATTCTGAGCTTGCCTGGGGTGGTTTCTATCGGTCATCAAAAAAATATGAGATATTAATTATTGAGTGAGTTATAATAAAACAAATGATAAAATAGGTTAGAGCCTTAACATAGGGAGTTAATATTCTCATAATTTAGCATGATGGAAGTCACATCTATTGTAAAAAAACATAGAGCAATGATATTTTCTATTTAGGAGTTATAAAAAATTAGAAATCATGAATAAATTAGCAATGATTACCAACTAGTAGTTAGGTCCTTAATAAAGAAAAAGGACCACATCCTCATCTTCCTCAACACACACACTATCAGTTGCATGGATGAAATGGCAGGCCTTCACCCCAATGACCCACCCTAGGTCTTGAAGCATAGTC
Source organism: Alisma plantago-aquatica (assembly GCA_963693085.1). NCBI lineage: Eukaryota > Viridiplantae > Streptophyta > Magnoliopsida > Alismatales > Alismataceae > Alisma > Alisma plantago-aquatica. The sequence continues at coordinate 1,904,875,633 of OY856409.1, read as the reverse complement.
TATCCCTTTTGCAGTGGATTTCCTTACCCTAAAGATCATCTCAAGCCATGTCTTCAAACCCTAACAACAACCATCATGGTTCTTCTTCCCCGCAACCCAAAAAATGGAAGTTCCGTTGTTACAAATCTACGACCCCACTTGCCATGACTCAATCACCAACTTTGTTGCATCTTGTCAATGCTCTTCCTCAAGCCGACTACAACACAACTAAACCCTAGTTATCTTGTCCCTCTCATTGTGCCTGAAGCACGATAGACTGAGATCACTCCCTCCATGCACAAGGTTGGTAGTGGGGTGATGTAGTTTTGGTGATCACCTACCACCATTGCAATTGTCATCTGCCTACTCAACTATGGCTCTAGAGTGGCTGCAAGCCAGGCAACCAAAACTACCATCCTCTCTTCTGACTTCATCTTCTTCCTCCATCGTACAACCTACAACATAGGAAGATGATGTCAGCCATTATTGACGTGATGTCGGCAACTTGAATCCTTCACGACACCACCAGTGAGTCTCTTCTTCCTCCTTACCCACAATCTTCCTCGGTGATCCAAGAACCCTAGCCTTAATTCTTCTTCTCCTCCCTGTGCCAACCTTCTAAACACAAACATGCAAGTGATCCTCCAGACAGTCATAACAACAAATTTGAAGACGGTTCTTGCGACCACATTTTCTAGTGGTCCCTGACCTTGTCGGGGTCCTCTAAGATGACTGTCTATTTTATATATAGCCTTCACTGCTCTACCTAGTTAGTCATACCATACCTAAGTGAGCATCAAGTCTTCTTCAAGTTGACAAAGATAAACTCAGAAATTTTTGACCCTAGACTACCAGAATGAGATATCCAACTAGGAACAATGGCTTGCCCTCTCATATACCATAGTGAGGTACAACCCCAACATCCCCTGCAATATGCTTCTCCTTAGTTTACCAACCAACATACTATCCTAAGTTGTAGGGTGCATAAAATAGGAATTCAGAACTCAACTGGTAGGCAACAATACCTAGAGACACATAGATTCATTATAATAATTGTATAATATGGATACATTTATGTGTATAGTTACCTAACAATGCCTTAGTAAATTATGTAATCCATAAGTGGTAATTGTAAGAAACACATTAGTAAAGTCATTCTAGACCAAAAGATTTAATAATAATCTCATCATATGATTTCAATAATAACCTAGTCTAGTTGAACCACTGTGTAAATGTTAGATATATTATTGTGTACGTATATGTTAAACATATAAATAATAAGTTCATTATCATGAATAATCTATCTTCAGTATTGGTTCAAACTATAGAAGTGTACATGATCAAATATAAACAAATATGAGATTGACTTATGAACCATGTTAACCTAAGTCAACACAATCTATTGAAAATTTAAAGAGATAACATGGAGGGGAACTTATCTAACCTCATAAAACTAAAAATATAAGATGAAAATATTGATTTCTTATATGGGAATTTATCCATTCACATGATTCGTATAAAATTATGCAACTTGAGACCTAAGTACAAGTGTGTGACAAATATGCATTGAACTATGTATAAACTAAATTCAAGATATCGCTAGTAAGAGTGCATTGACAAATAAACATATTTCATCCTAGATATTGAATGCAACTATATTACAGATAATACAAAACAAAATTTTAGGATATAATCTATAGAGTGTAATAAAATATTTGAGTATTAATTACTAATTACATATAAATATATATAGGACTTAGCTATGAATGAGAATAATGGAGGAGCCACTAAATAATGATTACCCTAGCTGGGGAAGAAACACTACATAGAAAGATTGAAAAAGTAATTGATTACAAGCCATAATGACAAATATTTCTCTATATTTGTAGAGATCTCACTCTTTTCATAAAATATTGGATCTTAATTCTTGAGATTTGGATTTCCGTATACTTTTGATCCCAAGGTACACACTTTATGCTTCTATTTGAAAGTTATTTTCCTCATTGATTGCATGCGTAATGAGATAGGTTGGTTGGCTTAAAATTATTGTAAACCTTAACCTCCTCTTCGAAAGCCACTAACAATGAATCTTGTAAAATAGTAGCACATTGTTTAAATTTTGAAAAGGGTAGACTAGTGCCCATAGTTTAGTGGAATATGCTTCCATGACTCTACAGCGAGAAGGATATGAGGTCCCTCAATATACTGGGAAACACATTTGGTGTGTTGTTGTTCTTATGAAGACAGCATATGGCTTACCCAATAATATAGACATTGACAATTTGACATGTGATATCTATTGAAAAGTTGAATTACTAGTTTCAAAAGCTGGATATTGAATCTTTATGAATATGAAAATCCATTGCTACATTTTGATACTTACCTATATTGTTCATTCCTTTATATTTTGTCTTAAAAATCATTTATAAACAGGTTCATACTATTTTACTTTCCAAATACTGATTTTGTACTAGTTTTTTTAGACCCATGTTTCCCTTATTGAGGCCCATGTGTGGTTTTTATTCCCTATGGAAACTAATGGGCAGGTGATCAAAGAAGACCTAGAAGAGACGTGCAAGAGTTGTCCACTGTTGAAGATTATATAGGAATCAATGCCTATTCCTAATTTGTAATATTATGTGAAGCTTTTGCAACTCAGATGTAAAGTATGTTTGTAAAAATACTTGTTTATACTTTTTGAATATTTGATTGCAAGAATCAGGTCTTTACAGTGATACCACTAAGTAGATACGTGTGATGACCCATTTTTAGATTAGTTATGTAATTAGGGTTTAACTGGATGAATGCATGATTAACTAGTTTGGTCATTATTTAAAGCTTGATTAATGATGGTAGTCTAATTTTTTATTTTTAAAACCTAATGATAAACTCTAAATATGCTTTTATTTCAAATAATTAGGGTTTGACAATTGAAAAATCTAATTGACCAAAATTGGGGTTTTGGTAGCATGTGAATACATAATTTGATAAATACAGTGGTGTTGGAAATGATTTTTAGTATTTATATACAAATGTGATTTATTTGAAATTTGTATATACTTTGTAAAACTCAAATTTAAATATTCTTGCAAAATATATGAATTTTTAACTTTTTTGACATGCTTGTCGCCCGAGTTACACCAGGACAAACTCAATCGACCATGTATTTAAACTGAAATATAGTAGTCCAATGTTTGGTTTTTATCTTTTTATTAATATACCAAAATGAGATGAACTTTTAATTTTAGCTTTTAAGATGTATTTTAGATATTAAATTAAATTTTCATAATTTTTTTGGATATTTGTTTAGCTCTACATAGTGTGGTTCCGGTCGAGTTTCCCCAGGACCAATTCAACCGACCATGCATTCTGGTTGAAAAATAGAAGTCTAGCATTTTATTTTTATCTTATTAGTAGTAACTCAGAATATCCGAATTCTTTAAAGATATATGAAATATTTTTTCAAAGAACTTGTTATTTTTTCTTAATTTTTGTAGGATCTTTAACCTATTCAGTAAATTACTTTGGGTAACATTTTTATGTTAAAAACTTCTGCTGAAATAAATGAAAGCACCTTAATTGAACTATATGAGTTACTTAACATCCAAGGAGATCTTATATTTATTGATTCATTCCAGTAAAACAAAATCCTATATATATATATATATATATATATATATATATATATATAGAGAGAGAGAGAGAGAGGGAGAGTTAGGGTTTGTTTGGAGAAAGTGGTGAAGATGGAAATCTAGGGTTTTCTCTTCCTAGAGTTCAAATACGTTGGTAATTGTTAGATAGATTTTCTTGGTGATTCTTATCTCAGATGTCAAGATTCCTCTCACACTCCAATCTGATTCATAATGATATCATATCTACCTCTTTTCTTACTCTTTCTTTCCTATTCTCCATTTTTAAGGTTTCCAAATTGAGAGGAGGAAAAAATAGATTCAATAGCTAGAACCTTGGAGGATTTCTAAAACTTAGAGTTTGACCTACATTTTTAAGGTTCTGGTCAAGGTGAGTGTTTTTCTTCCTATTAAGATCTATAATCCTATTGAAAGCCTAATTATATCTATTTAAAATAACCAAGATCATTACTAGTACTTGTATGCAATTGTGCAATCAATTCAGATGATTTTAGGGAAATAAATGATATTGATTTAGATCCTTTCTCATTAATTTGTATTTTCCTAGTTCATAATTTGTTGATTCAAGATATATGGAAAGTCATATATATAGAGAACTATTTATAACAATTTTGCTTACAATGCAGTCAATAGGTGTTATGCTTGGAAATTTCATTGACATATATGTAATCATATTTGAACTCAGTAGTCATGAGTTGTTCAATTGGAATTTTGAATCCTTACTTGAGTTGAATATATTACATAGATGAGGATTAGTATATGAGGGTTTGATATGGATTAAATCCATGAATAGAGTTAAAGTTGAGGGATGGACTTAAATGAATTAATAAATCATTGTATGCTTGTAAATGATTGGTTGATTATGTGGTATGGAATCTAGGGTTCCTGTGTGTCTTGAATAGACTCAATGAACATTTGCACACCTTGATGAGATTAATGAATAAAATGATTCATATGATGTGTTAAACTAAAATGACTTCTTGAAAATCCTAGAAGTTTAGTATTAAGATGAGAATGACTGATAAAGCTAGAACTTGTATATAATGTTTTAAATGTGATGAAATGTTGAACTGTAGATATTACTGCTTCCATTGACTATGATGAGTTTTACTAGTATGATCTAAGTCTAATGCATGTGTTTTGGTATAATTTATGGTATAATGATCATGCCCTTCATATGAACGTGGGTCTTTCTATACAAGCTACATAACAATGAATTGGGAAGGATGATTATAAATTTGGTGTAAGAAGATGTAACCTAATCCATTATTTTAAGCAGAAGTGAGTAGTATAATAAGGGACAAAATGATCTTTGTTAATTAAAAGAACGCAGTTGGAAGTCAATGATATGATACACTCAACTAATTATAAGAAAGGAGATGGACAAGAATGATTGAATGGTGATGACAAGTTAAAAATGAAACTAATGAAATGTGTATGAAAAAGTATATAGTCTATATATTTTAATTACATATTTTTTGACCTAAATTGAATGATATATATTAAAATTAGACTACAAAGGATTTCATTGAGAGATAAACTTTATACATTAAGAGAATTTTGAATAATGTGTTCCTAGATTAGTATTGAACACGAAATCAAAGAAGTTAAATCCAATGAATATGAAATGAAGGGAAAATGATGAATATTAGTAGATGGATCTAATAACGTAACCCTAACCCTAAAATAATGAGCTTTGTCATGCTAGTGAATAATTATCTCAAATGAGGGGTTAAAGAATGCATGCCTGTCTAGTTTAATCAAATTACAAGATGAGGTTCAAGGATATGAATTGTTTATGAGAATGTTCTCTTGGATTATATTTGTATGCTAGGATACCTGATGAATTTTCTAATGAGATCATTAATGCATTAAATATTAGCTTTAACTAAAGAGTGGTAAATAGTAAGTGAGGAGTGTTAAGGGTGTTATGCACACTCATGCTTTGAGATTTATTTATATGTATAGAAATCAAATGAAATGAGTATATGTTTCATGATGAACTTGTAGTAAGTATAATGAATGAAACATAATGTCTAGATGCTATACTAATGCTAGTTTTAAAGTCTCTATGAATATTCGTTGAGAAATGTGATATAGAATGAACTATAAGAAATATGTTGAGTTTGAAATTAGCATGCACTGATTACATTTGAGAAACCCCAATGAGGATAACTATTGGATAATGAGATTATGTCTTGGGCTGCAAGCCCACTAATAACGATTGCTATGATATGATGTATAAATAGAAAGAATGATATGTGTTGTAAATTACATATTGTTTTGATTCTTGTTTTAGTCATTGTCTCTATTGATAAGCCTAATATGCTTTATGTCATTCTAGTTACACGAGAATATACACAATCTTCTTTAAGATGAGTAAAAAGGATTAATAACAAGTGGAATGATGACACATCTAGTTAGGTTCTATGAACACCTTGAGTTTTTCCCGAGTACCACACTGTGGAAATGAAAAATATCTCCTTATAATAATAAGATTCTTATGAGAATGATTCCCAAGTGTGGATAAAGATGTTAATGGTTAGATCACAAGAATTTCAGAGTGAGTCATCTGGTGTGGCTCTGGCCCTATGTACTTTATTGTAAAAGTCTATGTCCATGAGGAATAGAATCTAACAAAATGAAAATTATGAAACATGTGATATACTATTTTGTTGGTTCCTAACTTGTGTATCAGAGATGAGGACGTGAGCCTCTTTATTCAACCCTACAGTGGAACATGGTTTGTTGATGATATCTTAGCATGGCAAGCTAAACCCTAAGATAGTGCGGTGAGTCGTTGACACAAGAATCAGATGTGCTGACTTCTACTTGGTGAGGTACAAGCCAAGCAATTTCAAGAAAAATGAATAAAAGATGATAAGTTGTGTAAAATATGAGTTGAATGTTTGTTGCATGCCTTTTACTGCTGATTGATAAACCTGATGTTGTTCATTATAGTTATTGTTGTGGACAATAATAATTCTTTTATAAAGATTATATGTTTCCATATTATCATTCATCCAGTTTGTAATCAGATCTTAACTATTGACTTGTGGTTGATGTTCAAATTTAATATCCACTCTGAATATGATTAGAATTACTTGTCATTTGAATAGTCTTATTTGGCAGACATGTCTTATGTGTACTTTAGCTTCAATACCATAGGACGTGTTCCTAGTCCGACTGATAGTGTCACAAAGATGATGTTATTGTTATATATTGATTATAAATGCTTAGATAATGACTTATTACTCATGCTGATGGATTATCATTCCTAATTAAGTGACATCTACTGATTTGTTCATAGACATGCTCTAAAAGATATTTTCAAGTAGGATTTGATCTAAGTGATTACCTTATTTGATTGATTAGATTATTATCATAAATTGGATTGGATTGGATTATAACTATATGCTAGATTTATTGATATCTGCAAGTTTTTTATGTTCATTATACCTAATCTGATGATGATGCATGTAGTCATCTTGAGTGGGAGGTATCCACTCACTGGGGCTCTACATGAGTCTCCTGAGATTGCTTCAAATTTTTTTAAGTATAATGCTATTCAGGAGAGAGGTCGTCAAAAAGAAGATATAAATAGAATGATCTAAATAAATTAGAATGTCCCTATACACTCTCTTTCCTAGGATGAACTGTAGACTGAGTTTGTTCTTATATATTCATCTAACAGATGTAAACTGAATCACATCTGAGAAATATATCTTTATTATTATTTTAATGAAGTTAAATACAACTTGTGGTGATTAAATTTGTTGTCATTGACATGACATCGTTATGAGAAAAAAAGAAAAAAAATATCTGTATTTTTCATATATAGTGTTAACTGTGTTTGTTGAGAATTAGTTACTTTGCTTCATAATCTGAGTTTAACTTTTGGGTTTCTCTCTAATTATTGATATTAATACCGATCAAAAGAGAGCTCCAGACAATATAGTCCTATTACCAAATGGGTAGCTCAAAAAGTTACTTATACATGAAAAATATGTACTTCAAGGATTGCTAATCGAACCTTGCTTGTTCTTTAGTAAACATAAAGTCTATAATGTTGTACAACAAATGTGTTGTGTCATTCCACCGTACAAAATAATGTGATGAGTCATTTCTCATCTTAACACACTACAACCACTATATGACTAATGCTTCCCTCACGTGAAATGTCAATGTCCATTGGTGAATCATCTAAGGAGAGACGAGTGATAATTAATTTTAAGAAGTATACAATTGGCAAAAATACAGAACGTAAAAAGTATAAACATAATTGGCAACCTAAGTTATAGAATTTGCAAATTTACAAAACAAAAATACAATAAAAACAAACAAATATGAACTCACCTATTTGAAGTGTTGAGAGAGTTGTTATCTAGATTGAGAAATGAAGTATAAGAGAGAGAAAATATGAGTGGAACTTGGTATAAAAATTGAGATAGCCTTATATAGGATAAACTAGAAAACAGAAGGTAAAATTTTAGCTGTTCGTAGACTGTAACACCTGGGCCCACTGCCCTAGGCTCTCTAATAGAGTTTTAGGAATGATGACTGGCCCAACAAACCACCACTAGCCTTAATGCATGCTTTTTCCCCACTCACAAGCAAGCCAGGGTCAACTTCTCGACTAGTCACCCATCCTAGTACTACTCCAAGTTGAGAACACTTAACTATGTAGTTCTTTAGTGATGGGCTCTCGGAAAATGAGGTGCACCTTGGTAATATGGGTAGTCGAATCATTCCTTCTAAGATCATGTTATCCGAGGCCTGAAATCAAGGACGTTACAATCTCCCCTACTTAGACTATTGACGTCCTTGTCAAGGATCAACTATATGACCTCATAATATTTCCCCATTTCAGTGCAGACCCAACATGGCCCATGGACACCCAGCTACCAATCATAGAATACCAATACAAGGGTGGCTACATCACCATGGATATCCCTTTTCGACATGCATGGACCATACATCTCAAGACTGGCATGCCGCATACCCATTTGGACCCCACCTATTGGTAGGGTTATGGCTCTGATACCATTTGTAACACCTGGGCCCACTGCCTTAGGCTCTCTAGTAGAGTTCTAGGAATGACGACTGGCCCCACAGACAACCACTAGCCTTAACTACGTGCTTTTTCCCCACTCACATGTAAGCCAAGGTCAACTTCCCGACTGGTCACCCATCCTAGTACTACTCCAAGCTGAGCACACTTAACTATGGAGTTCTTTAGTGACGGGCTCCCAGAAAAGGAGGTTCACCTTAGTGATATGGGTAGTCCAATCATTCCTTTCAGGATTTTTTTATCTGAAACCTCAAATCCCGGGACGTTACAATCTCCCCCACTTAGACTCTTGAAGTCCTCATCAAGGCTCAACTATATGGCCTCATAATATTTCCCCATTTTAGTGTAGACCCAGAATGGCCCATGGACACCCAGCTCCCGATCATAAAATCCTGCACAAGGTGGCTACGTCACCATGGACAACCCTTTCCTACATGCCTGGATCGCATAGCTCAAGACTAGCATGCCACATGACCATGTGGGCCCCACCTACTGGAGGGGTTATGGCTCTGATACCATTTGTAATGCCTGGGCCCAATTGTTGTAAGGAGGCAGGATCACCCCCTTACTAGAAAAAAATTGAACAATTAACATCCATTCCGAACACACTCAAAGGTATGTTGGAATAGGTATAAATTTTCCAAATTTATTATGATAGTATGCAAAAGACCAAAGTGTGGCAGCAGAATAAAAATAATGACTTTATTCAATTTTCCTAAAAGATTACATCATAATCTCCCATTAGAATTTACAATAAGATACAACAAAAAGGATCTAGATAGAGGGAAGTCTAAACTACTTCAAATATGTCTCCAAGCAACATTTCTAACAGCTAGGTCCATGTTGGAAGCTATGTTCTCCTTGGTCATGTTCAACACCTCGATCTAAACCTGGGTGGTTGGGAAATCGCCCAACAAGAGAGAGAAATACAAGGTATGTGTCAAATATTGAATAAGACCAAAAGATAAGGAAATAACATGAAAGTAAAGGCTAAGATTTCATCATAAGATGAACAGAACAAGAGTATGAGTCTATATTCAAAAGAAAATTTCCATTAACAATTATATAAAAAATGATTTGTATGTAAGATAATTATGTCTACCTAACTAAGTAGGGTTGAGGAACCTACCAGACCTCTACCCTATAGGTGAGGGGAGAATAAGACATTCCCAGTCACCTACACAATTATATAGGGGAGAATAAAAACATTCCCTAGGGCGATTAAATACATGCCCTCTGTGGGTGGTTGTACATAAGTACCGCTACTTTTAATTAAATAGAACATAAATCTACATGCTAGAAAAGTATTCATGGAAAGAGTAGTCATAATATGCAATAGGCATGGCAGTGGGGTATAAGACCCAAATAAGAAGAAACTGTAATCTGATTTGAGGCATGAACAACATTAGGATTCAAGAATAGAAGATTTAGGGTTCATTTAAGTTTCATTAGGGAAATATAGGGTTTGGCTACAATTATCCCAACATAGGGTGTAAGGAATGCACATACATAAATAGGTATTACACATACCTCTCTTAGTGATATCAATTACTAACTTTCACCACTTTAATTGAGTCCAAGTTCCACTTTGCCTATTTTCAATGTATTAACATGTATTAGAGTACATTGTGCACATTAATGTATAGAAACCTTAATTTTAGAACTTTTTAGTAAAACTCAGATTTAGATTTTGAAAATATCACCAATGAACTAATTAGGTTCTCCTGATGAAGAAAACATATTTTTATGTTAATTTTGGAGTTATGATGATTAAGATGTAATTTTTATGGATTCTATGCATTAAATTCATTTTTCAAAAATCACCCTTCGTAAAACTATGAAATCAAAACTTGAAAATATTTTTATTAGATAGAGATTAATTTTCCAATTCCAAAACATATTTATTTGTCAAATTTGGATAAGTAGATTAGAAGATATGAATTTCTCAATACTGACCAATAGGAAATTGCTACATGATCAAACTAATCGAGATAATTGAAGAGAGAGGGAGAGGTAGAAAACACCATTTTAACCAATATCAGGTTTGAAGTTGCATAGATAACCAAACTAGAGCTTCTAGAGAAGGTAAAACAACAAGAAACCAAGACCCTAGAAGAACATGGTAAAAAGAGATGGAAATCATCAATTTTAAACATAGAAGCATGAGTTTTAAGCATGTAGTAAGTAATATATGAGAAGGGGGTTAACAAAAATTGCCTCTAGGAAGGTAAGAAGGTCCAAACAGAAAGGATCCCGAGATTGGAAGGTCTGGTTGCTCCAAGCCAAGCTCCTTTCTTGAGTAAAGATCACCTTCTGCACTTTAGAGGTGCAAACTCTAGCAAAAGAGCATGGAGATGAGATGTGTTAGGGTTCTAGGTGGAGTTTTACCATGGAAGGTCATGGTTCCATCCTGGAAAAAGGTGGGAGGAATACTAATAGTATAAAAATAGGGAAGGAAATGAGGATTCTTACTATTTTTGGTCAAAATCACCAAGAAGGAGCTTAAGAAATCCTAAATAGAGAAATTTGGAACCCTAAGAGCCTTCTTCACCAAGGTAGGCATCCGTTTTTACCCTGAGACAGAAAGTTCATGGAAAAACATAGAAGGGACAATTCTCTAAGATATGGGAAAGAGAAGGAGAGGATTGCTTCTTGGATTGGGAGGTGGGAAGGGGTAGGCATGGCTTTATAAAGAAGGGGGCAAGTATGAGGTGTCTATGGGACTTTCCATGTGTCCTTAGGCTAGGGCTTCATGGTCATGTAAGAGGACAGATCATAGACTCTTCTTGTATATCAAATGTCAGTCCTAAAAGCCCCTGGAGCCTTCTAGGCCATCCCCACCGTTCCTTCAAATAAATAGCCCCATTGGTTGATAGCTTTTAAAGATAAGCACATTTATAAAGAGGGTAGTCCCTATGATGCTCTTGGAAAGTAACACCTTCAAACCAATGTGCAACTAGGTGCCCCATGGTTCAAAATATAGAAAATGGTAAGGGGATATCTAAGTATTAAAATTCAGGTGATAAATTGCAAATAAAACCTCCCAATTGGGTAAATTACATAAATGTCCATAATGTACCTAAAATTACATAACTTGCACAAACAACATCCAAATCGAACCAAATTTGAAACTTAGGGTCATTTAATATTTTCAAATCACATAAAAAAGTTAGATTAAGGTTTATATCACTTAATTATGGTAATAAAGCTTGTTTAATACATTAATCAAGGTTTATGGCCTTGCACTTCTAGCACAAATTAATAAACCATTGTTCTACTTATTAGAATTATATTCATTAGGATATTACATTATCATTTTTATTCTTTTAAGTGTGTCATGTCATATTCACTTTGTTTCCAAAAGAGTTATATTTCATTTTTATGCACAAACCCAATATATTTCTTATTTATCTCATTAGAATTTTAGCACAACTAGAGTTATACTAAATTATCTTAATACACATTATTATATCTAACCATTATCTTTAATAATTTGGATTTAGACTCCATTGTCAATTGTATCAATTATTTTGTATAAAATAGGACACTTTATCGAATTTGTTACAATTAATCCAAATAATGTCACATTAATTACTTATATGTATATTAGAAATTGTTACTTTACCGTTCATGCTCACATTAATGTCATCATTAATCATTCTCTCATATTTATTCACTTCTTATTATTGATTATGAACATTTGTGTGAATCAATTACTTCCTATCCATATTGAAGTCATTATATATATTTTAATGATCAAGGTGGGGCATATTACATATTAATGATTTGATTCACATACTAATTCATTGGGTGACTAATTAGGAGAGAACAAGGTGATATGCATTTCATATTGATGACCTGATTAATCTATGATTTATGTGTATTATAGTATGTTATCTGATTATGACACCTAGTGACACTAATGTATCATGAATTTCATTAAGAATTTATAGGTTAAGGTTAGATGTTTACAACTTAGGGTTTAGGTTAACATGATCATTATTCTTCACCTATACCTTCTTAGGATGCATTAAGTCCAAGGTTAGATTACAATTATCTTGCCCATCATATCATTAGGGTTTATTGGTTTATGACATGGTCAACATCATCTTTATCCACTATTAGTATTAAAATGTGAGTTACTCTTATTATGTGCATTAGAGATTCATTAGGGTTCAAACATATGAACTATTCATTAGATGACCATTATATGTTCTTTTGGATACCAAGAAACAAGTGGTTACAACTATAACTTGTTTGGTCAAAACTAAGGATTCAAGCAAACTAACTTCCTAATTAGGGAGTTAGGGTTTCTAAAGTCAGATTAGCTAGATTTCAGTATGTTACATGACTCCATCCCCTTGGAAAGGATTTCAGCCCCAAAATATAACTACCCAAACATCATCAAACCAACTACTCTCCACCCCTTAAAAGGTTTGACCTACCAAGACAAACTAATCTAGAGGTAAAAGGGTGAGTCTAACTAAACTATATACAAGATCCATCACGCTTCACTGTGCACTCTGATTGCTTATTACTAAACACCAAACTTCAAAGTCTAGGTTCTAGGGATAACTATCCAAACATGTGGTTCTATGGGTCATAAGGGAACTATATTGGGTATCCATACTCAACAAGTCATTACACATGAGAGACTAGTTCAACATATTAGGGTCCCTAAAGATAAATCGTATAGATGTCTAAGGCTACTATTGCCTAAAAGCATGCTATTTCAGACAATTCATATAATCTCAGACCAGGCCGGTATCATATGGATTTAGGAGTCCTCGTAAACCAAGCTAGTGGTGTGGAGGAAAATCTTTCCAGCCCTCAAACCATGATACTTTCTAGACACCTTTTCTTTCAACTTCATGTCCAAGTAGCGGCCTAAAGGCCAACCTAAACAATCTCAAGTTACTATGGTTATGCATCTTTTAGTTGTAAGTATTTTAGGGGTCTATTCATCATTATTCTAATGTAAAACTATGGGATCCTAAATCAACCCTTCATCATCTATTGATCAACTCTAGGACAAACATGTCACTTAAAGGTAAGACAAGTATTCTAACTAGGGAGACAAAATTGAAATAGTTAGATTCCAACTACCATGGGTTCTGATACCATGTTGTAAGGAGGCGGGATCAACCCCTTACTAGAATTTTTTTTTGAAGAATTAACATACATTCCGAACACACTCAAAGGTATGTTAGAATAGGTATAAATTTTCCAAATTTATTATAATGGTATGCAAAAGACCAAAGTGTAGCAACATAATAAAAATAATGAATATATTCAATTTTCACAAAAGATTACATTATAATCTCCCATTAGGGTTTACAATAAGATACAACAAAAAGGATCTAGATAGAGGGAAGTCTAAACTACTTCAAATTTGTCTCCAAGCAACATCTCCAAGAGCTAGGTCCATGTTGGAAGCTATGTTCTCCTTGGTCATATTCAACACCACGATCTAAACCTGGGTGGTTGGGAAATCACCCAGTAAGAGAGAGAAATACAAGGTATGTGTCAAATAATAAACAAGAACAAAAGATAAGGAAATAATATGAAAGTAAAGGCTAAGATTTCATCATAAGATGAATAGAACAAGAGTATGAAGCTATATTCAAAAGAAACTTGCCATTAACAATTATATCAAAAATGATTTGCATGTAAGATAATTATGTCTACCTAACTAAGTAGGGTCGAGGCACCTACCAGTCCTCTAACCTATACGTGAGGGGATAATAAGACATTCCCAGTCACCTACACAATTATATAGGAGAGAATAAAAACATTCCCCAGGGTGATTAAATACATGCCCTCTGTGGGTGGTTGTACATAAGTACTGCTACTTTTAATTAAATAGAACATAAATCAACATGCTAGAAAAGTAGTCATTAAAAGAGTAGTCATAATATTCAATAAACAAGGCAGTGGGGTATAAGACCCAAACAAGAAGAAATTATAATATGATTTGAGGCATGAACAACATTAGGATTCAAGAATAGAAGATTTAGGGTTCATTTAAGCCTCATTAGGAAAATATAGGGTTTGGCTGCAATTATCCCAACATATGGTGTAAGGAATGCACATACATAAATAGGGATTGGACATACTTCTCTTACTGATATCAATTACTAACTTTCACCACTTGAATTGAGACCAAGTTCCACTTTGCCTATTTTCAATGTATTAACATGTATTAGAGTACATAGTGCACATTAATGTATAGAAACCCTAATTTCATAACTTTTTAGCAAAACTCAGATTTCGATTTTTTAAATTTCACCAATGAACTTATTAGGTTCTCCTGATAAAGAAAACATATTTTTATATTAATTTTGGAGTTATGATGATTAAGATGTAATTTTTATGGATTTTATGCATTAAATTAATTTTACAAAAATCATCCTCCGTCAAACCATGAAATCAGACCTTAAAAATATTTTTATTAGATAGATATTAATTTTCCAATTCCAAAACATATTTATTTGTCAAATTTGGATAAGTTGATTAGAAGATATGATTTTTTTAATACTGACCAATAGGAAATTGCCACATCATCAAACTGATCAAGATAATTAAAGAGAGAGGGAGAGAGAGAAAACACCATTTGACCCAAGATCGGGTTTGAAGTTTCATAGGTAACCAAACTAGATCTTCTAGAGAAGGTAAAATAGTAAGAAACCAAAATCCTAGAAGAACATGGTAAAAAGAGATTTTAAACATAGAAGCATGAGTTTTAAGCATGTAGTAAGAAATATAGGAGAAGGGGGTTAACAAAACTTACCTCTAGGAAGGTAATAAGGTCCAAACAAAAAGGATCCTGAGATTAGAAGGTATGGTTGCTCCAAGCCAAGCTCCTTTCTTGAGCAAAGATCACCTTCTCCACTTTAGAGGTGCAAACTCTAGCAAAAGGGCATGAAGATGAGATGTTTTAGGGTTCTAGGTGGAATTTTATCATGGAAGGTCATAGTTCTGACCTAGAAGAAGGTAGGAGGAATACTAACAACATGAAAACAGGGAAGGAAAGGAGGATTCTTACTAGTTTTGGTCAAAATCACCAAGGAGGAGCTTAAGAAATCCTAAATAGAGAAATTTGGAATCCTAGGAGCCTTCTTCACCAAGGTAAGCAACCTTTTTAACCTTGGGGCAGAAACTTCGTGGCCAAACATAGAAGGAATGATTCTCTAAGCTGTGGGAAAGAGAAGGAGAGGATGAATTCTTGGATTGGGAGGTGGGAAGGGGTAGGCATGGCTTTATAAAGAAGGGGGCAAGTATGAGGTGTCTGTGGGACTTTCCATATGTCCTTAGGCTAGGGCTTCATGGCCATGCAAGAGGATAGCTCATAGACTCTTCTTATATATCAAAGGTCGGTCCTAAAATCCCTTGGAGCCTTCTAGGCCATCCCCACCGTATTTCAAATAAATAACCCCATTGGTTGATACCTTTTAAAGATAAGCACATTTATAAAGAGGGTAACCCCTATAATGCCCTTGGAAAGTAACACCTTCAAACAAATGTGCAACTAGGTGCCCCATGGTTCAAAATCTCGAAAATGGTAAGGAAATATCTAAGGATTAAAATTCAGGTGATAATTTATAAAGAAAACCTCACAATTTGGTAATTTGCATAAAAGTCCAAAATGTACCTAAAATTGCATAACTTGCACAAACAATATCCGAATCGAACCAAATTTGAAACATAGGCTCATTTAATGTTTTCAAATCACATAAAAAAGTTAGATTATGATTTAGACCACTTAATTATGGCAATTAAGCTTGTTTAATACATTAATAAATGTTTAGGGCCTTACACTTTTAGCACAAATTAATAGACCATTGTTCTACTAAAGTGGAGATTTTACATTTTAGATCCTTAAATAAGATTTCACCAAAGTATTTGTGCATAAATCCTTTCATTGGTATAATTGTTGAATTTTTTTCACCAAATCACTATAAATTCCACAATTTAAGCATCAAGCCAAAAATGATAGAAATGATACAAAAATATTGGAAAATGGCCAAAAAGAGAATATAC
Source organism: Alisma plantago-aquatica (assembly GCA_963693085.1). Taxonomy (NCBI): domain Eukaryota; kingdom Viridiplantae; phylum Streptophyta; class Magnoliopsida; order Alismatales; family Alismataceae; genus Alisma; species Alisma plantago-aquatica. Next base: position 1,904,858,893 of record OY856409.1, on the reverse strand, counting down.
CGAAGTTTTAGTATGTTACACAGACCATTGACAATATTTTTGTTGGGGATAATGACAACGGTGTTTGTGGACCAATTAGTGCAACGCGACAACTTTTGGTTGAAGATGCCAATCGTTGCATGGCGTTGGCCGGCTCCGAATCGCTATTGTGCATAATAACTTCTTTTTGTAAAAAGAGAGCAATCAATGAAGTGAAGCTGCCAAATTAAATGACATCCATTCTAAAAAAAATGACATCCATTCTCTTCCCTACTCTTCAAACTCGGCTATTCCAAGAAATGAGCTACAAACTTAGCTACCAGTGTAAATGTTTTAGTCAAGATATGTCATTTTTACCCCCCCCCCCACCCCCCTCCCCGGCCAAAACAAAAATATATGTGTTGATAAATCTACTAGAAATTATGGTGTAGAATGACGACTAGCAACAAATGTGAAAGCACAAGGTGTATAACATAGAAAGATCTTCCCTAAACAAAAAGAGAAAGACTATAAGACAATACTAATGAAGAAGCACTATGCAATCAATATTACAACTCAAAAAAGATCAAATTACCATTGAATTTAGGTAGATCTTCCAATCAAGAACAAAGATACACAATGTGTACAAAATATTCAGTTATCTCTTTTCTCTTAAGACACCGTTTTTGGTTAGGGACCAAACACATGTATGTGTCCTTGCTTGCTGATGAGGTCGCCTATCTCATTACCGCCTGTAATATTTGTTCTAATTTTTTCCTCCAACTAAAATTCCGATGTGCCACTGCCAACTAGGAGCTCTCATGAAGAGAAACAAATGTGTATCATGTGTTGACCGCATAATGCATTGTTGTTGTCACAACACTAACAATGTGCACGTGATTGACAATTGCTACTTCGTTTTAAGATAAACTGTTGGTCCGTTCTTATCTATAAGAGAGTTCCACCAATTATTCTTGTTATATTACTCTTCTAATACAAAAGATGGTCTCGCTAGCTTCCTCTAAAACTTCTATTTATAAGCCATCATGCCAAGTGGTTGCATTTAGGGATCCCCGTTATAATTCTAATCCAATTTCTAACAAAATCCCATATAAGGAGCCATCTTTTTTCCTCTTAGATTTAAGATTATCAATACACAAGACTAATTTCAAGATTATCAATACACAAGACTAATTCCTGTAAGTCCAAATCAAAATAAAACATAGCCGGAACAAACAAGTGAACAGATAGTTGGCGACACGAAATGCTGAATTGTAGTGATATATTTCAACTCCTCCCATCTCTACAAAGCACGATGACACCAGTACAGAAATCTGCCCCGCCCCAAGCGAGTCAAGCTGTTCACAACATGAACAGCAGCAGATGTTGCATCTACTACTACGGCAACACAAGTCATTACAGCAACAATATAGAACTTCGGTAAACTTATATATACCCCCAACTCACACCCAAGTACCCAACCGAGCTCCATCACACCATCATTTAACACCCACACATCGAATTACACCACGTGACGATATAGACAAAGATAAGTCCCCGAGATAAAGACGGCTCATTATTGTGCTGCACATGGAAGAGCCGCCATGCATGATCCATCATCAGCTCTGGATTGCCACTGCAGGGGGAGCCACCTGTTCCACCATCCTGGGCTTCTTGTTGATCATCTTGTCAGGGAGCACGCTGACGGTGTGGGCAGACTGGGCCGCCTCGTAGGCTGAATTGTGGACTCCCAGGGCCGCGCGTCCAGATGGGTCCAGGTTGTTGGACCACTGCTCATCCCACTCGATGGCCTTGGCCGTGCTGCAGGCAACGCTAGGGCCGCCAGGGACGCTTAACCGAGCCGAGTTCTGCAAAAAAACACATGCCAAGTAAGTGTACAGTGGCGTTCTAAATTCTAGCACATGACATTATTCGAACAGTGTAGCAGTAGCGAAAGCAGTTGATCTCATAATTAATTCACCTGTGGGAAGAACCTCTCGAAGATCATCCTGTAGTAGTAGCCTTCTTTTGTGGTCGGAGTGTTGTGTGGGTATATCTTCTTGGCGTTCAGCATCATCCTGTCCGTGACATGATCAGCGGCATGTGCCTTGAGGCCATCGATCCAGCTATACCCGACACCATCACTGAACTGTTCTTTCTGCCTGTAGAGGATGTGCTGCATGACCACAAACGAAAAGAGGTTAGCACTGCAGCCTTGGGTGTTCTGATTGAACCCAAAGCCGCTTGGATCTGTATGACCATTATAACAACACTAATAATGATGAGGCATCAAAACAAGATGCAAAGCAAAACAATACCTTTGGCAGGTAAGGATGCTCCTCATCATCAAAGGCCTTCCTAAGCACCCACTTCTCCATCCTCCCCTCGTCGCGTTTGATCTGAAAATCCATTCATACAGTCAGTATTAGAATCATGACATATACAAACCGCAAGATGATTATCATCCTGTGAGCTGAACAAGTATGGAAATGATCCTTAGCCTACCATCTTCGATTCCGGATCTATGCTCATAGCCACACTAATAAAGTCCTTGTCCAGGAAGGGGACACGGGCCTCCAAACCCCAAGCCGATGTGGACTTGTTGGCCCTGAGGCAATCATACTGGTGAAGAGCCTTTATCTGTCATAGTAGTGAAAACTCTGGTAAGAAAATTAAAATAAGCTGGAAAGGAAATTCAAGTCTCTAACAACAGCATGGAATGAGGACTTTTCGTTAATTTGCTTCAACCAACCAAATTGATTGGATATATCAAATAAAGTAGCACTTCTTCTAGTTCTAGCAGTTAGTTATAGATGTAGTAGTATACCTTGTGACATGTCTCCCTGTGGAACTCTTCCTTGTTAGGGGCCTTGTGAAAGTACAGGTACCCCCCAAATATTTCGTCGGACCCTTCTCCAGACAGAACCATCTTCACTCCTAAAGCCTTGATCTTACGCGACATCAGGAACATGGGCGTGCTGGCCCTGATGGTAGTCACGTCGTATGTTTCAACATGGTAGATAACATCTTCAATAGCATCAATACCGTCCTGATATTGTTATTAAAATAATTTTTGTTAGCTCATCGAGTTATTCTTTTGAACATTATCAACTTCCATTAGATTATGCTAGAATTTCAGATTTCTTCCACAAACACACCTGGACAGTGAAGTGAAACTCATGGTGCACAGTGCCCAAGTAATCTGCCACTTCTTTTCCAGCAACCAGGTCAGGAGAACCCTGCAAGAGATAACAAAAGGAATAAACTTACTTCATTTGTTCCTGGAGGCGGTAACCGTGCTTAAGTAATCATACGTGATTGATAACAGAGATATATTTTACCTCGAGCCCAACACAGAAGGAATGGAGTTGAGTCCCCCACTGCTTGGCGGCTTTGGTACCAGCCAAGTGGCGAGCAGTAACAGAAGCGACTAGAGAGGAATCAAGACCTCCAGACAGCAACACCCCGAAGGGAACATCAGTCATCAGCCTCTTGATAACCGCCTGCAGATTAGCCAAAGAGGGATTTGATTTCCTATTCTTTTTTTCGAGTAGCCACTGGCAGGAGGAATCAAACAATTTCAATTTCGTTATTCATATGAATATTTGGCATGCGCCTAGTGCTTACATCTTCAAAGGCCTTCCTGAGCACAAGCGGATCATAAGGCACTGACGGCACGATTTCAGAGAACCACGGCGGGTTGTACCACCTCCGGAGAGCTCCTGCCTTGCTCGAGTACAAGTGACCAGGTGGAAACAGCTCGAAGTGCTCGCAGTCGTCGTTGAGCCCTTTCATCTCGGAAGATATCCAGATAGATCCTGCAATCGGATGGAAATCCAGTGAGGCGTTAGATCAAACAGTTTCAATGCATCGATCCATCGACGCGGGAAAGATATAACTCTCTAGGCTTGGAATAAAGATAACAAGCTGGCAGGCAGATCAGGCGAAGTCCAGGTCAGAAAGGAAAACAACAGAAGGAATTTGAGTAACGGTACCGTCGAGTCCCCATCCGATGTAGAGCGACGTGATTCCGACGGCGTCCCTGGCGACGACGAAACTGTTGTCGCGGGTGTCGAGCAACACGAACGAGAACATACCGTCCAACATGTCCACGAAGTCCTCCCCATATTCTTCGTACTGCGGGAGACCACAAACAGAACGGAGAAACGGCGTCCCGGGCTCAGAAAACAAAATCTAGTAATACCATAGGTGAAAGCGTATCGATCTCTATAGAGAAATGGGGTTATGAGGACCCATGTTAGCTCCGGTGGTCACTGACCAGGTGGGCGATGACGTCGCAGTCGCTGCCGGTCCTGAAGGTGTGCTTCGGTGACAGGCGCTCCCGCAGCTCTTCGTGGTTGTAGATTTCGCCGTTCACCTGCGTTAGTGTTGGCGGCGGGGTTGAATCAGGATTTCGAAGAAGAAGTTAACTTATTTTTTATTAAAAGTTGGCATTTTTCTTCCTTAGGATTCCAACTTTTGATTGTCTCCTTTAGAAAAAATAGTTAAAATTAACTGTCAATCATCTGTCTCACTCCCAGCCATGTTATGGCTGACTACATGTATCCTTTTATGTTAGAACCATTCAGCTCTTCTGGGGATTAACTAGAAAAGATCAGAGGTTATGGTACAAAAGTTACCTGTTTCTTAATAGAATAGCTGTCGAGCTAACTTATTCTTCTGAACTACAAGCTTTCCACTACTATGAGTTACCTTTTTCACAACAATAATTCGCAAATTGGAAAGTCACAAGCAAGAAAAAAAAAAAGTCACAAGCAAGTAGCTAAAACATAGATTGAATGCAACTTGCAACTCAAGCGACTCAATGAACATTTAGGCGTTTGAATTAATCAGCACTGACCGTGTTAATTACAGGGGAAAAACAATCAGAAATCTTTTCAAAATATAGAAATGATGAAAAAGAATGAAGAGAATCTTTTATGGATAGCATACAAGGATTAAGATTAGCCGTTGGCACTCCCGAACACAATATTGATAGGGCTGTGGTTCCAATATTTTATATGCAAAGTAACTCTAGGAAGGTGACGTGCGTTCAAGAAACTTGGTGAAGGACTGAATCAACGGTTTACATTAAGCCCCAGCATCCGGCTAGTTCACAATTATCTTTTATGTTGTTATCCCAGGTGAATGGGAAGTGAAGATTCAAGCGACACGTTAAAATTGGGCACAATCATTGAGGATAATATATACAATAACTAGAACGAGATTGAGTTGAAGAATTTAATCTTACACTAAAAGGTCAGTAAATTAGTGATTCTGAGGAGTCATTTTCAGCTGTAAGCAACTGGCACATACGTCAAAGATGGCAATTGAACTTGTCAAGAAACTTTTTTACTTGGTCGATAACTTGTCAAGAACTAGGAAGTGCATTTCTAAGTACGGTTAGATAACTTTCTTTTATCCCACAGCTCGCGGTCATTCGCCAATTGCTAGAGCTCGTAGGTTACATTAAATATAGAGGTTTGTTGTACAGATAAGAAAGGGCTTTAGAAATGGGACCTTGGAGAAAATTTGTTACTTTTTTCTTTCATTTTTATTGTTATGCACACATAATTCCAAAAAGGTCTCCTTTATACTCCCGTTTCTGTTCATATGAGTAGCTGTGTTTTATCATTTATAAAAGAAGGGTAAGAGCGGGATGCCACAACATATAAACATTTTCCCACCACTCTGAAAGCTTCTTCGTGTTTGTCTAATTCCATAAGGTTTGTTACAAGAACAAGAAACGAGATCGGAAATGAATTTTTTTTTTAATCTCCACATATACATAATAATAAAATAGAAGAGGGAGGTATCTTATTTGCGTCCTCTATTTTATTATTATGTATATGTGGGGACAAAAAGATTCTTACTTTTTTTTTTTGAAAGCACAAAAAGATTCTATTTAACTAAAAGAAAAGGTCTTATTTCTAGTTTCATTTCTTGTTCATGTAGCATTATTCTAATTCCATATAGCAATGTTGTTTAGATAATTGTGAACACCCCTCACCCCAAAGATATGACAAAGATCAAATAGTTTCAAACATAAAAGGGATGATATCACAACCCAATCAGAAGTTGTTTGAAAATATTTATTATAATAGTTATATAGATTTATGACAAATTATTAGAGACTAGTGAAGGCCTCAATTTTCTGTTACACGCCCATGTTGATGATGATTATTATTATTACAACTACTACTATCATGGTCTAGTGCTTGTAGCCTACTTATAAAATAGAACAAGTAGGAGTATAAAATAGAATGAGAAAATAAGTGTAGGTACAGCATAGAGCAAGTAGGAGTATAAAATAGAATGAGAAAATAAGTGTAGGAGAATAAAATACCGCGGACAGTATGAAAACGGGAAAACCAACAGTGTTTCCGTTCTCGGGCCAACAGTGCAGCAAGTTGCGCCATAAAGAGCTGAATCGAACCAGAGATGAACTCACAAATCACATCTGGATCTCCCAACATGACTAAACTGCACGATACCCCTACCCGCAAACAAGATGTGACAATTATTGAAAACTCTGGACGACGGGTGTTGGATCCGTACCCTCTAGCAGAAGTCCCCATATAATAAAGGACAAAAGGACATACCAAGAGGGGAGGTAAAACTGCATGAAATAGAAAAAGGAAGAAAATAAACTTGAGTATAGTATATCTCATTTCAACTGAGCTTCACATGAATCAGAGGTCAGAATATTCGTTTTGCCTAAAAGTATTGGTCTAAACAGTATATGGTCTAGGCAGTAAAACAAGTTTAGCTAAAGCTTCTCTGCAACTTGGCGGAAAAAAGTCAGCCACTCCAGTTCCCTAAACAATTTCTGAATCATGCCATGGCCAATAATTTTTACCAGAGTACATGCACCGTGTATATTAGACACAAGGACGGGTATAAGCAAGTTGTTACCGTGACGACGATGGACTTGTCCTCATTGAAGAGCGGCTGGTCACCGGACGCCGGGTCGATGATGGCCAGCCTCTGGTGTGCAAGGTAGCAGTCGCCATGCTGGTGGATGCCACTCCAGTCTGGGCCGCGGTGCTTCAACCTGCATGTGTGTGCATGGGGATGACCGTGAACAAGTCAGTTGCGAAGGAAGTGGCGAACAGAGGTGTTACAACAGTAAGTTAGCAGTGTTCGGAGCTAGTGCGATTCATGAAGCTCAGCTTCAGCTACATCTCCTGCCAGATTGTTCTTGACGGAGTTCATTGGTATGGTCAGTTTCTGTTTTCATGATAATTAAAATCTTATTTATTTTTTTAAACGGGAGACGAGTGGGATTGGTATAGAAGGGTGGTGTGATGACAGATATGTCATAAAAATCTTTGAGAATGAAAAAAAATTCAAATAAAACAGTTTGAAAACAAAAACCGATTCTGCCAGAGCGGACAGCAGACGAATCAAACGTCTACAGCAGACCTCCTCATGTCGACCATCTCATCTGTGTGTGACGATTCAGAAACCCCAGTTTCACATATTAAATTTTTATCACCATTCCTTCAAAAGCGGATAAGATCGCTTCTCAATTACAAGAACTAGGTTACGATCAAATTAAATAGTACAGGTGGAGGAGAAAGAATCGGGGTCAGGGTTAGGGAGAGGCAAAGGGAGGGTGTTTTTATTGCCTGCGAGAGAGTTCAAGGACGCGGACCCTCTTGGCCTGAGAGTCATCAGGGCAGCCGAGAACAGCAAGTATCCCACACATCCTGTTCTTTCTCTCTCTCTAGAATCACCGCCGGAAAGTGTGGAGGAGAAGAAGAAGAGGATGGGTGGAGGAGGAAGAGGAGGTGGGAGGTGTGGGTGTTAACTGCTGTATCAACACAGTGAGAACAAGTGCAAATGGCAAATGGGTATGGGTTGCATCTCCACTTTCGCCCCAACGTCCCTATTTATAATGCTAAATCCCGGGAGGACGTTAATTTTTATAACCAGAAACTAGAACAAAAACAAATGGGTCGCCATTTTCATATAGCATGTGGCGAATTACTCTTTTTTTTTTGTCTCCTTCGAAAAAATAAATACGTAATAATTAATCAGAAGAAGTAGGTGGAAGCCAAACCGAATCGTCGTCGGTGCCCACGTCGCGTGCAGCGGCTCGGCGCCCTCGCATCGCGTCCTCGTCCAGAGCGCGGTGACGGATCTCGTCTCCTCTCCTACCGCCGCAATAATAAAAACCAATCCCCTTCCGGTGGTTGCTGTCCTCGGTTAGGACCACCGAGCAGACGGACGAATCATCGCGACGACACGCCTGGTGGCCTTCCCTTGGCCCAATCGCCTCGCTGAAGCTATTTCCTGCCTTCGACCTCTATTAGTCGCGTCTGATTTATCCCTATCCACTCCTCCGTCAGCAGACTCAGCACCGCCGGAAGCTGACTCAGCCCGCCCCTGCCGCCATCACAACCCACTGGTAGCCGCGAATGAGACGCCAAACGCCACGTCTAACACGCTTAAGGTAAAAGAGCTGATATTTATGCAGGTGAAAGTGAGAGGTAACAATTGCTCACGAAAAGGTTGACTAGTGTTATTAGTTTAATTCTTTACTGTTTATCCTAATTTTTTTAACAATATAATTATTACATTCATATAACCAATTTCGAATCCCTCACGCTTAATTTGACCGACCACATCTGAAATCCCAGAATCGTATTGTAAATGGCAGTTACGATCACCAAGATGATCACCACGTTGTTGTGGCATTGTCGGAGGTGAGTTGGCTGCAACTTCATGTTTTGTGTGAATTTGAGATTACAAGATGCCTTGGCCCTCCCCACTTTAAACAGTATTTGTGAGATGGTTCAACCTATACCGCACGCGACACGCCGTTTGTGGTGATCATTAATATCATTTCATTGCTAAAAGTTTTGGGATTTCAGAAGTATCCACCCAAACGGCCCCTAAATTTTTTCGTCTGTTTGTGCTTCTCGAGCATCACTAGGGAAGATGGTAATCTTCATCGTTCCCTTATCTAGGGGTTAAGGAACACGGTCTATGTTGATGAATGGCTGTGAATTTCAGGCCGTTTACTTTTTTCCTTAATTTTGTACTATCACCATTGATGAAGTTGCATTGGACTCGATCGAACCATAGTATGATGATCAGTGCGGCATTGTCTAGTGTTTCATATGCGGCATTGTCTAGTGTTTCATATGCGTTATGTGTGCCGAGAGGTCACCTTATAGAATATATATAGTATACTGGAGTATATGTATTTTAGACTTTTTTTAATAATTATAATTATTATATATAAATTTATCACATAAATGCATATTTAATTTGTACAATTATATTTGGACCCTGAGATATATTGATATATAAAATTCCAACAAAAAATAAATCAATGTTTAGAATACAATAGTAGAATCATTTAAGCATGAACTACAATGAGGTACGAACAAAAGAGTTTAACACAAATACATAAGATGAAGACTAACTAAATCATATAAAAAGATAATTGTGTGTCATATACGTCCAAAACAACAAACATAAAAGAGAAATGCTAGGTGGACACCATTTTGGAACCTAAAATAAAACCCCAAGCAATCTCCACCACATGTTACAAGGTATAATAAATAAAATTTTATTTGTTATACCTTGTAACATGTGGTGGAGATTGCTTGGGGTTCCGTTTTGGATTCTAAAACGGGTCTGCATAGAAAACCTCAACATAAAATAAGCACGTGACTCATGAAAAAAAACATACAAAAAAATAGTACATCAAGAGAATGTTATCAATAAAAATATAATATATTTTGACTGATATAACAAATGTCCATCTAAAAAATCACCAACTAATCAGCCTTATAAGCAGCTAAGTATATGTGGGTCGTTTATATGGAATGTACAACCTTTTTTTTAAACATTGGTTGGCTCTACCTCAAGTATCCAGAATGGTTGAGGATGAGGTTGAGCCCCTGGTATGATGATTGGCCTTGAACGGCTCGAGGGATCACCAACCTTTGTTCTTGAATAATAGTGATAATGTCTATAATTTAGAGGACAAATGTAACATGCAATGGGATCTCGATGATAGTAATGATTGTGACATAATTGGATCAAGAGAGGTTGCCTGGCTCAATAACATCTTTAAAAGCATGTCTGAGTGATAAACATGTAGGGAAATATGGAGACAAAGATGTAGTGGAAAAAAATTATTTTTGTCATATTTCCTTTGACCAATGGATCGTGTCAACAACTACAGATAGGTAAGGAAGGTTACAAGGCATATACCTGGTCCTGGAGCAAGGCCAATGATTATCCTTGTAGAAGCATGGTTCTTTCACAAGAAGCACTTAGACAATTGTCGATGGCGGCCTCCTTGTTGTAGCACCACCGACGACGGTTGACGACGTCTTCCTAACGGGTGACACTGACCTTCTCACCTCTACATAGTCCACGTAGACCTTCACAATCTCCTTGTAGCGATCCAAAGTCAACAGGAAGGAGTTGTCCCTTCAAATATCAATGTGCTAGTATTGTCTTGCTCTCCCTAGTTGTCTCTCCCTTTGAGGGGTAAGACTTGCTCGGGTTCTCACGTTACCACAATTGTGAGAGGATAACAATTGTCATAGCTTGTTATTTTTTCTTCTAAAATCCTAGACTACCCCCTTTATGTAGCATGGCCTAGGTCAGGGTTTCTAGACCATCTGGGAGTCAAAGATGGAATATTATAAATTTTTCAAAAACTACGAACGTCAAACCAGTCAGTTCACTGCTAAACCGGTCAGTTCACATGTGAAATGGTCAGTTCAACTCTTGAACCGATCGGTTCACTATGTTTCCTATTCACAAACATATTAACTTTTAATATTTGATTAATGCACAACATGATATCAAAATCAATCCTTGATCTAGTCTTACTGATCAATTAAGTGGTCAGTTCACACATCTAAACTGATCGGTCACAATCTTACTGATCAATCAACTAGTCGGTTCCTACATCTGAACTGATCGATTCATCAAGTGAATCAGCCGTTTCACATTTATGACAACCAATCTTATTTAAATTGAACACCTAACACTTTAGTAATCAAGTTTAAACTACATTCATGAGTAAACTCCCATTCTAGGTAAATCCTACGTATGTGACCCTATAGGCCCCATGTTACGTTGGCAGTGGATGTCAATGTGGCGACCGAATCGCCAAAACACGAGATACGAATGCAGAAGCGATTAACTAGCAGCGAAATCATTAAAAATCACTAAAAATTAAAACTTTTCAGGAAGAGATCTTTAAACAATAAAACTCTTTCATAAAGAAACAAGATAAGTTGTTTACAACATGATTCATCATTACATCTCTATAAAATCACATCTCGAGTGATTACCACATCAATTGCTCTGCTATCTGTACAAAGCAAGATACAAAATCTCGAGGCATTAAGCCAAAATCTCAGATCTACTTTAAACATCTACTGACTCCTAGGACCTGAGAGTACAGAGACGACACATAGGACATACTATCTACAAGACTTGACAGATAGTGTCTCCACCTGAGAATCACTACTGTCCCTAATGTTGCTGTCGCTGCTCACCCTTAGATGGTTTCCTTCGTCCTCGGCGTCTACCTAAAAAGTTGAATCCCACGGGGTGAGACAATTTGAATAATTGTACCAGCGAGAGTTATAACTCTCCGCCAGAAGCTTTGTTATTGCAATAAAGGAATAATAATAAGCAGTAAAACTATAAACATTTAACAGCATGTTTAATATTAAGTAAAGCAACATTCTCTTAGGCAATCATTTCAATTATAACTTAATTGAATATCAAGGCATATCTCAATAAGAAATATGAAGAAGATGTATACTAGTTATTTAACTAGAATTTTCTAAACAATGTATCATCAATCATTATTCTCGTAGTTCAACCTAAGAAGTTATGCTACACGGCTGATTATGTTTTTCAAACATTATTATGCCCTGAGGAGATGAGTTACACCTCTCATACTCCAACCGACCATTACGAAATTGCAATCGGTACCATACATAGGTCATCAGAAGAGCTGGATTCCTATGACCTCATCTTTCTCAGTCAGTATGAGGATCAACATGCAGGACATCTCGTGTCTCTGCTATAATAGCTTTCTAGGGTATTCTGGCAACTTCACTATTAGAGTTACAGTGGCATTCTGTACTCTCTTCGCCATCGAGGGATTTCTTGTTTATCTCACACCGATGCGGCATTAACAACATCATCGGGAGATTAGTGATACATCATCCCGGCATAAACATATAATGAAGGATTGATGGATTAAAGGTACATCTTACATCACATCCTACACTAGGACGTAAGGATATTCGCGTCCATAACCCCAACATACTCAAAAGTATGCTCTCCAGGAGTTCCCTTAGGAAAACCTGTTTCACCATCATGTAACTTCTGACATTGATGGATCTATGGTCAGGGCTCTACATGATATTAATAAACTTGATTATTTAAGTACATTATGGCATTCTTTTAGCATCAGGCATGTTTCCAAACACAAACCATTTAAAATAATTGCTATAAGGGAAGAATACTAAGTGTATCAAGTTTATGTCACATATTATTAATACTGGGATATCAATCCCTAACCATTTCATCATTATGATTCAGGAACATGGGTGTTCAAACCCTTAGATCATCATAAGTCATTTAACAACATGACCTTGATTGTAACAATACAGATGGTCTTCATGGCTCATACAACCTATCTATCTCAAAAGTTACCTTTTAATAGGCAACATAACATATCACTATTTTCAAAGCTTAAAGAATACTTTAAATGAATGTGGCATCATAACCCTTACCTGGCTATGATTACCTCTTGATAACAACCTGCATGACTAATATAATTGAAAACATGCACATTATATCTGTATCAGCACAATACAAGTTCTTTTCAATTTAATCATAGAACACCACAGTCGTGCTACCTTGCACGGTCGTGCAAGAGTAAGCCACCACGGCCGTGCTACCTTACACGGTCATGCTACATAAGTTCACCATGACCGTGTCACATTACCACGACTGGTTTCTAGGGTTAGGGTTTTCTTATTCAATTAAATTAGGGTTATTTAACCCCTTTAACTTTCAAAGACATAATGATAATTCATTTCTTACTCAAACATAGAATATCATGCTTAAAAGCATAACCCAAAATTAGGGTTTACTACTCACATCATCACATTACCCTAGATTAGGTTTTACTATTCACATTACATCTTATTACCCTAGATTAGGGTTTACTATTCACATTACATCTTATTACCCTAGATTAGGGTTTACTATTCACATTATTGTGAATTAAGATCATACCATCATCGTATATGAGGATCACTTCCATTAATGCCCTCAAATTATGTTAAGATTCATTATCCATCATAATTAGGGTTTCCATGATCTCACTATGAAGGATTATACCCTAATTGGATACATTTATACATGTAGGAAGTTTATTACTTGATTCCCTTTCATATTAGGAGTCTTCTCTCTCCTCTTACTATTAGGTGATGTTTACATCACTCTTGATTAGATTAATTCAAATCAACCTTGACAATATAAGTCATGTCATCACCATTATGGTCATTAGGGTTTACTTGATCAAGGGGTATAAGTCATACTATCCCAACAAGGGTACTTTGGTAATGTTCACTATTGACCTTATCATGCATCAATCCACTAATTACTTTAGGTATCATTAAGGTTTAGGTTAATCAACCATTAAACCATCTTAACCTCTAAAGCATCAAACGTTCTTGACCTTTTTAAACCCCAAATGGTTTTGAAACCGTTTGGTGGTGTTGACCGTTTGGTACCTTTGACTTTTGAAACTGCATGGCAAGGTACACCCTCAAGACCGTTTGCCCTAGGTGAGGTGAAGACCGTTTGGTCTCGTTGATCGTTTGACCAACTTTGACTTTGAAACCGTATGGGCAAATTGATCTTGAAACCGCATGGTGACCAAACGGTTTGGGATTGTTTAGTCCCAAACGGTCTTGAGACCGTTTGGTCCAAACACCCTCAAAACCGCATGGACCAACAAGTGTTTCAATTGTTCCAATTGAGTTAGGGTTTCCAATGTTGAACCCCTCAAACGTTCATGCAAAGGTTAGTCACTCTTCAATTGAGTTAATTAGGTCAACCCTCAACTGATTTGACCCTCAATTGAACCTCAATTGGTCACCAATTAGGGCTTGGATCGTTTAAATTAGAGTTTGGAAACGATCACCGTTCAACATATATCAACATGAGTCTAATTGACCTTAAGACCATTGAACCATCATTCAATTGGGTCATGACCTAACTCCAAACGGTCTTGGGATCATTTGTACATCCTCCAAACGGTCTTGAGACCGTTTTCCCATTATTTCATCAAAACCCAAGTCATTCACTTAAGGGTTGAACCCTAGATTAGGTCACAAAATCAGCACTTAATTGCTCAACAACTTGATATGATTGGACCCTCAATTGGTCAACTCCACTTAACCCTAGACCTCCAAATGGTCTTGGGTGATCACCAAACGGTCTTGAGACCGTTTGGGTGATCCCCAAATGGTTTTGAAACCGTTTGGGCCACTCAACCCAAACTTCAACCATATTGCATTATTGAAATCAGCAATAAACCCGATTAGGGTTTAGGTGACTAATGAGCCTTCAATTGGTGATTTACTTGGAATTAGATGATGATTTTTGGTGGGTGATTATTACATAATGTTTACAACAGATATCCAAATGGTCAATGCCTGGTCAACCCATCCAAACGGTCTTGGACCGGTTGCTTCCCAAACGTTCTTGTGAAACCGTTTGCTCTCAAACGGTTTTGCAAACCGTTTGAGCAAGAGGTGGGAGACCGTTTGCTAAAGCAATGTTTATTATAAACTTTGGAAATAACATCATCATCTTCTACCTCAAGAACAAGGACTGTTCTTCACAGAAACATTTGCAAGAACACTTAGAAGTGTCCAAAGAAGGAGAATAAGCAACGATTCTAGAAGGAGAAGATCCTTTTAACAAAACTTAAAGGTTAGAGTTATAAAACCCGCCTTTAGGACTGATCCAGAGCTCCAAGATTCATATATTTAATGGTGTCTTGAGCTCCACAGGCCGTCCAAGGTCCGTTCTTCAAGATTTGGATGGAGAAGATGGCTAGAAAGAAGAGTTGTGTAAGGAAAACTAACAAACCAACCTTGTATTAGGATTTTCTCCATGAATTCGAGCTAGGTGATGGTCAAAACTTACCCAAACCATCTTGGTCGTCTTCCTATTCTCCTGATCTTCTCCTTAGTCGGCCAAGGCAAGAGGATAAGTGAAGGAATGAAGGGAAACGATCCCTTGCTTTGTGGAAAAAGAGTTACTTATATATTTTTGAGTATTTTCAAGGCAAGGAAGATCATTTCCTTTATTTGCCAACTATATCCACCAAGCCCTTCTCCACTTCTTGGCCACGTTTATCCCTCCATATAACATGCAAAACCCCTCTCTCAACCAAGGTTAAAGGAAAGAGGAACCAAACACCTTACTAAGTTGCATATATAAAAGGGTCATTTTGCCTAAAAGTTGGTTATTTACAAATTAAGGTTATCTTTCTTATTTGATCATTTAAATGAGGCACCCTCCTAATTTTCTTTGCTCCACTTGGTGCCGAGAATCATTAAAGACACTCTAAAGGGTATATTTTACATGTTGCACCCTATGTTTTGGGTAAATTGCATTTTACACCAAAACTAGGTTTTAAAGCACAAGGATTGCTCTTCAAGCTATATCTTGGTGCCCAAGCTTGTAGAATCCTTTCCACCACATCATACTCATACTTATGATGTCTCAACATCAGAGGAACATCTTAACATGTGCAATTTGCAAGTTAACCCCTTTAATTGGGTAATTTGCACATTAGTCCATATTTAACAAAACAATATTACAACATTGTTCAAAAAGGACTGAAATAGAAATATAAGTTCCTCAAAAGCTTTAATTACATATCAAAAGATAACCACAAGCATCTAATCACATATTTAAGCAAAAACACCTAGGGTTAGTACATAACCCAGGTCAGGGATGTTACAAATTATCCACCCCTTACAAGGATTTCGTCCCCAAAATCAACAAAACATATTAAGAGAAAAGAGCAGGGTATTTCCTTCTCATCTCTGCCTTTAGTTCCCATGTGGCTTATTCAACGCCACGGTGATTCCAAAGGACTTTCACAAGACTTATGTCTTTCTTTTTCAACTTTTTAATTCTTTTATCAAGGATTGACATTGGTCCTTCCTCATAAGATACATCATCATTCAATTCTACCTCCATAGGTTGCAGAACTGATTCTGTATCAGGGTGACATTTCCTCAGCATAGAAATGTGAAACACAGGGTGTAACCTCTGTAACTCTGGTGATAAATCTAGCTTATAGGCTACTCTTCCAATCCGTTCAATGATTGGGTAAGGCCCCATAAACCTAGGAGCTAACTTCCCTTTCCTTCCAAATCTCAGAACTCCTTTCCAAGGTGAGACTTTGAGGTACACTCTGTCTCCTACCAGAAATTCTAAAGGTCTACGACGCTCATTAGCGTAAGACTTCTGCCTATCCTGTGCAGTCTTTATCTGTTGTAGTATTACTTTAATCTTCTCTGTGGTCTACTGCACAAGATCAGGACCTAACAGTTCGTATTCACCAGTTTCATACCAACATAGGGGTGATCTACAACGTCTTCCATACAAAGCTTCATAAGGTGCCATGTCAATGCTATGTTAATAGCTATTGTTATAGGAAAACTCTATCAAGCTTAGATGAAGATCCCAACTCCCTATAAATTGGAGAACACATGCTCTAAGCAAGTCTTCTAAAGTCTGTATAGTCCTTTCTGACTGTCCATCAGTCTGAGGATGAAAGGTTGTACTAAACCTTAACTGTATGCCTAGAGCTTTAAGAAGTTGCTCCCAAAAACGACTCGTAAACTAGGGACCTCTGTCTTAAACAATGGTGACTGGGACTCCGTGCAGTCACACTATCTCATTAACATAT
This sequence comes from Alisma plantago-aquatica, assembly GCA_963693085.1. Lineage (NCBI taxonomy): Eukaryota > Viridiplantae > Streptophyta > Magnoliopsida > Alismatales > Alismataceae > Alisma > Alisma plantago-aquatica. The sequence continues at coordinate 1,904,841,933 of OY856409.1, read as the reverse complement.
AACTGTGCCAACTTCTCAATAGAATAGGTTGTTTTAACAGGTAAGAAATGTGTTGTCTTTGTCAACCTATCAACTATTACCCAAATGGAATCATGCCCTTTGGTTGTCCTGGGTAGGCCAACAACAAAGTCCATGGTTACATGATCCCACTTCCACTGTGGTATGGGCAAAGGTTGCATTGTTCCTGTAGGCTTCTGGTGTTCAACTTTAACTTGCTGACACACAGGACACCTCATAACAAACTCAGCAATGTCCTTCTTCATTCCAGGCCACCAATACATATCTTTTAAGTTTCGATACATCTTGGTGCTTCCTGGATGCATAGCATACATCGAAGAATGAGCTTCTTCCAAAACTAACTTTCTCAAGTTATCCACATCTGACACTATCATCCTACTATGATAACAGGCTACTTGGTCATCTGAGTCATGGAAACCATCTCATTTCTCGCTACCATACTCCGATCTAATCTGTTGAACTACAACATCAACTTGTTGTGCCTCCTTGATCTAATCTCTTAGAGTAGGTTTTATATGCATCTAAGCTAACAACCCAACTAACAATGATACTTTTAACTGTACATTGTCTTACCTTAAGGAGATAAGCATATCTCTCCTAGAGCATACCAAGGAATTCAGTTGTGCTCTATGTAAGGCTGGTGTTGCTGATTTCCTACTCAAAGCATCTGCAACCACATTGGCCTTCCCTGGATGGTAATCAATTGTACAATTGTAGTCCTTGATTAACTCCATCCAGCGACGTTGCCTCATGTTAAGCTCATGTTGAGAAAAGATATACTTAAGGTTCTTATGATCAGTGAAAATCTGGAATGTCTCTCCATAGAGATAGTGTCTCCAGATCTTCAAGGCATGAACCACATCAGCGAGCTCTAAATCGTGTGTAGGATAATTCTCCTCCTTTTTCTTAAGCTTTCGGGAAGCAAAAGAAATCACTTGTTTATCCTGCATCAGCACACATCCTAGTCCATTCTTAGAGGCATCACAGAAAACTATATATCCTTTCCCTTGCTCAGGTAACACAAGCACAGGTGTACTTGTTAACCTCTCCTTCAATAGCTAAAAAGATTGTTGTCACTGATCACTCCAAATAAAAGGAACATCCTTCCTGGTCAACTTGGTCAAGGGTAAGGCTAAGGAATTGAAGTTCTTAATGAATCTCCGGTAATAGCCAGCCAACCCTAAGAAACTACGGATCTCGATCGGTATCTTCGGCTGCTCCCATTGTAGAACATATTCTACCTTTTTAGGGTAAACACGAATACCCGAGGCAGATATCACATGTCCAAGGAAAGATACTTCTGGTAACCAAAACTCACACTTGCTAAACTTAGCATATAGCTTGTGTTCTCTTATCAAGGTTAGAGCCTAACGAAGATGTTGTTCATGCTGCTGAGTATCTCTACTATAGATCAGGATGTCATCTATAAAGACAACAACACACTGATCGAGAAAAGGTCGGAAGATTCTATTCATGAGTTCCATAAATGCAGCTAGTGCATTTGTTAGTCCAAACGACATAACCGTGAACTCATAGTGACCATACCTTATTCTAAAGGCAGACTTGGGTATGTCGCTATCCTTAATACAGATTGATGATATCCCGATCTCAAATCTATCTTTGAGAAGACGGTTGCACCACGCAACTGGTCAAAGAGATCATCAATCCTTGGCAGAGGATACTTGTTCTTTATTGTTACTTTATTTAGTTGTCTATAATCAATGCACAACCGCATTGACCCGTCTTTCTTCTTAACAAAAAGGACCGTAGCACCCTAGGGTGAAGTACTCGGTCGGATGAAACCCTTTTCAAGCAACTCTTGCAGTTGTTTCTTGAGTTCTTCCATCTTAGCAGGCACCATCCTATATGATGTTTGTGCTATAGGTTGTGTGTCTGGGATTAAATTGATCTCGAAATCAATTTCCCGAGGCGGTGACACACCTGGAAGTTCTTCAGGAAATACATCTTCAAATTCCCTGACTACAGGAACTTTGACAGGGTTAAGACTTTCTATGGTAGTATCTACCACATGGGCCAAGAATGCATAACATCCTTGCCTCATCAGCTTCGTAGCAACCATAGATGACACAAGACATGTGGGTAGAATCTTTCTCTCTCCTTGAAAGATCCATGTGTCACTATCATCAGCAAACACAGCTTGCTTGGATTCACAATCCAAACAACCGTATACCTTTCTAAGGTATCCATCCCAAGGATTATATCAAATCCATGCATCTCAAGTGGCATAAGATCCACTTGAATGTGATGTTTAGAAAAGAAACAGATGCAGGGAGAACATACCTCCTGCAACACAGCAGACCCCATCAACGGAGTTTCAAGCAACAAACTATCTGCTCTATGACTTATAGTCAAGTTGCAGTCAAGAATCACTCTTCGAGTGATAAAGGAGTGTGTAGCACCCAGATCAATTAAAACAGATACAACGCAAGATGTAGACATATTAGAATATAACAATTCCATCTGACCTGCCACAACCCGAGGGTTGATTACTACATCAGGTGGATTCATTGCATAAAACCTTGTTGTTGCCTGTGGTTGATTCGATGCTCATTGACTGGGTGTCGATGATCCAGCTTGGGACGCTTGTCCATGTCCTCTAGCTCCTCATGGAAACTATCTCCTTTGAGATCCTTACTGACTCTGCCTCTAGGGTTGAGTCACACTCACTTCTCTAGCTCTGCAGTCTTTCATCAGATGTCCCATCTTTCCACATATATAACAACTTTTATTTAGTTGTTGTGGTCTGGGTGGTCCTGTAAGCGACATAGATGCTGAACTGTGAGCTCCTTCTAGTGGTAGGCTTCGTCCTCTACCCCTATTTGACATCCATGGCATTTGGGTATTGGGTCTAGGTGGTGGTGTAGGTGCAAAAAACCTAGGTTTCTTCAAATCTTTAGATGAAGATCCTTGGAACTGGGGATACATCCTCTTGTTCTGGGTCTGTCTCTTCTCTGCCACAGATCTCTCTACCCTTCTGACAGACTCCACGAAGGTAGCAAACCTTTCTCTGTTCTCTAGGGCAGACACAGGAGTAGTCAACTCAGCATTTAATCCTTTCTCAAAATGCCTAATCCTTTCTTCATCTGTAGCTACCATGTACGGACAGAACCGCAACAACTCCATGAACTTAGCCTCGTACTCACTAATGTTCATCGGACCTTGCCTTAACATCTCAAATTGAGAGATTTTCTCGTCCAGAAATGTCTTAGGGAAATATCTGTTGATAAATTCCCGTCGGAATTCTTCCCATGTAATCTCTACACCAGGCCTCTTCTGTTCTTCCATGGTCCACCAATGACCAACACTCACTTTGTGAAGATACACAACATGTTTAACCTTCTCAGCTTCTGGGATGTTCAGGATTCTAAAGGCCTTCTCTAGTTCAGTTAACCACAAGTCAACATCTGCTGGGTCAGCTGTTCCAACATACTCTATGGCTCCAACTCGGCGAAGTCGTTCAAACATCTTGTCGATTCCTTGTCCTTTAGGATGGGTAGGTGCCCTAGGTGCAGGTATAGGCATCCTATCAGTTATATGTGTCATGGCAGTCATAAACTGTCCAAATATAGTTTGGACGGCTGGGTTCCCCATGTCAGTTGGATTGAACTGGGGTGGTTCAGGCATAGGTTCTTCTATCTCTGGGTTTCTTGCACCTTCTTTGGGTGCAACAACACTACTCTCTGCAATGTGTTCTTCGTGTTCTTCGTGAGGTCCATTTATCCTTAATCTTATCTTCTCCTTCTAAGGAGCAGAAGACACTATCAGATATACTAGAAGACACTAGAACAGACTCAACGTCCTAAGTCCTATGTCTCTGTAGACTCAGCGAACCTAGAGCTCTGATACCACTAAATTGTGGCGACCAAATCGCCAAAACACGAGATACGTAACTAGCAGCGGAATTATTAAAAATCACTAAAAATTAAAACTTTTCAGGAAGTGATCTTTAAACAATAAAACGTTTTCATAAAGAAACAAGACAAGTTGTTTACAACATGATTCATCATTACATCTCTATAAAATCACATCTCGAGTGATTACCACATCAATTGCTCTATTATCTGTATAAAGCAAGATACAAAAATCTCGAGGCATTAAGCCAAAATCTCAGATCTACTTTAAACATCTACTGACTCCTAGGACATGAGAGTATAGAGACGACACATAGGACATACTATCTATAAGACTTGACAGACAGTGTCTCCACTTGAGAATCACTACTGTCCCTAATGTTGCTGCCGCTGCTCACCCTCAAATGGGTTCCTTCGTCCTCGGCGTCTACCAAAAAAGTCAAATCCCACGGGGGTGAGACAATTTGAATAATTGTCCCAGTGAGAGTTATAACTCTCTGCCAGAAGCTTTGTTATTGCAATAAAGGAATAACAATAAGCAGTAAAACTATAAACATTTAACAGCAGGTTTAATATTAAGTAAAGAAACACTCTCTTAGGCAATCATTTCAATTATAACTTAATTGAATATCAAGGCATATCTCAATAAGGAATATGAAGAACATGTATACTAGTTATTTAACTAGAATTTTCTAAACAATGTATCATCAATCATTGTTTCTCATAGTTCAACCTAAGCAATTATGCTACACGGCTGATTATGTTTTTCAAACATTATTATGCCCTGAGGAGATGAGTTACACCTCTCATACTCCAACCGACCATTACGAAATTGCAATCGGTACCATACATAGGTCATCAGAAGATCCGGATTCCTATGACCTCATCTTCCTCAGTCAGTATGAGGATCAACATGCAGGACATCTCGTGTCTCTGTTATAATAGATTTCCAGGGTATTCTAGCAACTTCGCTATTAGAGTTATAGTGGCATTCTGTACTCTCTTCGCCATCGAGGGATTTCTTGTTTATCTCACACCGATGCGGCATTAACAACATAATCGGGAGATTAGTAATACATCATCCCGGCATAAACATATAATGAAGGATTGATGGATTAAAGGTACATCTCACATCACATCCTACATTAGGACGTAAGGATATTCACGTCCATAACCCCAACATACTCAAAAGTATGCTCTCCAGGAGTTCCCTTAGGAAAACCTATTTCACCATCATTTAACTTCTGACATTGATGGATCTATGGTCAGGGCTCTACATGATATCATTAAACTTGATTATTTAAGTACATTATGGAATTCTTTTAGCATCAGGCATGTTTCCAAACACAAACCATTTAAAACAATTGCTATAAGGGAAGAATACTAAATGTATCAAGTTTATGTCACATATTATTAATACTGGGATATCAATCCCTAACCATTTCATCATTATGATTCAGGAACATGGGTGTTCAAACCCTTAGATCATCATAAGTCATTTAACAACATGACCTTGATAGTAACAATACAGATGGTCTTCATGGCTCATACCACCTATCCATCTCAAAAGTTACCTTTTAATAGACAACATAACATATCACTGTTTTCAAAGCTTAAAGAATACTTTAAATGAATGTGGCATCATAACCCTTACCTGGCTATGATTACCTCTTGATAACAACCTGCATGACTAATATAATTGAAAACATGCACATTATATCTGTATCAGCACAATACAAGTTCTTTTCAATTTAATCATAGAACACCACGGCCGTTCTACCTTGCACATTCGTGCAAGAGTAAGCCACCACAACCGTGCTACCATACACAGTCGTGCTACATAAGTTCACAACGACCGTGTCACATTACCACAACTGGTTTCTAGGGTTAGGGTTTCTTATTCAATTTAATTAGGGTTATTTAACCCCTTTAACTTTCAAAGACATAATGATAATTCATTTCTTACTCAAACATAGAATATCATGCTTAAGAGCATAACCCAAAATTAGGGTTTAGTACTCACATCATCACATTACCCTAGATTAGGGTTTACTATTCACATTACATCTTATTACCCTAGATTAGGGTTTACTATTCACATTACATCTTATTACCCTATATTAGGGTTTACTATTCACATTATTGTGAATTAAGATCATACCATCATCATGTATGAGGATCACTTCCATTAATTCCCTCAAATTAGGTTAAGATTCATTATCCATCATAATTAGGGTTTCCATGATCTCACTATGAAGGATCATACCCTAATTAGATACATTTATACATGTAGGAAGTTTATTACTTGATTCCCTTTCATATTAGGAGTCTTCTCTCTCCTCTTACTATTAGGTGATGTTTACATCACTCTTGATTAGATTAAGTCAAATCAACCTTGACAATATAAGTCATGTCATCACCATTATGGTCATTAGGGTTTACTTGATCAAGGGGTATAAGTCATACTATCCCATCAAGGGTACTTTGGTAATGTTCACTATTGACCTTATCATGCATCAATCCACTAATTACTTTAGGTATCATTAAGGTTTAGGTTAATCAACCATTAAACCATCTTAAACTCTAAAGCATCAAACGTTCTTGACCTTTTTAAACCCCAAACGGTTTTCACTTTCAACCCCCAAACGGTTTTGCACTTTCAACCCCCAAACGGTTTTGAAACCGTTTGGTGGTGTTGATCGTTTGGTACCTTTGACTTTTGAAACCGCATGGCAAGGTACACCCTCAAGACCGTTTTCCCTCGGTGAGGTGAAGACCGTTTGGTCTCGTTGACCGTTTGGCCAACTTTGACTTTGAAACCGTATGGGAAAATTGATCTTGAAACTGCATGGTTACCAAACGGTTTGGGATTGTTTGGTCCCAAATGGTCTTGAGACCGTTTGGACCCAAACGGTCTTGAGACCGTTTGGTCCAAACACCCTCAAAACCGCATGGACCAAAAAGTGTTTCAATTGTTCCAATTGAGTTAGGGTTTCCAATGTTGAACCCCTCAAACGTTCATGCAAAGGTTAGCCACTCTTCAATTGAGTCAATTAGGTCAACCCTCAACTGATTTGACCCTCAATTGAACCTCAATTGGTCACCAATTAGGGCTTGGATTGTTTGAATTAGGGTTTGGAAATGATCACCCTTCAACATGTATCAACATGAGTCTAATTGACCTTAAGACCATTGAACTATCATTCAATTGGGTCATGACCTGACTCCAAATGGTCTTGGGATCATTTGGACATCCTCGAAATGGTCTTGAGACCATTTGCCCATTATTTCATCAAAACCCAAGTCATTCACTTAAGGGTTGAACCCTAGATTAGGTCACAAAATCAGCACTTAATTGCTCAACAACTTGATATGATTGGACCCTCAATTGGTCAACTCCACTTAACCCTAGACCTCCAAACGGTCTTGGGTGATCACCAAACGGTCTTGAGACCATTTGGGTGATCCCCAAACGGTTTTGAAACCGTTTGGGCCACTCAACCCAAACTTCAACCAGATTGCATTATTGAAATCAGCAATAAACCCGATTAGGGTTTAGGTGACTAATGAGCCTTCAATTGGTGATTTACTTGGAATTAGATGATGATTTTTGCTGGGTAATTAGTCCATAATGTGTACAAGAGATCTCAAAATGGTCAATACCTGGTCAACCCATCCAAATGGTCTTGAACCGGTTGCTTCCCAAACGTTCTTGTGAAACCATTTGCTCTCAAACTGTTTTGCAAACCGTTTGAGCAAGAGGTGGGAGACCGTTTGCTAAAGCAATGTTTAGGATAAACTTTGGAAATAACGTAATCATCTTCTACTTCAAGAACAAGGATTGTTCTTCACGGAAAAGTTTGCAAGAACACTTAGAAGTGTCTAAAGAAGGAGAATAAGCAACGATTCTAGAAGGTGAAGATGCTTTTAACAAAACTTAAAGGTTAGAGTTATAAAACCTACCTTTAGGACTGATCCAGAGCTCCAAGCTTCATATATTTAATGGTGGCTTGAGCTCTACAGGTTGTCCAAGGTCCGTTCTTCAAGATTTGGATGGAGAAGATGGCTAGAAAGAAGAGTTGTGTAAGGAAAACTAACAAACCAACCTTGTATTAGGATTTTCTCCATGAATTCGAGCTAGGTGATGGTCAAAACTTACCCAAACTAGATTGGTCATCTTACTATGCTCCTGAGCTTCTCCTTAGTCATCCAAGGCAATAGGATAAGTGAAGGAATGAAGGGAAACGATCCCTTGCTTTGTGGAAAAAGAGTTACTTATATATTTTTGAGTATTTTCAAGGCAATGAAGATTATTTCCTTTATTTGCCAACTATATCCACCAAGCCCTTCTCCACTTCTTGGCCACGTTTCTCCCTCCATATCACATGAAAAACCACTCTGTCAACCAAGGTTAAAGGAAAGAGGAACCAAACACCTTACTAAGTTGCATATATAAAAGGGTCATTTTGCCTAAAACTTGGTTATTTACATATTAAGGTTATCTTTCTTATTTGAACATTCAAATGAGGCGCACTCCTCATTTTATTTGCTCCAATTGGTGCAAGAATCATGAAAGATACTCTAAAGGGTATATTTTACATGTTTCACCCTATGTTTTGGGTAAATTGCATTTTACACCAAAACTAGGTTTTAAAGCACAAGGATTTCTCTGCAAGCTATATCTTGGTGCCCAAGCTTGTAGAATCCTTTCCACCACATCATAATCATACTTATGATGTCTCAACATCATAGGAACATCTTAACATGTGCAATTTGCAAGTTAACCCCTTTAATTGGGTAATTTGCACATTAGTCCATATTTAACAAAACAATATTACAACATTGTTAAAAAGGACTGAAATAAAAATATAAGTTCCTCAAAAGCTTTAATTACATATCAAAAGATAACCACAAGCATCTAATCACATATTTAAGCAAAAACACCTAGGGTTAGTACATAACCCAGGTCAGGGATGTTACAAATTATCCACCCCTTACAAGGATTTCGTCTCCGAAATCAACAAAACATATTAAGAGAAAAGAGCAGGGTATTTCCTTCTCATCTCTTCCTCTAGTTCCCATGTGGATTCTTCAACACCATGGTGATTCCATAGGACTTTCACAAGACTTATGTCTTTCTTTTTCAACTTTTTAATTCTTTTATCAAGGATTGACATTGGTCCTTCCTCATAAGATACATCATCATTCAATTCTACCTCCATAGGTTGCAGAACTGATTCTGTATCAGGGTGACATTTCCTCAGCATAGAAATGTGAAACACAGGGTGCAACCTCTGTAACTCTGGTGATAACTCTAGCTTATAGGCTACTCTTCCAATCCATTCAATGATTGGGTAAGGCCCCATAAACCTAGGAGCTAACTTCCCTTTCCTTCCAAATCTCAGAACTCCTTTCCAAGGTGGGACTTTGAGGTACACTCTGTCTCCTACTAGAAATTCTAAAGGTCTATGACACTTATCATCGTAAGACTTCTGCCTATCCTCTGCAGTCTTTATCTGTTGTTGTATTACTTTAATCTTCTCTATGGTCTGCTGCACAAGATCATGACCTAACAGTTGGTATTCACCAGTTTCATACCAACATAGGGGTGATCTACAACGTCTTCCATACAAAGCTTCATAAGGTGCCATGTCAATGCTAGGTTGATAGCTATTGTTATAGGCAAACTCTATCAAGCTTAGATGAAGATCCCAACTCCCTATAAACTGGAGAACACATGCTCTAAGCAAGTCTTCTAAAGTCTGTATAGTCCTTTCTGACTGTCCATCAATCTGAGGATGAAAGGCTGTACTAAACCTTAACTGTCACACCCCAACTTCACATTAACCACAAACCACGAAATTAGGGCGCGACAGGATGGGAATTACACACAACTAACCATTCGTCACTTTTAAAAAAACAATTAAAGACATTTAAATGATAACCATGCTTAAGCTGTAAACAAGAAACTAAGCAAACTGCAGAAACTTTTCTATTAAACTGACAGAAGATACAAGCAAAGTCTACAGCATAATACATTGATTAACATAAAGTAAAGCATACAGTTAATTTACATCTTTGTACACATTCTCTCTCTCACTCACATCTTGTCCCGAAGATCGAGGGGAATGGACTAAGAGACCTCTAACTAGACTAACTACAAACCTTCTATGGATTATGCGTTAGGATGAAAAGATCCTTCTGACTCCTGATGCTGATGCTGACCTGAAAATGTTTGAGTAGAGGGATGAGCCTACTCGCTCAGTGAATAACATTTCACTTAGCTATCACTAAGCAACTCATCAGGTTTATGAAATTGAAATAACATGTAAGTGCAGTACTAACAGAGCAGTTCTAATGACAAAGCATGTATACAGATAAACAATTCCATTTCTAAGCAACAACAAATATTCCAAATGAATAAATTGATTTAGAGAATTGGCACAGAAGTCCCAATCTCTTAACATTTTAAACTTACTAAAATCCTATATGATTCATATTTATATTCTTTTATTATGCCCTAATCATATGCAGTGTACTCTGCATATAAAGATCCATAGCAAGCTACTATCTCACCGTATAAGACTTAGCGACACACCCGTGAAATGCTAAGTCTGACGCCAGCCCTGTTCTGCTACAGGACCACAGGCTCATCGGCCTCAATGCACTACTAAGAGTGCCCCAGACTCCTCCTGGCAAACCTGAGCACACAGGCGGAGAGTCTCACAGGGTTACCTTCGTGACACAAGCACGAATGGTGTTGGATAACCCCCATTTCTTTTCCCCAGTGCCATCGTGACACAAGCACGATTGTTGTTGGACACTGCCTCTCTTTCCTCGTTTGTCCGTGACACAAGCACGGATGATGTTGCAACACGAGTTTCACCCCTAAGAAGCAGATCTCTCTTAGGGGTTCTACGGTGTTAGGGCACCTAAGTCTATTAATTAGTTAACAGATAAACATTTAAACAGGAATATCACATTACCACTGTAAAACATAGAATTTCCTCTTTTTTCATCATTCATATCACACATTTCAAGTTCCAATGAACTTATCATACTTTAATGTATATGCTACACTGTTTAAGAGTCATATCAACTGATACTGAAGCAAATAAGCATTTAAAATGAGTTAAATAATGATTTCTGAATGAACTGCCACTCACTACTTGAAACTCGGCCGACCACTTTGGAACTCGGCCGAACACCTCCCAGATTCTGAAACTCGGCCGACCAACCTCGGCCGACCAGCAGGAAACTCGGCCGATCCTATGAGGAACTCGGCCGATCGAGACACTGCTCGATATACCTACAAGGAAACTCGGCCGATCAGGACCAAACTCGGCCGACCAAAACGTTGTTTGTTTACCTAAATAAGAAACTCGGCCGACCGAATACGAACTCGGCCGAACCGCACACAGGAAGAAAATGAAAACGGACCTGCAAGAGTCGATTTCTCTCGAATCGACGGGCAAAACTCAAACTAACACCGCAAATCGGTCGCAACTGATGCACACCACCAAATCGAACCTGAAGGGGGAAGAGGGACGAGCTAGGGTTGCTCCTTGCACCCTAATCTCCAAGCCGTCACCCTGCAAACGCAGCTCCTGCTACAAACTGGATTTATTTGGCGGAGAAGAAGATGAAAGAAGGGAATAGGATGAATCGCAGCTACTGGCCGGAGCAAAACAAAGCTCCAAACGCCCTTCCCTTCTCAGCTCCCCTTCTCTCTCTCTCTCTCTCTCTCACGCGGAAGAAGGAGAAGAAGAACGCTCCCTGCGTTCTCTCATTTCTGGAAAATGAAACGAGATAAGTGAGAAAGAGTAGATAAGGAAGAAAACCTAGGGGCCAAATCGCAAAGTTCAAAAACTTCCAAAAACTACAAACGGGTCCCTATAAGCCCAAAAACATGCAACTTTTGACTCGAAGGTCGGATTCGAACGATTTCTCTGGCAATGCTTCAAGCGTAAGATCCTACACGCTTTAAGAGCTAGGATACACACTAAGCACATGTCGTATCTGTTTTAAACATTATTAATAAAAAATGGCTTATAACTTAGCACATCAGCTAAACGCATGCTTAACAGCATACTTACAGGGTAAGCTCGACGCGGGTCGTAACAATTCCTCTTTCCCTTATAAGAATTTCGCCCCGAAATTCCTAGAAGAGAAAAGAAAACTTGCTACACATCTCAGACTCTAGCTCCCACGTAGCTTCTTCAAGATTATGGTTTCTCCACAAAACCTTCACTAAAGGTATCTCGCGGTTCTTAAGCTTTTTGATTCGGTGATCAACTATTTGTACTGGTCCTTCAACATAGGACACATCTGTTCTAAGCTGCGCCGGTTCTGGATCTAAAATCTTTTCTGTACCGGGATGACACTTTTTCAGCATAGACACATGGAAGACATCATGAAGATTTGCCAACTCAGACGGCAAATCCAACCTGTAAGCTACAGGTCCAATCCTCTCAACAATAGGATATGGACCCATATATCTAGGGGTCAACTTACCCTTCTTGCCAAACCTCAGCACTCCCTTCCATGGTGAAACCTTCAAATAAACTTCATCACCAACCTCAAACTCAAGAGGTCGACGTCGTCTCTCTGCATAACTTTTCTGTCTATCCTGAGCAGCCTTCAACTGATCCCTGATCACAGATATCTTTTCTGTAGTTATATCAACTAGTTCAGGTCCAAGAATTTCTTTCTCACCAACTTCGTACCAACAAACTGGCGATCTACACTTCCTTCCATAAAGAGCTTCATATGGGGCCATTCGAAGACTAGAATGGTAGCTGTTGTTATATGCAAACTCCATTAGGCTTAAGTGTTCTTCCCAGTTGCCTCTAAACTGTAACACGCATGCTCTCAGCATGTCTTCAAGGGTCTGAATGGTTCTCTCAGATTGACCATCTGTCTGCGGGTGAAACGTTGTACTGAACTTCAGCCTTGTGCCCAACGCACGATGTAACTGATTCCAGAATCTAGATGTAAATTTTGGATCTCTGTCAGAAATAATGGAAACTGGAATCCCATGCAATCTGATTACCTCATCCACATAAACTTTAGCCAGCTTTGGAACGTCAAAGGTTGACTTGACAGGAAGAAAGTGAGAAGACTTAGTTAGTCTATCCACAATCACCCATATCGAGTCTGAACCCTTAGGTGTCCTGGGTAACCCTACCACAAAGTCCATCGTGATGTGTTCCCATTTCCATTCTGGTATAGGAAGTGACTGCAAAGTACCAGCAGGTTTCTGATGCTCAGCCTTAACCTGCTGACATACTCCACATCTAGCCACGTATTCAGCCACATCCTTCTTCATGCCAGACCACCAGTACAACTCTTTGAGGTTCCTGTACATCTTTGTGTTACCTGGATGCATAGCATACATAGAAGTATGCGCTTCTTCAAGAATCTGCTCTTTCAACTCACTGTTCCCAGGTACACACAACCTATTATGAAGACACAACACACCATCACTAGAAAACCTGAATTCTGTTCTCTTACCTTCTGACATTTCCTGCATGATTTGCCACAACTCATCATCACTCTGTTGTAACTCCTTAATCTGATTATAGAAAGTAGGTCTGACCTGCATCTGAGCAATCAACCCACTCTGTCCTGTCACATCCAAGTCTAAGTTTAACTTTCGCATATCTACAAGCAAGTCTCTCTTGAAACATGCCATAGAAAATGCATTCGCTGTTGAACTTGACTTCCTACTCAAGGCATCAGCTACAACATTCGCTTTACTAGGATGGTAATCGATTGTCACATCATAATCTTTGATCAGCTCAAGCCATCTGCGCTGTCTCAAATTCAAGTCTTTTTGAGTGAAGATATATTTCAGGCTCTTATGGTCTGTAAACACCTGACATGTCTCACCATACAGGTAGTGACGCCATGTCTTAAGAGCATGAACTATAGCAGCCAATTCCAGATCATGAACAGGGTAATTCTCTTCATTTTTCTTAAGCTGTCTAGATGCGTAAGCTACAACTTTTCCTTCTTGCATCAGTACACAGCCCAAACCTCTCCTGGAAGCATCGCAAAACACTGTATAGCCTTTTTCTGCTTCTGGCAAAACCAACACTGGTGCTGAAGTAAGCTTCCTTTTCAAGATCTGAAAACTTTTCTCACAGTTATCAGACCAAACAAACGGTACATCCTTCCTCGTCAAGCGTGTCAAGGGTGATGCTAATACACTGAAGTTCTGTATAAACCTTCTGTAATAGCCTGCTAATCCCAAGAAACTTCTAATCTTAGTAGGAGTCTTAGGCTGTTCCCACTGAAGCACATAATCAACTTTCTTAGGATCCACGCTGACTCCATCTCTCGAGATAACATGTCCAAGAAATGCTACCTCGGCCAACCAGAACTCGCACTTGCTAAATTTAGCATACAACTGGTGTTGTCTCAACAACTGCAACACTACTCTCAGGTGTTGCTCATGCTGTACATCGTTTCTAGAGTAGATTAGAATATCATCTATAAAGACTACAATAAACTGATCTAGGAATGGTTTGAAAATCCGATTCATCATATCCATAAAGGCTGCTGGGGCATTGGTCAGCCCAAACGACATGACCAAAAACTCATAATGCCCGTACCTGGTTCTGAAAGCTGTTTTGGGAATATCAGAAGCCTTTATTCTGAGATGATGATATCCAGATCTCAAATCGATTTTTGAGAAAATCGTCGCTCCACGCAACTGATCAAACAGATCATCTATTCTCGGCAATGGATATTTGTTCTTTATAGTGATCTTGTTCAGTTGCCTGTAATCTATACAGAGACGCATGGTACCATCCTTTTTCTTAACAAACAGGATTGGAGCACCCCACGGTGAAGAACTGGGTCTAATGAAACCCTTATCTAGCAACTCCTGCAACTGCACCTTGAGTTCCTTTAACTCTGCAGGTGCCATTCTGTAGGCTGGCAGTGCTACTGGATGACTACCTGGATATACCTGAATTTCAAAATCAATGTCTCTAACAGGAGGTAAGCCTGGTAACTCCTCTGGAAAAACATCAGAAAATTCACAAACCATAGGTACATCATAAACACTGGCAGTGCTCTTTTCTGCTCTGGTATCAATCACATGAGCAAGGAACGCTTCACATCCTTTCTGTAACATCTTATCAGCTACATCAGCTGATATTATGCACGTAGGCAGAACTTTCCTGTCTCCAGTAAAGACACAAGAAAATTCACCTAGTTGAAAGGTAGCTTCCTTCTTCCAACAATCGAGTTGCACTCGATATGTTTCAAGACAATCCATACCCAAGATGACTTGAAAAGTATTTACATCCAAGGGTATGAGATTAACAGCAAAGGTGAAACCTCCAAAAGATAACAAGCATCCGGGACAAGACTCGGATAAAACTGTTGGTCCACCTAGTGGAACCCTCAACACTAACTCATCTGCCAACTCTTGAGTTAACAAATTAAGTTCACCAACTAAAGAACGTCGTATAAAAGAGTGAGTAGCTCCCGGATCTATCAAAACTAAAACTGGTATACTATTAAACAAAAGCATCTCTCCTGTAACGACCTGTGAAGAGATTATACCTTCCTGAGGTGTCAAAGAAAAGAAACGTGCTGAAGCTCTCCCTCTGCCACGCTGTCCTCTCTGAACACTCCTGCCACTAGGCGCTCCACCACCTCTAGACCCAGAAGCCACAGAAGAACTCGGAACATCCTGATACTGAGGCTGGAAAGCTTGTGATGCTGCTTGCCGAAGCTGAGGACATTCCCTTTTGAAGTGTCCTATCTGTCCACAGGCATAACAACTTGGACCCCAACACTGTCTAGTATGTGGTCTTTCACATTTGTCACATGGCGGTATCTCTTGTCTCTGGGGACCTGTCACTGACATTGACGACCCAGAAGACTATTCACTAGCGGCACTACCCCATCTCCTTGGGTTGTATCCCCCTCTGCCTCTAGAAGAAAGATCATCCTCAGATCTCTGTTTGCTGAAACAACTAAAGCCACGCCCAAGTTTAGAAAAGAAACCTCTACCTCCACCTGTGTATCCACTACTGGACTGCCCTCTACTGAAATCTGCAGATCTCTTCTTAGACTCGGGCACCCTGTCAGCATTCACAGATTCTTCAACCTGTCTCGCTGCCTCAACAAACTCACCAAAGTTCTCTCTGTTCCTCCTGCTAGTAGCAGAAACTGTATGCCGAATTTCTGGCCTTAGCCCTTCCTGAAACCTTCTGCATCTTTCTATGTTTTCGGGAACAAGCTGCGGACAGAAGTTTGCTAACTGTGTGAAAAGCGCTTCATACTCAGTAACTGTCATGTTCCCCTGCTTAATATTCTGTAACTGCCTGATTTTCTCATTAAGAAAAGTAGGTGGATAGAATTTGAGATGAAACTCCTCAGAGAAATCCTGCCAAGAAAGCTCTGTACCTCTCCTCTTTTCTTCCACACCACGCCACCACAACTCTGCATCGCCTGTCAAAAGGTAGACTGCATGATTAATCTTCTTGTCTTCTGGAAGCTCCATCAGGCGAAAGACCTTTTCTATCTGTCTAAACCACTCATCAGCTTCGGTGGGATCTGTGGTGCCACTAAACTCTGTGCCACCAAGCTTCTTCACAAGCTCATAAGATCGCATCAGATCCTTACTGCTGGTAGAAGAAGAATCTCGCCTATCAGCCTTGTACCTTTCTTTGGTCTCCAGGAACATCCTGTACATCCGAGATGCTTCATCCACGTGGTCACCACCACCTGGTCCCAAGTACCGAGGATCAGGGCCAACATGGCTCTCGGCCTGATCATCACGATCAAAGCCTCTTCCTGCCATCTGCAATGATATAATAGAATATTTCCTATTAGAAAACTACAGATAGAAGAAAGACACCTAAACCTTAATCCTATTGGTCTCTTATCTTCCCCTGACCTTGAGTAACTATGTACTCAAACCAAAGCTCTGATACCAAAAATTGTCACACCCCAATTTCACATTAACCACAAACCACGAAATTAGGGCGCGACAGGATGGGAATTACACACAACTAACCATTCGTCACTTTAAAAAAAAAATTAAAGACATTTAAATGATAACCATGCTTAAGCTGTAAACAAGAAACTAAGCAAACTGCAGAAACTTTTCTATTAAACTGACAGAAGATACAAGCAAAGTCTACAACATAATACACTGACTAACATAAAGTAAAGCATACAGTTAATTTACATCTTTGTACACATTCTCTCTCTCACTCACATCTTGTCCCGAAGATCGAGGGGAATGGACTAAGAGACCTCTAACTAGACTAACTACAAACCTTCTATGGATTATGCGTTAGGATGAAAAGATCCTTCTGACTCCTGATGCTGATGCTGACCTGAAAATGTTTGAGTAGAGGGATGAGCCTACTCGCTCAGTGAATAACATTTCACTTAGCTATCACTAAGCAACTCATCAGGTTTATGAAATTGAAATAACATGTAAGTGCAGTACTAACAGAGCAGTTCTAATGACAAAGCATGTATACAGATAAACAATTCCATTTCTAAGCAACAACAAATATTCCAAATGAATAAATTGATTTAGAGAATTGGCACAGAAGTCCCAATCTCTTAACATTTTAAACTTACTAAAATCCTATATGATTCATATTTATATTCTTTTATTATGCCCTAATCATATGCAGTGTACTCTGCATATAAAGATCCGTAGCAAGCTACTATCTCACCATATAAGACTTAGCGACACACCCGGGAAATGCTAAGTCTGATGCCAGCCTTGTTCTTCTACAGGACCACAGGCTCATTGGCCTCAATGCACTACTAAGAGTGCCCCAGACTCCTCCTGGAAAACCTGAGCACACAGGCGGAGAGTCTCACAGGGTTACCTTCGTGACACAAGCATGAATGGTGTTTGATAACCCCCATTTCTTTTCCCCAGTGCCATCGTGACACAAGCACGATTGTTGTTGGACACTGCCTCTCTTTCCTCGTTTGTCCGTGACACAAGCACGGATGATGTTGCAACACGAGTTTCACCCCTAAGAAGCAGATATCTCTTAGGGGTTCTACGGTGTTAGGGCACCTAAGTCTATTAATTAGTTAACAGATAAACAGTTAAACAGGAATATCACATTACCACTGTAAAACATAGAATTTCCTCTTTTTTCATCATTCATATCACACATTTCAAGTTCCAACGAACTTATCATACTTTAATGTATATGCTACACTGTTTAAGAGTCATATCAACTGATACTGAAGCAAATAAGCATTTAAAATGAGTTAAATAATGATTTCTGAATGAACTGCCACTCACTACTTGAAACTCGACCGACCACTTTGGAACTCGGCCGAACACCTCCCAGATTCTGAAACTCGGCCGACCAGCAGGAAACTCGGCCGATCCTCTGAGGAACTCGGCCGATCGAGACACTGCTCGATATACCTACAAGGAAACTCGGCCGATCAGGACCAAACTCGGCCGACCAAAACGCTGTTCGTTTACCTAAATAAGAAACTCGGCCGACCGAATACGAACTCGGCCGAACCGCACACAAGCAGAAAACAAAAACGGACCTGCAAGAGTCGATTTCTCTCGAATCGACGGGCAAAACTCAAACTAACACCGCAAATCGGTCGCAACTGATGCACACCACCAAACCGAACCTGAAGGGGGAAGAGGGACGAGCTAGGGCTGCTCCTTGCACCCTAATCTCCAAGCCGTCACCCTACAAACGCAGCTCCTGCTACAAACCGGATTGATTTGGCAGAGAAGAAGATGAAAGAAGGGAAGAGGATGAATCGCAGCTACTGGCCGGAGCAAAACAAAGCTCCAAACGCCCTTCCCTTCTCATCTCCCCTTCTCTCTCTCTCTCTCTCTCTCTCTCACGCGGAAGAAGGAGAAGAAGAACGCTTCCTGCGTTCTCTCATTTCTGGAAAATGAAACGAGATAAGTGAGAAAGAGTAGATAAGGAAGAAAACCTAGGGGCCAAATCGCAAAGTTCAAAAACTTCCAAAAACTACAAACGGGTCCCTATAAGCCCAAAAACATGCAACTTTTGACTCGAAGGTCGGATTCGAACGATTTCTCTGGCAACGCTTCAAGCGTAAGATCCTACACGCTTTAAGAGCTAGGATACACACTAAGCACATGTCGTATCCATTTTAAACATTATTAACAAAAACAGGCTTATAACTTAGCACATCAGCTAAACGCATGGTTAACAGCATACTTACAGGGTAAGCTCGACGCGGGTCGTAACATTAACTGTATGCCTAGAGCTTTATGAATTTGCTCCCAAAAATGACTCGTAAACTGGGGACCTCTGTCGGAAACAATGGTGACTGGGACTCCGTACAGTCGCACTATCTCATCAACATATAATTGTGCCAGCTTCTCAGTAGAATTGGTTGTTTTGACAGGTAAGAAATGTGTTGTCTTTGTCAACCTATCAACTATTACCCAAATGGAATCATGCCCTTTGGTTGTCCTGGGTAGGCCAACAACAAAGTCCATGGTTACATGATCCCACTTCCACTGTGGTATGGGAAAAGGTTGCATTGTTCCTGCAGGCTTCTGGTATTCAGCTTTAACTTGCTGACACACAGGACACCTCATAACAAACTCAGCAACGTCCTTCTTCATTCTAGGCCACCAATACATATCTTTTAAGTTTTGATACATCTTGGTGCTTCCTGGATGCATAGCATACATCGAAGAATGAGCTTCTTCTAGAACTAACTTTCTCAAGTTATCCACATCCGACACTATCATCCTACCATGATAACAGACTACTTGGTCATCTGAGTCATGGAAACCATCTCGTTTCTCGCTACCATACTCCGATCTAATCTGCTGAAATGCAACATCAACTTGTTGTGCCTCCTTGATCTGCTCTCTCAGAGTAGGTTTTATATGCATCTAAGCTAACAACCCGGCTAACAATGATACTTTTAACTGAACATTGTCTTGCCTTAAGGAGATAAGCATATCTCTCCTAGAGCATACCAAGGAATTCAGTTGTGCTCTATCTAAGGCTGGTGTTGCTGATTTCCTACTCAAAGCATCTGCAACCACATTGGCCTTCCTTGGATGGTAATCAATTGTACAATCGTAGTCCTTGATTAACTCCATCCAGCGACGTTTCCTCATGTTAAGTTCATATTGAGAAAAGATATACTTAAGGTTCTTATGATCAGTGAAAATCTAGAATGTCTCTCCATAGAGATAGTGTCTCCAGATCTTCAAGGCATGAACCACAACAACTAACTCTAAATCGTGTGTAGGATAATTCTCCTCGTGTTTCTTCAACTGTCGAGAAGCAAAAGAAATCACTTGTTTATCCTGCATCAACACACATCCTAGTCCATTCTTAGAGGCATCACAGAAAACTATATATCCTTTCCCTTGCTCAGGTAACACAAGCACAGGTGCACTTGTTAACCTCTCCTTCAACAGCTAAAAAGATTGTTGACACTGATCACTCCAAATAAAAGGAACATCCTTCCTGGTCAACTTGGTCAAGGGTAAGGCTAAGGAACTGAAGTTCTTAATGAATCTTCGGTAATAACCAGCCAACCCTAAGAAACTATGGATCTCGGTCGGTGTCTTCGGCTGCTCCCATTGTAGAACAGATTCTACCTTTTTAGGGTCAACACGAATACCCGAGGCAGATATCACGCGTCCAAGGAAAGATACTTATGGTAACCAAAACTCACACTTGCTAAACTTAGCATATAGCTTGTGTTCTCTTAGCAAGGTTAGAGCCTGACGAAGATGTTGTTCATGCTACTGAGCATCTCTACTATAGATCAGGATGTCATCTATAAAGACAACAACACACTGATTGAGAAAAGGTCGGAAGATTCTATTCATGAGTTCCATAAATGTAGCTGGTGCATTTGTTAGTCCAAATGACATAACCATGAACTCATAGTGACCATACCTTATTCTAAAGGTAGACTTGGGTATGTTACTATCCTTAATACGGAGTTGATGATATCCCGATCTCAAATCTATCTTTGAGAAGACGGTTGCACCACACAACTGGTCAAAGAGATCATCAATCCTCGGCAGAGGATACTTGTTCTTTATTGTTACTTTATTTAGCTGTCTATAATCAATGCACAACCGCATTGACCCGTCTTTCTTCTTAACAAAAAGGACCGGAGCACCCCAGGGTGAAGTACTCGGTCGGATGAAACCCTTTTCAAGCAACTCTTGCAGTTATTTCTTGAGTTCTGCCATCTCAGCAGGCGCCATCCTATATGGTGTTTGTGCTATAGGTTGTGTGTCTGGGATTAAATTGATCTCGAAATCAATTTCCCGAGGTGGTGGCACACCTGGAAGTTCTTCAGGAAATACATCTTCAAATTCCCTGACTACGGGAACTTCGACAGGGTTAAGATTTTCCATGGTAGTATCTACCACATGGGCCAAGAATGCATAACATCCTTGCCTCATCAGCTTCTCAGCAACCATAGCTAACACAAGATAGGTGGGTAGAATCTTTCTCTCTCCTTGAAAGATCCATGTGTCACTATCATCAGCAAACACAACTTGCTTGGATTCACAATCCAAAACAACCTTATACCTTTCTAAGGTATCCATCCCAAGGATTATATCAAATCCATGCATCTCAAGTGGCATAAGATCCACTTGAATGCGATGTTCAAAAAAGAAAAGGATGCAGGGAGAACATACCTCCTGCAACACAGCAGACCCCATCAACGGAGTTTCTAGCAACAAACTATCTGCTCTATGACTTATAGTCAAGTTGCAGTCAAGAATCACTCTTCGAGTGATAAAGGAGTGTGTAGCACCCAGATCAATTAAAATAGATACAACACAAGATGTAGACATATTAGAATATAACAATTCCATATGACCTTCCACAACTCGAGGGTTGATTACTGCATCGGGTGGATTCATTGCATAAAACCTTGTTGTTGCCTGTGGTTGATTCGGTGCTCGTTGACTGGGTGTCAATGATCCAGCTTGGGATGCTTGTCCATGTCCTCTAGCTCCTCCTGGAAACTGTCTCCTTTGAGATCCTTGCTGACTCTGCCTCTGGGGTTGAGTCACACTCACTTCTCTAGCTCTGCAGTCTTTCATCAGATGTCCCATCTTTCCACATATATAACAACTTTTGTTCAGTTGTTGTGGTCTGGGTGGTCCTGTAACCAACATAGATGCTGAACTGAGAGCTCCTTCTAGTGGTAGGCTTCATCCTCTACCCCTATTCGACATCCACTGCATTTGGGTATTGGGTCTAGGTGGTGGTGTAGGTGCAAAAAACCTAGGTTTCTTGAAATCTTTAGATGAAGATCCTTGGAACTGGGGATACATCCTATTGTTCTGGGTCTGTCTCTTCTCTGCCACAGATCTGTCTACCCTTATGACAGACTCCACGAAGGTAGCAAACCTTTCTCTGTTCTCTAGGGCAGACACAAGAGTAGTCAACTCAGCGTTTAATCCTTTCTCAAAATGCCTAATCCTTTCTTCATCTGTAGCTGCCATATGCGGATAGAACCACAACAGCTCCATGAACTTAGCCTCGTACTCACTAATGTTCATTGGACCTTGCCTTAACCTCTCAAATTGAGAGATTTTCTCATCCAGAAACGTCTTAGGGAAATATCTGTTGATAAATTCCCATCAGAAATCTTCCCATGCAATCTCTACACCAGGCCTCTTCTGTTCTTCCATGGTCCACCAATGACCAGCACTCCCTTTGAGAAGATACACAACATGTTTAACCTTCTCAGCTTCTGGGATGTTCAAGATTCTAAAGGCCTTCTCTAGTTCAGTTAACCACAAGTCTGCATCTGCTGGGTTAGCTGTTCCAACATACTCTGTGGCTCCAACTCGGCGAAGTCGTTCAAACGTCTTGCCGATTCCTTGTCCTTCAGGATGGGTAGGTGCCCTAGGTGCAAGTATAGACATCCTATAAGTTATATGTGTCATGGCAGTCATAAACTATCCAAACATAGTCTGGACGGCTGGGTTCCCCATGTCAGTTGGATTGAACTGGGGTGGTTCAGGCACAAGTTCTTCTATCTCTGGGTTTCTTGCACCTTCTCTAGGTGCATCAACACTACTCTCTGCAATGTGTTATTCATGTTCTTCGTGAGGTCCATACATCCTTAATCTTATCTTCTCCTCCTGAGGAGCAGAAGACACTATCAAATATACTGGAAGACACTAGAACAGACTCAACGTCCTAAGTACTATGTCTCTGTAGACTAAGCGAACCTAGAGCTCTGATACCACTAAATTGTGGCGACCGAATTGCCAAAACACGAGATACGAATGCGGGAAGCGATTAACTAGCAATGGAATTATTAAAAATCACTAAAAATTAAAACTTTTTAGGAAGAGATCTTTAAACAATAAAACTCTTTCATAAAGAAACAAGATAAGTTTTTTACAACATGATTCATCATTACATCTCTATAAAATCACATCTCAAGTGATTACCACATCAATTGCTCTATTATCTGTATAAAGAAAGATACAAAAATCTCGAGGCATTAAGCCAAAATCTCAGATCTACTTTAAACATCTACTGACTCCTAGGACCTGAGAGTACAGAGATGACACATAGGACATACTATCTACATGACTTGAAAGACAGTGTCTCCACTTGAGAATCACTACTGTCCCTGATGTTGCTACCGCTGCTCACCCTCAGATGGGTTCCTTCTTCCTCGGCGTCTACCTAAAAAGTCAAATCCCACGGGGGTGAGACAATTTGAATAATTGTCCCAGCGAGAGTTAGAACTCTCCGCCAGAAGCTTTGTTATTGCAATAAAGGAATAACAATAAGCAGTAAAACTATAAACATTTAACAGCATGTTTAATATTAAGTAAAGCAACATTCTCTTAGGCAATCATTTCAATTATAACTTAATTGAATATCAAGGCATATCTCAATAAGGAATATGAAGAACATGTATACTAGTTATTTAACTATACTTTTCTAAACAATGTATCATCAATCATTGTTTCTCATAGTTCAACCTAAGCAGTTATGCTACATGGCTGATTATGTTTTTCAAACATTATTATGCCCTGTGGAGATGAGTTACACCTCTCATACTCCAACTGACCATTACGAAATTGCAATCGGTACCATACATAGGTCATCAGAAGAGTCGGATTCCTATGACCTCATCTTCCTCAGTCAGTATGAGGATCAACATGCAGGACATCTCGTGTCTCTGCTATAATAGCTTTCCAGGGTATTCTGGCAACTTTTCTATTAGAGTTACAGTGGCATTCTATACTCTCTTTGCCATCGAGGGATTTCTTGTTTATCTCACACCGATACGGCATTAACAACATCATCGGGAGATTAGTGATAAATCATCCCGGAATAAACATATAATGCAGGATTGATGGATTAAAGGTACATCTCACATCACATTCTACATTAGGACGTAAGGATATTCACGTCCATAACCCCAACATACTCAAAAGTATGCTCTCCAGGAGTTCCCTTAGGAAAACCTGCTTCACCATCATTTAACTTCTGACATTGATGGATCTATGGTCAGGGCTCTACACGATATCATTAAACTTGATTATTTAAGTACATTATGGCATTGTTTTAGCATCAGGCATGTTTCCAAACACAAACCATTTAAAACAATTGCTATAAGGGAAGAATACTAAGTGTATCAAGTTTATGTCACATATCATTAATACTGGGATATCAATCCCTAACCATTTCATCATTATGATTCAAGAACATGGGTGTTCAAACCCTTAGATCATCATAAGTCATTTAACAACATGACCTTGATTGTAACAATACAGATGGTCTTCATGGCTCATACAGCCTATCCATCTCAAAAGTTACCTTTTAATAGGCAACAAAATATATCACTGTTTTCAAAGCTTAAAGAATACTTTAAATGAATGTGGCATCATAACCCTTACCTGGCTATGATTACCTCTTGATAACAACATGCATGACTAGTATAATTGAAAACATGCACATTATATCTGTATCAGCACAATACAAGTTCTTTTCAATTTAATTATAGAACACCACGTCTGTGCTACCTTGCACGGTCGTGCAAGAGTAACCCACCACGACTGTGCTACCTTACACGGTCGTGCTACATAAGTTCACCACGACCGTGTCACATTACCACGGCTGGTTTCTAGGGTTAGGGTTTCTTATTCAATTTAATTAGGGTTATTTAACCCCTTTAACTTTCAAAGACATAATGATAATTCATTTCTTACTCAAACATAGAATATCATGCTTAAAAGCATAACCCAAAATTAGGGTTTACTACTCACATCATCACATTACCCTAGATTAGGGTTTACTATTCACATTACATCTTATTACCCTAGATTAGGGTTTACTATTCACATTACATCTTATTACCTTAGATTAGGGTTTACTATTCACATTATTGTGAATTAAGATCATACCATCATCATGTATGAGGATCACTTCCATTAATGCCCTCAAATTAGGTTAAGATTCATTATCCATCATAATTAGGGTTTCCATGATCTCACTATGAAGGATCATACCCTAATTGGATACATTTATACATGTAGGAAGTTTATTACTTGATTCCCTTTCATATTAGGAGTCTTCTCTCTCCTCTTACTATTAGGTGATGTTTACATCACTCTTGATTCGATTAAGTCAAATCAACCTTGACAATATAAGTCATGTCATCACCATTATGGTCATTAGGGTTTACTTGATCAAGGGGTATAAGTCATACTATCCCATCAAAGGTACTTTGGTAATGTTCACTATTCACCTTATCATGCATCAATCCACTAATTACTTTAGGTATCATTAAGGATTAGGTTAATCAACCATTAAACCATCTTAACCTCTAAAGCATCAAACGTTCTTGACCTTTTTAAACCCCAAACGGTTTTGCACTTTCAACCCCCAAATGGTTTTGAAACCGTTTGGTGGTGTTGACCGTTTGGTACCTTTGACTTTTGAAACCGCATGGCAAGGTACACTGTAAAGACCGTTTTCCCTAGGTGAGGTGAAGACCGTTTGGTCTCGTTGACCGTTTGACCAACTTTGACTTTGAAACCGTATGGGCAAATTGATCTTGAAACCACATGGTTACCAAACGGTTTGGGATTGTTTGGTCCCAAATGGTCTTGAGACCGTTTGGACCCAAACGGTCTTGAGACCGTTTGGTCCAAACACCCTCAAAACCGCATGGACCAAAAAGTGTTTCAATTGTTCCAATTGAGTTAGGGTTTCCAATGTTGAACCCCTCAAACGTTCATGCAAAGGTTAGCCACTCTTCAATTGAGTCAATTAGGTCAACCCTCAACTGATTTGACCCTCAATTGAACCTCAATTGGTCAGCAATTAGTGTTTGGATCGTTTGAATTAGGGTTTGGAAATGATCACCCTTCAACATGTATCAACATGAGTCTAATTGACCTTAAGACCATTGAACCATCATTCAATTGGGTCATGACCTGACTCAAAACGGTCTTGGGATCATTTGGACATCCTCCAAACGGTCTTGAGACCGTTTTCCCATTATTTCATCAAAACCCAAGTCATTCACTTAAGGGTTGAACCCTAGATTAGGTCACAAAATCAGCACTTAATTGCTCAACAACTTGATATGATTGGACCCTCAATTGGTCAACTCCACTTAACCCTAGACCTCAAAACGGTCTTGGGTGATCACCAAATGGTTTTGAAACCGTTTGGGCCACTCAACCCAAACTTCAACCAGATTGCATTATTGAAATCAGCAATAAACTCGATTAGGGTTTAGGTGACTAATGAGACTTCAATTGGTGATTTACTTGGAATTAAATGATGATTTTTGGTGGGTGATTAGTCCATAATGTGTACAACCGATCTCCAAATGGTCAATGCCTGGTCAACCCATCCAAACAGTCTTGGACCGGTTGCTTCCCAAACGTTCTTGTGAAACCGTTTGCTCTCAAATGATTTTTTAAACCGTTTGAGCAAGAGGTGGGAGACCGTTTGCTAAAGCAATGTTTAGGATAAACTTTGGAAATAACGTCATCATCTTCTACCTCAAGAACAAGGACTGTTCTTCACGGAAAAGTTTGCAAGAACACTTAGAAGTGTCTAAAGAAGGAGAATAAGCAACGATTCTAGAAGGAGAAGATGATTTTAACAAAACTTAAAGGTTAGAGTTATAAAATCCACCTTTAGGACTGATCCAGAGCTCCAAGCTTCGTAGCTTTAATGGTGGCTTGAGCTCCATAGGTCATCCAAGGTCCGTTCTTCAAGATTTGGATGGAGAAGATGGCTAGAAAGAAGAGTTGTGTAAGGAAAACTAACAAACCAACCTTGTATTAGGATTTTCTCCATGAATTCGAGCTAGGTGATGGTCAAAACTTACCCAAACCAGCTTGGTCGTCTTCCTATGCTCCTGAGATTCTCCTTAGTCGGCCAAGAAAATAGGATAAGTGAAGGAATGAAGGGAAACGATCCCTTGCTTTGTGGAAAAAGAGTTACTTATATATTTTTGAGTATTTTCAAGGCAAGGAAGATTATTTCCTTTATTTTCCAACTATATACACCAAGCCCTTCTCCACTTCTTGGCCACATTTATCCCTCCATATCACATGCAAAACCCCTCTCTCAACCAAGGTTAAAGGAAATAGGAACCAAACACCTTACTAAGTTGCATATATAAAAGGGTCATTTTGCCTAAAACTTGGTTATTTACATATAAGGTTATCTTTCTTATTTGATCAATCAAATGAGGCGCCCTCCTCATTTTCTTTGCTCCACTTGGTGCCAAGAATCATGAAAGATACTCTAAAGGGTATATTTTACATGTTGCACCCTATGTTTTGGGTAAATTGCATTTTATACCAAAACTAGGTTTTAAAGCATAAGGATTTCTCTGCAAGCTATATCTTGGTGCCCAAGCTTGTAGAATCCTTTCCACCACATCATACTCATACTTATGATGTCTCAACATCAGAGGAACATCTTAACATGTGAAATTTGCAAGTTAACCCCTTTAATTGGGTAATTTGCACATTAGTCCATATTTAACAAAATAGTATTACAACATTGTTAAAAAAGGACTGAAATAGAAATATAAGTTCCTAAAAAGCTTTAATTACATATCAAAAGATAACCACAAGAATCTAATCACATATTTAAGCAAAAACACCTAAGGTTAGTACATAACCCAGGTCAGGGATGTTACAGTCAATAACTAATTTATGACATCACAAGCAATGAGTGGTATCTACAACATATCATTGCTACCTAAGTAATTGAAAAGTTGGAGAACAACTTCAACCTACAATTCATGATTAGTGTTATAGTAATTGTATAGTTCCTTTGTCTCTGATATCCAAATTGAACTCGAGGCATGGAAACATCATCCTCTCAACGTTCAATCCATGTTTATTGAACTAGAGAAGATTGTCTGAGATGCATGTGAGATCAAATATCATATATTAATTCACAAGAGTATGGTCATTTGTTTCTCAGTCTCTCTTATGAAGTGGCCCAAATATTCGACTTCAGTAGGAGGAACAAATCTCATCTACATCACTCCCAGTCAATCCCCATGTTTCGCAATGTATCCAAGCATCAACTTTATGGTAACCCGTATTCAAGGTCATGTCAGATGATGTGAAAGCACATCGAACATCATGTAATGAGTGTAGTGATTTAGGTCTAAAAACCACAATCACCACTATTACTATGAGAGTTGATTCTGACTATCATTCAATAATTTCCATGTATCACTCTCAAGGTGGGGCTGTCTGGTACACTGTTTTATAACAATTACCTATGTGCTTGGCTTGATATCACATATCATGACTAATGAGATTCTGTC
Source organism: Alisma plantago-aquatica (assembly GCA_963693085.1). Lineage (NCBI taxonomy): Eukaryota > Viridiplantae > Streptophyta > Magnoliopsida > Alismatales > Alismataceae > Alisma > Alisma plantago-aquatica. The sequence goes on along the minus strand of OY856409.1, from coordinate 1,904,813,197 downwards.
ATCAACCAACACACACTCTAGTCTTATGTGTTATTGTTGTCTATTAGCTTCCATAATAACATCTGACTAGGGACATAACAAGAATGTATGTACTCTTATCATACATATGATCTCATTGTTCAGGTCCTCAACTGGAAGACACACGTCATCGAGTACATCATTCTTTAGACATCTATCATGTTATACCATTATATCATAATTAAAAAACATATAGACAAAGATTGTATTTATTATTAATCAAATTGTTCACAAGATGTGTCATTACAATCATCATATGATTGTCTCTCGAGCATATATACCAAAAAAACATGTTTCTATCTTGTTCCCCTTGGTGTGATGATAATCATAGTGTGTATTGGGGTATATTCTCTCAGTAAGGAATTGGAAGTGAACTTCCTCTTACAATTTGTAGATCGTTCTATTTGTGACAGCTACTCATTTTGGATTTTAATGGGCTCAAGAGGGGGGTTGAATTGAGCTAATATCACTTATACATAATTCATTAGATATTCAAAATATTTCCTAAGATAATAATGCAAGTTTTAAAAGCAAGGTAGAGAGATATTGGCCTATACATAAATATTCACATGAATATAGAGTGGTTTTGTCTCTCAAGGTGTAGGTCAAAAGATGAGCACCACCTTATATTCCATTGTACGAGATACACCATATGACCACCTTTTTCATGATCAAAGGAAAAACTAGCTTTACTTTTCTGGGAAAAGGATCGAAAAACCTTACAGAGGACTACCTACTCTTTCTTTAGATTATTTCACCTTCCAGAGGGTTTATCCCATCATTGAACAAGAGTCTTCGGCCTTATCCAAGGACTTACCCACCTCTTTTGATGATCTTCTTCCTTTTCCAAGCTCTTACCTACTCTTTTTTCAGAGAGTCTTCTACCTTTGTTTCACATTCACCAAGGAGAAGATTTTACTAAGGGACTATTACCCTTCTTCTTCTCCTCTCTTAGTCAAGAGAGATAATCACCATATTTATGAGAGAGAAAGAATAGGAGAGATAGATAGGACATCTGGAAGTGAGAGCCTCATAAGATAAATATGTTGGATCAATGGGCTCTAGAGGGGAGTGAATAGAGATAAGAACACTCACACAAGATTCATTAGACGTTCAAGTTACTACAAGATATGGGATTGCAAATATTGAATTTGTAGTGAACTAAGCATACATAACAAGGATGAGATAGATTGAACAAATACAAGAATAAGTTATGTAGAGTGGTTCCAATACCCAAACTAGGAGAAAGTCAGTCCACTACCTAGAGAGGTCAAGTCCTAGGATATTGCAACCAATGTATACTTATATTCCATTATAAGACATATAAGATGACCTTCCCTTTTCCGGGTCAAGGATACCCAACCTTCCCTTTGAGGACAAGGGAGCAGATAACCACACAAGGACTTACCTATCTGGTGGTCTAGAGTCTTCTACCTCTGCAAGGTCTTTCCCACTCTTATAAGCAGTTGGACACCTTCACTAAGGAGATCCCCTTCTTGCAACAAGTCTTTTACCTTGAAGGATTTACCCACTCTACTCTTGCATATTCAGCCTTGCCATTCTCCTTCACCTTGGACAAGATTTTGCACCTTCTTCTTCACCTTGAAGAAGCTTGCACCTTCTCCTTCAACTTGGAGAAGCTTTCACCAACTTGCACTTGAAGAAAGGGGTTGGGGAAAGGGAAGCTTTGAGAGCTTTACAAGTCTACAATGAAGTATCTCTCTCACACATATCCTATCTCACTCATATGGACATTTTGATTTGCAAACAAGATAGAGAAAGGGGATCTAGTGGACTAAAAGCACTCAACTATAGCTAGGAGTTTGAATAGCATACATGAGAAAACTTGGGATGAAACCCAATGGGTCCTATTTATAGTTGGGGATGTCCACAAGTGTCTAGGAGCACTTAGGACCTTCTAGTAATTTGTGTTGTTGCAACAGATCTATTTTTGATGTTTGTAACACTCCAATGGCTAGATCACTTTTTTCGCAAACTCTGTACAGTGCAGTCAATCGAGTTTTGATAAAGGTAAGTAGACTGATTGCACTATATGAAAAACCAAATTTGAAGCATCGGTCGAGTTTATTCTGGATGAAACTCAGTTTATCAGTCAAATTTGGTTTTCCAGTGTAGGGATTCGGTTGAGTTTGTCCATGGTAAACTTGATCGATCCTGGGCATTTGCCAAGATCAATCCTAGGCATCGATCGAGTTTTTAGGAAGGGAACTCGACCGATCAAACAACCCGTGATCAATTTTGGAAAATGTCATTAGAGTGGTCAAACATTCAAATTAAGCAATGTTGATTTTTTTTTCATCTTAGTTACAAGTCATAACATCAATCCAAATCGTCACAAAAATTGTCTTAAGGGTTTTAGGGCGATTTCCAAGAAAGTGCATTTGCATAGACTTTGACTTGAACTAGATCAAGCTAGGGCTTGATAAAAATGATCCTTTTCTTATACCTAATGCCTGAAATTCATCTCAAATATACATGTTAGATACAAATGAATGGAATGCTTGAGTCATCATCAAAATATAGACAATGTATAACACTTAGGTCAATGTTCTCCCCTTTTTTGAAGATGACAAACATTCCTTAACATATTGAAAAGAATGTAGAATAAAACTTTTACCTTGAGAATTGTAAGGGGATACATGATTTAACAATGTCAATTTCTCCCCGTAAAATCATGCTTACCTCTATTTCTCTTTTTTTCACATGTATGGTTAGTTTTCCCAAAAGAAGCACAACAATAGCACACACATTGTATATTGAATCCTCTTGCACATCACATGATATTTTAGATAATAGACTAGAAAAGGATCACAATCCAATACGTACTTGAGCTCTAATCTCCCATGTAGCATCTGTAGTACATGAGCTCACTACTATAGAACCTACCTTTAGTGTCGGTTATTTATGGCCTTTAGTGTCGGTTTCCGAGCGACGCCTATGTGGGCGACACTAAAAGGTCACCCATTACGCTTCGGTTCCAGAACCGACATCCAAACTCTTCGTGCGTGACCGAAAACGTGCCATCAGGGGACTATAGGCGTCGGTTATTAGATAAGAAACCGACGCCCAAACCCTTCGCGCCACAGAAAGGGCGCCATCTTGGGCGCTATCAGTGTCGGTTATAAGCCAACAACCGACGAAATATGTCTTCGCGCCAAAAGAATATGTGTCGGTTACATTTAAAAAACCGACACTATAAAGTTATGTGTCGGTTGTTTACAATTACCGACGCCTGTTATTGGCGCCAGCTTGGGCACTATCAGTGTCGATTTGTATTAAGAAACCGACACCATATATGTTCGCGCCACAGGAAATAGGTGCCGGTTATATCTAAATAACCGACGCCTATTGGTTTTTTTTTTACAGACCTGCAGACCTGCTGTGGCTGGTCGCAGGATGAGAAACCTACAGTTCAGTTAACTGAACTGCAGGTTTTATGACATCCAATGATATCATCCAACAACTGGCCACAAACCTGCAAATTTAACAACAAAAATATTCACACATGCATTTAGCAATACAACCTGCAGTTCCATTTTATTTTCACACATTTTGAAACATTCATGTAGCTAGCAATCTGTAGTTCCATTCATTCACATTCACACATGTAGAAACATTCATATAGTAACCAACACTTTCATTCATTTTCACTCAGACACATGTAGAAACATCTAGACATGTAGAAACATTCACATATATTATAATTCAGAAATTCATTTACAAAATCCCCACTATTTGTATGGTTGTTGCCCATTCTTCTCTTACTTCATTTAATTCTCCCATCGTATAGGAAGCATGTACATCTGGTAAGTCCGTTCTTGTAGTGGGGTCAGCTTTAAACACCTGTAAAGAGAATGATGTATATACATAATTAATGAGCTATAAATAAGATTGATATATTTCATATTATCTAATGAGACTATATAATACCTGAGCAATACAATCGATGTCCATACAACATGACAGACTAACACATATATAGTACATAACAAGAGCATCGTCGAATTTACATACAACACTAGCTTAGTACATATATAGTGGGACTTATAAGGTGACGATCCCACCTGGTAAAACATGTTACCGACAACTACATGTTACGACTGGGAGGTCGTGATTCAGCAACAGTATGCATTAGCAGGAGGACAAACAGATCACCATATGTTTGTCCTCAATGGTGATCTCTTGTCCTCCTGCTAATGCATACGTTGCTGAATCACGACCTCCCAGTCGTAACATGTAGTCGGTAACCTGTTTTAGCAGGTGGTATCGTCACCTTAGTCCACTATATATGTACTAAGTTAGTTTTGTATGTAAATTCGGAGCTGCTGTTGTTATGCACTATATATGTGTTAGTCTGTCATGTTGTTATATGAATATGAATCTGAACCACTTGTGTGTGCTGCACTTTATGTATTGTATCTGTATCCTGCTTCTCTTCATTGGGGCTTCTTCCTGCATATCCTGCATAGCTATGTCATGTCCGTCCTGCATAGCCTTCTTCCTATATTTATTTTTCAAAGAGAATACAAACAAAAATTATTAGTGTAGAGTTAGTGAAATACTGATCAATGTCTAGAATTGGAATAGATCAAGAACCTACTCTCAGCATCGCGTATGTAATCTCGGGTGAGATTGGTCCTATAGTTCTTTAGCACCCTCCCACAATGTTTAGCATTTGTATTAACTAGAAGATAATGAAACATCAAATCAGAAAATGATATTGATATTAAAAAAGTAAACATTAGCTTCAATAAAAAAATATAAACATGCATGCCTCTAAAATTGTGATCTTTTATCAATTAACAATCCTTCATTGTGATCTCAGCGTACATATAAGTCATCATTAGCTTCAATATTTTTTGGAGTTGGCAACCCAACTGAGAATGGACTGGAGTCATCATATTTATCATAATACTCTTCTTCATCTATAGGATCTTCAATGAACTGTCTTTTACCATGAAGAACAACCGACCATTTATCATTTGCAGGATCATCGATATAAAATACTTGTTTCGCCTGTGATGCCAATATGAATGGTTCAACCTTCTCGCCAATCTTTTCAAAGTTCACTAAAGTGAAACCCAATTCATCCACTATAACTCCTTTGGTGTTATCAACCCAATTACATTTGAAGAGCGGAATTCTGAAATCTATGTAGTCAAATTCCCATATCTCTTCAATGACACCGTAATATGACATTTTAGCTTCACGTGGACTCTTATCCTTTGCACTTGCAAAAAACATAGTCGATGCTTGAAGGGTGACCCCACTGTTTTGGACGACACTCTTATCATCTTGGCGCTTTGTGTAATATGTGAATCCATTAATGTCATACCCTTCATAAGACATAACAGTCAACTTTGGTTTAAAGGCGAGGCATTTGATAGTTTCAGTAATATCATCTGGTGTTTGAGATAGTTGATGTAAGACTTTATCTTCAAACCACTTAATAAAAGTCTTGTTATGCTCTCTAGCAAGCCACATTGTATTGGCTCGAGGATATTGTCTTTTGATGAAATTGGTATGTTCCTCGATATAAACGTTCACTTCGTCCATGTTGTGTAAAATATACAAATGACCTTGTTCCAACTGCTCACGGCTGATTACTTTCACACGTGATCCCAAAATTCCTTTGCCAAATAGCTCGTCAATATTCTTGTCATTATCAGGAGTGTCATTACCACTGAGAAAGTCATTGCAGAAATCCATAACCTCTCTCGCCACATAACCTTCAATAATACTCCCTTCAGGCCGATAACGGTTTTGAACATCACCTTTAAAAACGCTCATGTATCGTTCAAAGGGATACATCCAATGCAAGAAAACCGGGCCCAAGATTTTCACTTCCCTAGTCAAGTGGACAACAAGATGTACCATGATATCAAAGAACGAAGGAGGGAAATACATCTCAAGCTGACATAGGGTAACAACCACTTCTCTTTGCAAATTATCGAGAGTCTCAGGGTCAATAACTTTGCTACGGAGACTGTTGAAAAAGAAACAAAGTCTGGTGATTGCAAACCTTACATGCTTCGGAAATATAGATCGAATTGCCACGGGCAATATTTGTTGCATTAGAGTGTGACAATCATGAGATTTAAGTCCTATCAACTTCACATCTTTCATTGATACTAATCTATGGATGTTGGATGAGTAACCATTTGGCACCTTAACATTTATCAAGCATTCACAAAAAGCTTTCTTCTCTTTTCTAGACAACGTGTAACATGCGGGAGGTAAGTATATTCTTTTACTACCCATTTCACGTATTTCTGTTAATTCTGACCTTATTCCCATTTCACGTAGGTCCAGTCTGGATTTTATCCCATCTTTAGTCTTACCTGGTATATTTAACAGAGTACCAATGATGCTATCGCAGACATTTTTCTCAATGTGCATTACATCGATACAATGTCTGGCTGTCAAAGAACTCCAATAAGGAAGATCCCAAAATATTGACTTCTTCTTGAATGAAGAATTGTCACTCCGTGTAGTACCTTGTGATCTCTTACCAAATTCATTGACAAAGTCTTTTATTCTTTCATAAACAACCTCCCCTGGTATAGGTTTAGGTGCACTGCATTCCTCATTCAATCCATTGAATGCTTTGCACTTCCTACGATACAGATGGAATTTTGGAAGAAACCTTCGATGACCGAGATATACATTCTTACCGCCATGTTTTAGTCTTGTTGAATCAGTGTTCTCTTCACATATAGGACACGCTTTAGCTCCTTTGACACTATATCCAGACAAATTCCCATATGCTGGAAAGTCATTAATAGTGCAAAACAACATAGCATGCAAACGAAATGTCTCTCTTCGTGAAGCATCATAGGTCATCACACCTTCACCCTAGAGTTTCTTTAAGTCATCAATCAGAGGTTCAAGATAAACATCGATGTCATTTCCAGGTTGTTTAGGGCCCGATATCAACAACGACAGCATTACGTACTTATTTTTCATACACAGCCAGGGAGGAAGATTGTATATAACAATCATGACTGGCTAAGTGCTATTGGCTACTCAATGTCCCGTACGGATTCATCCCGTCTGTACAAAGCCCAAGTCTTAGATTCCTGACTTCTTCACCAAATTCAGGGTACAATACATCAATCTTCTTCCACTGTGGGGAATCAGACGCATGTCGTAGGATCCCATCATTAATTTTCTTAACATCTGCATGCCACCTCAAATTCTTCGCATCTATCGGATTGGCAAACAAGCGTTGAAACCGTGATATTATAGGTAGATACCACATCACCTTGGCAGGAGAACCAGTTTTGGACTCCCCCGAAGTCGTCAATTTATACCGTGCGCACCACATTTTGGACAATCTTTCAAATCTGCATAGTCCTTTTGAAATAATACACAATCATTAGGGCATGCGTGTATCTTCTTGGCATCCATTCCCATTGGGCACAACAATTTCTTTACCTGGTATGTTGAGATTGGCAGCTCGTTTCCTTCAGGAAGCATTTCTTTCAACAAAGACAGCAATGACGTGAAGCTTTTGTTGCTCCATCTATTGTTAGCTTTCAACTTATACAATCTCAACACAGCGTTAAGCTTCGTAAACTTAGTACAACCTGTGTATAACGGCATCTCAGCATCATGCACAATGTTTCTAAAAATGGGAGGTGGATCGGTGTGCTCTACCCCACAACTATCCAGCATCGCATCAACGATGTCTACTGGAACTGGTTCATTCACATCTACGTCATCGTAGGCAATTTCTTCTTCCATACAAGCACTGCTATCGACATCCACTGGTTTCGGGTTTGAAATCTCTCCATGCCAGTGCCATTCTGTATAGCCTTGTATATTCCCGTTGCACATGACATGAGTCATGATTTCGTCACCAGTGTTGACTTTCAAGTTGTTACCGCAATGTCTACATGGACAGTAGAACCTATCTCCAGGTTGTTTCCTATGTTCCTCGGAAAATTTAATGAACTGGTGAAAACCAGAAATAAAATATGGGGTGCAGCGATTGCGAATGGACATCCATGATCTATCCATTCTATGATCAAAGAGAAAAAAAGTATATATTAGGACAAGATTAGGGTCTAGGGTTAACAAATACATGTGATGTCATTATTATATATAATAAATGTGTACCACCTATCCATTCTTGAACACCTAATCTCACTAGTAAGTGTATAATGTGTATTGGGTTTTCAAGAAAATTTCGGCAGCACATTGTTTTCCAAGTACATATGTACTTAGAGAACAAACGGGGAAATGCTGCCAAAATTTTCTTGAAAACCCAATACACATTATACACTTACATCCTAAGCGAGATTAGGTGTTCAAGAACAGTCCCAAACCGGGGACTATCCAAGATTTACTCCTAATAAGTAAATCTTGGACGGGTTTCTAGGCCAACAAATAATGTATTGTCATTCTTATACCTAAAATCCTAGTTCTTCAATTTAGGGTGATTATTGATGTCTTTAAAAGCATGATTGGCAATTTAGGGAAAAGTTCATCATTTACATTCCAAGCATGTCACATGTGTGCATTACAGTTCATCATTAAGCAAGATATAAGCAAGTATGTCATATTAAAATAGACTAAACAATATGAGAAAATAGTAGTGTAATCATGCAAATGGGAACATTCATGGGAACACACACTTCAGTTATAAGCATTCATGTAGCAACTTTCAGTTCCATTCATGGGAACACACACTTCAGTTATAACAATAACTAAACAAAGGGGTTGGTGTACCCCTAAACATGCGCATAATTAAAAAAACTATTACTACAGACAAGTCTAGATAGATAGACAGCTAAATACTACACCAACATGGTCCCGCATGCATCAGTAACTTCTTTTTGATGATGAAGCTGTGTCACGAAGCTCCTCACTGTATTTAGACGAATCTGAACTGACAGGGGCCTCAGATTCAGATTTGTCCGAGCTGATATGCGACGCCGTGCGCTCATACCGCAGAAGATGATCGAGGGTCTCGCATTTGCTGTTGGTTATCCAAACTTTGATGGAATTATCGCCAACTGGACGGAGAAAAATCCTGTTCCAACGGACCACATGCAGCTCTCCAATCCAATCATGCCAACCGGATTTTGATACAAGATTTCCCGCCAAATCATACTCAACCTCGATAACATGTGAATAATTACCAAAAGTTAGGGTCACTTTACCAGGCATGTAGTGTCTTCCTTTTAGAAAACGCCAATGTTTGTGTATGACCAATTGGTTTAAGGAACGATCATCTAGGATGATGTCCAATTGTTCTTCAATAGGGAACGTTAACATTGACATAGAGGCCCAGTTCATAGTGACTGTTATGGGTGGACAGAGACTGCACAATATTAGTATTAACAAAGTGTAAGTACATATAATGATGTTATATATTTTCAGAAAAAGTTGTATAACATCAGTTAACCTTTTATTGCTTGTCATAACCAACTTTATTGTGGTAGACATGATAGCTTGAAAAGAAGTCTACAAATGTACTTAGAGAACAAACGAGGAAATGCTCCTAATGAGTAAATCTTGGACGGGTTTCTAGGTGCTTACTAAAATAGAACCATTATATGGAACTAATCCTACATTATACACTTACTTTTCCTGAGTAAGATAATGTGCACTTCATGGAATTATTAAGATCTAAATATATATAAGTTGTTTCTACCTACTTTGATGGGATTTTATAACATTCGAGTCTTCTATTTAAGGCATTAGATGCATATATTGCAGTCCATTGTGTTGAGATAAGAATCCCATGTGATACACATGATTGAGAATCTTTCATGATACTAGGAAAATACACAACTAGATATTCATTTAGGTGTTATACATTCATTTAGGTGTTCCTGATAACTCGCAGGTATGCACAACTATAAAACAATAGACTTGTCACACATAAAACACCCTATACAACTATAAAACAAAAAAGTATTAAGATATCCATGATACAATAACTATTTTGCATCACATTACTGCAGACTTATCATTGATACCTTACTAACTTATTTCCACATTTACATATCATCACTTGATCAAAATTACATGTATTGTATAGACAATAGATCATTCAACTCAGTAGAAGCACAAAATCAGTACCTAAACCCTAAACACAAATAAGTAAATAACTTAAAAAAAAAATAAAAAAACGCCCAGCAGCTGCTTGGGCGTGCCTTGGCACCGCCCAAGCAGCCGCCGGATCAGAGGAAGAAGGAAGAAGGCAGGGCGGGCGGACATACCTTGAGGGAAGACGAGAGCAGCTGCTGGAGCACAACAACCACCGGCGGAGGCGGCGACAAAGAGAGGAGAAGCGCCGGCGAGGACACGGAGCAGCGGCGGCGAGGGCACGGAGCAGCGGCGAGGGCACGAAGAAGGAGCACGGACGGCCGCCGGTGAGCACAGAGGGCAGGAGCAGGAGCACGGCCGCCGGTGAGCATGGAGCAACGGCGAGGGTAGGAGCACGAGCACGGCAGCGGCGGCGGAGGAGCAACGATCGGCGGGGGCGAGCAAGAAATCACCGGACCTAACTGAAATCGGGAATGAAACTGGGAAAGGGGGAAGAGTCGCTCGCGCTGGTGAGATATTAAGTTGACAATAAGCGTCGGTTATTCAAAATAACCGACAACTAAACCAACAGTGTCGGTTCCTTTCCAACAACCGACGCCTATACTTGATTATAGTCGTCGGTTTTTAACTAAAAGACAACCGACAACTATTCCTGTCTCGCGAATAATCTTTGGTCGTCGGTTATTCATTTATAAACCGACACCATATGTGAAATTTTGGAGGTATTTTTTTCACTGGAATTTTGGTTTTGGCGGTTGATTTTAGGTGTCGGTTATTTATTAATTAACCGACACTTAATAAAAGCGGTACCTGTGTCTGGTCGACCTTCACAGATTGTATGTCAGTTTATGTTATAAACCGACACTGTAGAGTTTAGGTGTCCGTTTATGTATACAACCGAAACCTGGAAAAGTGACTTTATAAGCCATTTCTGTAGTAGTGGCTCTCATTTTCTCTCCCCCTTTGTCATTTCAAAAAGGCAGGGGATAGAAGAGATAAAAAAACATAGCTCTTACCATAAGCACAAACTACACAAGTAACCATAGAGCAAGCACCAAACAGAGGTAAAACAGAGCAGATAGAACAAACATACTAGAGTCATAATCAAAATATGGGGACACATACCAAGAACTCATAGGATATAAAAAAACATAGAGTTAAGGTACATATGCTTAGATTACAACAAAAGATATGTCTGCTCATGATAAAAACTACAAAGTACCAAAGAAAATGACTAGATATGAAAAATAGTAAGCCTTAGTTACAATCCCCAATTGTTCAATGCATAAAAAGTCTAAAGAAATATATCTAGATAAGCATGCTAAAGATCTAGAACTAAACATCTAGGGCATCTATGTCCACTGGGTCATCCTTTTCTTCTTCCTCGGGCTGGTAGTCCTCATCATCATCTGAGGGTGCATTAGTGGAAGTAGGTGTAGCCTCACTAGTATCATCACCATCATCTGAGCCATCAACATCACCATCACCAATATCCTCATCCTCAACATCATGTTTGGCCATCTCCTCATCCTCTGGAGGTCCAAAAGAGTGAGTGGCAACCCACTTGGCATACTGCTCAGGCTAAGACATGCCACATGCAACAAGTGCATTTGCTTGCACAAAGGTGGGTTCAGAAACCCCATCTAGCCAACAAGCATGGTGGTAGTAGGGCCAACAACAAGTTGAGGGACATCACTCAGTTGGGGAACTGTAGGGGAAGATCCACCATCAGAAATAGGGGATACAACAGAAGCAATAGGTGGAGGGGTCAGATAAAATTGATTATATGCATAAGAAGCATAGTCAACACTTGGATAGGGTTGGTAGGTGTGGTAGGGATGGTTGCAGGATAGGTTCATATGAGACATGATCTCAACTCGACCCTGGTGGATGTGGTCCTGAACCTAAAAGTTGTACGCCTGTTGGTGTATCATATACCCCATAAGGACTTCATTAGACACCAAAATTGAGGTGCCATCAGGTCTAGGAGGTGGAGATGGAGGATCTTGGGTGGAGGTGGAAGCACCTGGTGTGGTAGAAGAAGCAGGGTGAAAAGACTTCTTGATTGTGGTCTAACTGATACAAACTCCTTTTTGGCTAGGTTTATATCTAAGGTCATGGAAAAGAATTTTTTTCAATATGGTGAGCAAATAGACCACATATCAGATTGGGATAGGGGGGATGGGTGATGGTGGTGTTCTTCCATGAGTCAAAGCAAGCCATATGGTGAAGAATATAACAAGCCCACTTAACACTGACATTATTCAAGAGATAGTACATTATCACAACAATGTTCTTTGCAATATCCGTTTGATTTTTCTTGGTATGGATATCTTAGTTAACAACTAATGCAATAAGATGATTATTGATGTCGAGGGAAGAGGTGGGAGGAGGGTAGGATGGATTTCTTCCAATATGGGACATCAGGTTTCTTCAAAAAATTATGGATATCAAGAAGGGTAAGTACATGGTCAAAGCTTTCATAGAAACCCTCGGGGTCTAGTAGGTCATGGTATTGAGGATTGGAGGTTGTCCATGTAGTGATAATGTTAGTACTAAAGAAATAGGTATTCAATGAATCCTTAGAGAGTGTTATCTTGGTACTGACTATCATGAAAGTCAAAATGACGTGTGTTAGGCGGTGGCACACTGGTGGTGTAGTTCCATGTGAGGTTGGAATAAAATTCATGGACTGCCTTTGTGCTAGACATAGAATTTGAGAAGAACAAACACGCTACACACAAAGCACTAAGATGGTGTGCTTTGAACACCTTAGAAACCTCTTTGATCACCTCACTTGTTGCAAAATGAGGTTCAAACAAAGCACAAAAAGGAAAGAGATTCTGAGGAAGGAGTTCCTTATACCTATTCATAGCTTGTGTGGAGATGAAAGAGGTGCCATAAAAGGATACATGCCTAGGAGTAGTGGAGGAGGATGAAACTCCATCTGGTCCAGTTCGTTTCCTATGGTTGGAGGCCATTTAGGTCAAAGTGAGAGGAGATAGCCACCAAACGAAGAGAAAAACACAAGCAATAGGCTGCCTAACCACATAGGTCAAGGCTGGGAGAGGCAAGGAGGGCTGATCAGAGACTAGGAAGGGGTAGGAGAGGTTGGGTTAGCCCTAGGGTTGGAGGATGAATGCTGGAGAGTGGCTATCAGTCGACTTTCTCTATTGAAGAGGGAGAAAAGTTGACCGACACCCTTTATAATTTTCATCCAACACTGCTGTCGATCGAGTTCTGTGTTTAGGAAACTCGACCGATGTTATATTTTAGTTCAATCCTCATCCAGGGATCTATCAAGTTTTTACATGTCAAACTCGACTGCTTGGTCAGTTTGTCCAAAAGATAAGAAAGTTAATTCTAAGAGTTTAAAGTGATATATAGATTTATTTTTCTAGCTTTTCATGCATTTTGAACAACTTGGAGCACATTTCACACATCATTGGTTACTATTTTGTGATAAAACATGTGTTGGTGAAAAATAGCCAAAACAAGAAAAAAGGCATTCAAAACTAGTAAAATTTAGCACTTAGAAAGCATAAGGTAGACCTGTAAATGGATATCCAGAATCCACACATTTGATCCAGATTTGAGTCCGAAATTTTGAAAACAAATCCGACATCTGCATATTCTGAATTGGATTTAGGATATCAATTATCATATCCAAAATTTTTGGATAGGATATCAGATATGGTTGTATCATCTCTGAAAAAATCTGAATCTAAAAAATATAAACATATATTATTAGATATATATTATCTATATATAACATATGAAAATATAGATATTTTATCATATATATTCATCGTAATACTAATGTTTTTTATGTATAATATATTTATAACAATACATTTGTGATTTCTAGTTCAGATCGAATATTTATCCAAATTTGAATACTATTTGTCGGATCAAATTCATATATTATTACATGAAATCTGTCAGATATCAGATTGGATGTTGGATCAATTTTTTTCGGATTTAGATATTGGATATAGCAGTATCCGCTCCGTATTTTATCCGTTCACAAGTCTAGCATAAGGTGAGAAAGACATAAGAAATAAAATATAGATGTATGAAACACTATCATATCAACATCATCAAGAGTAGTTATAAGCAATTTTGATCTAATAAAAGAAAATTTCTCTCTAGCTAGAGGTTTAGTGAAAATGTCCGCAAGTTGATTCTTTGCATCCACATGCGTGATATAAATATCCTTTCGGAAATGTGGTCATGAAGGAAGTGGTGGCATACCTCTATATGTTTCTCTCTACTGTGTAATATAGGATTATAAGAGAGGTTAATTGCACTAATATTATCACAATAGATAGGAGAAGCATCAAAATAAATGTTAAGTCTTGGAGCATTTGCGTCATCCATAGGACTTGGGCACAACAACTCCCAGATGCAATGTATTCAACATTGGTAGTTGAAAGAGACATTGTGCTTTGTTTCTTGAAGAACCAAGAAACCAAGCATGGTCCTAGGAAAAAAGAAGTGCCGCTTGTGCACTTTCTATCAATCAAGCACCTTGCATAATTAGCATCACTATAGGTTGTAAGAGTAAAGTCCCTTGACCTAGGATACCATCCAAAATTTTGAGTTTTGGCTAGATACCTCAAAATCCTTTTAATTGTTGTGAGATGTGATTTTCTAGGACTTTATCGAGCACACAAGCCAACAATAAACATTATATCAGGTCTAGATGTATTTAAATATAATAAACTTCCAATCATACCTCTATTGAGCTTCTCATCCACTTTCTCACCTTCTTCATCTTTGTTAAGATTGGCAGTTTTTGACATGGGGATGTCCATCAACTTGGTGTTCTCCATCCCAAAGTGGTTAAGGAGTTCACTTGTGTATTTGCCTTGGTTGATGAAGTTATCTTCCTTGGTTTGCTTGATTTGGAAGTCGAGGAAGAAAGTAAGATCCCCATCATGCTCATGTTGAACTCACTCTACATAAGAGAACTAATCTGTATGCAAAGATCAAGATTAATTCCTCCAAAGATAATATCATCAACATAAATTTCAATGATAAAAAAGTTGCTAGAAATGTGTTTTAGAAATAGAGTAGAATCGACTTTGCCCATGATATAGCCATTGTCTAGCAAAAAGTTCTGTAGTTTCTCATACCAAGCTCTAGGGCCTTGTTTGAGTCCATAGAGAGATTTTTGTAACAAGTAAACATGGTTATACATATTATCATGTTCAAAGTTGGGAGGTTGAGCCACATAGACTTCCTTCTCAATTATACCATTCAAAACACACTTTTAACATCCATTTGATAAATAAAGAAAATATTACAGCTAGCAAAGCAAGTAGCATTCTAATCAACTCAAGTCTAGAAATAGGTGCATAAGTGCCATCAAAATCAATACCTTCATGTTGGTTGTAACCTTGAGCTACTAACCTTGCTTTGTTCCTTACCGCATTCCCACTTTCATCAAGCTTGTCATGGTAGACCCACTTGGTGCCAATGATCTTTCTATTATTTGGTCTTGGCACTAAAGTCCACACTCTATTATTTTCAGGGCTCTAACTCTTCTTACATGTCTAGGATCCATTCATCATGCCCAAGAGCTTCTTTCACATGCTTGGGCTCAGGTTGTGAGATGAAGGTGATGTCAACTTGTTCCTTGTTGTATGCAATCCATGTCTACACCATTTCAAAAGGGTTACATATGATGATCTCTTTTGGATGATGATTTTCAAATCAAAGAGTTGGATTCTTATTTTCTTCTTCTTTCTCTTCTTTATCAACTATTACCTCTTTTCCTTTTTAAATAATGTTGAGCTCTTTCAAGTTAGGGATCACCTCATCCACACCATCATCATTAACAATATTCTTGGAACTAGAGGGGTTATTTCAACACATTTTACATTGATAGATTCCTCTACTTTAGACAGTTCAATTTTAAATACTTTATAAGCTCTACTTGTAGTGCTATAGCCAAGAAAGAAAGCCTTGTAAGATTTCATATCAAACTTATCGGGGGAATCCTTGGTGTTCAAAACAAAACAAGGACAATAGAAAATACGAAAGTAGAAAGACTCTTGCATGTAACAAGGTCAAAATTCGGGAATGTCAGTGTTATTTCAGAAAGAGGCACCATATCTTTGGGGGATCTATTAATGGTATCTCATGTTAGTAGATTGATGTCCCCTTTATCTTCCGCCATATCGAAAGTGTAGGGGTCCCATTGTTGGCAGATTTCACTTTGGGCCTCTATAAGGTTAGAGAAACCCTAGGATTACTCCTTCTCTCTCTTCCATCAAGTGTGGTCTAAATTCTTGAGAAACATGCATATAATATCCAAAAGTGCATTTTATACAAATATGCATATTGAGGGATATAACATGTAATCTAATAGGTTTAGATATGATTGAAATGCAATATGATAAATGATGAAGCTCTAAAATAGGTTTGAATCATGTCTCCAGTCAAATTAACATGTGGGTAAGCATATACCGACCTCAACGATTCTTCCTTTATGATTATTTCATCTTATGACTTTCCCATTCAACGGGACATGTACCTTTCCGACTGGACTGTGCCAACGCTCACTGCCGTGGTGATCCAATGGCCACCCATCCTTCACGAGACATTAGATGAGATCGCCTGACCTTCGAGATTGCTTTTCTGATCTTAGTTTATGCCTATCTGCTTAGTTTTATGGTTTTGGCACTGAGCCTTGTTCCTCTATTCTCCAGCTCAAGACATGGCGTTTGGATGATTTCAACACTGTATTACCCACATCTCAGGTTCATCTTGACTGTCGAAGTTCGACGATTGCAATGGGGTCATCCATAGATTTTATCGCCAATAGAACTCGAGTCTTGCTCACACCTCGAGTCCTTGAAGCATTGCTTCCTTACACATGATGAAGGGGAAGAAGCTAGGTTGCAAGATGACTCAATTTCCCCTGGCCGATTTATCAAACAATCGATCTTGTATGGGAATTTCTGGCATTTCTGATGTGCCTTTGATTTACAATTGAGATTTGGATTTGAATAACTAAATAACCAGTTTGGCCCTATATATTCCATTTCATGTAATGCACACCTTTGGTATTTTGGTATTTCTGCATTTTATTTACATTGGGGGTTATTATCATTTAAATCGATGTCACATTATAGTTTTCCTTGATTCCAATTGGTCAATTTGAGAATTCACCATAAACAATAGATTATTAGAAAATTATGAACAAATAGTCATTAGAAAGCATTTTTGACAAGGAATCTGATTTTTGGGTTTTCAAACCATTTTTGCTTTCCTATTCTGGCATTTTATTAGAAACCCTAATTTGACTCATGAAACCCTAAATATGTGTCACATGTGATTAATGTGGCCTAAAATAGTAATCGTCCAACCAAGTTTCCTAATTTAATGATGTTTAACCCTAATGCACTCAAACTCTAATATACCCCAATTCAACCTAGGATCAGTACAAGGTATTGATTTACGATGTTCAATAATTATTCATATGTTCTTAGAGCCTAATCAAGACAAGGGAAGTTTTGATGTAGAATTTGATAAAGATTAGAGAGACCATCTTAGGATTTACTTTGCTCCAAGGTACACGGGTCATGTTGCTGAGCACAAGTATTTATGGTTGATTTCATGCTAAGTATAAAGTAGACATAATGATTTCAAGTTTAATGCTTTAATCATGATCACTATATCAACTGCTTAATGATTGCCATATGTTATGTCCTATGGTTATGATGTTAACTAAGATTAGAGATTATGATTAATGATTCATGAAATTAATCTTCAAGTTTAAGAGGGAGAAATCCCATCATATTAAAGTTAAAGGATCATGTTAATGTTAATGATCAAGATAATTGGAATTGAATTAGTCTTTATATGCTCCTGAATCATGGACCTCAAGGGGTCGTCAAGATCTTTCCTAGCGTCAATGATTTTCCTAGCTGTCATGTGCCCATAAGTGGGTGTCATAGAGGTATGCATACATTTACTATCAATTCTTCATGCTAATAATGATTCAAGAATGCTTATAGTTAGTTGATGTCAACTTTTCTTACATTTTTTTGGTCGGTATAAAAAGTTTGTTACTGATAACAAAAACTTGAGGTACATAAGTGCCCCTAAAAGAGCCTAATCCCTGATACACCAAACAGCTGGTTATCAAGGTACTTATACCATCACTCGGGGCAAAACAAGAAAAATAAACATCCAATTAGCCCTTACAAACATACTTAAGAGATCAAGAAGTCTAGCCCTAAGACATTACGAACACCCACAAATATAAGGGCCACACCCCATCATCCTATATTTGTAAGCAGGAGTGGAGTAGAGATCATCTTTCTCAGTAAAGCACCCAAGAAGATGGATCAAATCCAGATGCCACATCTAGCTAAAGCTGACTTGAGAAGCCTAAGCAGACCATGCAGACCCAACTTGCCTCTGATCGGTCAAGAAAGAAGCTGAAAATGGAACCAGTCATCTCCACTGCAATAACAACATCCACAAATATGGGAGGGACACAAGCTCCCTTCTTCAACAGCTTCCCTGACTCCTCCTGCAAGAAAGGCCAAGCAAGTAGCCATGGGATAGCTCTACCACAACCATCCCGCTAGGAGGAAGCTCCCACCCCACCTCCCTTGCCTTAGACTTCTTCACCTTTGACTTCTCATCCCATGTCGAACAAGCAGTAGGGCTCCTCGAAGGAATCGTGGTAAACCTATCTGAGACCAAAAGGCGCACACACAAGGGCACCCACACAAGGGCACGAAGCCCCTATTTGCACTAAGACATAGCATCGAGCACCTAGGAGGCGCCCAGAGAATAGCAGCAGCCTGTTAGCTAACAAGTGCCTTACTGCTTGCAGACGACACCTTAGCGTATCCTTGAGGATGGCACAGCCTATGAGGGTGACCCAACTGCATGTAGAGAAGCAAGAGAAGATCACCACGTCCATCCGCAAACCACCACCCAGTAGAAGCTAGCTCAGAAGGAGCAACACACCAGCGGAAAGGAAGGCCACCGCTACTGACCCAACAAGGAAACCAACCATCGAATCTCAGATCTGGGGCCGTAGTACCCAAGATGAGAAGCTTCCGGAGCAATGGCTCTAGGAAATGCTAACAAGCGGCAAGCCCAGATCCACCCTCTATTGTAGCCGCCAAGGACGTCGATGTCGGAGGGTCTTCATCAATCTGGTGAAACCATATCTCAAACGGGAGGTGCTAAGGGGGACAAGAGAGAGAGAGAGAGGAAAATAGCCACTATCAACGACTGTGACGTAGAATAGCTAGCGAGATCCTCCTGGTCAGGTGGGTGCACTCTTTCCATCCGCCACTCTTGGGTAAAATGGAAGTCGACCGAAACCGACAATGCGTGCCTCAGATCCTGACCTCGCATCGTGACGCTCTGCTGCTCCTAAGCAGACTTCTGATGAGAAACCCCAAACGTATCATACGACCGATGTCTCTCCCACAAGGAATCACACCACCCTCACTAAGAGCACTACCTTGGACGAAAGAGAGCCAGGGGGAGGAGAGCGCCTGGGACGCTCCCTCCCCCCAGTGGCACCGCTGGAAGGAACTATTTTGGTTATGTTTATAAAGTGCCAACACTATTTACTGATTTGTTGATTTTTCCCTATGCTTAGCTGAGGATGTGGTTTCCCCAGGAGTTGGAGAAAATAAGGACTAAAGAGGAGAAAGAAAGGACTACAAGACCTTCAAGGGCCAACTGGTGGGGTACCATCCACATTTGGCGATCCAATCATTTAGATTTACTTTCATGATTAGTTTTTCCATATTAGAATCTTAGACTTTATAAAGGAGTCAATTATAGTTTTACTTCAAAGAACAATGTAGAATCTCAATGGTGAATTATTTATTTATTTATTTACAATGATTACCTTATTGTGACATCACCCCTTCAAGATGAATGCTTTCGGTCAATAATGTTATATATTAAAAAGGTGGGGTTTACAAATTCATTCATGAAATCCTTGATCTTTTCAAGGGTTTCCAGACTTATGTTTCATCAAATAAACATAACCATACCTACTTAAGTCATCAATAAAGGTAATGAAGTATTGATAACCACCTACAACATTTGTTCTAAAAGGGCCACACATCAGTATGTATGAGTCCTAATAGATCACTTGCTCTCTCACTATTTCTAGTGAAGGGAGTCTTTTTCATTTATCCCAACAAACAAGATTCACATGTCTCTATTGATTCAAAATCAAAAGAGTCTAGATATCCATCTTTATGGAGTCTAGAAATGCATTTCTCATTGATGTGCCCTCGACGACAATGACAAAGGTATGTTTGGTTTGAGTTATCAAGTTTTTGTCTTTTGGTATTCTCTATAATACATACTTGTCTCCAGATCTATCAAGTATAGACCATAAGATATCAGGGCACTATCATATGAGATCCCATCTTTACTACTAGATCATCGACCATTCTTTATAAGACATTCAAATCCGTTCTTGTCCAAATAATATACAAATATGATGTTCTATTAATGGTAGGTATATAATAGCATTTCTCTAACTCTATTACAAGCCCACTTGGTAGAGATAACTTATAGGTTCCAACTCCACCTGTAGAAACTCTTACTCCATTAGCAACGCGCAGTACAACCTCACCTTTCTTTAAAGATTTACATCTTTTCATATCCTTCACAATTGAGGAAATGTGCGATCCACATCTGGTATCTAGTACCCAAGATGAAGAAGCAGTGAAGTTAATCTCAATTACAAATATACCAGAAGTAGAGACCTCTATCCCTTGCTTCATCTTCCTTGGTTTCCTAAAAGCTCCCCTTATTTTGAGTGAAGAAGACTTTGACTTTAGCTTATCCTCAGAGCACTTCTTAGTCTTTCCTTTATCCTTGAAATTTATTCCACTGATCACCATCATGGGTTTGTCCTTCTTCATTTGTTCTTTGACATTTATCAACATGTCAAGCAACTCAGACAATATTTTATCCATGTTACTCAAGTGATAATGCTTGATAAACTTCTATATGATTTGGGCAATAATTTCAAAATCATATATATGACCAACTCTTGACCAAAAGGAAATCTCAGTTTCTCTAGATGCTCCACATGCCCAATCTTATTGAGCACATGGGGCTCTATTGGATCTCCCTCTTTCATTTTGCAGTCAAATAGTGCCTTAGAGACATTATGCCTTTCTTGCTTGTCATGTTGTTTATGCAAATCATAGTTCATAAAACCCAACATAAGGTTATTGATGTCTACAAATTCATTGACATGCTTCAAGTGAGCATCCATTTCAGCCTTAGACGTGTATGGAGAAGCTTCTACTAAAACTGGTGTTTCAGGAACATTGATAATGTTTCTCAATGTCCTGAACTGATTATGTCAGTATATCTAGTTTAGATTGTCCTTTATAAGGATTGATTACAATGATTGTGTGTATTCCATTTGATTCTACAAGAAAATTTTGTAATTTGTCAAAACACTATTGATTTTATTTGATTTGATAATATTGATGATATTTAATTAGGCCTTGAATTAATTATCGCTGTCGCTATTTTGTTCAAATTTTGATAGCCCTCACTACCAATTCATAAGATTGCAGCATACAATCTTCTAGTGAACCAAGATCCAAAACAATAAGTCAATACCCAACCAACGCTGGCGCTCATGACCAAATAATAAGGTAGGCAACATTTGCCAATTGCATCTCATACAATTCTTGGATAGATGGTATGCACAACTCATTGACATAGTCCATCTCTATGCTTATAGGCTCTTAATCCTATTAAGGTCACCTAGTTAAGTCTAACCCATAAGCCAACATGATAGAATATACACCCTGCTATGGCAGACCCACATAACTACTATCACACTTCCACGAGATAGATGATGTACCATGCTAGGGAGTGTCTATCCTTGGTGGGTCAAGCTTTTCATGTATGTTGGTTATGGAAATCATATTAGACTCAATATTTATTAAGGAATTATATATTTATATATACTTATAAATATCCAATCACCACATACTTGTAGTACATATCATATACATGCTATATCCCACAAACAAAAAACATTCAATAAAACATAATCGATAGTTATGGCCATACTATTGTAATTCCTTGGAGCCATAAGGAATTACCACCACCTAAGGTCTACATCACATGCATAATCCTATTGTTGATGAAGATATTTGCTTGAATCAATTTCGGTTGATCAGTTCAACTCTTGAACCGATCGACTCACCTCCTGGTCGGTCAATTGGTCTTGCTAAATGATCATATGGTCCCTAGTCAAACATCTTCTGGACCCCTCCAATTGATCAATTGGGCCACCAATTGATCGGTTCAGCTTCTCCTGTCATTCCCTCCTCTGCCCTCCAACTGATCGACACATCTTGTGAAATGAGCGGCTCGTCTAGTATTGAATGTCTTTTTCATCATAATAAGAATTAAAACTGTCCTAATGCTATTTAACATATTACAAACTAATAGGTAACCTCACATTACATTTGAGGGGTGCATAGGAAAAAGAGAATAGTACTTTTACATATGGAAAAGAAGATTGAGGTTTGATATGCAAACTGATATAAAAGTAGGAATAAATAACTACACAACCATGCACAAAGATCTGGGTTATTGGTCATAACCATGCTACACATCCACCATCAAAACCAACTTTTAGGGCAACACATGTAAATTACATATATATCATATCATATACATTAGTTGGGATTGTTTGTGGTATTTAATTTGATATGCACATTAATCAATTAAAGTATTCCAATCCGTATGCAATAATTAAATGACAAAAACTAAAATATGCCCATCTTAATTAAATCCTAAAGCATAGTAAATTGACGTAGCTCTAATATCATTGTAGGGAAATATGGCGACAATGCATGTAACAAAAACAAAAATTTAACTACCATATCCCCCTTTGAAACATAGATCGTGTCAATAACTATGTGATGGGAATGATGGTTATGAGGTTATACCTGGTCTTGGAGAAAGTCTGTCGATAATTCCCTTGCTATATCATGCACCTTTCTTCAAGTTGCACCAGGACAATGTCTGTGTTAGCCTCCTAGTTGTTCACCATAAACATCAGTTGACTTTGTCCTGTAAGAGGCAGACAATGACCTCCTCTCCTCTATAGTAGTCCACACAGATCATTGAGAACTCCTATTATTCTAGATGAATGGAGAGGAAATAATCGTCCCTTTCTAGTTGGTGTACTATTACAAAATTGCTCTACCATAATTTCTCTCCCTTGCTATCCCTCCCTTTATCAGGTAGGACTTTCTTGGGTTCTCTCGATTACCACAACCAGAAAATAAAACAATTTTCAGATCTAATAGATGTGTCTGAGAGGCCCCCAATGCCCCTCTATTTATAGGAGGGTCAGGGTTAGGGTTCCCAGTCTGAGCAGAAGTCAAAGGGGATGAAAATTTCACAAAATTTTGCAACCTGTGAATGGTGAAATGGACGGTTCATTGGTGAACTGAATGTGATCTGATCGGTTCAACCCTTGAAACTGGTTGTTTCAACATGTTTTGTAATTGCACTTTGTCACACCCCTAATTTTTGGAATCAAGTAAGTACATGATTAAGTTATTTATGTATTAAATATATGATAGATTTATGTTTACAATAAGGTTCCATCCGATCTGCATGATATGTTGAATTTAAGGAAAATCGAGTGTAGAGGGTGTTTTTTGTGCAATTGTGACTGCTTTGGTAATATCCTCAAAGTTTGGTAATTTGATATTTAATTTAATGATATGAGGTGACAACCAAGGTAGAATATTGAAGGAAAGGTAATGAATGTAGTTAATGGTTTGAGCCCTATACCTAGTTATGATCTTAATATTTAGAAACAAAAATAATATTGATCAAATGTATCGTATGGAAGCCTTAATTGTGAAATTATATTGGTTGAAGCTTTATTATCATGATTTATAATATGATTAAGCTCATGGACCCTTTGAAAGATCAAGAAAGGGGCCATGTGCCCTAGAACCCAATTCCAACCCAACTAAGCCAATAAGGATTCACAAATGGGTCCTTGAGGTAGAAATTTAAGAATTTAGTATTTTGTGTGCATGATAAATATTCAAGATATTTTTATTGATGGAGAACTAGGATATAAGATTATACAAGAAATTTCATATACTTTTAATTTATCTAATGACCCAGGTAACTAAATTAATAACTACCCAAGTTTACTTAAATGGTAAGCTTGGAGTGTTTAACCATTTAGTCTTGATCTAATATCTTTCCCAAAGAAAGATAATAGAAAGAGAATGAAAATCCTAAATTTTGGGATTAAATAGGGTCATAACATAGTATATATAATTATTTGTAAAATTTGGACTTTAATACAAAAAAGGAAAATAAAAAGGAGGGTGAGCGTCGAGACTTCAGTCCAACACGAACTAGAGAAACCATGCCCATGTTGTTCATGACCCAAATAGATATTTGTGGGTGAGGGGATCTCACCCAAGATCAGATAGAGGAGAGGCTATAAAATCCCTAAATGTTAGAACTTTGAGGTGGTCTGAAGTCGAGTCTAGGGTTTTGATAATAGAACATGAGAGAGAGAAGAGAATCAAGGAAGAAGGACGAGTGAAAATAGGTAGAGGATATGAGTTTCATGGAACCCGGGATCTTCGCTTCTGACCACCCTGCACATAGGGATGGTGTCGCCGAGATTAGGGAGAGTCACCCGAAGTTTCTAGCCACTATACCTTGCATGATGATGGCCTGGACGTGGCACTCATGGCCGGCGCCCCCATGCCCTGTTGTCGATCTCAGAATAGGGGAAGGTATCACATGAGAAGACAGAAGGGGGATTGAGTTCTCACATGTGCAACTAGATGGATCTAGGGTGGGATCCAAAAAGCACTGACATGCATCCCTGGGAATGCTTCTATGACCAGATCAACACCTTTGGATCTCAAAGCGACGACTAAGAATGATTAACAAGGTATTATCTTTGAAATATCACAACTCAAGGTATGGTTACCAGATTTCAATAAGTAAGTACCAATGGAAAGGTATTTGAGAGTACTATCTCCTAAAAATATTTCAAGAATATGATTTTTATGTCTTCTATTTGTTATAGGTTTTGTACTCAAAACTATATGATTTTGATGTATTGTCAATTGAAAATAGCAAACAAATTTAAAAAATTATGCAAATTTTATTGAGTGTGTATTTTGATATGTTAAGCACTATTCTAAAGCCTGATCATTTTTATTTGAAGTCTTATTAATGTTTTTGAAATAAACCCTTATAAGGGCATTATGGATAGTTCACCCAATGTTTCACAATGAGCCAATCAGAGATTTCTATCTAAACTTTAATGTACATTGTTGTTACTGATTGTAATGTTTTTCTAGAGTTTCATGTGTATTTATATCAACATATGATTTTTGAGCCTAAGTATCCATTATATAAGATAGTTGCTTATTATTTGTGAGACAACATGTGATTCATGCACTATTTGGTAAGAGAGATGATTTTAGTTCTATTTTCCTATGATATCAGAAGTAATTTAGTGATATTAATATATTTTATCATATTTGAGGCTTACTCTTAATATATGATTTATATGCTCATGTTAGTGCATAAGTTGATTTGACTATAAAGATTATAGTGGTTATATAATGTAAATTTTGATATACGTTTAGCACTAAGAATTTTGTTGCGACTTATATTAGAGTTATGTTTTGTATAAATAGAAACCCTAATTTGGATTAAGGGGTTAAGGATGACGGAGTTTCATATTTAAATATGAAAAAGGAAAAATATACATGGAATAATAGAACTACGATGATGTCCAGGTTATTAAGTTATGGAACTTGGGATCAAGATTACCTTAAAGATACCTTCAATGCAAAAGGTAAGTGGGCCATATCCATTGAATTTCATAGTTATTATGATTCATCCTAAACCCTCCTACAAAGTAACTTAGAGATTTAGTTTCATTCAGAGTTTAGTACTTCATAACATGTCATGCTTAGAGTAATCAAATTCATTTATCTTGAATTATGTTTCCATATTATCAGATGCCAAGTATTTGAGATTTATATGATTATCAAATATTTAGACTTATTTGTTTACTTCAGTTTTCTTCTCAAGACTTCGTATACAAATGTCTTATATTTGATATCAGAATCACATTAACTCATCATATTAAAATAGGGCCCCAAATTAAGATTTATTATATTATAAGATTATCAGATTTTAGATTCAGGTTTATATTCTTCTAAGAATTTAAGAACAGATATACAAAGTTAGAGACAATAAAGTAAGATTCAAAAATTAGAAATTGAGAACATATTCAGAGATAAGGGATTAAGATTTAGAGATAAGAAATTAAAAACAGACACAAAAAATGACATCAGAACATTAATTATATACATTATAGGATAAGTGCTCACTAGAGAGTCACATGACGATTCATAGGGCGCACTGCACCAGACACTTTGTGTGTCATAGAGGGCACATTGTTCCAACAGAGGGTGTGTTGCATCATAGAGGATACTTCGATGTCAACAGATCGCTCATTGTGCCAACACAGGGTGTGTTGCACCATAGAGGACACTTATGTGTCACAGAGGAGGACTTCTTGTATAATGGTGGCCACAAATCAGTTAAAAGAGATAAGAAAAAGACATATCGATTCTGAATAAGTTTAGAACTTTCTGATATTAGTTCAACTTTCAGTTATGTCATATTTATCTTTATCATATTAGAAGTTCAATGCCCATCAAAAAATATTAGAAGTTCAATGCCACTTACTCTAACCTAGGTTTCCCTTTGTGCATGGCTAGGGATGAGATGTCCACATGTACAGAACTTTAGGAGGTAGTCATTACAAGATGATGCAACAAAAATTCCAAGAGGTTTTCTTAATGGGATGCCATCTACATGGTCCCAAATTTGACATGAGACTTGTATAAGGTAGTATCATGGTATTAAGTTTCTTTCATAATAGAGTTTGTTTTCTAAGAATTTATGAGAATGCATTTTTACACTACTATGTATTGGTTTTTATTTATCACTATTGTAATGCATATCATGTTAGTAACACTCCTTAGAATAAAATAAATAATAGCTTCCGCTCATGTGATATGAAAACTGGGGTGTTACAATATGGTATTAGAGAAAAAAATGTAGATGTCCAATAGGAAAATTCTCATATTCTTAGTTTGGATTGCCAGTGGTAGCCAAGTGAGACTAGAATGATTTATAAAGATAGTTAGTAACCCTAGTTATAAAAGATTGAGTGACATAGTGTAGAATTTGGGTTAGAGGTTTAGTTAAGTAATAGAAGTTGAGATATGTATTAGGGTTAGTGTCTAGATACTTTAGACTTTTTATGTTAACTAAAGATTTTTGCATATTATGCCCTTTGTTTTTCCCACATGTTTGTGGTATGGGACACAAGCTTATTGGATTTTGTAAAGGGGATGCTATATGCATAAATATAAATTGATTGTTCTTGTCTCATTCTTTCTAGTACATATGTTATGGGACATGTGTAGTGCCAGATGAGATAAGCATGATAAGACATGATAGTTTTAGATGTATGAACAGCCGACATGCATCAAGAGGTGATAAGAAAAAAGGGTTGACACAAAACGTTTGAGGGAGATGATCACTTAAATTTTGTTGCATACCTACTAGAATCCTATAATGCATTCCAAAGATATTTATTTTGAAATAGATGAGTGGCTTGACTTTAAATTAGAATAATGAATGGGAAGAGATGAAGTCTTTTCCCTATTATGTTTGCAGAGAATTAGAGAACTCTTGATGTTCTTAGGACCTTCATTACTAGGAAGGATTACAATTACAAGTCCAATCATGATGGTTGTTAAGTAAAGTACTTGAGGATAAAAGTATTAATGTTATGAACCGAGTTCAAGCTTAAGATATGATGATTTATAGAGGTGACTAAAAGTCTTTAAGGTCATACATGAGGATGCTTTAAGCATATGGTGATATAAGATATGTGACAGTATAGATCATTGGTCTATGATCGCAATAATATGGAGTTCTACCCGGTGTTGATATAAGATAGAGCCTAGGAAAAGATTATTGATTAATGTTTCTTTGGATATTTCTAGGGATAATAATAGTTGTATAGTAAGGTAGTGGCTATGAATACCTTGTGCTTATATATCTGAGAGCACCATGATAAGAGGATAAAATGTCATTTTGATCCAATAGTGTGAAACATATTAGATAAGGAGGGAGTATAGATGAATTTAGTGCAAGATTTCACAAACAAAAGTATGTGGTCCAAGCCCATGAGTATTTAGTTATAGTTACACTTTATACATTTACATGATTCATACAACTCTGCAATATGCCCATAATTTACTTGATATAATGGTCTCAACCATAGTAATGTAGTTAAGATTGATTAGTGAATATTAATATGTTGGCGAGTTAGTTTTGAAATAAAGATATTTTATTATTATTTCTCAAGGTGATCATGATTTATAATGTAAGTCCATTAAGAGTTATTCTTTAAAATTTCATGATAAGTATTTATCAATATGAACACATTTACATGATTCTTAAAGAATACTTTCATGATTTATGTGATCCAACGTTCTAGGATTTTAAAATAAGACATGCAATTAATATTTTTGTACTTTCATGGTTGTATCCTTAATGTGCCTAAGATCTCAAATAGAAACATGTTAATATGATTTCTTAAGAGTGATTAAGACGTAAAAATTTAATACACAATAAGATATTAAGTGTTGCATGCATTAAGTCATGATTGTGTTTCCAATAAAAGATTTATGTATTAACATTTAAGATCATGGTAAGACCACGAAGTCAGGGTGCATAAAGACTCATATAAGATCAAATTTAATGAGATTATGAAATTTGTCCCAGTCCCTAGTGTAGGTAAACTCGATAGACATGACCTAGGCCCTTAGTGTAGGTCATGAGACCCAAGTACTAGAGTACAAGTCTCCATAGAAAGATACATAAAAATAAAGAATTAAGAGTAAAGAAAGAGTAGTCGTTTATGTTTTAGATTTTCCTTTAGATTTCCATGTTTTTGTATATGCTAGTTTGATAAGGTTGTTAGACATATTTAGTTATCCATGAGAAGGTCATACTTTGAAGGTACCTATGAGACTTTATGACAATTATTAGGAGTTAGTAAGGTATGCGAAACGCAAAAAGGTGGGTAGCCTCCTATAGTTCAAGTGAATTTCAAGGACAAAATTCCCAAAAAGGCGGGTAGTATTGTCACACCCCTAATTTTTGGAATCTAGCAAGTACATGATTAAATTATTGATGAATTAAATTTATGGTAGATTATGATTATTCCATCCAATTTTCATGATATTTCTAATCAAAGGAAAAAGGATTGTAGAGAGTGTCTTTTGTGCAATTGTGATTGCTTTGGTAATATCCTCAAAGTTTGGGAATCTGATATTTAATTTGATGATATGAGGTGACAAGAAAGGTAGAATATTGAAGGGAAGGTAATGACTCTAGTTAATGGTTTGAGTCCTAGACCAAGTTATGATCTTAATATTTAGAAAGAAAAATAATATTGATCAAATGTATCATATGGAAGATTCAAATTTGAAATTATATTGGTTCAAGCATTATTTTCATGAATTGTAATACGATCAAGCTCATGGACCCTTTGAAAGACCAAGGAAAGGGCCATGTGCCCTAGAACCCAATGCTAGCCCAATTGAGCCAATTAGGATTCACAAATGGGTCCTTGAGATACAAATTTAAGAATTTAGTATTTTGTGCTCATGACAAATATTCAAGATGTTTTTAGTTCATGGAGAACTAAGATATAAGATTATATAAGAAATTTCATATAATTTTAATTTATCTAATGGCCTAGGTAACTAAATTAATAACTATCCAATGTTACTTAAATGGTAAGTTTGGAGTGTTTATCCATTCAGTCTTGATCTAATCTCTTGCTCAAAAAAAGATAATAGAAATGCAATTAAAGTCCTAAATTTTAGTATTAAATAGGGTGATAACATGGTTTATATAATTATTTGTAAAATTTTATTTGATACAAAAAAGAAAATAAAAAAGGGGGTGAGAGCCGAGACTAAAATCCAACACTGACTAGAGAAACTGCACCCATGTTGTTCATGACCCAAACAGAGCTCCATGGGTGAGGGGATTTCACCCAAGATCGGATAGAGGAGAGGCTATAAAAGATATAGATCTTGTAGCTTTGAGGTGGTCTAAAGTCTAATTTAGGGTTTTGATGATTAACATGAGAGAGAGAAGAGAATCAAGGAAGAAGGAAGAGTGGAGGCAAGCGGGGGCTATGAGTGTTGTGGAACTAGGGAGCTTTTCTTATGACCACCCTGCACATAGGGATGGTGTTTCCAAGATTAGGGAGAGTCGTCCGGAGTCTCTAGTCATAAGACCTTGCATGATGATGGCTTGGATGTGGAGCTCATGGGTGGTGCCGCCACACCCTATTTCCAATATCGAAACTGGGGAAGGTATCATGTGAGAAGAAGAAAGGAGGATTGGGTTCTTAGGTTCACAACCAGACAGATCTAGTGTGGGATCTATGGAGCATTGACATGCATCCTTGGGGAGCGCCTGTGGGTGGATCAACACCTTTGGATCTCAAAGAAACGACTAAGAATGATTAGCAGGGTATAATCTTTGAAAAATAACAACTCAGGGTATGGTTATCATATTTCAATAAGTAAGGTACCATTGGAAAGGTATACGGGAGTACTATTTACAAAATATTTCCAAAATATGATTTCAATGTATGCTATTTATTATAGGTTCTGTACTCAAAACTATATGATTTTGATGTTTTGTCAATTAAAAATAGCAAACAAATTCAAAAATGTATGCAAATTATATTGAATGTGTATTTTGATATATTAAGCGCTATTATAAAGCTTGATCATTCTAATTTTAAGTTTAACTGATGTTCTTAATATAAGATTTCTACCTAAACTTTAATATGCATTGTTGTTACTAATTGTAATGTTTTTTCAGAGTTTCATGTGTATTTATATCAATATATGATTTTTTAGCCCAAGTGGCCATTATATAAGATAATTGCTTATGATTTGTGAGACAACATGTTACTCATGCACTATTTGGTAAGAGAGATGATTTTAATTCTAATTTCCTTTGATATCAGAAGTAATTCAGTGATATTAGTATATTTTATCATTTTCAAGGATTACCCTTAATATATGATGTATATGCTCATATTAGTGCACAAGATGGTTTGAGCAGAAAGATTATAATGATTATGCAATGTAAATTTTGATATACATTTACCACTAAGAGATTTGTTGTGACTTATATTAGAGTTATGTTTGTTATAAATAGAAACCTTAATTTGGGTTAAGGGGTGAATGATGATTGAGTTTGATATTTAAATATAAAAAAGGAAAAATATACATGGGCTAATAGAACTATGGTGCCTGCGCTCAACCGGAAGAGGTACCTCCGCGTATGGAACTTGGGATCAAGACTACCTTAAAGATACCTTCAAAAGTGGGCCATGCCCACTAAATTTCATAGTTATTATGATTCAGCCTACACCCTCCTACAAAGTAACTTACATACTAAGTTTCTTTCAGAGTTTAGTGTTTCATATGATGTCATGCTTATAGTAATCAGATTTCATTCGAAATGAATTATGTTTCAATATTATCAGATGCCAAGTATTTGAAATTTATATGATTATCAGATTTTCAGAGTTTCTCTGTTTACTTTACTTTTCTTCTCCAACCTTTCGACACAAATGTCATATATTTGATATCAGAATCACGTTAAGTCATCATGTTAAAATAGGGCCCTAAATTAAGATTTATTATATAATAAGACTATCAGATTTTAGATTTAGGATTAGATTCTTCTAAGAATTTAAGAATAAAGATACAAAGTCATAGAAATAGATTAAGATTCACAAATTAGAAATTGAGAACAGATTCAGAGATAAGTGATTAAGATTTAGAGATAAGAAATTAAGAATAGAGATAAAAAATGACATCAGAACATTAATTATATACATTATAGGATAAGTCCTACCTAGAGAGACACGGGATGATTCAGAGGGCGCACTGCACCAGACATTGCATGTGTCATAGAGGGCACATTGTTCCAGTAGAGGTTGTGTTGCACCATAGAGGACACTTCAGTGTCAATAGAGGACACAATGTGCCAACAAAGGGTGTGTTACACCATAGAGGACACTTCACTGTCACTGAGGAGGACTTATCGTATAATGGTGGCCACAAATTAGATAAAAGACATAAGTAAAAGACATACCAATTCAGAATAAGTTTAGAACTTTTTGATATTAGTTTAACTTTCAGTTAAGTCATATTTATGCTTATCATATTAGAAGTTCAATGCCACTTACTCTAACCTAGGTTTTTCTTTGTGCATGACTAGTGATGAGATGTTCATAGGTACAAAAATTTAGGGAGGTAGTCATGACAAGATGATGCAGTGACAATTTCAAGATGTTTTCTTGGTGGGGTGCCATCTATATGGTCCTAAAGTTGACATGAGATTTGTATAAGGTAGTATCATGATATTAGGTTTATTTTGTAATAGAGTTTCTTTTGTAATAGAGTTTCTTTTCTAAGAATTTATTAGAATGCATTTTTACACTAGTCTGTATTGTTTTTTATCTGTCATTATTGTAATGCATATCATGTTAGTAACACTCCTCAGAAAAGAATATATAATAGCTTTTTCTCATGTGATATGAAAGTTGGGATGTTACACAATTGCATTGGAAATTAATACATGATTAATGCACAACATGATGTCAGCACCAATCCTTGATCCAATCAAATTGATGAATGAACTGGGTGGTTCATCACATGAACCAATCATCTGACCAACCTTGAGCTGATCGGTTCACTAAGTGAACCGGTCAGTTCATACCACAACTCAATCAATGTTCAACCAATGCAATTTCAATAAACCTGACACTCCAACTGATCGGTTCAACACTTGAATCGGTTAGTTCAAAGTCTTGTCAGTCAATTGTTGTTTAAATCAAATATCTACACACTTTAGTAATCAAGTTAGACATCCGTCATGACTAAAATCCTATTCCAAGTGTATCATATGTGTTATAGTGAATGTCCATAACTAACTTATGACATCACAAGCAATGAGCGATATCTAGTAACACATCATTGCTACCCAAGTAATTGGAAAGTTGGAGAACACTTCAACCTACACTCTGTTATTGTTGTTACAATGTTTGTATAGTTCCTTTTTCACTGATATCGAGATTGAACTCGAGGCATGTAATTCATCCTCTTTAATGTTCAATCTCTATCCCTTGAACCAGAGCAGACTGTATGAGATATATGTAATCTCAATATCACATATTGACTCACATGAGCATGTCCATGCATTTCTCAATCTCGCTTATTAAGTGGCCATGATATCAAACTCCTTTAGGAGGGAAAAATCCCATCTACATCACTCACAACCATCC
Source organism: Alisma plantago-aquatica (assembly GCA_963693085.1). Lineage (NCBI taxonomy): Eukaryota > Viridiplantae > Streptophyta > Magnoliopsida > Alismatales > Alismataceae > Alisma > Alisma plantago-aquatica. The sequence continues at coordinate 1,904,779,581 of OY856409.1, read as the reverse complement.
CCTCTTTTTACAGTGCACCCGAGAATTACCTTTATGGCAACCCTTATTCAAGGTCACGGTGGATGTTGTCAAAGTACACTGAACAACATGTGATGAGTGTAGTGATTTTAGGTCTACGAACCACAATCAACACCACCACTATGAGAGATGATTCTGACTACCAATCATGTTTTCCATGCATCACTCTCAAGGTGGGTCTGTTTGATACATTGTTCTCCAAAAAGTACCTATTTGTTTGGTTTGATATCACATATGATGACTAATGTGATTCTATCATCAACACACACACACTAGTCTTATGTATTATTGTTGTCTATTAGGTTTCCACAATGACAACTGACTAGGGACACAAAAAGAATGCATATGCTCTTAACATTCATATCCTCTCATTGTTTAGGTCCTTAACTCGAAGACATACGTCATTCAGTAATATCACTTATTAGACATTAATTATGTTACATCAATATCACATAACTAAATAAAATAGAACAAATTGAAATATTGCATTCATTATTAATCAAATTGTTTACAAGATATGTCATTACAATCATCATATGATTGTCTCTTTGGGCATACATACCAACAACTTATTCTATGAGACATGAGTAAGTTTCCTCTCTTAGAGTCTTTCATGCTAAGTCTTTTTATCACTTTGTCAATGTATGTACTTTGACATAGACCAGGAAGACGTCTAGATCTATCCTTACATATGATGATTCCTAGTATATATATGCTTATTCTAAGTTCATGAAGAATGAGTTTCCCAAATATGTTTTAACCAACAATAGAGTAGGGATGTCTCTCCTTATCAATTGAATGTCCTCTACATACAATATGAGGAATACAATTATTCTTCCACTAACCTTATTATAGACACAAGGTTCATCTTCATTTTGGATAAAGCCAAACTATTTGCCTATCTCATCAAAATGAAGTTTCCAACTCTGAGATCCTTGCTTCAATCTATTGATTGATCATCACAGCTTACATACTTTCATGGATCCATTTGGAGTGATAAAACCTTTGGATTGTGTCATACACACATCCTCAAGAAATCCCCATTAAGGTATGAAATCTTAATGTCCATTTTTTCGTATTTCTTAGTGATGACAAGATGGAATGGCAAGCATGCTCTTGATGTATTTAGCCATGGAATCTAATGAAAAAGTTTCTTATAGTAAACAATTTGATCTTGTTTGAAACCTTTCGCTACAGATCAGCCTTTGTAGTTGTGTACATGACCATCCATGTTGGTCTTCTTCTTGAATACCAATTTGCATCCTATGGGTTTTGCCCCTTTAGGTGGGATAACTAAGGTCTATACCTTGCTCATGTACATGTAATCCATCTTAGATCTCATGGCTTGAAAACATTCTCAAAATCTAATACCTCAATAGCCTCATTGTAGGTTGTTGGCTCATCATCATCAATAACCAACACATAATCTTGTTGAGTCATGACAAATCCATATATGTCTGGCTCGATACATTCCCTAATAGACCTTTGAGGTTTCTGTGTCAATGAAGGAAGTTGTGGTTCCACAATAGTTTTTTTGTTACTCTTGTTCCTTAACAACTTCCATAGATTTTATGTTATCTTATTGGTCTCAAACTTCTTTGAGTTCTATTTTCCTCCAATGGGTTCCTATAAAAATAAGTTTCTTTTCGAGTAATACAAAATTTCTAGCAAGAAACACTTTGTTGTAACATGGAATATATAAGTAATATCCATTGGTTTTCTTAGGATATCCATCAAAATGACATTTCTCACATTTTTGGTCTAAGCTTTTCAGAAAGTTGTTTCTTGACATAAGCTTCACATCCCTAGATCAACATAAAAGACATGTTGGGAAGTTTTCTAGTCCATAAATAATATAGTGTCTTTTGAACCAATTTAGAAGGTATACATTTATGTGTAACCACTGCAACTTCTATAGCATATCTCTAGTAGGAACTTGAAAGAACAACAAACTTGATTATCAATAGTACCATCTCCAACAAGGTGTGGTTCCTTCTTTCTAGTTCACCATTATGTTGTAATGTTCCAGGTGGAGTCCATTGTGGTACAATACCACCATGCCTCAAAAGGGCCTCAAACTCTTAGTTTAAGTTTTCACCACCTCAATCTAATCGAAGTGCTTTAATCATCTTACCAAGTTGGTTTTGTACGCTATTCATGAATTGAACTTTTCAATGGATTCTAGCTTGTGCTTCATTTGATACACATAGCATGTCATAAAGTATTCATACCCACCTTTGGAATTTGTGCTAAAAGGTCCACATACATTGTTATTTATGAGTCCTAATAAGTCATTAGCCCTTTCATCGTTTCTAGTAAAGGGTGCTTTTGTCATCTTGCCTAATAAACAAGATTCACATGTCTTAGTTGATTTTAAATTACATGAGTCTAGATATCCTTCTTTATGGAGTCTATAAATGTGCTTCTCATTTATGTATCCTAGATGACAATGCCACAAACAGGTTTTGTTTGATCATCAAATTTAGCTTATATAGTATTTATGTTATAGACATTTGTCCCAAGATCTAAAAAATAAATACACTATGGCATAGGGGCACTAGCATAAAAGATCCTATTTTTAAAAATAGAACATCAGCCATTCTTGATATGAAATTGAAAACCATCATTGTGCAAGCATGAAACAAAAATGATATTTCTATTTATAGAAGGTACATAATAGAAGTTCTCTAGCTCTATTACAAACCCACTTGACACATGTAAGCAATAGGTGCCTACAATAGTGGCAACAACTCTTGCATAATTTGCATCAAGTTGCTCCACCTCCCCTTTCTTCAAGGGTATAATTTGTTTTAGATCCTGCAAATTTTAAAAATGTGAGATCTACACCCAAGTATCTAATATATATATATATATATATATATATATATATATATATATATGTCAACGGTAGAAATATATTTATCTCAATAACACATGTACCTAAAGTGAAGATCTTTATCCCTTACTTTCTTTTTTTAGATCCTCTGGGCAGACAGTATAATTTATCTTCTGGCGACAATGGTGATAACTACCTCCTTTACCCACTCCTCCTCTTCCCTTAAGTACAAAAATCTTATATTTTTGGTCAGCCTTAGAACCTTTCTTAGCTTTACCTTTTTCCTTGGACTTTCCTTTTCCTTTGTTGATAGTCAACACAGATTTGGGCTTGTCTTTCATTTGCCACTCAATTGTCCTCAACATTCCATGTAGAAATGTTAGTAGTTTAGAAAAATTGTTCATTTTGTAATTCATGAAAATTCTTTATATGCATTTGGAAACAATTACATGATCATATATGTGGGCAACTCTTAGCCTAAAGGAAATCCTAGTCTCTCTATGATTTCCACATACCCAATTAACTTGAGTATATGGGGTCCAACTAGATCATCTTCTTCCAGGTTGTACTTAAATAATGACTTGGAGACATCATACCTCTCTTTCCATGCTTTGTCTTGGTACATATTCCTAAGATGACTTATCATCTCAAAATCTCCCTTGTTCTAATGTTGCTTTTGAATCTCAAGATTCCTGGATTATAGAATAAGGCACTTCATGTATACAATGTCATCAAAACATTTATGATAAGCCTCTCTTTCATCCCTAGGTGCATTCGGTGCTTGTTTTGTTTGGTGTTGCACCATATAGGACGTACAACTGATTCTCACATGTGAGAAAAATTATCAAAGTCTATAACAAGTCATGGAAGTTGTTTGAGTTAACTTTTTACTTCTCAAGGACCAACCATAATGAAATGTTATCATTTTGTTGCTATTTGATCTACAAGAAGTATTTGTAGGAGTTAATATTTGATTTGGAAAAAGTTATTATCAATATTAATTTGATTTTCAATTAATTATCACTCCCACTATATTGTTTCAAATTAATAGCCCTTAGTATAACTCGAAACATTGTATCATACAACCTTCTAGTGATAAATGATCTGTATTTCATCAAATAATGAGTCATCTTTGTCCGATCACTCACAATATGATTATTTATGTAGGCAATGTTTGTCAATTACATCTATTACAACTCATAATTGATGGATTCAAAATACTTTTTCATAACCATCTAAATGTATCCCGATGCTTAATTCTATTAAGATCACCTAGTTAAGTCTGACCCAAAGGCTAAAATAGTGAATATGCACCCTGTTTTAGCATACCCGCATACCTATTCTCACACTTCCTCATGATAGATAGTGCACCATACCTTAGCATTCCCACACTTATTTCATCAAGCCTTTTATCCACATTGCACATCAGAAGGCATTCTAGACTTAATGTTTTATTTGAGGGATTATATATATCTACGTATACATAACCAAACACCACATACTTATAATATGTATCATATACACATTATATCCACAATTCACAATCACAATCCACTTTCATACAACATAAATTTTGGCCATACTAATGTAATCTTTTTCAGCTGTAAAGTAGTACCATCCACCTAAGGTCCATTGCATCATATGCATCATCAACCTGTGAATTTACATTTTTGGCACATTGCATGAATGGATCCATGGACGCTCCTTAGTTCTTAATGGTTTCCCTCTTCACGCCAAGTCCTCCAAGACTTATTCTACTCCTGTCTAATATTACAAGATATGTAAAAACATAGAATTACATTCAAGGGGAGTAAGAAGGAATAGAAACCATTACGTGTGGAATGTAAGACAAGTCTCAACATGCAATCTGAATACTTGTCAACTACAAGGGCTCCATTCCCATCCACATCATACACATACAAAGTAGTCTTTTGCCATAACCATACACACACGATGATGACATGCATAATTTATAGATATATCATATCTTATATATATATATATATATATGTGTGTGTGTGTGTGTGTATGTATATATATCAAAGATTGCTTATTTTTCCATATTGGACAATCTCCATGAATAAATCTTTAACATAAACAAAAAGTTATAGATATTATTACTTCTATAAACTAAGGAATATATGCTTCTTACACAGTTTATCCTATCCGCCATATCAAAAATTCATGCTGTGATGTGTGTGGGATTAATAGAATATGCATATTAATTTTTCATCATTCACATCACATATAATTCAACATGAGGTATAAAATCAAATCCAATCATATAGATTATAAATCTTGATATTTTATAAATCTATGTGAATCTTATACCATTATCAGGGTCTGTGAGGATACAAGAATAACATGACCAATAAACTATATATGTATGTATGTATGTATGTATGCATGTATGGGATTAAGAGAGAAAGAAGTCTCCCCCCTCTTACATGCTCATGGAAGAGGCCGAACGCCTAGGAGGGTGGTAAGGCAAGGAAGAAATTGGGATTCGAACCCTGGTCCCTTTGTTAGGGGACATCGTGCTTGACCACTTGAGCCACTCCTTGTCGGCTGTATGTATGTATGTATGTATATGTATATGTATATTCATGTTATAATGAGTTGATCTCATCAATGAAAATATAGTGGTAAGAAGGGTTGTGATATATACCTTGTTATAGAGTAGATTAGGTGATTGTAATTACCAATTTTCAATGTAGCCATCTAATAGAGTTGACTTAGATGGTTACATATTTAACTAGATTGATCATTATTTAAGATTTATTAATGATGATAGTTTTTTATGATATTTTTAACTTCAAAAGAATCTTAAAAATGTTCTTTCAAAAGAATAATTAGGTTTGAGAAGTGTAAACCCTAGTCGGACAACATAGTATATAAAAAGATAATTTGATAAACACAGTGGTATACTAAATGAATTTTATATTTTATCTATAACTATGATTTTTTTGCAATTTGTATATAATTTGGATAAATCATATATTAGCATTCTTACAAAAATCAAACTTTTTGAATATTTTTTGGGTCTATTCATCAACTGAGATTCCACACAGTACAAACTCATTTGAGCATGCATTTAGGCTGAAATATAGTAGTCTAATGTGCATTTTTGTTAATTTGTTGTCTTTTTCACTTAGGCTGAACTTTTAACTGTGTCTTTCATACTTGATTTCAGCTAACATTTTAAATTTTCATTAGTTTTCAACATGTTTGTTAACATCATACCCCTTCATAGGTCAAGATGTTTACCAAGAATAATATTGACCAACGACAAATTCTGGCCAAATACAAAAATGCAACTAATGGCTTGTTTACAATTGTTACATGCACCTTAATTGATCTATATCATCAACCTAACAACCTAGTAGCTCCCATAATCTATCACCCCTGTCTAAGATGCAAAATTCTTGAGAGAGAGGGCGGATCAGGTTTTGAGAAGAGAAAGAGGTGAAGATGATGATCTAAGGTTTTATCTTCATGGAGTTGGTGAAATCAAGTAAGTTGGCCTTTTATATATATCTTTTCATGGTGAATATTCTCTATAGTGTCTATATTTTATCCTCCCTCTTATATGAATAAAAAATATATCAAACCACTATCTTTTCCTTTTCTTTCTCTCCTATTCTACTTTTCTAGGGTTTTTATGTTGGAATGAGTAAGAAAAGGAGTCAATGGTTAGACCTTGGTTGATTTATAGAAATTAATATTATAGACAACATTTTTAAGGTTATTATAACTTGAGGTGAGGGTTTATCTCCTTATTAATCTCCATAATTATGATAAAAGACTAAACCTATTCAACTAAAATTATTAAGATCCTTGCTTTTTATTGTATGTGATTTGGTAATTAATTGGGAAGATTTTGGGGAATTAGATGCTACCAATTTAGATTCTTACTTGTTCATTTGTATATATTTAGTATCTATTGATTAAAATATATATGAAAAATCATATGGATTGATAACTATGATGTTATAATATGTATATATTGCATAAAATAGCCTAATGACTATTATGCTTGAAAACTGAATTGCATAATATAGAATCATGTTTGAAATTAGTAAGATTTAGCTTTCAATTGTATCTTTAGATCTTTTCTAGAATTACATATGTAATGTAGATGAGGATAAATATCAGGATTTTTGTTGGATGCATTCCATCTGTAGGGTTAGTGTTGCAGATCGACTCAATTAAGCTAATGAATAATTGTATACATATAATTGATGAATCAATTGTGTGGAAATGGATGCTAGGTTTTCATGTGTCATGAATAGACTTGATGAACCATGTACACCCTAATGAAGTTATTTAACAATAAGGTGATTATTGTAATAAATTAATATGTATGTATTTTTGTCAACTTTTTGAATACCCTAGAAATTCAGTATTAAGACGAGTATGAGAGATAAAACTTGAACTTGTTTATAATCTTATTTATGTGATGAAATGCTCGATTCTAGACATTATTTCTTCAATCAGAGGTGATGAGTCTTATTAAGATGATGTAAGATATATGCATCTATTCTAGTATAATTTATGGAATAATGAGTAAACCATCACATGAATGCAAGTATTTTATATAAGTTACATAATAATTAATTGGGAAAATGATTAGAGATTATTTCATAATAAGAAGTAACCCTAATCCATTCTATATTCCTAAAGTGAGTAGTATTATAAAGAATGGAAGGATCATTGTCAATAACAAGAATGCCAATTGGAAGTCAATGACATTGTACACTCATCTAAATACAAGAAATGTAATGGACAAGAGTGAACTGAATGGTGATGACAGATTATAGATGAAATTAATGAATTGAGTTTGATGAAAATAACATATTTACTTTAGTTACATGTGGGTTAACACAAATTGAATAAAATTTTCTAAATCAGATATAAAGTATTTCAATGAGATAGAAACGCTATATGTTAAGTACATTTGTAATGACTGGTTCTAAGAATAGTAGTGAACATCACATAGAAGAAGTTACGACTAATCATTATGAAATGAAGGAAAACTGAAGAAAAATATATAGTTGGATCTAAGAACCTAAACCCAATCCTAATATGATGAGCTTTGTGATAATAATAAATAATGTTCTCAAATGAGGGATTACATAATAAATATAATTATAATTTATTTTGATTACAAGATGAAGTTCATGGATGATTTTTCCTAAGAGTGTGTTCTTTTGTAGAAACTGTCTGTTAGAATAGTTGTACTCTGAGGATGGTTGGGTACACAGTTAAGGTTTAGTACAACCTTTTACCCATAGACAGATGGACAATCTGAGAGGACCATACAAACTTTGGAGGATTTTCTTAGGGCATGTGTCCTTCAGTTTGTAGGAAGTTGGGATCTACACCTGAGCTTGATAGAATTTGCTTACAATAATAGCTATCAGCACAGTATTGATATGTCACCATATGAAGCTTTATATAGTAGACGTTGTAGATCTCTGTTATGTTGGTATGAAACAGGAGAATATCAATTTTTAGGTCCTGAGCTAGTGCAGCAGACAACTGAGAAGATTAAAGTAATCCAACAACAGTTAAAGACTGCACAGGATAGACAGAAGTCATACGCCGACAAACGGCGAAGACCTTTAGAATTCTAAGTTGGAGACAGAGTATACCTCAAGGTCTCACCTTGGCAAGGTGTCCTTAGATTTGGAAAGAAAGGAAAGTTAGCTCCTAGATTTATGGGGCCTTATCCAATCATTGAATTCCCAATCATTGAATAGATTAGAAAGGTAGCCTATAAGCTAGAGTTTCCACCTAAGCTGCATAAATTGCATCCAGTGTTCCATATCTCCATGCTGAGGAAGTGTCATCTTGACATAGAGCTGGTATTGCAACCTATGGAGGTAGAACTAAATGATGACATATCATATGTTGAAGGACTTGTGATGATCCTTGATAAAAGAATTTAAAAGCTGAAAAAGAAAGACATATGTCTTGTGAAGGTTCTCTGGCATCACCGTGGCATGGAAGAAGCTACATGGTAACTTGAGGAAGAGATGAGGAGGAAGTACCCTTCTCTTTTCTCTAGATGATTTCGGGGACAAAATCCCTATTAGGGGTGGATAATTTGTAACATCCCTAACCTGGGTTATGCTTAACCCTAGATGTTTTGCTTAATAAAGTTAAATTATATGCTTTCTCTTATCTCGTGAAAAGTAATTAAGGCTCAAGAGGAACTTATGTTTCAATTTTAGTCCTTTTTGAATAATGTTGAAATAATGTTTTACCTGTGTTGCACTAAAGTGCAAATTACCCAAGTTGAGGGGTTAACTTGCAAATGTTACATGGTAAATGTTCCTCAGATGTTGAAGCATCATAAGAATAAGAATGATGCAGAGGTATGGCTACTACAATCCTGAGTACCAAGAAAGAGCTTATTGAGCAATGTTTGTGCATTAAAACCTAGTTTTGGTGTAATGTGCAATTTACCCAAAACCTAGGGTTCAATATGCAAAATGTCACTCCTAGAGAGTCTCTAATGTTTCTTGGTATCATTTAGAGAAAATAAAATGAGAGGGGCATCTCATTTGAATCACTTTAGAGGAGAGAGAATCTTGATATTAAAATAATCAAGATTTAATCATAATTGGAACCCTAATTCAATTTAATGCAAAAATAAATATATTAATTGAATTGCCCTTCAAACACAAAGAGGATGATTGAATTTACATAAGTGTGAACGTCCTTGTGCCTTGTAAAGGCCACGAAATATCTAAAGCGAGTGGAGAGCCCACTCACATTAGTTAACTAAAAAGTAATATCCACTAAAAATGGGATATTAGTATTATATGAATTAAGGTGCTTAATTGCTTTTCCTTTAATTCATGGATAATGAAGAGGAATTCGAAGGTGAGGAAGATGTCTTTGCATGCAAGGAATTGAGGGGGATATGTGGCATCAATTTTAGAGAGTTGAAGGGATTATTATATCACTTTCTCTCTCATTTAATTTCCTTATAAACACCCCATTTCCAACCCAAATGAAAGGCCTTTTCGACTTGCTGCTCAACCTCAACCACTGCTCCTCTTTCTGCTCAACCACAACCACACGATCTATACCTCATCGTGCATTGCTACCTAAAACATGTGGAAACCCACGGGGTGAGACCTACGTCCCAGTAAGAGATATAACTCTTTGCTACAACTATTATTAACACAGGTAAGATAAAGTGGGAAAGTTACATTATTATAAGGTTGAATAGGTTTAGTTAAACAAATGAGTAAAGCAGATAACACTAGTTAAGTAAATTAGGCATCTATAACTGAGTAGTCAAACATATTATACTTTAAGAAGGAAAATAAAGAGCATGTGTAACAGTTGATTTATCTTACCCCATTATAAATCAAATAATCAGTACAAGAGATAAGGCAAAGGGTCATCCAATGTGAGTCGTGTTTAACCCTAAGAAAGTATATGGCATGATTGTATCACATATTGTATTATGCCCTGAGGAGATGTGGTATGCCACTCATGCTCCAACTGACCACTACTAAGGCAAAATTAGTGCCATACAAGATCTAGGAGGAGCCAGACTCCTATGATCTCCCACACCCTTAGTCAGTCCTAGTTCGCCACAATTACATTTAAAGTCCAACTGCAAAATAGCCTAGCATGTCATGGTATATAGGCACAACACAAGTGAAAATTGAGTTACGACCATAGTCACACTCCTGCCCAGGTATGACCGCATCCATCTTCAAAACACATCACATATATACAAAATCACATCACTTGAGATACAACCTCAACCATTCTCCTTCCAGGGTATGACCGCAACCAATCCTGTGAAATGCATATACTCAACATTATACGACTCCGAGCTTCCACTAAGGGATAACCCATTTCACCATCTAGCAAGTACCGCACTGAAGATGGATCTATGGCACAAGGCAA